>CAWUFW010006155.1:0-1200279 GCA_963921515.1 Calotriton arnoldi
AAGCTATCCTGGCTGAAGAGGGGTGAAACCCCGAAACCGGTCCTAGGATGCTTGTTTCCAGTCCAGGGAGGACCTGGCTTGGCAGTTTGGGCTGGACTGTTCCCATGAGGCACAGGGTCAAGACTGATTTGCATATGGCTGGGTCCAAACTGGAATGGCATGGTGAGCAAAAAAACGATGGATTTAGGCCCAGATCTCTGTACTGGGGTGAATGTATGACATTGTTCTGCATTCTGTCCATCAACTGTTGTTTTTGCATTTGTCACCCCGAGTGGGACGGGTATGCCCAGACGTGAGTCCCGTGCTCTCCATGCCACTGGAATCAAGCTATCCTGGCTGAAGAGGGGTGAAACCCCGAAACCGGTCCTAGGATGCTTGTTTCCAGTCCAGGGAGGACCTGGCTTGGCAGTTCGGACTGGACTGTTCCCATGAGGCACAGGGTCAAGACTGATTTGCATATGGCAGGGTCCAAACTGGAATGGCATGGTGAGCAAAAACGATGGATTTAGGCCCAGATCTCTGTACTGGGGTGAATGTATGACATTGTTCTGCATTCTATCCATCAACTGTTGTTTTTGCATTTGTCACCCTGAGTGGGACTGGTATGCCCAGACGTGGGTCACGTGCTCTCCATGCCACTGGAATCAAGCTATCCTGGCTGAAGAGGGGTGAAACCCCGAAACCGGTCCGAGGATGCTTGTTTCCAGTCCAGGGAGGACCTGGCTTGGCAGTTTGGGCTGGACTGTTCCCATGAGGCACAGGGTCAAGACTGATTTGCATATGGCTGGGTCCAAACTAGAATGGCATGGTGAGCAAAAAAAAGATGGATTTAGGCCCAGATCTCTGTACTGGGGTGAATGTATGACATTGTTCTGCATTCTGTACATCAACTGTTGTTTTTGCATTTGTCACCCCGAGTGGTACGGGTATGCCCAGACGTGGGTCCCGTGCTCTCAAATGCCACTGGAATCAAGCTATCCTGGCTGAAGAGCGGTGAAACCGCGAAACCGGTCCCAGGATGCTTGTTTCCAGTCCAGGGAGGACCTAGCTTGGCAGTTCGGGCTGGACTGTTCCCATGAGGCACAGGGTCAAGAATGATTTGCATATGGCTGGGTCCAAACTGGAATGGCATGGTGAGCAAAAAAACAATGGATTTAGGCCCAGATCTCTGTACTGGGGTGAATGTATGACATTGTTCTGCATTCTGTCCATCAACTGTTGTTTTTGCATTTGTCACCCCGAGTGGGACGGGTATGCCCAGACGTGGGTTCCGTGCTCTCCATGCCACTGGAATCAAGCTATCCTGGCTGAAGAGGGGTGAAACCCCGAAACCGGTCCTAGGATGCTTGTTTCCAGTCCAGGGAGGACCTGGCTTGGCAGTTCGGGCTGGACTGTTCCCATGAGGCACAGGGTCAAGACTGATTTGCATATGGCTGGGTCCGAACTTGAATGGTATGGTGAGCAAAAAAACGATGGATTTAGGCCCAGATCTCTGTACTGGGGTGAATGTATGACATTGTTCTGCATTCTGTCCATCAACTGTTGTTTTTGCATTTGTCACCTCGAGTGGGACGGGTATGCCCAGACGTGGGTCCCGTGCTCTCCATGCCACTGGAATCAAGCTACGGCTGAAGAGGGGTGAAACCCCGAATCCGGTCCTAGGATGCTTGTTTCCAGTCCAGGGAGGACCTGGCTTGGCAGTTCGTGCTGGACTGTTCCCATGAGGCACAGGGGCAAGACTGATTTGCATATGGCTGGGTCCAAACTGGAATGGCATGGTGAGCAAAAAAACGATGGATTCAGGCCCAGATCTCTGTACTGGGGTGAATGTATGACATTGTTCTGCACTCTGTCCATCAACTGTTGTTTTTGCATTTGTCACCCCGAGTGGGACGGGTATGCCCAGACGTGGATCCTGTGCTCTCCATGCTACTGGAATCAAGCTATCCTGGCTGAAGAGGGGTGAAACCCCGAAACCGGTCCTAGGATGCTTGTTTCCAGTCCAGGGAGGACCTGGCTTGGCAGTTCGGGCTGGAATGTTCCCATGAGGCACAGGGTCAAGACTGATTTGCATATGGCTGGGTCCAAACTGGAATGGCATGGTGAGCAAAAAACGATGGATTTAGGCCCAGATCTCTGTACTGGGGTGAATGTATGACATTGTTCTGCATTCTGTCCATCAACTGATGTTTTTGCATTTGTCACCCCGAGTGGGACGGGTATGCCCAGACGTGAGTCCCGTGCTCTCCATGCCACTGGAATCAAGCTATCCTGGCTGAAGAGGGGTGAAACCCCGAAACCGGTCCTAGGATGCTTGTTTCCAGTCCAGGGAGGACCTGGCTTGGCAGTTCGGGCTGGACTGTTCCCATGAGGCACAGGGTCAAGACTGATTTGCATATGGCTGGGTCCACACTGGAATGGAATGGTGAGCAAAAAAACGATGGATTTATGCCCAGATCTCTGTACTGGGGTGAATGTATGACATTGTTCTGCATTCTGTACATCAACTGTTGTTTTTGCATTTGTCACCCCGAGTGGGACGGGTTTGCCCAGACGTGGGTCCAGTGCTCTCCATGCCACTGGAATCAAGCTATCCTGGCTGAAGAGGGGTGAAACCGCGAAACCGGTCCCAGGATGCTTGTTTCCAGTCCAGGGAGGACCTAGCTTGGCAGTTCGGGCTGGACTGTTCCCATGAGGCACAGGGTCAAGACTGATTTGCATATGGCTGGGTCCAAACTGGAATGGCATGGTGAGCAAAAAAACGATGGATTTAGGCCCAGATCTCTGTACTGGGGTGAATGTATGACATTGTTGTGCATTCTGTCCATCAACTGTTGTTTTTGCATTTGTCACCCCGAGTGGGACGGGTATGCCCAGACGTGGGTTCCGTGCTCTCCATACCACTGGAATCAAACTATCCTGGCTGAAGAGGGGTGAAACCCCGAAACGGGTCCTAGGATGCTTGTTTCCAGTCCAGGGAGGACCTGGCTTGGCAGTTCGGGCTGGACTGTTCCCATGAGGCACAGGGTCAAGACTGATTTGCATATGACTGGGTCCGAACTGGAATGGTATGGTGAGCAAAAAAACGATGGATTTAGGCCCAGATCTCTGTACTGGTGTGAATGTATGACATTGTTCTGCATTCTGTCCATCAACTGTTGTTTTTGCATTTGTCACCCCGAGTGGGACGGGTATGCCCAGACGTGGGTCCCGTGCTCTCCATGCCACTGGAATCAAGCTACCTGGCTGAAGAGGGGTGAAACGCCGAAATCGGTCCTAGGATGCTTGTTTCCAGTCCAGGGAGGACCTGGCTTGGCAATTCGGGCTGGACTGTTCCCATGAGGCACAGGGTCAAGACTGATTTTCATATGGCTGGGTCCAAACTGGAATAGCATGGTGAGCAAAAAAATGATGGATTTAGGCCCAGATCTCTGTACTGGGGTGAATGTATGACATTGTTCTGTATTCTGTCCATCATCTGTTGTTTTTGCATTTGTCACCTCGAATGGGACGGGTTTGCCCAGACGTGGGTCCCGTGCTCTCCATGCACTGGAATCAAGCTATCCTGGCTGAAGAGGGGTGAAACCCCGAAACCGGTCCTAGGATGCTTGTTTCCAGTCCAGGGAGGACCTGGCTTGGTAGTTCGGGCTGGACTGTTCCCATGAGGCACAGGGTCAAGACTGATTTGCATATGGCTGGGTCCAAACTGGAATGGCATGGTGAGCAAAAAAACGATGGATTTAGGCCCAGATCTCAGTACTGGGGTGAATGTATGACATTGTTCTGCATTCTGTCCATCAACTGTTGTTTTTGCATTTGTCACCCTGAGTGGGACGGGTATGCCCAGACGTGAGTCCCGTGCTCTCCATGCCACTGGAATCAAGCTATCATGGCTGAAGAGGGGTGAAACCCCGAAACCGGTCCTAGGATGCTTGTTTCCAGTCCAGGGAGGACCTGGCTTGGCAGTTCGGGCTGGAATGTTCCCATGAGGCACAGGGTCAAGACTGATTTGCATATGGCTGGGTCCAAACTGGAATGGCATGGTGAGCAAAAAAACGATGGATTTAGGCCCAGATCTCTGTACTGGTGTGAATGTATGACATTGTTCTGCATTCTGTCCATCAACTGATGTTTTTGCATTTGTCACCCCGAGTGGGACGGGTATGCCCAGACGTGAGTCCCGTGCTCTCCATGCCACTGGAATCAAGCTATCCTGGCTGAAGAGGGGTGAAACCCGAAACCGGTCCTAGGATGCTTGTTTCCAGTCCAGGGAGGACCTGGCTTGGCAGTTCGGGCTGGGCTGTTCCCATGAGGCACAGGGTCAAGACTGATTTGCATATGGCTGGGTCCAAACTGGAATGGCATGGTGAGCAAAAAACGATGGATTTAGGCCCAGATCTCTGTACTGGGGTGAATGTATGACATTGTTCTGCATTCTATCCATCACCTGTTGTTTTTGCATTTGTCACCCCGAGTGGGACGGGTATGCCCAGACGTGGGTCCCGTGCTATCCATGCAACTGGAATCAAGCTATCCTGGCTGAAGAGGGGTGAAACCCCGAAACCGGTCCTAGGATGCTTGTTTCCAGTCCAGGGAGGACCTGGCTTTGCAGTTTGGGCTGGACTGTTCCCATGAGGCACAGGGTCAAGACTGATTTGCATATGGCTGGGTCCAAACTGGAATGGCATGGTGAGCAAAAAAAAGATGGATTTAGGCCCAGATATCTGTACTGGGGTGAATGTATGACATTGTTCTGCATTCTGTACATCAACTGTTGTTTTTGCATTTGTCACCCCGAGTGGGACGGGTATGCCCAGACGTGAGTCCCGTGCTCTCCATGCCACTGGAATCAAGCTATCATGGCTGAAGAGGGGTGAAACCCCGAAACCGGTCCTAGGATGCTTGTTTCCAGTCCAGGGAGGACCTGGCTTGGCAGTTCGGGCTGGAATGTTCCCATGAGGCACAGGGTCAAGACTGATTTGCATATGGCTGGGTCCAAACTGGAATGGCAAGGTGAGCAAAAAAACGATTGATTTAGGCCCAGATCTCTGTACTGGGGTGAATGTATGACATTGTTCTGCATTCTGTCCATCAACTGTTGTTTTTGAATTTGTCACCCCGAGTGGGACGGGTATGCCCAGACGTGGGTTCCGTGCTCTCCATGCCACTGGAATCAAGCTATCCTGGCTGAAGAGGGGTGAAACCCCGAAACCGGTCCTAGGATGCTTGTTTCCAGTCCAGGGAGGACCTGGCTTGGCAGTTCGGGCTGGACTGTTCCCATGAGGCACAGGGTCAAGACTGATTTGCATATGGCTGGGTCCGAACTGGAATGGTATGGTGAGCAAAAAAACGATGGTTTTCAGGCCCAGATCTCTGTACTGGGGTGAATGTATGACATTGTTCTGCATTCTGTCCATCAACTGTTGTTTTTGCATTTGTCACCCCGAGTGGGACGGGTATGCCCAGACGTGGGTCCCGTGCTCTCCATGCCACTGGAATCAAGCTATCCTGGCTGAAGAGGGGTGAAATGCCGAAACCGGTCTTAGGATGCTTGTTTCCAGTCCAGGGAGGACCTGGCTTGGCAGTTCGGGCTGGACTGTTCCCATGAGGCACAGGGTCAAGACTGATTTTCATATGGCTGGGTCCAAACTGGAATGGCATGGTGAGCAAAAAATGATGGATTTAGGCCCAGGTCTCTGTACTGGGGTGAATGTATGACATTGTTCTGCATTCTGTCCATCAACTGTTGTCTTTGCATTTGTCACCCTGAGTGGGACGGGTATGCCCAGACGTGGATCCTGTGCTCTCCATGCCACTGGAATCAAGCTATCATGGCTGAAGAGGGGTGAAACCCCGAAACCGGTCCTAGGATGCTTGTTTCCAGTCCAGGGAGGACCTGGCTTGGCAGTTCGGGCTGGAATGTTCCGATGAGGCACAGGGTCAAGACTGATTTGCATATGGCTGGGTCCAAACTGGAATGGCATGGTGAGCAAAAAAACGATGGATTTAGGCCCAGATCTCTGTACTGGGGTGAATGTATGACATTGTTCTGCATTCTGTCCATCAAATGATGTTTTTGCATTTGTCACCCCGAGTGGGACGGGTATGCCCAGACGTGAGTCCCGTGCTCTCCATGCCACTGGAATCAAGCTATCCTGGCTGAAGAGGGTGAAACCCCGAAACCGGTCCTAGGATGCTTGTTTCCAGTCCAGGGAGGACCTGGCTTGGCAGTTCGGGCTGGACTGTTCCCATAAGGCACAGGGTCAAGACTGATTTGCATATGGCTGGGTCCAAACTGGAATGGCATGGTGAGCAAAAAAACGATGGATTTAGGCCCAGATCTCTGTACTGGGGTGAATGTATGACATTGTTCTGCATTCTATCCATCACCTGTTGTTTTTGCATTTGTCACCCCGAGTGGGACGGGTATGCCCAGACGTGGGTCCCGTGCTATCCATGCAACTGGAATCAAGCTATCCTGGCTGAAGAGGAGTGAAACCCCGAAACCGGTCCTAGGATGCTTGTTTCCAGTCCAGCTAGGACCTGGCTTGGCAGTTTGGGCTGGACTGTTCCCATGAGGCACA
Organism: Calotriton arnoldi; assembly: GCA_963921515.1. Lineage (NCBI taxonomy): Eukaryota > Metazoa > Chordata > Amphibia > Caudata > Salamandridae > Calotriton > Calotriton arnoldi. The sequence goes on from CAWUFW010006155.1 coordinate 6,585, forward strand.
GGGTCAAGACTGATTTGCATATGGCTGGGTCCAAACTAGAATGGCAAGGTGAGCAAAAAAAGATGGATTTAGGCCCAGATCTCTGTACTGGGGTGAATGATGACATTGTTCTGCATTCTGTACATCAACTGTTGTTTTTGCATTTGTCACCCCGAGTGGGACGGGTATGCTCAGATGTGGGTCCTGTGCTCTCCATGCCACTGGAATCAAGCTATCCTGGCTGAAGAGGGGTGAAACCCCGAAACCGGTGCCAGGATGCTTGTTTCCAGTCCAGGGAGGACCTGGCTTGGCAGTTCGGGCTGGACTGTTCCCATGAGGCACAGGGTCAAGACTGATTTGCATATGGCTGGGTCCAAACTGGAATGGCATGGTGAGCAAAAAAACGATGGATTTAGGCCCAGATTTCTGTACTGGGGTGAATGTATGACATTGTTCTGCATTCTGTCCATCAACTGTTGTTTTTGCATTTGTCACCCCGAGTGGGACGGGTATTCCCAGACGTGGGTCCCGTGCTCTCCATGTCACTGGAATCAAGCTATCCTGGCTGAAGAGGGGTGAAACCCCGAAACCGGTCCCAGGATGCTTGTTTCCAGTCCTGGAAGGACCTGGCTTGGCAGTTCGGGCTGGACTGTTGCCATGAGGCACAGGGTCAAGACTGATTTGCATATGGCTGGGTCCAAAATGGAATGGCATGGTGAGCAAAAAAACGATGGATTTAGGCCCAGATCTCTGTACTGGGGTGAATGTATGACATTGTTCTGCATTCTGTCCATCAACTGTTGTTTTTGCATTTGTCACCCGGAGTGGGTCGGGTATGCCCAGGTGTGGGTACTGTGCTCTCCATGCCACTGGAATCAAGCTATCCTGGCTGAAGAGGGGAGAAACCCTGAAACCAGTCCTAGGATGCTTGTTTCCAGTCCAGGGAGGACCTGGCTTGGCAATTTGGGCTGGACTGTTCCTATGAGGCACAGGGTCAAGACTAATGTGCATATGGCTGGGTCCAAACTGGAATGGCATGGTGAGCAAAAACACGATGGATTTAGGCCCAGATCTCTGTACTGGGGTGAATGTATGACATTGTTCTGCATTCTGTCCATCAACTGTTGTTTTTGCATTTGTCACCCCGAGTGGGACGGGTATTCCCAGACGTGGGTCCTGTGCTCTCCATGCCACTGGAATCAAGCTATCCTGGCTGAAGAGGGGTGAAACCCCGAAACCGGTCCTAGGATGCTTGTTTCCACTCCAGGGAGGACCTGGCTTGGAAGTTCGGGCTGGACTGTTCCCATGAGGCACAGGGTCAAGACTGATGTGCATATGGCTGGGTCCAAACTGGAATGGCATGGTGAGCAAAAAAACGATGGATTTAGGCCCAGATCGCTGTACTGGGGTGAATGTATGACATTGTTCTACATTCTGTCCATCAACTGTTGTTTTTGCATCTGTCACCCCGAGTGGGACGGGCATGCCCAGACGTGTGTCCCGTGCTCTCCATGCCAGTGGGATCAAGCTATCCTGGCTGAAGAAGGGTGAAACCCCGAAACCGGTCCTAGGATGCTTGTTTCCAGTACAGGGAGGACCTGGCTTGGCAGTTCGGGCTGGACTGTTCCCATGAGGCACAGGGTCAAGACTGATTTGCATATGGCTGGGTCCAAACTGGAATGGCATGGTGAGCAAAAAAACGATGGATTTAGGCCCAGATCTCTGTACTGGGGTGAATGTATGACATTGTTCTGCATTCTGTTCATCAACTGTTGTTTTTGCATTTGTCACCCCGAGTGGGACGGGTATGCCCAGACGTGGGTCCCGTGCTCTCCATGCCACTGGAATCAAGCTATCCTGGCTGAAGAGGGTGAAACCCCGAAACCGGTCCTAGGATGCTTGTTTCCAGTCCAGGGAGGACCTGGCTTTGCAGTTCGGGCTGGACTGTTCCCATGAGGCACAGGGTCAAGACTGATTTGCATATGGCTGGGTCCAAACTGGAATGGCATGGTGAGCAAAAACGATGGATTTAGGCCCAGATCTCTGTACTGGGGTGAATGTATGACATTGTTCTGCATTCTGTCCATCAACTGTTGTTTTTGCATTTGACACCCCGAGTGGGATGGGTATGCCCAGACGTGGGTCCTGTGCTCTCCATGCCACTGGAATCAAGCTATCCTGGATGAAGAGGGGTGAAACCCCGAAACCGGTCCTAGGATGCTTGTTTCCAGTCCAGGGAGGACCTGGCTTGGCAGATCGGGCTGGACTGTTCCCATGAGGCACAGGGTCAAGACTGATTTGCATATGGCTGGGTCCAAACTGGAATGGCATGGTGAGCAAAAAAACGATGGAATTAGGCCCAGATCTCTGTACTGGGGTGAATGTATGACATTGTTCTGCATTCTGTCCATCAACTGTTGTTTTTGCATTTTTCACCCCGAGTGGGACGGGTATGCCCAGACGTGCGTCCCGTGCTCTCCATGCTACTGGAATCAAGCTATCCTGGCTGAAGAGTGGTGAAACCTTGAAACCGGTCCTAGGATGCTTGTTTCCAGTCCAGGGAGGACCTGGCTTGGCAGTTCGGGCTGGACTCTTCCCACGAGGCACAGGGTCAAGACTGATTTGCATTTGGCTGGGTCCAAACTGGAATGGCATGGTGAGCAAAAAAACGATGGATTTAGGCCCAGATCTCTGTACTGGGGTGAATGTATGACATTGTTCTGCATTCTGTCCATCAACTGTTGTTTTTGCATTTGACACCCCGAGTGGGACGGGTATGCCCAGACGTGGGTCCTGTGCTCTCCATGCCACTGGAATCAGCTATCCTGGCTGAAGAGGGGTGAAATGCCGAAACCGGTCCTAGGATGCTTGTTTCCAGTCCAGGGAGGACCTGGCTTGGCAGTTCGGGCTGGACTGTTCCCATGAGGCACAGGGTCAAGACTGATTTGCATATGGCTGGGTCCAAACTGGAATGGCATGGTGAGCAAAAAACGATGGATATAAGCCCAGATCTCTGTACTGGGGTGAATGTATGACATTGTTCTGCATTCTGTACATCAACTGTTGTTTTTGCATTTGTCACCCCGAGTGGGACGGGTATGCCCAGACGTGGGTCCCGTGCTCTCCATGCCACTGGAATCAAGCTATCCTGGCTGAAGAGGGTGAAACCCCGAAACCGGTCCTAGGATGCTTGTTTCCAGTCCAGGGAGGACCTGGCTTGGCAGTTCGGGCTGGACTGTTCCCATGAGGCACAGGGTCAAGACTGATTTGCATATGGCTGGCTCCAAACGGGAATGGCATGGTGAGCAAAGAAACAATGGATTTAGGCCCAGATCTCTGTACTGGGGTGAATGTATGACATTGTTCTGCATTCTGTCCATCAACTGTTGTTTTTGCATTTGTCACCCCGAGTGGGACGGGTATGCCCAGACGTGGGTCCCGTGCTCTCCATGCCACTGGAATCAAGCTATCCTGGCTGAAGAGGGGTGAAACCCCAAAACCGGTCCTAGGATGCTTGTTTCCAGTCCAGGGAGGACCTGGCTTGGCAGTTCGGGCTGGACTGTTCCCATGAGGCACAGGGTCAAGACTGATTTGCATATGGCTGGCTCCAAACTGGAATGGCATGGTGATCAAAAAAACGATGGATTTAGGCCCAGATCTCTGTACTGGGGTGAATGTATGACATTGTTCTGCATTCTGTCCATCAACTGTTGTTTTTGCATTTGTCATCCCGAGTGGGACGGGTATGCCCAGACGTGGGTCCTGTGCTCTCCATGCCACTGGAATCAAGCTATCCTGGCTGAAGAGGGGTGAAACCCCAAAACCGGTCCTAGGATGCTTGTTTCCAGTCCAGGGAGGACCTGGCTTGGCAGTTCGGGCTGGACTGTTCCCATGAGGCACAGGGTCAAGACTGATTTGCATATGGCTGGCTCCAAACAGGAAAGGCATGGTGAGCAAAAAAACGATGGATTTAGGCCCAGATCTCTGTACTTGGGTGAATGTATGACATTGTTCTGCATTCTGTCCATCAACTGTTGTTTTTGCATTTGTCACCCCCAGTGGGAATGGGTATGCCCAGACGTGGGTCCCGTGCTCTCCATGCCACTGGAATCAAGCTGTCCTGGCGGAAGAGGGGTGAAACCCCGAAACCGGTCCTAGGATGCTTGTTTCCAGTCCAGGGAGGACCTGGCTTGGCAGTTTGGGCTGGACTGTTCCCATGAGGCACAGGGTCAAGACTGATTTGCATATGGCTGGGTCCAAACTGGAATGGCATGGTGAGCAAAAAAGGATGGCTTTACGCCCAGATCTCTGTACTGGGGTGAATGTATGACATTGTTCTGCATTCTGTCCATCAACTGTTGTTTTTGCATTTGTCACCCCGAATGGGACGGGTATGCCCCGACGTGGGTCCTGTGCTCTCCATGCCACTGGAATCAAGCTATCCTGGCTGAAGAGAGGTGAAACCCCGAAACCGGTCCTAGGATGCTTGTTTCCAGTCCAGGGAGGAACTGGCTTGGCAGTTCGGGCTGGTCTGTTCCCATGAGGCACAAGGTCAAGACTGGAATGGCATGGTGAGCAAAAAAATGAAGGATTTAGGCCCAGATCTCTGTACTGGGGTGAATGTATGACATTGTTCTGCATTCTGTCCATCAACTGTTGTTTTTGCACTATATTTTAAAGCAGGAAATGTGAAAGCTTAATGTTAAACATGTCCTTACAGTGAAAAACCTTTTTAACTGTATCAAATTTGGCTGTTCCATAAGAAAGCACTAAGATATATAATTAAATGTAATAATGTTATCTCCAGATTGCAAACACCTGCAAATTTCATTCTTGGACTTTTTAAAATATTTATTACAAGCCCAATTAACTGGTGAAGTCAGATTTGTAATAAATATTTAGGAAAAGGTACTTTTAGAAAGATACCTTTTCCCTGCCTAAAGCTTTTAGAGAACCTTTTGCATAGGCTCCAGGTATCAACCAGGTGCAGAATAGCTCCATCAATGATATGTGAACTTGCTCTTAGAGCTGAGACAACTGCCTTTGGTGTGGGCAGGTGTTCTGTTTAGGCCTGGGCGGAGCTCACGGAGTTCTAATCTGTGGAATTATGTGGAGTTCTGTAAAAACCCATTGAGATTCCACGGAGTTCCAGCTGCGACGGAGTGCCACTCGGTCCTATAAAAAAGCACTGATTTAATCTGTTATCAGCATGTCTGGGTCAGACTCATTTACTTCCAGTCTCTGAATGGTGGGTGTTCGGGATAAGAGAGGAAGATAAAAACAGAATTAGTTTAAATCTCTACCTAAACCCATTACACACCCACACTTCCATCAAATATATTTTCTTTCCAAACATTTACACTCTAAAAGCATCTGTCTCAGGAAGCTGTAAATCATATTTTGTGGGGTCAACCATAAAAATACTCTCCCGTGGATGGAAAGGGGTTCAGTGAAAGCTCACCACACACCCACCATGACACATTGGTGAATGTAAACAATTGTAGGACAGCACACTCGATCTACGTGGAAAATTACTGAAGTATTTAGGCCAGATTACTGTTTGTGTTAGCATAAAGCTACTAATCATCAACATATAAACTTCTGTCAAACTAAATAGTGTAACATTATAGTAAGAGAGAAAAAGTTGTCATCTCTTGACTGACTTTTTCAGAGTCTTCATTCAAGAAAATCTGCTGTGCAGTTAACTTAGCAGCAAGAGCAGACCAGAGGCTGTTGTCGCTTCATTTACCCTTGTTTTTGGATGACCAAAAACCCAGTGCTCAGCTAATACATACATTTGTACCATCATTTCAAAAACACTGTGGGTTTTTTATTGGACTAATAGAAAATAAAATGCAATAGTGGCAATGAAATATCTTTTTCGATGGCACTTGGATATGCACAGGCTGGCTCACCGCTTAGTAAGGAGGCCAAACTTCTACTAGAGTAACGTCAACATTGCATGCAGCTGGCCCACATGGTTTTGTGCGGTTTATTTTACGTTCTCCTTTGCGAGCCATGTGACAAAAAGTTTAAGTCACTTACAACATTTCGTACTGCTTCTGCAAATGATACCAAAATATCAGTAAGCACAGGGTATTAATTTTGCCATATCGCTATTTATTAATACAACCCTTCTGTAATTGCCTCTCTACCACTAGTCGTCAAGACCCTGAAAGTGGATGCAGCATACATTCCTACTGCATCTTAAGTATGTGAAAATACATCTTTCTACTTGCCCATTTGGTTTCTAAATCACTTATATAGCACCCGGATCACTTACCTCCATCCGATTTGTAACGTGAAACATGCTGTTCAGATTGGGACCGTAGGGCCTTCAACATGGCTCTGTTTGTGGTTTCTGAGAGCGAGAACAAGCCACTTGAGTAGCAGCAGCAGAGAGGTGGTGTGCTGTGTGGAACTGCAAGGCAGGAAGAGGGAGGAACTGGCCAGAAGGCAGTGACATAAGAAGTGTATCACTATATGCACTTACTTGCTCAGTGTTTCCTTGCGGCACGGGGAGCAGTCACAGTGCCCTTCCCTGCCAGGGACGCCGGCCTGCACTCTTCTCTGCTCACTGAATGATTGGAGAGTTAAAGGCAAAGCCTCGCTGCCAGATATATGCATCAGCCGCTGCCCAGTGAAGGTCAAGCGCCTGTCTCTTTCCCTCAGGTCCCATCCATTGCCTCAACCACTGCCAGCGTCTCTCTATGTCTCGGGCAGCAGGAGCTAAGACAAAGACACAAACAAGGAAGTGCCAGAGACTCGCACACCTGGTAAAGCCAGCACTAGTTCCAAGGCGCAAAGGTCTTAGCTGCTGCGAGGGTGCCCTCCTCCATCTCTGGTACAAACCAGCAGCCACCCTCCTGCTTATCAATCATCACAGCAATTCCCTTTGCAAGAGTGATCTCTGCCTGTTCCACCTACTGCTGCAGGTGCGGCCCTGGGTGAGTGGGGGTGCTAACCTTTCCCTTTCTGTGTAGCACAGAAGCGGCCTTCGCTTGAACCACAGATGTTTGAGGCTGGCTTCTTGAGTCACACTGGGCCACTCCCCCGTCTGTCCCTCCCTCGACTGCAGCCTATGATCCCTCACATCTGGCGGCTCCCCTAGCCCATGCCGCCCTTTCCCTGAAGCAAGACTCTGGCCAATCCTACTGTGAGGAGGCGAGGTATAGTGGGGCCTCGTGACACCCCCTCACCACCACTCTCCACCCCCACCCCTCCCTCCTCCCAACCACATGCAGGCCCAGCTGTGCACACATCGTCACTATGTCAGCAATCAGCATTTGATTGTTAGTGGTTTGCATGCTGGTAAACCCCTCTCTGCCGGCAGATGGCAGAGTTTTTTTGCCAAACTCCGTGCTCAAAGCGGAGTGTGGAGTGGCAAAACTCCATGCATTATGCTGGTGGTGCGGAGTTTGCCACCCATCCCTAGTTCTGTTCGCATCCTATCCTACCCATTTTTCCATTTAGTGCCTTACTACAGACAGGATCGAATTGCCATGTGCCATGGCATTTTCAAGATGGTGAAAGTCTTCTGCCACACTAATCTTGACCTCTGGGACGGGGTGTGTATGTTGAAATGACATAAGGAAATCACCAGTGTCCTCCCACATCTGTTACTGAAATCCAGTTAGTAACAGGTGCTATACCTACAACAAACCGAGAATGAGAAGTCTGGTAGGACAAAAGCAGGGTTCTTCAGCAGCCAGACAGGGGATACACAAGAATTGTCTCAGCAGCCTGCTCTCTCCCTTTCAAGTGCACCAGAAGTGTTACATGGGACACAACAAACTTGTCAAGAAGGATTTGTAAGTGTGGTATCAATAGGATCCTCAATGCCTCCACACTGAATATTCTGTGTAGTTCAGAGGAGTCATCTATGCGCATTCAAGTCAAGTCAAGCCATTCTGTCTTTATTCGGCCAATGTAGGCCATAAAAGCACATGTAAACACCCATGGTTTTAATCTTATCACAACTATGCATATAAGCATGTCTTATCATAAATGTACAAACAAGTACAAAAACACAATATGACGCAAGATAAGAACATATATAAATTCATTTTTGACATAAATACGAGACATCCCATAATATTATGTTCAAAATACAATTTAAAGAAGGAAGCATCTAAAAAGGCAGAAAAAACAGTGCAGGGGCTCATCCTAATAAAAACTTGTCAACAAAAACCTCTTATTTAGGGTCCGCTATGTTAGCAGGAAATGATCGGGGCCTCCTAAGACCATTGGTTTGTTTACGTTAGTTAAAAACCGAGGGGCATATTAGCAAGAAGAGGCGATAATCATCGCTAACCCTGCTTAGCGTGATTTTTTTTATCGCCGGCTATCGCTGGAATATATCGCCACGCTAACGCTGTATTAGCAACGATTAGCGCTATGGCGATGAATATTCCAGCGATAGCGGGGAAATGGGCCAACATCGCTGAAAAACCAGCGATGTTGCATGGAGAAGGGAGAACACCTTGCTGATACGACCCTGTGGTCGTATCAGCATAATCCACCCCCCATGTTAGGTATGGCTAACACCTGCTAATTGCAGGTGTTAAATAAATGGCGATGACCCGGTTAGCGCGACTTTTCACGTCGCTAACTGGGGCCATGGCCACCTTGCTAATAGGCGATAGGCCTGTTAGCGGGTGTTTCCCAGGTTTGTCCGTCGGGAACGCCCACTTTGCATGTCATTAGCGATAAATATCGCTGACATGCAAAGCGGTAAACAAACGGGCGCTAATGCCCGCAAACTGTCGCTAACTGCTGTTAGAGACAGTTTGCTGATAGGGCGATATGAATATCGCCGCTTTAGCGGCAAAAAGTGCCGCTAAAGCGGCGATAGTGCCCTTGCTAATATGCCCCGAATGTTTAAAAAATTCAAATATGGCATTAATCATGACAGTAACATAAAGTCGTATAAAGTGCAAGTGCATCATTACAGTATAAATATACATACATTACTAATAAAAGAGCGGTCTCTTATGCTAGCCAAAATTGGCACAATCTATTGCAACTAAATATGGCCTCTAGTCAGTAAATAACTTTTTCCTGAGACTCACTGTTCCGGCGAGAAAGCTTGCAAGCCCAGAGCAGACCATGGGGCAAGACAACATTTGTAAATAAATCAAGGCTGGTCTTACTTGAGGAAATTGTTTGTTTCTTACCAGAGGATGATATATCTGGACTTCAGTGGCTGATATTAGTCACAAAAGAACATGAAATTTAAAATGTCTTGTTCAGAAAAAGTATCGCAGGGGCACGGTTTTAATCCCCTGACTTAGAAAATCCTTTGGGGACAGGTAAAAAACCAATGGATTAGGTTAAACCTAAATCTTGTTAATAAAAACGGTGGTGGGCATTGGTAACAGGTGACAGGTAATGTCCCCCCCCCCCCCCTGGGACTTGCTTTCAACAAAATGTATTGCCTTACTGTGGGTTTAAGTAACTCTGCGTCCTCTCTTCCGCATTGCCACTTAGGGGGTCATTACGATGGCGTAACGATCGCCACCGCCGGGCCGGCGACCGTTACGCCATCGTAACGTGAATTACCCACCGCCATATCACGATGGAGGTGGGTATCGCTTTTCTGTAGGTCGGCAATCGTTACGATTGCCGGCCAGGCGGACTTGGGCCCAAATATGGTGGCGGTGCCTAGCAGGCACCGCCAACCATATTAGGATGTGTGCTTTGCATGGCCTTTCCATGGCGGCGATGCCGCCATGGAAAGGCTGGTGGGGATTTGCTTAGGGGGCCCGTTGCGGGCCCTCAGGGCTGTGGGGGGTGCACTTGTGGGGTGCCCATGGTTCCCCCCTGCATGTCCATGCACAAGGTGGCAGGCACCGCGCGGTGCCTGCCACGTTGTGCATGGACATGCACATCATGGCATTTACCTATTGCGGCGGGTGCTACAGCCAGCAGCAACCGCCGCAATGTTAATATGCCGGATGCGACTACCGCGGTGGCGGTCGCATCATGATTTGGGTGGCGGGACCGCCGCATGACAGGCGGGCGGTCCCGTTACCACTAGGATGGCGGGCGAATCATCCCCATAGTTAGGAATATATTTTTTAAGTCCTGTTTCTTCCCTGGGCCTGGAGTTGTCTGGAATAGTAAACAAATGTATGCAACCCACACTATTCAGCGACATCTTGACATACCTAAGCCACGGCATTTCCAGTGCACAGGCAAGTGATCTGCAGTCCTCAATGACAGGCTGTTTAGAATGAGATCTGGGCTTGACCAAACTCTGAGCCATCGCAGTATGGCTGTTAGGGCTATAAGATCAGTGATGTAACCTGGACCCACTTCCTTGTGAACCAAAAATGATGGAGTGCTGGTGGGACATCGAGGAGCCTGCGGGGAAATTTATTTTCGATCACCTGGAATTCCCTGCACATTCATTTCATCATACTCTTTGCTCCTTGCAGACATTTCACGCCTCTTTTACACCTCATCCTGGGATGGAGCACATTGAGGAGCTGGCAGAGGCTTATTCTAATTAGCCTTCTGACAGTTCAGGCAAGTAAAAAGCAGCATTCTAAATGTTATTGTTCCTTAATATATATTAAAAATCTGACTTCGTTCAATTTAATTTTTGATAACTATTAAAAATTGTGGTTTCATTACTTTTCTAGCTTGTCCCATTCCCATGATAGCAACTAGTATTTGAATCTGCACTCGGGTATTCTTCATGGGACAGTGAGGCCTACCACACAGAGAAAATAGCTTTTAAGGTTTTTTACTGTAAGGACATTGGAAAAGTCATTTTTTTACATGTTCTACTTTTAAATACCAAGCACCGTACTTTGTGGGCTACAAGAGTTAAATAGAACTAATTGCTAATATTTTAAAAGAAAGTTTGTACCTGTTAAAAAATGTTATTTTAAAAGATTGCACTGCAGGTTTTTAAACGTCAGCAGTCAGGCTACAGTGGTAGGCCTGAAGCCATGTTTTCCTTTGTCACATTAGTGGAAGGTACAATAAGTGCTGTAGTTCACAGGTGACATTTAACTTTTCACGGCATGAGTGTATTTCCACACCAAATACCATTGTGTTATTGTAAACTTAAAAATGCCAATCAGGGATAAGCTAATTTCTTAAAGTTTTAGGAGTCTAAGCATGCACTTTGGACACTGGACAGCAGTGCTCCACTGTGCAGAGTCTTAAAACCAGCAGCACAATTCAGAAAAAAGCGATTGACTGCAAAAAAAGGGACATCATCTCAAAGTAGACTACTATGATTTGATCTTTCAATGACCACACTAACTCCCTCTTTAGCTATGGGTTTGATTATTATCTGTACTGTTTGTATTAGGTTTTGTAGTGTGAGGCTTTCTAATCTAATGAGCCTGCATTGAACAAATTCAAAGGTCTGTTTGAGTTCAAACTAGTCCAGCTGTGGTAAAAAGGCGTTCTCTTGTGGAGCCATTTTTCGTAATTTGCGCTACAGCGCATACGTGCCTATACCAACAACTTTGCTACAAGACTCCGTCCAGCATTTATTTCAATTTGTGCAATCTCAGTCCTGATGATGACCTTAAGTTGCATAGGTCGAAACTCCATCAACAGGAACCAGTCGATTTACGGCTCTTGACAAATTGCCTCCCTTGTATTCATGTTCTGTTTCATTTTAAATCAATGCCCACTCTTTGTTAGTTCACTTCTTTACGTGCTTTACAGGCACCATTCACAGTTTTCTCACTAGTACTATGTGTCACCATATACTCTTTGCACATTTTCAGAGTAACTTTAATGCTGTCTCCAAGTTATTCTTGTTCCTAGTTTGAAAATAAAAACTGCAATACTCAATCCTTGGTGTTTCCTATTATTATTTTTTACTTTTTAATTCTTGTACCTTTGCAAATGAGTATTTAAATATTTGTCCAGGTTACTACCGCCCTTGTTGAAGGCAGACTTTTTTTGCCTCTGAAACAGAATTATTCTCTTATTGGATCTCCTTGTTTATTTTTTGTATCAATCTTGCTGCTCCTTATATCAGCTAAATCATTCATTAGTGGAATGTCTTGCAGTAAGGTAAGTCTCTCATACACCTTCCATTGGTTTGTTCTGGTGTTTATTTTAGAAACCTTTTCTTGTTTTATTTTGATTTCCAGTGTATATATGAGAACCTTGATCCGGATCCTACTTTTCTGGTTTTTTCTACCACAGCATCGGCAAGTTGATTCACACCTGTATGTCCTACACATGTGCATGAGTGCTCACCTTTGCACGTGTTATTACTGTTTGCAGTAACCTCTTTCTATTTACATTCATCTCTCTATTAATAATTGTTTTGTGTATCCATTTTCCGCTACAGTGCCCAGAATATTTTTTGACTCGTAGACCATGTTCTATATTCTTTAAAATTCTCTTCTGTTTCAAATAATTTCTTAATTCAGTTCTTTACCTCCAAAGTAGACTAGTTCAAGCTGTCCTAACACTGACTAGTTATCAGGGAGTAGTCAACAAGTTAGGTACAGGAATACATGGGACTGCCACAATAAACATTCCTTTCAATTGGAAATCCCAACTAGGGATCCAAGGAACAAAAACCTATCCAACCACAAAGCCCTTTGAGACATTTGTCTGTGTCTGCAACAGGATTGAGAACAGGTTCCAGCACAGGAAGAGAGTTATTTATCTAATTTCCACTCTTGGGTGTATAAAAAATACCAGGATCCTGACAAGGAATGATTTCTAGGCCCACCTTGATTGAGAGACTCTGGGAATGTTTACAGAAAATAGAGTGAGGAAGTTGAGCAAAAAAGGTTTGGTGTAGATGGATATGGGTTTAGGGAATTAGCCAAGCACTAGTCAATGGGATAAGACTGATACCTCTCTAGCAGCTCTTCAGAACATTCCAGGACCTAGAGAAACATGAAGAAAAAAGATGATTCTACCTAACTGGGGAAAGAAGGCTGAAAGACTCCTTGCTACTGCTGCCTCACTCAGTAGGGACTGCTTTCCAAAGGCATGTCGCTGTCTTCCTGTTGCTACTCCAGGGACACAAATGGCAGAAGCACTCTCTGATGTGCATAAATTATATCTGTTCACCTGCTGGAGACACACCTGGTGCTCAGAAGCCTGCCCCAAGGACCAGGGAGCTGTGCAAGAGACCAGGATTCACTTTCCCAACATCAGGACAGTTTGGCACCATCATGTGTCGGATCTTTGGAGGAACAGGAAAAGCTGCTGAGGTACCCATGGAGGGTGCAGCCTCGGTGAGCAATATTTTCAGTTTTGTCCCACCCTGAAATTTTTGCCATGAAAAAAGGCTTCAGCACAACCTAACGGTGAAGGTAACTGGCCTTTTGGAGCCCTGCCTGGCTTCATCATTCAGTCTTGCCTCGTTGGAGGATTACGAGAACAATGAATTGTTGGACCTGTCCCTTTTTGCAGGGATATCCTCAAACTTTTTGCCTTTCTCCTGTATTTTATCTGACATGCTTTTGTTGGCTTAAGGGCTTTGGGCACTTTACAACTGCAAATCAGTGCTAAAGTGCATCCTCTCTCTCTATTATACATGGTATGATTGGTTTACACCTGTTTGGCGTATCTAATTTACTTAAAAGTCCCTTGTACAGTGGTATCCCATATACCCAGGGCATGAACATGTTACTGGTGGACCTGCAGCACAGATTGCACCACCCACAGAAGAGCCTTTCAAACCTGTCTCAGGCCTCTGCCACTGCAGGGTCTCCAAGCACAGTTTTACTGCCACAGTGACTTGGCATGTAAAATTACTAAATCAACAAAGGAGGGACGATAGGGCTTTTAATCAGGTCCAGCATACATGCCCACAGCACTATAACAAACGATTAGTATGCTGTTCCTAAGGGTATCGAGATATACAGAATCAAGGTTAAGAGGGAAGAGGGGGGCGCGGGGGAGACCCCTCTTCGGAACTAGAACCCTCACACACCCAGCCAGCTAGGTGTCATGCTTCATCATATGGGCCTGCTCCTCGTCGGACCGGCGCTGCAATGCCCGACGGGCACCCAATATGGGGCTCTTTGGCGGAGATCTTTTGTTCCTGCCGATTGGGACAGTGGGGGTAAGGGGTCTGGTGGTGTAGATGTCGTGCAGGTGAGTTAAAACAGGTCAGTTAGTCCTCGAATTGGATTTTATTCAGGGAGGTAAACTGCCTGATTAAAATATCTATAGAGTGGCGTGTATCTAGAAACTGTCTGTCTAGATGTCTGCGTCCTACTCTAAAGGGTCGACATGTTTCTTGCCAGTGTTGTCCTAAGGATCGTTGGCAATTCTTCAGGACCAGAAAAAATGGTACTATCTATACATGGTGGGTGAGGGAACCTACCTCCCACGTCAAGATGCAGTAGGCAATGTCCCACCGTCTGCGATAACCTAGATAGGGATGAAGTGGTAAAGATTTACATACAATCTATACATCATCATGGTATATCTCATAGTTTAATCAAGGTGTACACTAAGGCGTGTACTATGGTGTGTATATCATTGTGAACAGTTCAAACAATTAATGTGTCTAGGTGCATCACTCGGTGGAAAACCAGGCACAGGCATCATATACATTCGGAACATTAAAACATTTAAAAACAGGGAGAAGGAGGAAGCAGTGGTAGAGCATAGTTAGACTTGATGCTCACCTATGGGCTTACTAAATGTTGCCTCATCAGGTTCCGGCGTCTTAAAAAGAACACCACAAGTTAGTGTCCTATGGGAAAAGAAAAAGTGTATATATCCAGTGGTAAGCTGGTAAATCAAATAGTCCGATTTTACAAGGTATTGTACACCCCGCTCTCACCGGGGCTACGATGTCTAACCTGCGCAAAAGGGGGCTGTCACACTGCAAGTATTGCACACCGCTCCCACACGACCATTACCATACCCGGCTCCGGAACACAGGGTTGCGGCCGTCGCCGGTGAGCGCTGTATCCCAAACTTAGTAACAGATGCCCCGGCGCGGTTGGAACGCTCCCGTGTCCCGGGGCACGGACAATGTCCCAGTGTATCAGAGCAGAGCAGCAACCCCGCCGGGTGTCGGAGGGCCCCCATGATCGCTCGAGGCTAACATGTAGCATTACGTATTCGGAGCGGGGGATCAAATCAGGAGTTTCACTTACCGGCACTCCAGTGAATGCTCGTCGAGTGACCTACCCTTTAAGCCGGAACCAGGTGGTGTTTTACTGGCTGTTGCAGCCATAGTTATACACCAAAGCATCGGCGCGGGCAATGGGGGCGAGGCTCTCTGACGTTTCATGATGTGAAACAGAAGAGGGACTGTTCGTGTAGTAATGGCGGCCATCTTGGACTAGTCATGGGTCGATGGCGGACATCTTTGCCTGGAGATGTAATAAGTCTATATGGATGTGCATGTTGTAGAGCGGGGGGCATACCGAGGTGGTGACAGGTATGACCCATATGTGTATCAACTAGTGGCAACATAGCAGTATGTGTGTGTAGCAGTATAGCAGTATGTGTATCATTCTACAAAGGCTGGCAATGCACATCAAGCTGTGGTTGGTCAGAGTAATAACTCAACTAGTGTTGTTCTATGTCTGTGGTGCAGTAAACGGTCCCTGAAGTCCAAGGACAGCAAAATCTCTAGCAATTGTTGCTCAGGTATTAATCAGATTTGCCCAGGGGATATCATCATTGAGTCCCTTGCTGTCCGTAGATAATCTATGGACCCATCTCTGCTCAATTTTAAACAGTGCCCTTTGTGTAACATTGGGATGTGCCTCCAGGATCAGCCACTGGATGGAATCTGGGGAGTGGTTGGAGTCCATGTAGTGGGTGTACATCTTGGTGGTAACTCTCTGGCGACGCATGTTGCTCCTATGTTCGGTGATCTGGGTTTTGACCATTCGTAATGTCATGCCTACATATTGTAGGCCGCAGGGGCAAGTAATTAGATAAATGCAGTGAGTAGTATTGCAATTTGTATGTTTAGTTAATTGCCACCTAAAAGTGTCAGAGAGATTCACCTCTTTGGTTGAAGACGTGAACCGGCACACTGTGCAGGTACCGCACGGGTGATGGCCAATAACTGGTGGTAAATCCCACAGTTGTCTTTGTGTGTGGGGATATGTTGGTTTTGGTCTGGTGTGTATCAAGATGTCTTTCAGATTTCTGGTTCGTTTGTAAGCAAACCTAGGTGTGGGGATCTGTAGTTGGCCAGTGCCTAGAATACTCCAGTGTTTCTTAACAATGTTTTTAATCCTATTGGACTCAGGGGTGAATGATGTCACACACGTGAGGGTGTCTGTAGGGGGTTTAATATTGACCTCTAAGAGGGCCTCTCGTGGGTTATTTCTGGCTCTTTTCATGGAGGTTTTGATCTGGCGTTCTGGGTAGCCCCTCTCCCTTAAGTTCGAAGCCAGTGTGAGTGCTTCAGATTTGTAGTCTGAGATTGTGCTACAATTCC
The DNA here is from genome assembly GCA_963921515.1 of Calotriton arnoldi. NCBI lineage: Eukaryota > Metazoa > Chordata > Amphibia > Caudata > Salamandridae > Calotriton > Calotriton arnoldi. The sequence continues at coordinate 22,981 of CAWUFW010006155.1, forward strand.
GTCTGATACGGAGAAATTGTCCCACGGGTAGATTATCTCTAAGTGCCTTGGGGTGGTGGCTGCTGTATAACAGTAGACTATTCCGATCTGTGGGTTTACGATACAGGGTTGTGCTCAGTGAGCCTTCACTAAGTTTTATATTCAAGTCTAGGAACGGTATGCTGGTGGCGGAGACTATGTGGGTAAACCTGAGGTATTCATTTTGATTGTTGATCCACAGTATAAAGTCCTCGCAGGTTGATCGGGTCCCCTTCCAGAAAATTAGAATGTCATCAATAAAACGTTTCCACAGTAGCACGTTATTGCTATGTGGATTGTCGTGGTTTCTAATGATGTCTTCCTCAAAGGCTGCCATATAGAGGCAGGCTACACTAGGAGCGAAGGTGCTCCCCATTGAAGTACCTTGGGACTGGTGGTATAGTTGGTTCTTGAATTCAAAAAAAAATTCTGTCAGTGCCAAGGTAGCACACTCCATAATGAAGGTGATTGGTGTAGGTGAAGTCCACTCTACCCTACTCAGTGCTGTCTCTATAACCGTCAGTGTGGCCTGCTGGGGAATATTAGTGTATAGAGCCTCCACATCGAGGGTTACGAGGAAGTCTATATCCTGGCTGTTGGGTACCTCCTCGATGATGCGGAGGATGTCGGTTGTATCCCGAACATAGGAAGGTGTCTGTTTCACTAGTGGCTGCAGGTAGTGATCGCAAAACTTAGACAAAGGCTCAAGGAGTGAGCCAATGCCTGAGACAATCGGTCGTCCTGGGGTAGGTGTAGTCCCCTTGTGAATTTTAGGGAGGGTATAGAAATACGGTGTCTTAGGTTCTTTAGCATTAAGGAATTCAGCCTCCTTTTTGCTGATCCATTCATTAGTTTCTGCTTCGTGAATCATCATAGTGATTCTGGTAGTCAGCCTAGTGGTGGGATTGTCTGTTATAGGAGTGTAGTATCTCGTATTGTGCAGTTGTCTGAGGCATTCTGCATCATAGTCGGTGGTGGACTGTATTACAGTCGCACCCCCTTTGTCAGCCTGTTTGATGGTGATTGTGGGGTCGTCCGCCAGAGATCTGGCAGCCGTCAGTTCTGCAGTTGATAGATTTTGGTATGCGGTGTTGGGAGTGTTCTTGATAGAGGAGGCCAGTTCGTTGAGTATGGCTTGTTCGAAGGCCAGTACTTCTACTGGGATCATACCACTGTTTGGTGTAAATGTGGAGGGATTCCGTAACCCCGTGTCTTCTTGGTCGGTAGTAGGTCTATCTTGGAAAAAGGCCTTTAGGCGGATTTTTCTAAAAAGATTTTGTAGTTCGCACTGGTCTCTAAATCTATCGACCTTGGGGGTGGGAACAAAACCTAGGCCTTTTTTAAGGACCCTTGCTTCTGTTTCAGTAAGCGATCTGTGAGAGAGGTTAACTACTAACTCCTCCGCCCTCTGGTCTGGCTCCGTGTCTCCATGTTGCGTGGCGGCTGGTCCTGCCATTTCACATGTTGTTGCCCTCTTCTTTCCGCCCTCTTCCTCTGCCCCAGCCTCTGTCTAAAAAAGTGGGGTTATTGTTGTAGAAGAATTGGGGTTGTCCCTGGTGGTACATAGGGTATTGCCAGTAGGGGGGTGGTGGTGGGGGAGTTGGGTAAGCCGGTATGTTATAGTAGGGGTTGGGTCGGTTTGTCCTCTGTGAGTTAATGCTACCCCCACTTCCGATGCTTGAGTCACTATTAGAGGATCCCCTTCTGCTGTTATCTGTACTCTCATCACTTGAATAGCTTGTTTTTGTAGAGACGTAATCTTCCCTAAGGTAGGGGTATACCTTTTCCTTGCTAAATCTCGTTATGTCCTTCTGGAGTTTAGCTATTTTTTGTTTCATTAGGTAATCTTTGCTTTCAGCTATCTCAGAGTTGATCTCAGCCAGTTTGAATTTAAATGCTGTTATTTGGATTGTTGTTTTTAGAGCACCTTCAGCAATCTGTATCCTTATCAGAAGGGCGTCTGCAATCCTTTTAGCAGTAGTAATAATCAGCACAAGCCAGTCCCTGGTGCATTTCCATGCTACCAGGGACCATTCCTTTTTAAAGGTGGCGTCCTCCAGGAATAGCCTAGGGAAGTTATTAACAATCAGGCCATTGGGGGCGATACTGGCCCGTAAATACTCAGTCATGAGTGCCCCATGTAATGTAACTTTGAGCCACTCTCTTTTCATAGAGGTCAGGGAGGACCAGTCTTCAGACTGTGTCCCAGATGCTGAACTGCCTTCACCCCCCAGGATCGTTGGGGCTCTTAGTATATCTGCCACTGCTTCCTCATTGTAGCTCAACCCCTGATGCTGTTCCATGGTGGGAGGGACAGGATCAAAGTAGGGGAGCGGGGGGAAATAAAATGACTCCTTGACCAAAGTGTTTTGGAGAAGGTGGGCCAGGAGGGATAAGTAGTACCTCCGGTAACCTAAGTAGTCCCACGGGGGCCCCGTGCTAGAAACTAAATCAACAAAGGAGGGACGATAGGGCTTTTAATCAGGTCCAGCATACATGCCCACAGCACTATAACAAACGATTAGTATGCTGTTCCTAAGGGTATCGAGATATACAGAATCAAGGTTAAGAGGGAAGAGGGGGGCGCGGGGGAGACCCCTCTTCGGAACGAGAACCCTCACACACCCAGCCAGCTAGGTGTCATGCTTCATCATATGGGCCTGCTCCTCGTCGGGCCGGCGCTGCAATGCCCAACGGGCACCCAATATGGGGCTCTTTGGCGGAGATCTTTTGTTCCTGCCGATTGGTGCAGTGGGGGTAAGGGGTCTGGTGGTGTAGATGTCGTGCAGGTGAGATAAAACAGGTCAGTTAGTCCTCAAATTGGATTTTATTCAGGGAGGTAAACTGCCTGATTAAAATATCTATAGAGTGGCGTGTATCTAGAAACTGTCTGTCTAGATGTCTGCATCCTACTCTAAAGGGTCGACATGTTTCTTGCCAGTGTTGTCCTAAGGATCGTTGGCAATTCTTCAGGACCAGAAAAAATGGTACTATCTACACATGGTGGGTGAGGGAACCTACCTCCCACGTCAAGATGCAGTAGGCAATGTCCCACCGTCTGCGATAACCTAGATAGGGATGAAGTGGTAAAGATTTACATACAATCTACACATCATCATGGTATATCTCATAGTTTAATCAAGGTGTACACTAAGGCGTGTACTATGGTGTGTATATCATTGTGAACAGTTCAAACAATTAATGTGTCTAGGTGCATCACTCGGTGGAAAACCAGGCACAGGCATCATATACATTCGGAACATTAAAACATTTAAAAACAGGGAGAAGGAGGAAGCAGTGGTAGAGCATAGTTAGACTTGATGCTCACCTATGGGCTTACTAAATGTTGCCTCATCAGGTTCCGGCGTCTTAAAAAGAACTCCACAAGTTAGTGTCCTACGGGAAAAGAAAAAGTGTATATATCCAGTGGTAAGCTGGTAAATCAAATAGTCCGATTTTACAAGGTATTGTACACCCCGCTCTCACCGGGGCTACGATGTCTAACCTGCGCAAAAAGGGGGCTGTCACACTGCAAGTATTGCACACCGCTCCCACCCGACCATTACCATACCCGGCTCCGGAACACAGGGTTGCGGCCGTCGCCGGTGAGCGCTGTATCCCAAACTTAGTAACAGATGCCCCGGCGCGGTTGGAACGCTCCCGTGTCCCGGGGCACGGACAATGTCCCAGTGTATCAGAGCAGAGCAGCAACCCCGCCGGGTGTCGGAGGGCCCTCATGATCGCTCGAGGCTAACATGCAGCATTACGTATTCGGAGTGGGGGATCAAATCAGGAGTTTCACTTACCGGCACTCCAGTGAATGCTCGTCGAGTGACCTACCCTTTCAGCCGGAACCAGGTGGTGTTTTACTGGCTGTTGCAGCAATAGTTATACACCAAAGCATCAGGCGCGGGCAGTGGGGGCGAGGCTCTCTGACGTTTCATGATGTGAAACAGAAGAGGGACTGTTCGTGTAGTAATGGCGGCCATCTTGGACTAGTCATGGGTCGATGGCGGACATCTTTGCCTGGCGATGTAATAGGTCTATATGGATGTGCATGTAGTAGAGCGGGGGGCATACCGAGGTGGTGACAGGTATGACCCATATGTGTATCAACTAGTGGCAACATAGCAGTATGTGTGTGTAGCAGTATAGCCGTATGTGTATCATTCTACAAAGGCTGGCAATGCACATCAAGCTGTGGTTGGTTAGAGTAATAACTCAACTAGTGTTGTTCTATGTCTGTGGTGCAGTAAACGGTCCCTGAAGTCCAAGGACAGCAAAATCTCTAGCAATTGTTGCTCAGGTATTAATCAGATTTGCCCAGGGGATATCATCATTGAGTCCCTTGCTGTCCGTAGATAATCTATGGACCCATCTCTGCTCAATTTTAAACAGTGCCCTTTGTGTAACATTGGGATGTGCCTCCAGGATCAGCCACTGGATGGAATCTGGGGAGTGGTTGGAGTCCCTGTAGTGGGTGTACATCTTGGTGGTAACTCTCTGGCGACGGATGTTGCTCCTATGTTCGGTGATCCGGGTTTTGACCATTCGTAATGTCATGCCTACATATTGTAGGCCACAGGGGCAAGTAATTAGATAAATGCAGTGAGTAGTATTGCAATTTGTATGTTTAGTTAATTGCCACCTAAAAGTGTCAGAGAGATTCACCTCTTTGGTTGAAGACGTGAACCGGCACACTGTGCAGGTACCGCACGGGTGATGGCCAATAACTGGTGGTAAATCCCACAGTTGTCTTTGTGTGTGGGGATATGTTGGTTTTGGTCTGGTGTGTATCAAGATGTCTTTCAGATTTCTGGTTCGTTTGTAAGCAAACCTAGGTGTGGGGATCTGTAGTTGGCCAGTGCCTAGAATACTCCAGTGTTTCTTAACAATGTTTTTAATCCTATTGGACTCCGGCGGGGTTGCTGCTCTGCTCTGATACACTGGGACATTGTCCGTGCCCCGGGACACGGGAGCGTTCCAACCGCGCCGGGGCATCTGTTACTAAGTTTGGGATACATCGCTCACCGGCGACGGCCGCAACCCTGTGTTCCGGAGCCGGGTATGGTAATGGTCGTGTGTGAGCGGTGTGCAATACTTGCAGTGTGACAGCCCCCTTTTTGCGCAGGTTAGACATCGTAGCCCCGGTGAGAGCGGGGTGTACAATACCTTGTAAAATCAGACTATTTGATTTACCAGCTTACCACTGGATATATACACTTTTCTTTTCCCGTAGGACACTAACTTGTGGTGTTCTTTTTAAGACGCCGGAACCTGATGAGGCAACATTTAGTAAGCCCATAGGTGAGCATCAAGTCTAACTATGCTCTACCACTGCTTCCTCCTTCTCCCTGTTTTTAAATGTTTTAATGTTCCGAATATATATGATGCCTGTGCCTGGTTTTCCACCGAGTGATGCACCTAGACACATTAATTGTTTGAACTGTTCACAATGATATACACACCATAGTACACGCCTTAGTGTACACCTTGATTAAACTATGAGATATACCATGATGATGTATAGATTGTATGTAAATCTTTACCACTTCATCCCTATCTAGGTTATCGCAGACGGTGGGACATTGCCTACTGCATCTTGACGTGGGAGGTAGGTTCCCTCACCCACCATGTGTAGATAGTACCATTTTTTCTGGTCCTGAAGAATTGCCAACGATCCTTAGGACAACACTGGCAAGAAACATGTCGACCCTTTAGAGTAGGACGCAGACATCTAGACAGACAGTTTCTAGATACACGCCACTCTATAGATATTTTAATCAGGCAGTTTACCTCCCTGAATAAAATCCAATTCGAGGACTAACTGACCTGTTTTAACTCACCTGCACGACATCTACACCACCAGACCCCTTACCCTCACTGCACCAATCGGCAGGAACAAAAGATCTCTGCCAAAGAGCCCCATATTGGGTGCCCGTCGGGCATTAAAGCGCCGGCCCGACGAGGAGCAGGCCCATATGATGAAGCATGACACCTAGCTGGCTGGGTGTGTGAGGGTTCTAGTTCCGAAGAGGGGTCTCACCCGCGCCCCCCTCTTCCCTCTTAACCTTGATTCTGTATATCTCGATACCCTTAGGAACAGCATACTAATTGTTTGTTATAATGTAAAATTACTAGCCACGCCTTAAACTCCCTGTTTACTACATATTGGTCACCCCTAAGGTAGGCCCTAGGTAGCCCTATAGGCAGGGTGCTGTGTAGTTATAAGGTAGGACATGTGCCTTTATTGTGTGGCATGTCCTGGTAGCGGCAAACCCCTTATTTCGTTTTTCACTACAGTGAGTGCTACTCCTCTCATAGGTTAGCATTGGGAATTCCCCTATATGTCTGTAAGTGGTAATTTCTGATTAGAAAGGAATAGTCACTTTTAGAAAGTGGGGATTTCTATGTGCTTATGACTCGTTGTGCTTTGTAGCCTGACTCCAATCCACGGCTAGGGTAGAGTGACAGCTAGGTATTGTTTATACTTTTCAGACAGCAATCAAACAGGAAGGGTTGGGTGTAACAGAGTTGCATCTGCATTCATCTGCATACTGAATGGTCTTCCTGGGCTGGGAGAGAGGGATGCAGGGTGCACCTACATTTGTATAGGCTCTGTCCTGCACTCACACAAATGGCTTGATTACTCCCTATTGTATGTCTGGAGCCAGAGCTGAGTTTAAAGAGGGTGTTGTGTACTTCTAAAGTTTTTTTGAAGTTACCTCCATATCAAAGACATTATAAGTACAGGGGCTCTGACCCCACATCTTTAGACACTGTGTGCGACTTGTAACCAGATGCTGCTGGCTCTACAGACAGCACCTTACCAGAAGGAACTGCTATGCTGCCAGGAAGAACCGCCATTAGACTCATTTGTTTGTGCTGACCTGTGTCCTGCGGGGGCTACAAGAAGGACTGCCTCTTTACTACAAGGTTCCTGTGTGCTGGCCTTTTACCTGCATTTCTGCTTGTTTGCCCCACCCAGTGTTCTTAAGGGCTTCTTGGCTTGCCCCCCCTGTTCTAGCAAACTCAGGGCCATCAAAAATTGTGTTGCAGCACCTCTGCTGTGGGATTCGGTCTTGTGTGAGACCAGCAGCAGTGTGCTGAGTGAGAAGTGCTTTGTCTCCAGCACGTGAGAAATGCTTCGTTTGGCCCAAATCTGAAGCACGTGATGAGCGCTTCTCTGACCCCCTTCCCCAGTGAGGTAGTAATCAGGGCATCTTGGGAGCTGTTGATGGAATGGGCCGCCTGCTCAGGTCTGTACTTTCCTTGGGCAGATGAAGCCTGACACTGAGCACGGCCCCCTTAGATGAGGGGACTGCAGGATGCACGGCCTGCATTCCCTGCTGGCCAGATCCTGCTGTCTCTCGTCAGAGATAACTACAACTCTGCCTGAACCCCGGGGGAGGAAGACCCCACCCACAGAGTCCTAACCAGTGATCAGAGCCTCCTACGAAGTCGTGCCTGTCCGCACTCCAGGTACAGTGGGTGGCCGGAGCTCAAAGGAACCACACAGCCATCCTGAGCTTCTTTGTGGACGGCCCTGCTCTGTTCTTGGCTTTTCATCTGGCATTGGTGGTGACCCATGAGGCCCAAAGAGGATGATGGGCTCACCAGAACCTGGGGCAGTTGTCTTGCTATTGATACACACGAGGACCCAGCGAGGTCTCACCGCAGCAGTATGTGGTATGTGCTGGCTTTTCCCCCTTGACATACTTCGGGGGCACCAGATTTTGTTGTTTTGGGGGCACTTGGGCAACCAACAGAACACTCTGGGACAGTTCCTCGCTGGAGGCCCCGGTGAAGCGTTGCTTTGAGAATATCCATAAAATTACAGTATTACTGCTAAGAGGCACGCAGGGGCTGCTATGCTCTGCACTTAGTGCCTGATTATGGTATATGATACAAAAGGGGATGATGGACGGAACGTTTGAGCCAATCAAACACTCACCCCCAGTCAACTGATCTGGGTTTAATCCATCATCATTCTTTAGCTCACTCCACCACCCCAGTTCAGACATGGCCATATGCAAATCAGTCTGACCCTGTGCCTCATGGGAACAGTCCAGCCCGAACTGCCAAGCCATGTCTTCCCTGGACCGGAAACAAGCATCCTAGGACCGGTTTCTGGCATTCCAGCCGTCATCAGCCAGGCTTGCTTGAATCCAGTGGCAAAGTGAGCAAGGGACCCACGTCTGGGCATACCCCCGCCAACTAAGGGCGAACAAAGCGATACAAAAGGGGATGATGGACGGAACGTTTGAGCCAATCAAACACTCACCCCCAGTCAACTGATCTGGGTTTAATCCATCATCATTCTTTAGCTCACTCCACCACCCCAGTTCAGACATGGCCATATGCAAATCAGTCTGACCCTGTGCCTCATGGGAACAGTCCAGCCCGAACTGCCAAGCCATGTCTTCCCTGGACCGGAAACAAGCATCCTAGGACCGGTTTCTGGCATTCCAGCCGTCATCAGCCAGGCTTGCTTGAATCCAGTGGCAAAGTGAGCAAGGGACCCACGTCTGGGCATACCCCGCCAACTTAGGGCGAACAAAGCGATACAAAGGGATGATGGACGGAACGTTTGAGCCAATCAAACACTCACCCCCAGTCAACTGATCTGGGTTTAATCCATCATCATTCTTTAGCTCACTCCACCACCCCAGTTCAGACATGGCCATATGCAAATCAGTCTGACCCTGTGCCTCATGGGAACAGTCCAGCCCGAACTGCCAAGCCATGTCTTCCTGGACCGGAAACAAGCATCCTAGGACCGGTTTCTGGCATTCCAGCCGTCATCAGCCAGGCTTGCTTGAATCCAGTGGCAAAGTGAGCAAGGGACCCACGTCTGGGCATACCCCGCCAACTTAGGGCGAACAAGCGATACAAAGGGGATGATGGACAGAGCGTTTGAGCCAATCAAACACTCACCCCAGTCAACTGATCTGGGTTTAATCCATCATCATTCTTTAGCTCACTCCACCACCCCAGTTCAGACATGGCCATATGCAAATCAGTCTGACCCTGTGCCTCATGGGAACAGTCCAGCCCGAACTGCCAAGCCATGTCTTCCCTGGACCGGAAACAAGCATCCTAGGACCGGTTTCTGGCATTCCAGCCGTCATCAGCCAGGCTTGCTTGAATCCAGTGGCAAAGTGAGCAAGGGACTCACGTCTGGGCATACCGCCAACTTAGGGCGAACAAGCGATACAAAGGGGATGATGGACGGAACGCTTGAGCCAATCAAACACTCACCCCCAGTCAACTGATCTGGGTTTAATCCATCATCATTCTTTAGCTCACTCCACCACCCCAGTTCAGACATGGCCATATGCAAATCAGTCTGACCCTGTGCCTCATGGGAACAGTCCAGCCCGAACTGCCAAGCCATGTCTTCCCTGGACCGGAAACAAGCATCCTAGGACCGGTTTCTGGCATTCCAGCCGTCATCAGCCAGGCTTGCTTGAATCCAGTGGCAAAGTGAGCAAGGGACCCACGTCTGGGCATACCCCCGCCAACTTAGGGCGAACAAAGCGATACAAAAGGGGATGATGGACGGAACGTTTGAGCCAATCATCCCCTTTTGCTTGTTTCCGGTCCAGGGAAGACATGGCTTGGCAGTTCGGGCTGGACTGTTCCCATGAGGCACAGGGTCAGACTGATTTGCATATGGCCATGTCTGAACTGGGGTGGTGGAGTGAGCTAAAGAATGATGATGGATTAAACCCAGATCAGTTGACTGGGGGTGAGTGTTTGATTGGCTCAAACGTTCCGTCCATCATCCCTTTGTATCGCTTTGTTCGCCCTAAGTTGGCGGGGGTATGCCCAGACGTGGGTCCCTTGCTCACTTTGCCACTGGATTCAAGCAAGCCTGGCTGATGACGGCTGGAATGCCAGAAACCGGTCCTAGGATGCTTGTTTCCGGTCCAGGGAAGACATGGCTTGGCAGTTCGGGCTGGACTGTTCCCATGAGGCACAGGGTCAGACTGATTTGCATATGGCCATGTCTGAACTGGGGTGGTGGAGTGAGCTAAAGAATGATGATGGATTAAACCCAGATCAGTTGACTGGGGGTGAGTGTTTGATTGGCTCAAACGTTCCGTCCATCATCCCCTTTGTATCGCTTTGTTCGCCCTAAGTTGGCGGGGTATGCCCAGACGTGGGTCCCTTGCTCACTTTGCCACTGGATTCAAGCAAGCCTGGCTGATGACGGCTGGAATGCCAGAAACCGGTCCTAGGATGCTTGTTTCCGGACAAGGGAAGACATGGCTTGGCAGTTCGGGCTGGACTGTTCCCATGAGGCACAGGGTCAGACTGATTTGCATATGGCCATGTCTGAACTGGGGTGGTGGAGTGAGCTAAAGAATGATGATGGATTAAACCCAGATCAGTTGACTGGGGGTGAGTGTTTGATTGGCTCAAACGTTCCGTCCATCATCCCCTTTGTATCGCTTGTTCGCCCTAAGTTGGCGGGGTATGCCCAGACGTGGGTCCCTTGCTCACTTTGCCACTGGATTCAAGCAAGCCTGGCTGATGACGGCTGGAATGCCAGAAACCGGTCCTAGGATGCTTGTTTCCGGTCCAGGGAAGACATGGCTTGGCAGTTCGGGCTGGACTGTTCCCATGAGGCACAGGGTCAGACTGATTTGCATATGGCCATGTCTGAACTGGGGTGGTGGAGTGAGCTAAAGAATGATGATGGATTAAACCCAGATCAGTTGACTGGGGTGAGTGTTTGATTGGCTCAAACGTTCCGTCCATCATCCCCTTTTGTATCGCTTTGATTATGGTATATAGCATAGTAGGTGCACAGGAGCGCTGTGCCCTAGGTTTTAGTAGTAATATGCGGTGATTCCTGTGTTTTCGTTCTTTACATGCTGCATTACCTGCCCTGAATTTGTTGATGCATGTTGTTTTTCCCTTGCATTGTCAGGATAGCGAGTACTATTTCAGGATGTACATTGTATGTGCATTGATGGTGTTTTCTTGACATGTGCAACCTAGGAACCTTTCTCTTATTGCCCTCATTGTGATGTTATGATAATTGCCCATTTGGCAAAGTAATTATTGGTTAATCTTGTTTTGGTCTATGTTTATATGCAATACAGAAACGTTTTTTTTATATAGTATTGTGCGGAGTCTCTTTTGTGGTGTGTTTCTTGTGTCACTGGTGTGAGTGCATTGCAAAAACACTTTACACATTGCCTCTGGGATAACCCTGACTGCTCTGGCTAAGCTACCAAGGGGGTAAGCACAGGTTATCTTAGCTGTGTAACTTACTTTCCCTGACTAGAGTGGAGGGTTCTGCCTGGCTTAGGTGCATACCCTGGCCAACTAGAAATCCCATTTGAAACACAAATGTAAAAAAGCTCAAGATGAAAGATGTGACCAGTGCCCAGCTAGGTTTTCCCAAATCCTGCTTCATTGCAATCAGTTTGAAATCACACTGTGGCCCTTTCTACCATGAACATGGACGCTACACTGTACCGGCATCTACATAGCAGGCTTAGATTATGCCAATTTTGTTGGCTACATCCAGTGCATCGTAGTCTGGAGCAAGACGCACATATGCCTCCTTCTCGCCATCAGGCCTGATCAGTGTATTGACCTTGGCAACATCAATATCATAAGGCTTCTTTACAGCCTGTTTGATCTGGTGTTTGTTATCTATCACATCAACAATGAAGACCAGTGTGCTGTTATCTTCAATCTTCTTCATGGCAGACTCTGTGGTCAGCGGGAACTTAATGATTGCATAATGAGCAAGTTTATTCCTATGAGGAGCACTCTTCTTGGGATACTTCGGTTGCCTCCTTAACTTCAAGGTCCTCGGCCTCCTGAATGTGGGGGCTCTCCTAATTTTCTTCTTCTTGTGACTGTGTACCCCCTTGAGAACAGCCTTTTTAGCTTTCGTAGACTTGGACTTTGCTTCGGTTTTAACAGGGACAGGTTCCTTCTTGGCTTTCTGTGCTATGTTGGGGATGAAAAGAACATGGACTCTTATTGTTGTGTTCTGTTTTCTTGATGCTATTTTTCTTAAACCTTAAAAAGCATACCTGTGGTTCAATTATACAATTTTTATGATATTTTTGCCTTTTTGTGTACTATATTTTTGATTTTTCTAAATTGTTTGGGATTTTATTTTCTGCGTTCCTAAATTTAACGCTATCCGATACTACTTCATCTTACAAATTTCTGGGCAATTACATGCTGTACATGGAACAGTTACTAGGATTTAAGAAGAGATACACTTAGAACCTAATTGAGACATAAGTAAATTGTGTATATTGAGTTGGTTGGGTTACCCCTCTCACAAACGTTCTGGACCCTCAGTATAGAAATGTTAAAACTGACGAGTTTGAGAGGTAATAAGAGAGCAGATTCTGTGAAAGCAGCAAACCTTTAATCCTTTTTTGGATACGTGTACCACAATATTTCCATTGCAGCATGCATTGTGGTCACAGCCAGAAACAAGAGAACTTAAAATGATTATAGTATATCCTATCAAATCATTAACCAGAGAGCAGCCCAAGATTAATCACTCAAGCCATAACCTGGACCACTAATTTCACAAGTCATTTGAATTTCAAATCCATTTTATGTGAATCACTTTCTGTTTCTGATATTTGTGCTGATCAAAATAGAATACAAATTTAATGTAAGACTGGGTTTCACCTTGGCTAACCTTCTCTCCAAAACACAGAAATTAGCAAGGACGTATTTATCCTGGGTTTTGGAGAGACAGTTGACTAAGCTTGTGCTACTACACTACCATATATATTGCAAATGTTTACTTTCAAGGGTTGACAAGAACTACCATCATTGTGACTGGGCCAGCTTTTTTATCAGGGGTGGGGAACATGTCATGGATGTCCACAAGTTGCCAAGAAATATCACTAAAATACAAGGACCAGCACTGGAGCAATGTGTATCATCCCAAGGTGGTCTACAAGTTGCCAAGAGTTATGGCCATTGTGTGAGGGCTAGAATTTCAGTGGGGATTGCAACAGATATCATTACTTTGCTATCCACGCATTGCCAAGAATTACCTATAGTGTAGAAAGCCAGTATTTTACCAGGTTGGGTGTAGAAAATGGGAACGTATCCTTCTTCACGCAATAGAGGTAATTCTTGGCAATTTGTGGACCTCCATGGGACAACACCCATTGCTCAAATTGTGATACCTGTAATGGTTGTATAGATGCAGTATTGTGGCAGTTAATATTCTGGCTGAGTTTCAAATCTAAAGTAGTGTCTAGGTGTCATTTTTTATAAACTTATCCCCATTTTTATGAAGACAGGATAAGGAGAACCGGAGATTTGAATGTTTAAAGTTTTTAAGGAAAAAGCTCCAGAAAAGTAAATAACAATGGAAAAGCAGCAGTTTTTATTGGACCAGGACCTAGGCAAATTTTCTGGTTGTCCGCAAAGGAGCAGAGGTCTGTTATACCAAGCGGGTTGTCGTAGTCAAAGGTTTTATGTTCAGACTTAGGGCCTGATTTAGACTTTGGGAGATGGGATACTCCATTGCAAAAGTGACAATATCCTGCCCTCCATATTACAAATGCCATAGGATATAAAGTAATTGTAATACGGCGGACTGGATATCCATCATTTTTGTGATGGAGTTTTCCCTCAGCCAAAGTATAAATCAGGACCTTAGTCTCCAGCTGGTGGGAATGCTTATTCTGGCGCAATTCTACAGAACCTAGTTCCTCTGAGCAGGTTTCTGGCACCAGGTCTCTCCCCAGCCAGGTCTCCAGCAGGAGTTAGCCCTCTTTGGTTAGCTGGGCCCTCTTGGAGTCAGGAGTCCTTCTCCATTTTGTGGAAGGTAAACAGCAGGCCAAACACTTGACCCTTAAAGAGAAGTTTCGAAGCCTGGGTGCCAGCAGTATTCAGGAATCCTTAAGACTTTGTGTGAATGCTTTTCTTCCAGTGGGAGTCAGAAGCCAGGATTCCTCTTCCAGCAGGGTCTTCTTTAGATTACATTTTCCCTGGCCCAGGAATATTCTGAGGAGATGGTGAATGAGTTTTCAGAGTTATCATGTGCACTTGTGAGCAACTGAATTCTACTACCCAATCTTAAGAATTTTCTCACAGACTCACCCCACTCACCTCCTTTTGCACCACTTCTTCTTTGCCTTACTGTAAAGTTACCCATGAGCCCTCTTTCAAGATGGAAGAACCCAGCTTCCTCCTACCAGGCCTGTCTTGAGCCTCTTGGCTAGTCCTCTATCTGAAATGGTAAAAACTGGTTTTCCCACCTACTGTGACAGGGGTTTGACCGCGTAAGAGGATGCTGTAGATGAATAGAAGAATCACTCCTTGGCATCTGCAAGTTAAAAGAGATAGTGCTAAAGCTGCCCTTTGTCCAGTCAACCGTTCCTGTCCACTCCCAGATATCTAGTCCCTACTAAGGGGCAGATTTACAAGCCCCCTGCGCCACCAGTACGTCACTTTTCGTGACGTACTGGTGGCGCAGGGGGCTGCTCCATATTTACAAGGAGAGGAAAAGCCACCCTGCGTGACTTTTCCTCTCCTTGTAAATATGGCCCATTCACACGCAGCACTTTGCGGTGAAGGGGTGTTCCATGGGTGTTGCTGTGGGTGTTCCCACGCAACACTCATGGAACAAGACACATCTCCAGAATTACGAGAAATCGTAACTCTGGAGATGCGTCTGAAAGCTACGCCACCCTAGAGGTGGCGTAGCGAGACGCACCGAGGAGAAATGTTTTCATTTCTCCTCGTTTTTCTCTTTCAATGCGTGCTGCATTCTGCAGCACACATTGAAAGAGGAAAATGGTTGTAGTGATTGTTTTTGTGCAGGAAGGTGCCCTTCCTGCACAAAAACAATCTCCCCACGACGCAGGCATCCTTGCACCATGGTGCAAGGGTGCCTGCGCCGGCGCATGGCTGCAGTTTGTGCGCCAGCGCAGGGGAAGCACAAGGATGCGACATATTCTTGTAAATATGTCGCATCCCTGTGCTTTCCAAACTAACGCAGCATGGCGCAGCAAAATGACTTGCTGCGCCGTGCTGCGTTAGTTAATTGTAAATCTGCCCCTAAGTGTTCAGCAGTTAATACCCATCTGCCTTTTACAAGCCCACGCACAAGTCATTGACCTCTGAGTCGGAGTTTTTTTTTCTTCTTTTTTTAACGGTATTTTATATAGCTCAATCTTGACCCAAAGGTATTGGATATCAGAGCGCTTTACACGTGCACCAGTTGAGTTACATGAGGACACATTCATTTTGATTTATTTTTAGGCACAGGGAGATTAATTTATTTGCCCAGAATCATAGGATGTTGCGCGTCCTTGCCGATACTTGAACCCCGTTCCCCAGATTGGGGATTGACCGCCCTGGCCGTTAGGCCAACTCCTCTCCCCTTGTTAACTTTCCTAGTCAAGGATGTGTATTTTACCGCTGGAGGTGTGATAAGTGGGAGAACTGGCATTGAGCCAGTTCTGGCTAGGCAGCCTACTGTATGTTTCTGCAAATTTACTTTTCCGCTTAAGTTATCAAAAATCTGGGGGCGTGGCCGGACCGCGGACCAAGATGGCGGCGTAGTCTCGGATCTCCGCCGAACTCCCCGGAGACAACGACCATCCCGGAGCCTGCAAGCAGCTATGCGGTGTGGCATGGCTGTGAATGCGTCCTATGTGCCGGCTGGAGTGCAGCGGTGTCTTTGTTTTGCTGCCTGGTGACCCGGGGCTGCTCCGCCTATAAAGTGCGTGCTGGGGCCTGCATCTTGTGACCGAGCCGCGGCCTCGATTGCGGCCGGCGTGCCGTGGTGGGCTGTTGCTGCCTCTCTCTTCGTACAGGCGCGCACCTCAACGGACTGCTTCGGAGGGTTGCGGGACCCCCGCCAGGGCCGCAATGCCTCACCTGCTGCTGTGGACCCCCTCCTGAGGCTGGTGATCGATGTGGGCACCCCGGAAGGCAGTAGGTAAGCCTGTGCGTATATTTCAGGATCGGAGGCGCACTGGCCCCCTTGTTGGCACTGCGCTGAAGTACTGCAGCCCTGTGGCAGTGCGCGATCGCTGGCCTGCATTCTTGGGCCCCTTTTCCACAATTGGGCACACCTCGCCCCCCCGCCCCAGTTGGCGCACTGTGGCCCTCAGCGGTCTAGAGGCACTGGATGGACCTGAGACAGTGATGGGTCTGTCTGCACCATTGGGGTAGCAGGATCACACATTGGCCCCCTTCTCACATGAGACCTAGGCAGCGGTGACTTGGGTTTAAACAGCGGTAGCTACCTGGATGCCTTAAAATACGCCGGTTGGGGGACCTTGCTGACCATCGCGTTTGGGGCCAGCTGGAGACGCATTTGGGAGCCGTTACCTTGCCTGCATGACCAATTGACTGCCCGATGGGGCGGACACAGCTGTCCCAGTTGATTTGCGCCTGATCGTTGTGCCATTCTCTCCTGCAGCCCCACTACTAGGCCATGGGCAAAGGAGACCAGAAGCAGCGAAAACAAACCTTTGAGAAGATGGGTGTGGGTGCGGACTCGACACACACTACGATGGCTGAGGGTGGCGACCAGACTGCCCCCACCGCCTCAGGTGGTTGCACAGGGAAAAGAGGCGCTCATGGCAGAACTTAAGGCTGGCTTCAGAGCATTAGATTCTCGTTTCGACACCCTCGACAAGCACCTTGATACGATGGGGGCCCGACTGGACCGGCATGATAAAAGACTGGACACAGTGGAGGGCAGGGTCTCTGACCTGGAGGATGGTGCGGCCCAAGCTATGAAACGACTGGAGCGGGTGGAAGGTCTACTAAAGAATGTGGCCATGAAGAATGAGGACATTGAAGCCCGAAGTAGGTGCAACAATGTCCGCATCATGGGCGTGCCAGAGTCTACGAACACGGGTCGGCTGGATGGGTTCATAGAGGGCCTTCTAGCGGACTTGTTCGGACAGGAGTCCTTCACCACTACCTTTGTTGTCAAAAGGGCACATAGAACTCTCGGTCCATGCCCCAATCCTGGTTACCCGCCTCAACCCATCCTGGCATGACTCTTGAACTTTAGAGATAGAGATACGGCGTTGCGGTTGGCTCGGGAGCATGGGTCACTGGACTGGCAGGGCTCTTCCATTTCTTTGTATCTGGACTTCACAGCGGTGGTTCAAGAGGCCTGTCGGAAATTTCTAACGGTTAAGGCCGCGTTGCGAAAGGCCGGCCTAAGGTATGGAATGCTTTATCCAGCGCGTCTGAAGGTCGACGTCGATGGCAGATCCAAGATCTTCGACACTCCAGCTGAGGCCCAGGAATTTCTTCGACTCCGCTCCAACGCAGGCTCGCTTAGAAAATCGCCCACGCCAGAACGATCGCCACAGATGTTGAACTCTGGTTCCAGCATGGAATTGTTTTCTGCGAGCTGAGAGACTTTTTCAGGGCGAGACATTGATAAGTATCACAGTGTATTCTGCTTTATGTTCTTTCTTCCTGGTTTTTTTTCTGCTCACAATGGTTTAAGATTGTGGACTCTGGGCTCTGGCCCTAATATATTCTGTTTGCAATGCATGTTTTTTAGGTTTCCGGGGACAAGGCGAGGCGTTGCCTCTCCCCCTATGCGGTTGCACATTACTTGTGATGTTTCCATTTGGTAAAATTGAAGTTTGCTTGATACCATTATGGGATTGTGGGTGTTCCCCTTATTTTCGATTGAGGGGATGGGTGGTTGGGTGGGGTATTCTTTAGAGCTATGGTATTACTTGTTCCTGTCTAGATTGTTTCATTATGAGGTTCCACAAGTGCATGTTGACACATCTGTACCCTTCATAGTCGTGCCCACTTGTGACAATGGCGGGTAGGCTCTCCACTATCTCAGATGTCAAGTTTGTTACATGGAATGTGCGGGGTCTGAACAACACTCAAAAAGGTAAACATGTATTGAATTATTTGCAGCGCCATAAAGCGGATGTGGTCTTTCTGCAGGAAACACATCTGTCCCCCTCATCTCCTACTTCATTTGCCTGTAGTTGGGGTGCACACCGTTATTTTGCGAACTATAGCACGTATTCTAGGAGAACAGCCATACTCATACATAAACGTTTACCCTTCCAATTGTACAAAGTAACAGGGGATAGGGCGGGTCGATACACATTGGTGACAGGGAAGTTGATTGGATACAGTATTGTTTTGATGTGTATTTACGCGCCGAATGTGGATGACCCTGATTTTTTTCATTCTCTGCATGCCTTATTGATCCCCTTGGGTGCTGATTATGTTTGCTTGGGGGGAGATTTTAACCTGCTTTTGCAACCTGCCCTGGACAGCACAGCGCCTTCCCCTGTCACGAAACCCTGTGCCACCAGAGTACTTAGTGACATCTGTGACACCCTTGGTCTCATCGACGTATGGCGCATGCGCATGCGCAACCCTGACAACTCAGCTTACACGCACTACTCAGCCCCCCATGACACTTGGAGATGCCTGGATTTTTGGCTTGTCTCCCGTACCATGGTTCCTTGGTTTCGCTCCATGACCCACCTGCCTAGAACCTATTCTGATCACTCACCAATTTGCATGCATTTCCAGATTCCCAGGCCGGAGGGTGTTGAGCGACAATAGCGGTTCCCGGGGCAGGCCTTAAATGATGCGGTATTCTCGGCGGAAATCCGAGAGTCCATAACAACTTATTTTGATCTAAATGTAGGCTCTGTTGGCACGTGGGTGACTGTTTGGGAGGCATTTAAGGCTTATATAAGGGGAGAATGTATCACAAAGCACTCTGGGATTTTGAAGTCCTTGAGAGGCACACTGACTCACTTAGAGGACCGGTTTAAAACATTTGACGCGGACCTGCTTGTACACTCTGACCCGACTAAGCTGGCCAATCGCCTGTTGCTGCTGGCTGAATTTCGGGAGACGGCAGAGAGTGTAACAAACAACCTGGGGAAATATGACACTGCCAGGCGATATGGAGAGGGGGACAGGCCGGGTCGCACGTTGGCTCAGTTGCTGCAGTCTTTTGTGGGGAAGACTTACATTGCGTCTATTCAGTCAGAGGACGGACGGCTCCACACAGACACAGCGGAAATCAGAAACAAGTTTTTTCATTATTACACAACTTTATACACTACGCACGCGCAACGGGACGAGGACGACTGCAGGGCTTATTTAGATGAGATTGCTATGGTATGGCTCGAGGATTATATGCAAAAGTTCCTAGCTGAGCCATTTTCTAAAGAGGACATTGTCAGCGCCATAGATGCCTTAAAAGGCACTACAGCGCCCGTACTGGATGGCTTCACTGGCATTTTTTACTAGCATTAGAAAAGATATACTGGCACCTTATCTCCTTGAGGTATACAATGAAGCCCTGGAGAACAAATTACTGCCGCCAACTTTGCGCGAAGCAGTAATTGTGTTATTGCCCAAGCCGGGGAAAGATCCATTGCGTTGCGGTTCCTACAGGCCGCTATCGCTGCTAAACTTGGACTATAAGATCCTTGCCAAAATGATTGCGCTGAGACTCGCATTACTCTTGCATCGTATCATATCGCCAGTGCAATCGGGTTTTGTTCCCCATAGGTCCACTGCGCTGAATTTACGTACATTGTTTGCAGTAATACATAGGATTACACCTGAGCTCCCAGCTGCGGTGGGCCTGTTGGACTCCGAAAAGCCATTTGATTCACTAGAATGGCCTTTTATATGGGCTGTAATGAGGAAACTAGGTATCCCTAAGGGTTTCATAGACCTCACGGCGTTGCTGTATGCCTCTCCCACCGCCAGGCTCTGCATGAATGGTACCTTATCCTCCCCCTTCACTCTTACACGTGGCACCAGGCAAGATTGCCTGCTCTCACCGCTACTTTTTATACTGGCATTAGCCCCGTGGTTCACCACTTTCAAGAGAAACACCTCCACAGAGGTATCCAGTTCAATACAGGCCCCCTCCTCTTGTCACTCTATGCCGACGACATTGTTTTATATGTCCGCTGCCCTCAGACTAATCTTGACCATTGATCAGGGAGGTCCTTCGTTTTGGTGGGTTTTTGGGGTTGGGTGTCAACTGCAATAAGTCTGTACTGTTCCCCTTGACAACGGGCACCGTCGAGTGGGAATGCGAATTCCCGTTGAGATGGTGTCACGACTCAGTCAGGTACTTGGGTATACAAATACACAGAGAAGCGGATCAATTACGGTTCAGCTATACATAATCTTGAAACGCAGATAGAATGCTGGTTGAAGCTTCCACTCTCTATGTCCGGCAGAATCGCACTTATGAAGATGATAGTTGTCCCAAAATTTCTATACATGTTCCACAATATCCCCATCCCGCTTCCAGACAGCTTTTTCAAGATCCTCCCAACACATTTGATCCGGCTCGCCTGGGGGGGCAAACGACCCAGGATACGCTGGGACACTATGACTTTGCCATATGAGAGGGGGGGTTTGGGAGCCCCGGACTTTAGATTGTATTATCTTGTTGCACTGGCCAGTTTTGCCCACTCTTGGTACCATTCAGACGCGCGTATTCCATATGGGAAACCTGAATCTGACTTGGTACTTCCGATTTTGCTATCCACCCTTCTGCCCCAGGGTTTTCCTCGTGACCCTAGGGATATCCAGACGGTATCTACCATGAGCTGGTAGTGGCGAAACTTGCACGGGTCGCGGGACACAGCGCCCTGTATTCCTCTGACAACCCTATAGCTCGCAATCCATGGCTCCCCATCACAGAAGAGAAATTGGTTCTACGGGTACTTAAGTTCCACTCCATGGTAAAGTTTGGCGATCTGTTTCCGGCTGGGCATGTGTTTGATATTGCGAGTAGAGATCGGGTGACCAAACTGACCTTTATGGAACAGTTTATTTTTACCAGGGTACGCAGGGCTCTGCGTGCTAAAATGTCAGAATACCCGCTTGAGCCGCAGTCCTTCGGACCTTTATCTCTCGTCATTACTAACCCGGACGGGATCCGATTAATATCTAAATTATACAAGGCCTGTATGACTTTAATCCCGTGCCATGATGCGAAGATCCGGGCTGCCTGGGAGGCGGACTTGGGACATCCGCTACTGGACGACCAATGGGCCTTCTGCTGTGCACAAATTAGGAGAATCTCCCTCAATAGTAGACATAAATTGATACATTTCAAATACTTGTGGAGGGCATACATGACCCCGGCTAAACTTCACGCGATTAATCCTTCCAGACCGCACAGTTGTAGGAAGTGCAAATGCCCATATGCCGATTTCCCCCATTTGACATGGACCTGCCCCAAAATAGTGGATTTTTGGGTGGTCGTCTTTGAGACACTGTCGCACATGACACAGCTAGAAATAGCCCCCTCCCCGGAGGTCGCGCTCCTAGGGTACGTCCATAATATGCCCAAGAAAACACGGAAATTCATTTCTCTCACGCTGCTACTGGCTAAACGCGAAATAGCGCTTCGATGGAGCAGCAAATTAGCTCTTACTAAGAGTGCATGGCTTGCTAGCCTCACATTTTGCAACACCAATTGTGAATTGTATGCCACATTACTTCCACCCAAGTCCCGTCCAAAAGATATCTGGAGCCCGCTCAAGACATATTTACAGAATCTGGACCCCAGTGCCCTCGCTCAAGCCCATGCTGGCATAGTCCCGACTGGCGTGGGATGAATAGATTACACAAGTGTTACTATTATTTGCGAGACACTATGCACATAGGAGAGTGGGAGTTTGCAGGTTGTGGGTCAATGTGTCAATGTGACAATTCAACTTGTGATGATCAGACATTGTAATATGGTGATCTTCTTTTAATTTTGTATGCCATGGTTTATGTTAGCACCCTGCGCGTGGAACTGTTTATATTGCTGTTAACAGGAACAACTGTCAAGATACCATTTATTGTATATGATTGAATAATGATAAATAAAGTTTAAAACAAGTTATCAAAAATCAGATATCTCTTTTAATAACTTCGAAGCATTTTTCTAGCCCCTTCCCCAGCTGAGGTATAAAATAAAGATTTGAATTCCACATAAGCCTATAAGGCAAAAGTATTGCCAAGTCTAAAGAGTGAAATAGCTTTTACCCCAAAGGGTGTCTTGTAAGCCATCAGGACAAAGTGCTAATTGTTTAAAATAGGGCACTTTACAGATTGGGTTAGTGTGCCCTAATTTTAACTATTAGCACTCTGTCCTGATGCGTATATGAAAAATAGGGTTTCCCTAAAACGCAAATGCATCTTTACCTGCCATGTTTAACTGTGATGCATTTAAACTACAGCCTAACCAGAGCACAGGCATGGATCTGGAAGAAATACATTTTTGTCACATATGTGGATGATGGGAGCCCTTTACAACTTGCTTGACCTTTTCGGCAGCCATTTGGGGACAGGGACTTCAGTCCCCACAGTGCAAAGCGGCAGGAGCCGCCAACAGTGTCATTTCGCGCCAGGAGGCGCATTTAAAGCAGTCCAGGCTCCCGCAACGTGGGAGCCCTTTACAACTTGCTTGACTTTTCCGGCAGCCGTTTGGGGAGAGGGACTTCAGTCCCCACAGTGCAAAGCGGCAGGAGCCGGCAACAGTGTCATTTCGCACCAGGAGGCGCATGTAAGGTAGTCCAGGCTCCCGCATCGTGGGAGCCCTTTACAACTTGCTTGACTTTTCCGGCAGCCATTTGGGGAGAGGGACTTCAGTCCCCACAGTGCAAAGCAGCAGGAGCCCCATCTCTTGGCTTGGTGTTACAGCCTCACTCGACCCCTGGTGGGCTACTTGTTACTACAGGTAAGAGGATGGGGAAACATAAACTAACCATGCCATCTGCTAAGGACCGCCCACTAACCTCCACCATCACTAGCTTCCTTACCACTGCTATGGGGGCCATTAACAGTGAGATCGAATGTGTGGAGGAGAGACTGGGGGCTACAAAGCCGGCTCTACATACGAGTTCACTGGTAGAATCAGCCAGTCCATCACAGAGTCAGCAACCCAGGGGCTCTAATCGACCCACGGTCGACATAAAACCCAATGACCCTGAAGTTTCCAACATTATTCAGCAAGGTTGCTCTCTTGACATCTTGTGCCCCCCCCCCTTCCCAAAAAGGCAAAGGCATGCAGCAAATTGAAGAGAGAGATATTGTCACCTGTAAATTTTTTGCCTCCCACCGCAAGGAAGAGTGTTAGAGCACCTGATTTGGAAGCTGACTTAGGTTCTAAGGACAAGGGAAACGATTTGTCACATGCTCAGTTTGTTAGTTCCCTGGAAACAGTAGTGAAATCCCTTCTTGACCCTTTTTTTAGTATCCTTAACAGCATTGATACTTCGCTGAAAATTTTGATCAGCTCTAGTCTTTCAAGTTTAACTACTGGGACCAACAATGCAACAGACTTTGACCCTCTGCCCATGTGTTGTGCCGCTTTGCCCCCCCAGAGGTCAGTTCTCTCAGATCTGGATCCTGCACCTGGCTGCAAGCCCAAAAGTACAACTAATAACACTCCATATTGCTCTTCTCAATATCGAGCACATGTTGTTGCCATTTCAGCGGCTGGTGGAGGCCACCTAACAACTTTAAATGGGCCAGATGATGCCGGAACCTCTGAACCAGTTGTCAATCGCCACGTTGATTTAAGGAAAAATCATGATAGATTTCTTCACCTTCTGCCGGAAGGAACTCCGCTGGTTATAGTCCTCAAGAATGTTCCACCTCTGTCACCTAATAAAGAGGAAGACTTGCTGCAGTTAAGGAATAAAACTGTACACTGGCTACCCACGGACTGGTCGAATAGTGAAGACTTATTTAGGAACATAAATAATGTTGAACGAGTATCGTGGGTGGGCACACAACCTAAAACCGATGTAGGCGATTGTGCTGTTGTTAATTTTAAAAACATGTCCTTGGTCCACTCTCTTATGGATAGGCTCTTTTGGTGTAGAAATGCCAGTGGTCCTATTGTGGCGGTACCCCTTGGATATTTTTATAAGCCAAGTTTACAGGCAGAGCAGAGGTCACATCATGTAACTCGCAGTGCCTCGCATAACTTTGTTATCCCAACTTTTAATCATTTTTCTCCCCTAGATCATGTGGATTGACTGCAGCAAATTGAAGAGAGAGATATTGTCACCTGTAAATTTTTTGGCTCCCACCGCAAGGAAGAGTGTTAGAGCACCTGATTTGGAAGCTGACTTAGGTTCTAAGGACAAGGGAAACGATTTGTCACATGCTCAGTTTGTTAGTTCCCTGGAAACAGTAGTGAAATCCCTTCTTGACCCTTTTTTTAGTATCCTTAACAGCATTGATACTTCGCTGAAAATTTTGATCAGCTCTAGTCTTTCAAGTTTAACTACTGGGACCAACAATGCAACAGACTTTGACCCTCTGCCCATGTGTTGTGCCGCTTTGCCCCCCCAGAGGTCAGTTCTCTCAGATCTGGATCCTGCACCTGGCTGCAAGCCCAAAAGTACAGCTAATAACACTCCATATTGCTCTTCTCAATATCGAGCACATGTTGTTGCCATTTCAGCGGCTGGTGGAGGCCACCTAACAACTTTAAATGGGCCAGATGATGCCGGAACCTCTGAACCAGTTGTCAATCGCCACGTTGATTTAAGGAAAAATCATGATAGATTTCTTCACCTTCTGCCGGAAGGAACTCCGCTGGTTATAGTCCTCAAGAATGTTCCACCTCTGTCACCTAATAAAGAGGAAGACTTGCTGCAGTTAAGGAATAAAACTGTACACTGGCTACCCACGGACTGGTCGAATAGTGAAGACTTATTTAGGAACATAAATAATGTTGAACGAGTATCGTGGGTGGGCACACAACCTAAAACCGATGTAGGCGATTGTGCTGTTGTTAATTTTAAAAACATGTCCTTGGTCCACTCTCTTATGGATAGGCTCTTTTGGTGTAGAAATGCCAGTGGTCCTATTGTGGCGGTACCCCTTGGATATTTTTATAAGCCAAGTTTACAGGCAGAGCAGAGGTCACATCATGTAACTCGCAGTGCCTCGCATAACTTTGTTATCCCAACTTTTAATCATTTTTCTCCCCTAGATCATGTGGATTGACTGCACTATAGGGTGCGGGGAACTGTACCGATCATTAATTGTAACTCAGGCATGATAGACGCTGAGGGTAGCACTGGTAGAACTGTCATATCAGCGACTAATGGTCCGGCACATGTAGGTAGCCCTGTCCTCTCTGACTTGGTAAGGATAGCACTGGTGGAACCCATTAATATCTCACCAGCTGAGAAGGCCCAATATATGATGTCTCCAAATATAGCCCAGAAATCTCAGGGTGATTGCCAGATAACTGCTCACACAATTAACGAGGGAGCACCCCTTGGCTACAATAGTACAACTGTTCATGGAGGCTTGTTTTGGAATATTGCAGGTTTATCAAATAAGGTGAAATCTGAAAACTGGCACGATCTCATAAAAGATTATAGCATCATATGCCTCCAAGAAACCTGGATGAGAGAGTTTATATTAATGGTTATGCTTCTATACACACTCCGGCTGGTGCAGCTCTGGGTGGCCATCTTAAGGGTAGGCTGCTAACTTTAGTAACAACAACATTATCAGAGAGAGTAGGCAAGACTCAGCTTCACTCACCACATTTCCAAATTATTCATATTCTTTTTAAACAGAATGTAACGCTGGTCATTGTCAATTTTTATCATAATAACTTTGTCCCCAACAATACCGCTGTTGCTGAAGACTTAGAGAAATCACTAAGCAGGCACATACAGGAACTAGACACTGATTTCATTGTTCTCTGGGGGGGAGGGGGTGATTTTAATTGTAAATTATGTCCCTTATCAAAACATGTTGTCTAGTAGAGGGGGTCAAGGATGGTGGTTGCCATTTTTATCACAATCCACGTGGGAACATCTTTAATTCGCTGCTCTCAAAATGTTCTCTTTTTCTTACAATAGATCTCATCCAACCATTAGGCCCAGATCATGTATCTTTCAGAGGTCAAAGCACTCTCATTGACTTCATCGCCCTCTTGGAATACTTTAAACCTCAATCCGTGGCTTTTTCTTTCCTCAAAGTTTGCTTTAGTGACCACTTTCCTCTGGCCATTCGTTTAGAGACCCAAACTGGCTATCTCTCTACATCCCACATCTTATAATAAAAAATAAAGGCCTGTTGCGCAAGTGGTCCACTGTAGATCCAGATTCCGTTCGGATTCTGACCACCAACATGAGACAAATTTTGGAGTGCCTGGAATGTAGTATAAATCCTCCATCCATGTTAAAGGCTTTTGCCATAATAACTGAGACCATTAATGCTGCTTTACGAAGTGACAACAGACCAAGACCTCAGAAGCTATGTAAATGGTTCAACAGTGACTGCTCACAATCTCATAATGATCTTATGAAGGCACTGAAAAAAAAAACGCGGGATAACTTAGTGGTAAAACATATCCAAAATAAATATAAACGGGCTCTGGAGAAACGTAAAATGGATATAAGAAAAGAGGCCTGGGAACAATTGCATGAAGCATGTCAAAATAAAGACCCTAGACTCTTCTGGAAAACTGTTAATTCTAATTTTTTCCAATCTTCCCACAACAGTAGCATTGAGGCCACAATTATGCCAGATGCTTGGGTACAACACTTCTCCAGCCTATATAGTGTTAATGGTGAGTACTGTCCCACCTTAAATTATGGGACCTCAGAGCTGGCATACCTAACGCTTTATGAAGTTGAAAGGGCATTAAGTCAAATTGTAAAGAACAAGGCATCTGGCCCTGATGGCGTGCCTGCTGATTTGTTTTGGCCAATCCCACCCTATGGCTCCCCTTGTTGACCAATATTTTAAGCTGTAAGTTTTTGGACGTACAATATGGCTTTAGGAGGGGCCTGGGAACTGTTGAACAGTGTCTTAATCTGCACCTGGTCATAAGCAAGTGCACAATAGCTAAGGCCGGATCCCTTTGTCTCGGGCTCATGGATCTTACATCAGCTTTTGACTGGGTGCAGAGAGGGAGATTATGAGAAAAAATGCTGAACTTGGGCATTGATCCATCTTTAGTCCATTTTTTAGCCCAGATGCATCAGACTGTGACTGGGAGGGTCAGGTATGGAGCGGGTGGGGAACTTACAGCTCCCATTAAAATGAACCATGGGGTTCGTCAAGGGTGTGTCCTTGCCCCCTTTTTATTTTGTCTCTTTATTAATGACCTAGAAAGTTACATTAATCAAGGGAATGTGGATGTTCCTAAGATCGGTACTAGAAATCTTCCGGCATTACTTTATGCAGATGACTGTGTTTTAATGTCCAGAACCAGTGTGGGCCTACAGAAGCTTGTTACTAGAGTTAATGATTTTATGACCGAACTGGGCCTAAAGACTAACAGAGTAGAGTCCTATACTATGGTGGCAGGTAATCTCCCCCCATATTAAAATCATGTTTTATTAACAATGAAAGGCTGTCCTATGTCCCAACTTTTTTGTACTTGGGAATCCCGTTTGATCAGAAAAGCACTTGGCACCATCTAGTTGAAACAAGGGTTAGTAGTTTTAATCAAAACCTGGAGGCATTATTCAGGTTTATGAAGAAGTTAGGCTCAAGACCGATTAATTCAATAGTTAATATTTATAAGGCTCGCTCGTGTTCGGTTACATTGTATGGGGCTGGAGTATGGGGCATCTGCAATCCGGCTTGTCTCCAAGCAGCTGAGAACATCTTCATGAGACGCTTGTTGACAGTCCCTAGTAGTCTCCCTGCTACCATCTGTCACAGTGAACTTGGTTTGACCCCTTTGTCCTATCGCATACAAACTGCACCAATTTTATTGTGGCATTCAATTTGGGCAAAGGAGGAGCCAGCCCTTAATTGTGCAATTATCTTAGACTGTTTTAAACTTGATCACATGTTGAAGATACCCTGGTTTAGCTACATAAAAAACAGTTGGAGACAATGGGGCTGGCAAACTGTTTTCACAACCCAGTGCACATTGTAAAGATCCCAAAAATCAAATTGAAAAAGGACTTCTTGACCTGTTTAAAGTTGTCTAGTGAGCGCCTAGAGATGGTGAAAAAGAGAGTCTCTGAACACTTGCTTCTAGTACGTTCTCCAGGTGTTGAGCCTTATCTCTCTTTTTATTTGTCACACTAAATTGTTTTATCTCATTAGATTCAGGTTTGGCTTCTCGCAACTTCTGGTTTCCTATCCTTATAAAGCCTACTGTGATGATAAACTGGATCTTTGCCCTTGTGATTCTAAATCTACACAGAGCACGCTCCACTTCCTGTTTTTTTGTCAACTTTATTCTAAGCCAAGGCGTGATTTTATTATTCCCCTTTGAAAAAATTTAAATATCAGGAAGTGTAGGCCAGCTCTATATCACCTCCAGCTCTTAAATGATGAATTTCTTTGTTGAATGGTTTACAGATATATCTCTACAGCTGTCCGTTTATGCAATGTTGTTGGGAAATGATTCCTTTTACTTGGTTTTTAATGAATTACTTCTGGATTGTATGGTCTATGGGACAGGGGTTTATCATAAAGTTCATTACACGCTGTTTGTAGGTCATGCTGCTATTTTGTAGAAATATCAACTTAATTAATCACCTCTGTCATATTCTGATTATGAATTACCACTGTTATGAAGTGTACCATACATTGTCTGTATGATTATATTTTTTGTATCTGTTTTTTAAATATTCTTATGATGTATTCTTTTATGGCTGCAAGTCAGCCGAATAAAGATATTTGACTGACTGACTGACTGACTGACACTGCAGCTCACATATGCTATTTAACTTTCCATATCATATGTTCACTTTAAGCACCATTTATGATTTAAATACTTTGGTTTTACACCGTAACTGTATAAATTAGTGTCATCAAGCCTAGATGGCTAACCTTTGAAAAGTAGAAAAATAGAATATGAGCACTTACAAACTATACAAAGATAAAAAACAGATGAAAAAGCAAGTAAAGTGGCAGCAGGCATTACAGTAACTATATAGGGCAGAATACAAAGATAAGATAATTAACTGTGAATATCCAGCAGACTATTTAAAGAGACCTCTGTGGACGGACTACCAGCCCTTTGCAGAGTCCTCATCACATTAAGCTACAGATGGCCAGTCACAGTGCACATGGATATCAGGTAGCATCATGGTGGGCAGCAGGCAGGCACAGGCACCCCTGTGGGTCTGAGAGAATTGGAATTTTAAGGGCCAGGGTGGTACACTGCTGTAGGGGTCAGAGCATAGTTTGATCAGAATAACTGATCAAGCAATGTTTGCCAAGAAAGGGTCCCATATTTCCTTATATTCAAAGCACTGATCATTCGGTTTGCACATCATTCTTTCATGGGCAGCTGCTGAAGTGACTGCCTCAGTCCCGTCCAAAAGTGTTCGCAATAAGGAAAATTTCCAGTTGCGCAGAATGCATTGTTTAGTGCAAGGGATGAGGCCAGCCACTGTTTATTGTGGGATTTCATGCCCTTCACCTCTTTAGTGCCATGTAGTAGGACTAGCTCAATGGACAGTTGGATTTTTCATGCTCTTAGTGTAATTGAGCATCCTCCAACTGCCTTCCCAATAGGATTTCAGATGTGGGCAGGACCAGAGGATATGTCCGCAGTGCCAGCAGTCTTTACTGTGAGACAGACACACTTTATTGTGTTTAACCAGAGTCCAGTACCATTGATGAAGAACATTAAAATATCCAAATTTAAGTCGTGCTCCTCATAGCCCTTTGTCATAGGAGAACAACAATTGTGGCCTGTCGTCCTAAGCGTAGGTCCTTTGGATGAAATGAGACCTGTATGCCGAAGTATACATCTCATGGGCTTCTAGGATAGTTCCTTAATAATCAGTCTGTAGAGCCCAGAGATGAGTTTCTAATGATGGCCCAGTATTAAATAATCATGGATGGTTGAAACTGTCAGTCCGGAGTGTATTTGTCTCAGTTTGGTAATGAAACAGCTGTTCAGTTGTGCATGCCAAAACACCTGGTGGTCCTCTAATCCAAATTCATTCCACAAAGAGGAAAAGTCCTTTCCATGTGATAGGACATAACACAGATTGTGGATATCTTCTGAGGACCATTCAGGCTTGTGAAAGAGGGCATTACTTATCTTCAAGGCAGAATTTCTCCAGATGTGGGCCCTCAATTGAATTTTTTTTTTTTTAAATATTTATAACAACTTTTATTGATTTTCAATTCGCCAAGCCCCCCTTCAAACCATATACATCACAAATTGCAATGAGGGGCACATATCATAATACAATATCTAACAATTTACTGTCTGCTATTTGGGTGATTTCTTCAGGCCCATCAATACGTTTAAAGGCTATTCTACATCTGCTTCTCTCGTCCGCATCCCCAGCAGTTCACCCAGGCCATGGTATTCCAATGCAAAACGATTCTCAAATAATGTGCCCCCCCTCTGAGCTCGTCCTTCCCTCCCCGTTCCCACCCCCTGCCCCCGGTGTGCTCCTCGTTATTTACTCAGAATTATTCCACCATCCTCTTCGTATGATAGTGTGCGGGTTCTCAGCTGTGTTTGATTTGCGTCCCTAGGCCCACTAGCCCCCCTCCTATTCTTCCCCCTGTTGTCCGCTTAAGCCTAACTATGGGCTGTATGGTCTACCCTCATCTCTCGAGGAGCTTCTAGGGATTCGGCCTCCGATTCCGAGTCCAGCTCGGGGTTCCGCAGCAGGGCCACCAATGCATCCCACGCCCGGGCAGAGTCCATCGCCTTTTCATTGTTCGCTCTCATCGCCTGTCGCAGCCTAACCATACTCTCGCTAGTCGCCCAGTTCAATAATTCCTCCCGCCAGCATGCTACGCTAGGACCCAGCTTAGCTTTGCACTGCCTTGTCAGTTCCCTCTTAGCCAATAAGTGCCCCAGATCAATGAACTTGCTTGTGATCTTAGTGCGCGCTGTATGTGAGAACCAGTGCAGTATGCACGCCCCCATGTCAGGCTCAATTTGTCTATCCGTGACTCCGCACAGGACCTCCATCACCTCCTCCCAGTAACTTCCGAGCTGCGGGCAGCTCCACATCATATGTTGAAAATCGGCTGCGCTCATACTGCATCGAGGACAACATGCCGAGTCTACCTGGAAATATTTAGTTATCCGCTCCGGGGTTAAATACGCCCGATGTAAGACGTAAAAATGAATAAGTTGAAACCTCGCATTCCGCGTACCTTTCCATGCCCTCTCCACTATCCCACTCCAGGCCGTCTCGGGAATGTCCTTACCCAGGTCTATCTCCCACTTTTCGCGCAATTGAGCTAGCGGCTGCAGTCCCTCTCCCACCAGTCGCCTACTCAGGCAAGTCACCGCCTTTATCGTCCCCGCGGCCATTACCACGTATTGACACGTCGGGGAAGTCCTTGGTTCCAATAGTCCTTCTCCCCAATATTTCTGTATCGCGGACACCAGCGGACAAATATGCTCCTCTAGGCAAGCCATACCTATCCTGTAGCGCTTGATAGGACAGGAGGGTCCCCTCCTCATAAAGACCTCTGATCATTTGCAGCCCCAGGTCCTCCCACTCTGCCAGCGCATACCAGTCTCCCCCATGCGGGAAAGCCGTACACATCCCCAGGGGGATCTCTGGTGCGTATGGGCGAGCAATTCTTCCTTTCCGTTTGTATCTATTCCAACACGCTCTCAGCGTTTTCTCCTCGCTTGTTAACGAAGCCACTCGCAATCGCTGTCCTAGAATTATAAATGATAACACATGCCGTGGCAGCCAGCGGTCCTCTGGGCCATCCGGTCCCCTAAATTCCCGAGCCACCGCCTGCGTGAGCCCTTGTAGTTGTGCCGCTAAATAATATACTTCGAAGTCCGGAACTTCCCATCCTCCCTCCACTCTTGGCCTCATCATCGTAGTCAGTGCCGCTCGGCGCCTACCAGTCCCCCATAGGAATCCATCTACCATTGATCTAAGCGTCTTAAACACCGAGCCCGGGATCCAAACCGGCAACGTCCAAAAATAATATAGTAATCTGGGCAGTGCCACCATTTTCAGTAGTGCCACTCTTCCCGCCACTGAAAGTGGCAAAGTACCCCAGAAAGCCATGCTCCCTTTGAGCCCTCGCACCGCTCTCATTACGTTGCCCTCTAGTACATCCGCCTGTTCATGGTAGATGTGTGTCCCCAAGTACGGCAAGCAACAGGGTTCCCATCTTATCCTTTCCAGTCCAGCTGGAGGCTCCAGTGCCCTACCCGCCAGGAACAAGCAAGTCTTCTCCCAATTCACACCCAATCCCGATATTTCCCCAAACTTACGCAACAGCTCCATCGCTCCAGCATCCACCTCCCCGGGGGCGGCCATAAACATCAATAGATCATCTGCGTAGAGTGATATGTAGTGCACCTCACCCCGTAGTACCAACCCTGCATAGTGCTTCCCCGATCTAGCATGCACCGCTAACGGTTCAATCGCCAGCGCGAACAAAAGTGGGGATAACGGACATCCCTGGCGCGTCCCACGTCCAACTAAGCAGGGCGCCGATACCGTCTCCCCCGTTCGTACTCTAGCCATTGCCGATTCGTATAGGATACCTGTCCACCTCACGAATTATTCTCCCAATCCCATTTTACGCAATACCTGTAAAAGATAAGGCCATTCCAAACTATCGAATGCCTTCTCTATGTCCACTGAGAGAATCAGGGCGGTCGACGCTGGATCCCGGTACGCCTCCAAGATGCGCAATAGTCGTCTCACATTGATAGACGTATTACGCCGAGGTATAAAACCCGATTGATCCCGGTGCACTAGTTGCGACATGTAGGGAAGCAACCGAGTTGCCAGTATCCTGCTCAAGATTTTATAGTCGGTCGTCAACATTGAAAGCGGACGGTAGGCCTTCACATCCTTCGCATCTCTTCCCGGCTTCAAGAGGGGGATAATAATAGCCTCCCTGGTAGTTGCAGGCAGCCTCCCTACCCTATTTGCCTCCGTATAAACCGCCTGCAGGCACGGGGCCAGCCGGTCCGCGTATTTGGAGTAAAATTCGATGGGAAGGCCATCTACTCCCGGTGTCTTACCGCGGGCCATTTGCTTAATCGTGGCCTTAATCTCTCCCACCGCAATCTCGCAGCCCAGCAGATCTCCCTGCTCCTTATTCAGGCTTGGTGGGGTCACCTCCCCGATATATTCCCCTATAGCCTCGGCGTCCCTCACCAGCTGAGTGCGATAAAGCGCGGCATAATACTCATAGAATACTCGGTTGATTCCCACCTGCGTACTCACTTCCCCTCCCGTGGGATCCATCAAGCCCAGTATCGGCTCTCCCCTGGGCACCGGGTTAGCCAACCATGCCAGCAGGGCACTCGATTTGTCCCCCTCTGCATGCACCCGCGCTCTATAGGACTTATAGTCATAAGAGCGCAGTCTTTCCATCTGCTCCGCCACTCCCTCTCGAGCCGCTAGCAGCTCCGCCTGTGTCCCAGGCCTCTCAGGTTGAACTCTCTCCATGTCCCGCAGTCGGCTCTCCGCTCCCTCCAGGTCTGCCAGTAGTGTTTTCCTTACTCCCACCACCTTACCAATGCATAGCCCCCTCACCACGACCTTAAACGCATCCCACTCAATGGCTGCCGTTGAGGCAGTCCCCTCGTTCTGCTCAAAGTGCTGATCAATGCCGGCCCCCAACTCGGCACCAAAGACCGGGTCCTCCAGCGCCTCTGGGCTGAGCTGCCAGGTCGGTATCAAAGATCTCTCTCGACTCCATCGTATCCGCACTAGTAGCGGTTATGGTCTGAAATCGTTCTCGCTAAGTATTCACTGCTTGTCACCTTAGCGTGAACATCGGGGGTGCATAATATGGCATCTAATCGCACGTGCAGATCGTGCAGTCCCGAATAATAGGAATAGTCCCTTTCCTCTGCATGCTGGGCGCGCCAAGTATCTACCAACCCCCAGTGTGTCTGCCATGCCCTCCTTGCCTTGGAGATCCTATGTATCGGGGCCCCCGAAAGCGGCGGTGGGACCTATCTCTATCCACATCGACTATGGAGTTAAAATCTCCCCCCAATATAGTTGCCCCAGTGAAGTATGGGGCCAGGTTCCCCGATAAACTATCAAGGAAGGAGGACTGATCAACATTGGGAGCATACACACTGCACAGGGCCACGTCTATGCCATTTAACCTCCCCTGCACCGCTACAAACCGTCCCTCTGGGTCTATTAGTTGCTGTAGTGGTTGGAAAGGGACACCCGCTCTTACCCACACCAGGGTTCCTCTAGCGAAAGCCGAATAAGTTGTATAAAATAGTTGTCCCCGCCACCTCTTCCTTAGCGCTGCTCCCTCGGCTCGATCAATATGTGTTTCCTGGAGGAACGCCACCTGCACCCCCGTCTTACCAGATACGCATGCACTTTGTGGCGCCTCTGCATTGTGTAAAGTCCTCGCACATTCCAAGTAATACAGTTCAAGTCATTCAGCTTCCCCATTTGTCAAACAACCCCCCCCGCACATTTCTCCTCTCAAGAGCACACCGGTATCTCCAGCCCCCCCCTTCCCCTCTCCCCCGCCCCAACTCCCCCCCCAGAACAGGCCTACAACATTAGAACCCATCCAAACTACTAC
Source organism: Calotriton arnoldi (assembly GCA_963921515.1). NCBI lineage: Eukaryota > Metazoa > Chordata > Amphibia > Caudata > Salamandridae > Calotriton > Calotriton arnoldi. Next base: position 57,535 of record CAWUFW010006155.1, read on the forward strand.
TCAACTACTCCCTAAATGCTCGTAGGGAGCTAAACCCACCCAAACTCACAGGAGGTAGGCTCTCGGCTTCAGAGAGACAGACCCCTAGTCGGCCCCCACCCTGCGCTCAACCCCCGTTATTATAAACATGCCCTTTGTAGAGCCCCAAATCAACGAGACTTCTTTTGCCAGTGTAACTCAGCCCCTGCATAGTCCCCAGTCCAACGAAGCGAGCCCTGCCCAGCCCCATCCTCAATCAGCCCTCTCCTACATTAGTACCCTGCCATTGCCCAGCCACAGTCTACTTCACCCATCCACTGTTTCATCAGCTATCCCAGCTGTCACATGTGGCAATATCAGGCTTCCGGTCTCCGAATGTTCATCATCCTCTTCCTTGGACTCCCCTCCCGAAGCCAGTCACCCCGGAGAAACAACCCCTTCCATCTGGGAAATGGCCGTCACTGCCTGCAAAGCCGCTGCTCTTTCCTTTTCCGTTTGTGTCTCTGTCGGCCTCTGGGCCACGGTTGGACGTCGCCTGTTACGTCTCTGCTTCCGCGGGCGAGACACCTCAGTTCCTGCCCTTGTTCCTCTTCCCACCCCATCAGTGCCCGCTCTATACTGCTCCAGCCAGTCCCAGGCCTCTTCTGGACTGTCATAGAAGGACATCGTACCATTCACCGTTATCTTCAAGCGCGCCGGGAACATCAGTGAGTATTGAATTCCCTCATCCCGAAGCGCTCTCTTGACCGCCACAAAGGACACTCGACGACGTTGGACCTCCAGCGTGTAATCCGGGAACAATGTCACCCTGCTATTGTCTACAGTATAAGGGCCAGCTGTCCTTGCTTTATTCAGTAAGAGATCCCTATCCTTATAGTGTAGCAGCCTTGCCACCACTGGCCGCGGGGGTCGCCCGGGTGTCAAGGGCCGGGCCGGCACTCTGTGGGCCCGCTCCAGCGTGAAGAAAGGCGACAATCCGTCCGGCGCGACCGTCTTCCTCAGCCAGTCCTCCAGATATTCTACCATATTGGTTCCTTCCACTCCTTCAGGGAGCCCCACGACTCGGATGTTGTTTCTCCGATTTCTCCCTTCTGCCTCCTCTGTCCGCCGTTCCAGGGTCTGCAGCCGTTTTTGAAAGTCCGTCAATTGCACTGCCATCGACTTATGAGCTGGTTCCAGGGCTGCCATGGTCGTTTTCAGTTTGCTTGACCCGATCAGCCAACTTGGCGTGGTCCGCTCGGAGCAATCCTAAGCTCTGCGTCACATGGGCAATATCCAACTGCAGGGCCTCCCTGGTGTCTGTGATGGCCTTCAGGATTTGATCCACCTGGTGCTGGAGCATCCCCTCTGGTCGTTGTTGCGGACCCTCTCGGGCCTCCCCAGAAGCCGTGTCATCTTCTGGCTCCGTGTGTGTTCCTGCCTGCTTCCCCCTCGGCTTCCCCATGGCGCCTCTGGTCCCGCAAACCTCTTCGTGCCCCTATTGATGTGACGGCCTTCCTGCGAGTGCCAGCCGCGCCACCGCTCCGCGGCCAGTCCGGCCGACCACTCTGCTCCCCTCTGCGCTTATATCCGGAATCTCTCCCCACAGGAGGGTCACTTCCAACTCAGCCAGGTCTCGCTGCGTACGCTGTCTCTGCCCCCAGCGCAGGTTTCTCACCAGTTGGGCTTCCCGGGGCCACAGCCAACAATGGGGCCACTCCTGTTACTTTGGGGCACACCTCAGGGCTCAAGCTCCTCAGGCCTCATCCCCTGTTGCCACTCGCGGCCGAGTGCTGCCGCCTCGGTGTCTCCCCGTGCTGCTCCCTGCCAAGGCCACTACCATCCAGCTGGTCCCTCTCTGCGCTGATCTCAAGGGATGCCACACTATCCCGGCTGACCCGGCTCTCCTCTGCACCGATCACCATGCAGCCTCCAGGTCCAGTCTCAGGATTGGGGAGGGAGGGCGGCGGCCGCCTCCCTGCTCTCACCCCCCACTCCCAGCCGCGAGCGATCGCTTCTCGCCCCCACTGACCTGCCGCCGGTGCTCTGGTCCTCTCGGCGCTCGCCCTACTCCGGTCTTCCCTGGCAGTTGCTCCGTCCCTGAGCACTACTCGCCTCCTCGCTGCCGTCAGGGCTATTGGGCCCCCTGCAGGTCGCCCCTTCCGTTCCCTCTTGGCGTCAGGCAATCCAAGCAACTACGGGGAGGGTCTCGCCGCTCTTATTGCCCTCCGAGTGCCTCTCGGACCGCTCTGCTTCCGCCGTCCACTTCAAGCCCAGAGCGCGCCCGCCGCCATTTTGTCACAGCTTCATCCACCGCAAATGATTCTCGGTGGTTTTCCCGGTCCGCGTCTTTGCCAGGCGCGCTCCGCTCCGATGTACGCACCTCGAGGCCCCCTCCTGCATTCTCCCAGGGGTGCGGGGGTCTCGAATTGCGTCTCGATTCAGGATAAGAGCCGGAGGCGGCGCGGAGCTCTCTGCTCACACGTCCGCTCCCATCTGCCTCGTGGCCACGCCCCCCGCCCTCAATTGAATAGAACCATTTTGCTTGAGTATCAGATTTTCTGAGTCAGGGGATCCTGCAGCTTTCCTATAAAGGAATTCAGTTCCAATTGTCCTTTCTGCAAGTTCCGCTCTATCGGAACCCAGTGGGGCATTTTCATTTTGTACAGAAAATGGTGAGCCAGTTATGAAAGCTGATGTGCAAAATAGTACTATTCCAAACTTGGAAGTCTCAGGCCTCCCAAGGGTGTGTCAGCATACAGTTTATTCAATGACAACCTGGGCCTACCCTATCCCCAAACATATGTTTTGATCAGAGAATCTATATAGCACCGAGTGAAGTGGGTGATAATCAGTGGTAACATACCAACAACATAGTTAAATCCAGGCTCCTCTTTCATCTTGATGGTTTGAATTATACCACAGAGGGAGAGTTTAAAATGTTTCTATTTGTCAAAGTCTCAGTTCATTTGGTCAAACAATGGAGTTATGTTATCTTGCACCACATGAGTAGTATGGATGCTGATGAGGATACCCAGGTATTTCATTTTGGTTATGACCTACTTAAAGGGGAGACCACTCAGTGAACTCGCAGTGGTGGTTAGACATCATTTACAAAGGACATATCGGTAAGTTAAATAGGTCAAATAAGGCATTCCAGTATTCAACATGTTTGCTACTATTTTGCAGTGGTAACATGCACAATATTCTAAAGCCAGCAAAAATAGGGTCCAGGAAAAGGGGAAAAATCTGGGGTTACCAGGTAAAAAAGGCAGATTCAAACCAGGATGTTTTTCCATCCCTTTCAGATTTGAAATCTCCTTAGAAGTGTTTTCTTCAGGGTTTCTTGCTAGTCAGTAAGGATCTCTGTATATTGATCTACAACAATTGTTACCCTAGGGGCAAGAGTGTTGGTGGTTATGCAAACAGTACATGGTTTCAAGGAGTTAGCTAGTGAGCTAGATGGTTTGAACTTTGCAGTCAAGTAAAATACTACTGACAGTAGATTTAGAATTTTTGCATGTGCGTTTTTTATGTTGCTTAATGTAAATGGTTAAGGGAAAGGTTTGGGTGAATTAGGAATCTGTTAAAATGAGGTGATCAAGTTTGTATTAATATGGTTTGTAACTACATATCCAAAGTTTGAGGAACGCAAGTAAAGTGGATTTGAGTCAGTTTATTTTGCAATTTGGGATAGGTAGTAGCCTTTTCCCATTTAAAGCAAAGAATATTTGATACAAGACAAGACAAGACAGTTTACATGCATATAGCACAGCATACCTAGCCCATATTGTGGAAGAGGAGGCCACAGAATGATATTCTGGGTGAAGACCTGCTGAGATCCCATCCTCATATGAAGATACTAGAAAGATATTGAGTCATCAACTTCATGTTTTTATTTGAGGTCACTTTTTTCCCCTTACATCTTATTTTCCTTGTATTTCCCCCCTGAGGTTGACTGGCTTCTCTTGTTTTAATTTCATTGTTTATTTTAGTTTGTTTTAATTGGCTGTTTCTGTTTCAAATGGCCACGAATTTGCTTGTAAACTATATAGCGCACAAATGACAATGTTTTGAAATCAGTTTTCAGCGAGTAATAATCATTTGCACATCACTAAGGGGCCTATTAGGATGGCGGGCGGACCTGGGTCCTAGCGGGAACGTGACCGGCCGCTTGCCATGCGGCGGTCCGGCACCCCTGATTAGGATGCGACCGCCACCCTGGCGGTCGCATTCTGCAGTTTAACATTGCGGCGGGTGCTGCTGTAAGCCGTAATGTCAATTTGCCATGTTGTGCATTTCCATGCACAACGTGGCAGGCACCGCGCGGTGCCTGCCACCTTGTGCATGGAAATGGAGGGGGGTACCATGGGTACCCCGCAAGTGCACCACCTACCCCCCCAACCCCCTGAGGGCCCGCAACGGGCCCCCAAAGCAAATCGCCACCAGCCTTTCCATGGCGGCATCGCTGCCATGGAAAGGCCTTACACCACACACATCCTAATATGGATGGCGGTGCCTGCTAGGCACCGCCACCATATTAGTGGCCCAAGTTCCCCCGGCCGGCAATCGGAATGGATGCCGACCGGCGGAAAAGCGGCGGACGCACTTTGCGTACGCCGCGATACCCCCGCCATTGTAATATGGCGGGGGTATTACTACGTTACGATGGCGTAACGGTCGTCACCGCCGGCTCGGCGGTGGCGATCGTTACGCCATCGTAATGACCCCTTAGTGTCTTGGTTTGTTTCGATCATATTTAAAATATTTGTTTCTATCACCATTTATGCTTTTTTAACTGCTGATAAATTTGGAATATTTATACAGCCCATTCGAAGGTACTTACAAGTTATTTTAGAAAACAATTGACAAACGACATCCTTTCTTTTCACGCTCTCTTTACTCCAGCAAGATTGCCAGAGTGCAGGGCCGGACTGGCTACCGGGCGTTTTGGCATGCTGCCGAGCTGGGGGCTGATGTCACTGTGGTTGGGGCTAATTTCGTTGATGGAGACCTGCGTGTGCTACGAAATAAACAAAGCAAAACGAATTTCGTTCAGCACACGCAGGTCCCCATCAATGAAATCAGCCCCCAGCTCGGCAGCATGCCAAAACGCCCGGTAGCCAGTCCGGCCCTGCCAGAGTGCATTTTACAAAATGCTCTCACTTTGTATCCAGAGAATGAAAAGTAAACATCAATCTCCAAGTTAATCGAATAAGCAGCAATTTGTCTAAAGAGATTTGACCTCTGTCTTTAAACGCACATCACATGTGGCAGGATTCAGACAACACTTAAAGGCATCTTTATTTCTCTTTCACTGAACTCCAGCATAGTTATTTCTCTGGGTGCTGCAGTACACCCAGTACCCCTGCTTCCAGCGCCTATGCCTCAATCTCAACCACATCTCATGCCCATGCTTCAACACCTCTTCTCTAATTATGGAGGGTCCTTTCTGCTGCCATTTCTGCAGGCTTCCCTGCAATCTTAACCTTTATCCTAATAACGGAGCCTTCACCCCCTTGAGCACAAGCACAACATGGGCTCTGTCAAGCCCAAGATGGATTCTACTGCCCCTTTCATCTCCCCAGATTCCAGTTTAGGAAGACCCTGGTTTCACTTCCTTTTACATCAATGCTCGTCCTCCACCTAAACACTGAATTGAGGTATTTGGCGAGGTCTGGGACATCCTTTTCTTAAGAGAGACATGTCTGAAATTGTACTCTAACCCCAACAATGGAGTTCTTATTCCTCCTGGATACAAAATGTGACGTTAGGACAGACGTCTCAAAGTTGGATCTTGAGTTGCTGCTGTCATACACCAAACTGCACTCACCTGTGCTGTTAGCAGGGAACTCACACATCATCTTTAAACTGTCGCCTGACACACTCCTTTCCAGTACCCTCACATATCGGCAAACTAGCCCCAGGAAAGACTTTAGTTTCGAATTCTGAAAACTGATCACTGCTATCACTCAGCTCAGGGCCGGACTGGCTACCGGGTGTTTTGGCATGCTGCCGAGCTGGGGGCTGATGTCACTGCGGTGGGGGCTAATTTCGTTGATGGAGACCTGCGTGTGCTACGAAATAAACAAAGCAAAACGAATTTCGTTAAGCACACGCAGGTCCCCATCAACGAAATCAGCCCCCAGCTCGGCAGCATGCCAAAACGCCCGGTAGCCAGTCCGGCCCTGCTATCACTCCTTATGCTCTCAAATTGCAAAACTCGGTCATTCTTGGTGATTTAACTTCCACCTTGATGACCTTGATGGAGCAGAGAAAATAAATTTTTTTAACCCCTAACAAATTTTATAAATAATTAATAAAAATGTTCTTTTAAATGTATTAATCAACAATGTACGTGAGGGAAGGGTAACACGCAAGTATATATGCTGAATAATCTATTAGCGAATGTCTGTGTGTCTAATTATAACATAAAATAATTGCGTACTAAATAAATAATAAATGCATGATTTGTGCTTCATAGAATATAAACGTGTTGTTGCAAAAACAATAGTGATGGTAAGTAAGGAACAGCTTAAATGTTGCTTTCTGCTAGGTAATAACTAATTGGGGTACGTAGATGACGGGAGGGAAACGAAAAGGCTATGTTTCTCTATTTTAATTATGTTTTGTTTATTTCTAAATAGTGCTTCTAAGTCTAATCGAGTGGCGATATAAAATGGCTGCCGGTTATTAGAGTGCGCATGTGCTGAGAAAACGCGTGACAAGGGAGAAAAAGTTGGAGAAAGGCTAACCACGTGATGGTGTTGAGAGGCTAAGATGCAAGAATGGTCAAGGCTGATGTGACCTAATTGAACTGATAGTGTGCCGTGGTGATCAGCAAAGAATCGTGGGAAACCGTTTTAAGAGAAAGGACAATGCCTGCAGAGTTCTCGAATGTATCGAAAGAAGTTACAAATGTACTGATCGAAGCGGATGGAAACATGTCTTGAACTGTGAGAAAGGAAATGAACATATACATTCCAAAAGAACAAGCTGGATCCGGGAGAACTTGATTAAGAATGAATAGATTAAATGAATGGACCAATGAGAGAAAAGCGCGTTATTAATGTTGCAACAATTTAGTTAGCAAAGTTAGAATTAGGGTATAAGAAGGCCTACTCTTAGTGGGAGGGGGTAATCAGAGTCGGTGTTGGAGTTGGTGGTTTCCAGTGCTTGGTGTTCCAGATCGATCCATTTTACTGAGCGGGAGATGCTGAAAGACTGTTAGATGAGACGGGTTGCGGTAGCTGATGCTGACGAGCTGAAGTTTCTGTTGCTGTCTTATTTTTCCAGTTGAGTATAAGAATCAGTAAAAAGGAGGGACCCCTAATTGAGAATGAAGGTGGGTAACATAGGGGATCAATTAGACAATACAAAACAGAGAAGTACCCACCCTTTAGAGTATAGTGATGGCCCACAAAGGGTCCTATGCTGATAATTTAGAACACATAGCAATCTCAAGCATGCAGGGGAAACACAACAATGGAAACAATCAGTCATTTGATCTTTTTTTAATTAACAAAATATCAAAAAGTATTCACACAATAGGTCTTATGCTACAGAAAATTGATGCATATATATAAAACATACTAAAGAAAACACAATAAATGCATTGCCCCACAAACACTCATCATTCATACAACCCACTCATATCATTCATATGAGCTCAAAACATCAAACAAACATACTCAAAATTCATCCAACATTTTACAACAAAATCTCTCACATTAAAAGACGACCCACAGAATAAATCAATGTTCTATATACAGATCCAAAGATGGAGGATAAAGAATGAATTAAGATTTTAGAAGGACAAGCGCCGACGCGCGTTTCGGTGGAAACCCTATTAACGGGCCACACCTTCCTCAGGGCGAATCATGGACACAGGTATGGATGACGTGGGGCACTCAATAAACCTAAAACGATATATATGTGTATATAAACATATAGTTAACATTATTCAAAGATAAACATACCATGATATTCAATGCATGCATGAGACGCTAAGAAGTATATGATGTATAAGGATACAAGAATAAAAACCCAGCAAGAAATGCCAGGAAAAAGCAAAGGAAATGTGCATCCTCAACAGTTGAGATAAGCAAACAGCCACACCCAAAAATGGTCAAATGCCACTTACAGATAGTGATAAGTCAAAGAAACGATGAGTGACAATGGTACTCAGGACCAAAGATAAAATACACACCAACCACCAATCCGGAATTATTCATAATAGTTCCGAGGAAACATAATAAAGACCACGTGCAGGTGCTCCAGTTGAATAACCCCTATTCTTTAGATAAAGATCCAAAACCACAGTGATAGTGATAGATTAATCAACATACCAATTAGGGTCTACTGGACGAATTGTAATCCGACAACGACAAACTAAAATGATAATTAAGTCGGTCTAAGTATGATCCAAAAAGGAGGAACCTTCATCTCTGTAAAAAAATAAATAGACCCAAGATGACGGTGGAACAAGCTGCGTTGTAGATCAAAGGTTAACAACAGGGGACAAAGAGTCACAACCTACCCGATAGGATAGGTCCAGAGGCCTATAAGACCAGAGATCACGTATATATTGCTTCTACCAGATCGAGTTTGGTGATGGCTCTTGTATGATATACCAAACAGTCGTGGGTCTTTAAGAAAAAATAACAAAAAAACATAATTAGAAAATTAAAAAAAGCCCAAACGCAATGCTCATAAATTAAAAAAGCCGCCGCATCACGGTGTGTGACTCGATAGAAGAAAAGATAGTCACAAACATCATAGTTCAGCTATTAGAATCGTTAGTGGAAAGAGATATCTCTCAGGATGAGTTAAGCCAGTACTAATTTCAAGCCCAGAGTGCGTTCCCACAGTTACAGGGCCTGTATAGCGAAACGCATTTTAGAGTGCCGTATCTCCTGGCAAATATCATTACCTGGATAAAGAACCCACGCTCACAAGTACGGGTGATAATGTCGCCCGTTTCCTGCTGCCGTCTGTCTTCAGGATGGAAGAAAGCAAACTGGAAGAGGAGAACATATAGGTAAACCCCCGCCAAAAATAGACAGATAGACACAAACAAAGGACCCATCTGATCATGGGAGATGGACACCAGGGGAAAACCGCGGCCATTTCTAAATGGTAAAAAAGAAGGAAGAAAAGATCCACAGCTATTATTCCATCGAGCCCAAATCCTGGACTAAATATGAGATCCTCTCTCACAAAGAAGAAAATTGTTAAGGGTCAAGGTATCACCCAGATTTTAGCGCCAACCAGTTCAAAGATAGATATGAATTGGCCTGGGTTATACAAACATGTCGCCCATAATGAGACCAAAGGGCCACATATAGATCTAAACAAAACACTCAGAGGATACGAAAATACAATAACAAAGGCATGACAGCCATCAATCACGAGGGAAGATCAGGGTCCTCAGGACAGAGCTGCACTAGAGAATAAAAATATAAAAACCACAATAGTAACCCGACTGGAGGGAGGATCTGTGAGATGGAACAACACAGAGATGATAAAAACCTCAGAATATATAGATTGACATATAGGAGCGTGAGGGTGAAGAGTTGCTATATAATAGCGTTCTCCCAGGGACAGTGCTCATTAAGGCCATTCTTAACAGAGTTCCAAAAATAGATCCAAAAACTTCGCGTTTTTCCTTGTCTGCACGGGATCCTTTCCTGGAGGTACCTTAATTCTCTCAAGAATCGACCATCTAAGGTCAAGTTCAGTATGTTGGTTACTGAGACAATGATCCACCAAAGGTGCCGATGTCTTTTGGTGCGTATGTTTGATTTATGCTCACCAATTCTGTATCTTATTTCACGTCCAGTCTCACCAATGTATATGGAATCACACGGACATGTAATGATATACACTACATTGGATGTCCTACAGTTGGTCATTTCACAAAGTGATATAGATTGTTCCTTCAACTTGATAACATCACCAATCATAGCGTTCGCACAGGCCTGGCAGGAACCACATCTGTGGTTGCCATAGATGGGATTAGTACCTGTGATAGATTTCTGGCACAGGCCAGGGATGGAGGTTACCTTGCCTGTCACTAGATGATTTTTCAGATTTTTATTTTTCTTAAAAGCAAAAAGGGGCTTGGCAAGTTTAGATTCACTGTTATCAAGGTTGAGCAGATACCAAAGGGAGTTGACCGTGTTTCTAATTTTGTGATTAATGTTTGAATGTTTGGTAACACAGACTACTCTGTCCATTTTCTTTCTTTCCTGTGTTTGAAACATGGCCTCCCGGTTGAAGTATCGTGCCCGCTTTAGGGAATCCTTGATCAATTTGGTGGGATATCCACGGTTGATCAGTTTGTTTCTCAAGATATCTGCTTGATGAAGAAAATCCCTAATATTAGTACAATTTCTACGTAGGCGGAGAAATTGACTAAAGGGTATGCTATCTTTTTGGGAACGAGGGTGGTAGCTCCCATACTGCAATAGGGTGTTTCTGGCAGTAGGTTTAGTGTACAAAGACACAGATAGTTTGTTGTCATCATGCTCAACCCAAACATCCAGGAATTCCAGTTTAACTCTGCTCGAATGGACCGTGAATTTCAAGTTCACATCCGCAGCATTGATCCATGCCATAAATTCATTCAAACTGGTGGAATCACCAACCCAGATGAAGAAGATGTCGTCGATGAACCTCGCCCAGGCTCGGACATTTTCATAGAATGGGGCGATCTCATTGTATATATTGATGCGTTCAAATTGGCCCATATATAAACACGCCACACTCGGGGCACAGGCTTTGTGGGCCATCACTATACTCTAAAGGGAGAGTATAAGAATCAGGTTATTTTTAAATCTTAAACTTAGGTTAGAAATCATTAGGCTAAATTAGGAAGATAGGCAGGTAATTAGGGTTTGCTTCATGACAAAATTTCCTTTCTGCAATAAATTGATTTTGCTTAATAAATATTTGAATTAATAATGAATGAATAATTGAATAAAAAGTCTAAATTCTTTCTCATGACTTTAAAATTATATAAAATTTAAGATTCTTAAATCAAACGACTCAGTGGTTATTTTACTAAATGATTGTGAAACTGGTAATTGGTTATTGTGATTTAGCTGGTCTTAATCACTATAAACTGATTTCTTACTAGATGATCCATCGACAAAACAATGAGCAGGAATATCTTAAGAAATAATTAAGAAAGCGATAGGTTAAGGTAATAAGGTATCCCGGCTCCTTCCAGCGGTACATCATGATGTTTTTCATTTAGTTCTCCTATTTCTCCTAGGAATATAGAATTTCGTAAAGGTGTAGAGGAAATCCAGGTGTGTGTGTGTATGTGTGTGATAGGCGATGTTATGGGCCCCATCGTCATGTGGATGTGAGAAAATATAAGTCGCCCCTGGATGACCGATAAGTGACCTAGGAGGAAAATAGTTTTTATTGTATCCGCTGCATCAACCTCAATAACCGGATTCTAATAGTCTTCTTGACAACTTTAGTATTCTTGGCTTACATCAACTCGTCACTGGCCTTATAAATTTAGCAGGGCACACAGTAGATCGTATCTCTTCTAACCTTGAGAACATCAGTCTTTCTCCCCACTGTAAGGATAACAGCACATCTAAAGACCACACACTCTGACATCATACAAGAGCACTTATGAAGCGCTCTGAAAAATTATCACAGGCATAGACTCCAAACGTGTGACAACTTCCTGATGGATTACATGCACAATTGCTTTGAGTCATCTAGGGACATTTTTCCAATAATTACAGACTTTTTCAAATCCCTCTGCACGCGCACAAGAATGTGTATTAAAATGAAGTACACTGTGCAGAAAGTCCAGTGGTTCCCTTACTGGTACACAGAGATTGAAGTAGATAATACTAGTTCTCTTTTTGTGGTAGTGTGGGTGAGCAGTAAGACTTATCAGAGGGTAGTGCTAAGCATTTGTTGTACTCACAGAGGCAATAAATGAGACACACACTCAATTTTTAGAGTTTGTAAAAATATCACTTTTGCGTGCACTTACATACCATTGAAGTCAATGGAGAAAATCAGAAAAATGCATTTATATTTCAGGCAATGCTTTCACAAAGTACACCTTCTCATTTTAGGTCGATAGCAGGGCCAGGTCCAAAGTTACAAAGCTACAGCATCAGAAGATCGGGAGCATCCCGGATTTCGCCAGGAGCAGTGTGCTGAAGGTGCTGTTAGCTGGTGCGCTATGACGAGGGGGCCACCTGGAAAGACACTGCACAGGAGGACGTAGAAGTAAATCCGATGGGTCCCACCAGAGAGAGGAGGTTGCAAGGGTCGCAGGATCATGTGAGCACAGCTGGTTAATCATTGGTGGGGCCGGGTGCAGAACAGATAGCTCAGCTGGGTGTTGTGTGTCGAAAAGTCCTCGTGGTCAGAAGCAGGCAACGTTTAGAGGCAATTTCAGTTTGGGGTGAATCTCAGGTTTCTCAATGTCCTTCGACAGGTGCTTGTTTCTGGTATCATTAGAGTCCGGCACGGACTCTTCATCTCACAGTTTGATTGTGGGGGACTGGCAGCCCTGGTATTGCTACTGTGCAGCTCTGGTAGGCCCTGGTGTCTCCAAACTTGGTGGGGAGACATATCTGACCTTCTGGAGCTGTTGTACTTCTTTTGGTGTGGGTGCTGTTTCAAAGTCATCACAGAGCAGCACGTCGACAAACCAGACTCAGCATTTTGCAGGGAGTGATACCTTCACTCCAAGGGAGGTTCTTGGCAATTTTGCAAAGGCTTGAGGAGCTCCAAGGTTCTTGGAGTCTTCACAGGTTCAGGACGACATGGCACACCACAATCGTCGAAGTCCCAGAGGCAGCAGTTGGGATTTGGTGCCATTTTTCTTCTGCAGCAGAGCTTCAGTTCTCGAGCATCTGGCTTCTTTGTCCTGGTCTTCTTCTTGTCCGTCAAATCTCGGTTCCAGGTCTAGGGATGCCACCTAAATACTGAATTTAGGAGCTTTACAGTGGGAGACAGGTAGTAGCCAATGGGCTACCTACCTTTAGGGTGCTTACACCCTGTAAGTGACCACTTCATCTGGGAAGGGGCACTACCCTAGCCCTGATAGGTTGTTTCTCCACCATCCCAAGATGGTGGATATTCAGGAGAGGGGTTCACATCACCTGCCCCCGCCCTATAGGTGGTGTTGGCTGATTATGCACCCTCCTCCTCATCTAACTCATTTTCCCGCCTGTCCTCCCACCAAATGTGGAGCAGTACAGGGGGGTTGGCATTGCTCACTAACTGGGGAAGCCTTTGAAACTTCCTGCTCTGGAAGGCCATACTGGCCTGGAGGAGGTGTGAAGCACCTCTGCCCAGAGCAGGCTTTGTTTCTGGCCTCTGAGAGCGCAGGATATCACCCCATGATGCCAGAAACATGTTGGGTGGTGGCTGACTGCCTATGACTAGTCAGAGACCACACCAGTGTTTGGTAGGTTTACAGGAGACCATCTAAAGGGTATCCGGTGTTCATTTATTGATAAATTCCACAATGGCATCAGTGAGGATGTATTAAGACAAGATGTACCAAGCATCTTAGAGTACAGTGAAGCCATCATGGAGGTAGGAAGCTCGTAGTGACAAGTATCCAGCCCATGTACTCTTCATGGCTTACCTGTGCAATTACTAGGCCTGAGTGTGAAATTCCGCTCTGCTCGCGGAGTTTGAAGTTTGTGGAGTTTTCCCCACTCAGCGCTCTGCGTAGAACTCAAAGTTCAAAAAAACTCTGTATAGTAGCACGGAGCAGAGTTTTTCTCTCCTGTGGCTCGCCAATGTTAAGTTTGTAAGCGCGAGCAAGGAAAATCTTACTCCAGACCGCCTCCTGGTGAGATTTCTCAGTGCTGGCAGTTGCGGCTGGACGCTCCTGCTCACATTGACAAAACCTTCCACTCGCTTTGAGGAAGCTGCTGTGCCAGAAGAAAGAAGCAGTGGCCTCTTGGGCTGCACGTGGTGCTGTTTGCGCTGATTGGGACAAACACCCGGCGCTCAAAATCATTGTGAGCCATGCAACGTATCGCACTCCACCGCTTGCGGAACTCCACGTAGCGTGGCAGAGTTTTTCGGTCACTTTGCGGGACTCCACGAACTCCGCCCAGGTCTAGCACTTACAATATCCAAGAATGACTCAGATATTGCAGGCTCATTTCTGCTCATGCAGCTATGTCCACACATGCGATATAGTGCACCCTGCCTTAGTGCTGCAAGGCCTGTATTAGGGGTGACTTACCTATATCTCATGCAGTGTGTGAGGGCATGACACACAGGGCTGTGTGCTGTATCGACTCTTTGATTTTCTCTGCAGTGGCAGTTTGCATGGTCTTGGTGAGGGGTCTCTGGGATTGCACAATTTGAGCTGCAGCCCCAGTGGATCCTTTTCAGTCCAATGCCCTAGGTACCAGGGGTACCATTTACTAGGGACTTACAGGTGTAGCTGAAGTGGTGCCAATTGTGGTACATTTTTGGGAAAGAGATCTGGCACTGGGAACCTGGTTAGCACGGACCCAATGCACTTACAATTCAAAATCACATCAGGCATCAAGCGGTAAGTAGTCAGAATATCGAGTATTTATTATCGTTTTGACATAATATCGAGTTAAAAATATCGTTAGTATAAAATATCGATGTAAAAAATCTATGTATATAATATAGATTTTGTGTGTTGTAAAAAATATCGATTGTTAAAATATCGTTAGTAAAATATATCATTTTACAATTTTGTTTTATTTTCTAAAAAGTTTGTAAATGATATAATAATTGTTAAATAAATGTAAAAAAATTGTATAACAATTTTTAGGAGTGGGATGTTGGGTTTATAGGGGATAAGGGTGGGGAGTGTTTTGAAAAAATTGGGGACAAATTTAAAATTTATTTAAAAATTTTAATTGAATGTAAAATATTTTTTTAGGGGCGGGATGTTGAGTTAATAGTGGATAAGGGTGGGGAGTGTTTTAAAAATTTGAAATTTAAATTTTAAAAAAAATTTAAAAAAATGTATATGAAATTATAAATTTATTTTTCAGGTGTGGGATGTTGGGTTTATAGGGGATAAGGGTGGGAAGCAATTTAAATATATATTTTTTTAATTTAAAAAATATTCTAAAATTGCAATTTAATTGTATAATTTTTTATGAGTTGAATTTTGTGTTAATAGCGGATAAGGCTGGGCATTTTTTTGTTACTGAATTTTTAAAATTTAGAAAAAGTTTTGAAATTTAAAAAAATATATATAAATAAATGTCTGAGTGTAATATGGCGTTTATTGTGTTTAAGGGTGGTGAGTGTTTTTAAAATTTATTGATCATAATTTAAAAAAATGTATAATTTATTTTTTAAATTTAATTATTGGAGTACTGGGATGTTGTGTTTATAGTGGTTGAAGTTGAGTATGTTTTAAGTTCACTAAAATGTAATTCTGTAAAATGTTATATTTATTTAAAAAATTTAATTTATTAATGTGAGTAATTATTTTGTGTTTAATTGGTAAAAATGTTAACAATTTGTTTGCACTTTAAAAAAAAATGGAAATTAATATTTATATGTCTCATATATTTTAACATAAATTCTTTTAAAAAGAAAAATTACTATGCAATGTATATTTGATTATAGTAAAATATATATGTTTAGTATGTAGTATCTTACAAGAGTTAATATAATTGCTATTAGGAATAGTATATTATATATGTTTAGTGTACAGCACCTTCCACGATTTTATGTATTTTGGAGTGGGAATAGTAATTTATATATGTTTTGTGTCCAGCACCTTCCCTGATTTAATGTAGTTTGGAGTGGGAATAGTAAATTATATATGGTTAGTGTCCAGCTTCTTCCCTGATTTAATGTAGTTTGGATGGGATTAGTAAATTATATATGTTTAGTGTCCAGCATCTTCCCTGATTTAATGTAGTTTGGAGTGGGAATAGTAAATTATATATGGTTAGTGTCCAGCACCTTTCCTGATTTAATGTAGTTTGGAGTGGGAATAGTAAATTATATATGGTTAGTGTCCAACGCCTTCCCTGAGTTTTTATAAATTGGAGTGGGAATAGTAAATTATATATGTTTAGTGTCCAGCACCTTCCCTGAGTTATTATAAATTGGAGTGGGAATAGTAAATTATATATGTTTAGTGTCCAGGCCCTTCCCTGATTTAATGTAGTTTGGAGTGGGAATAGTAAATTATTTATGGTTAGTGTCCAGCACATTCCCTGATTTAATGTAGTTTGGAGTGGGAATAGTAAATTATATATGGTTAGTGTCCAGCCCCTTCCCTGATTTAATGTAGTTTGGAGTGGGAATAGTAAATTATATATGGTTAGTGTCCAGCACCTTTCCTGATTTCATGTAGTTTGGAGTTGGAATAGTAAATTATGTACGGTTAGTGTCCAACGCCTTCCCTGAGTTATTATAAATTGGAGTGGGAATAGTAAATTATATATGTTTAGTGTCCAGGACCTTCTCTGATTTAATGTAGTTTGGAGTGGGAATAGTACATTATTTATGGTTAGTGTCCAGCACCGCCCCTGATTTAATGTAGTTTGGTGTGGGAATAGTAAATTATATGGGCCTGATTCACAGAACTAACTTACGTCAAAAACGTAAAGTTAGTACTTTTTGGTATTCACAGAATACACTTACTCATTTTGGTATTCACAGAATGAACTTACTCATTTCGGTATTCACAGAAGTTAGTAGTCCTAACTTTAGGACTCCTAAATGCCTTCTGTGATCACCGAAAGTCTTAAAGTTAGGATTTTTCTCAGTTTAGGAGTAGTAAAGTTAGGACTCCTAACTTTACTACTCCTAAACTGAGAAAAATCCTAACTTGGTGCCTGCCACCTTGTGCATGGCAATGTAGGGGGGTACCATAGGTACCCCCCAAGTGCAGACCCCCTCCCCCGAGGGGTCTGCAACAGCCCCCTAAAGCAATTCCCCGCCAGCCTTTCGATGGCGAACAAAGCAAACACAAGGAGATGATGGACGGAGTGCTGAAACTTTTCAAACACTCACCCCCAGTCACAGATCTGGGTTGAATCCATCATCATTCTGTAGCTCACTTTGCCACCCCAGGTCAGACACAGCTATATGCAAATCAGTCTTGACCCTGTGCCTCATGGGAACAGTCCAGCCCGAACTGCCAAGCCATGTCTTCCCCGGACCGGAAACAAGCATCCTGGGACCGGTTTCGGGCTAACAGCCCTCATCAGCCAGGCTAGCTTGAATCCAGTGGCAAAGTGAGCAAGGGACCCACGTCTGGGCATACCCTGCCAACTTAGGGTGAACAAAGCAAACACAAGGAGATCGCCGCCATGGAAAGGCC
The DNA here is from genome assembly GCA_963921515.1 of Calotriton arnoldi. Classification (NCBI taxonomy): domain Eukaryota; kingdom Metazoa; phylum Chordata; class Amphibia; order Caudata; family Salamandridae; genus Calotriton; species Calotriton arnoldi. The sequence continues at coordinate 74,834 of CAWUFW010006155.1, forward strand.
TTAAAAACAATACATCCTAATATGGATGGCGGTGCCTGCTAGGCACCGCCACCATATTAGGCCTCAGCTCCGCCCGGCCGGCAATCGGAATGATTGCCAACCGGCGGAAAAGCGACGAACGCACTTTGCGTCCACCGCGGTACCCCACGCCATTATAATATGGCGGGGGTAAATCGGGTGGAGATGGCGGGCGGATCACCACCGCCTGGCCGGCGATGGCGATCCGCATGCCATCCTAATCACCCCCTTAATGTTTTGGGTAACAGTAGATACATTCATATATTATAATGTACATATTTTTTACATTCATTCACATAGTGAATATTATTAATAATATATGTACTTTAACAAAAAAATAATTGTAAACATATTTATAATTGTTTGTATTTTTAACATATCATGTTTTATTTTTGGTAATATTATTTATATTCTTTATATAAATAATATTAATTAGTACATAAGTTATTTTGTAAACACAAACATTTTTTATAACATTACATTTTTTTCATATTAGTAAAACATATTAACATTTTTAAATATACATTGTACATTACATGTATAATTTTTTAATTATAATAACAAACATTCTTTTTTATAATATTTATTATTATAATTTTACATTAAAATTTATATGTCAAACATTTTGTTATAATGTAGTAATATTTTGTAGTATTTTTCAAACATTTCCAGTAAGGCATTTGTAATATATAACACTTGTAATAATTAAAATGAAAAATCTTTGTTATTTAAGGCAGCCATTTTTAAACTAAAGTTGTATTTTGTAGGCTATCGGTTTTGTTTTAGGTCATTTGTGAGGGGAGAAGCTCGCGGTTGGAAGCTGCGTCGCATCGGTTAAGGTAAGTTTCATTTTCTTTAATTAAACTTTAATATAAGTGTAATTTGAAGATAGTGTAGTACTATATAGGGGCCGATTCCGATTCGGGCCGGAAAACGTACCGACCGACTCGGTACGGGAATTTAGTCCGACCGACTCGGACCGGCGCCGCACGACCCGGGTAGTACGATGAAATGAATGTGAAATCCGACAGACTCGGACGGAATACAAAACGACCGACCGAGCCGGACGGAAACAAGCCATCCGGCCGGGAAATAATGCGAAACGAACCGACCGACACGCACTCGGATTGAACCCGAACGAAACGTACCCGCGAACTCCGACCCACGTAGTACGATGCTGTGCGTGCAAAACACCACCGACTCGCCCGGAGCACAAGCTGTACGACCGACACGCATACAAAACCCAGCCAAAGCAACCCAATACTACGCGACCGACTCGTACGCCGCATATGAAACCTAGCTGACACACAGCGGGAACGAGTCAAACAAGATCGCACCAGACAACTGCAGCGTCCTACTCGAACACAAGAACGACTCGTACATGCACCAAAAACACCAAGGAAAAATTAGAAAAAAAGGGCCAAACAAGCAACCACTAAGCCAATAAATACAGGGAGGGAAAAAAATGGAACAAGGACACACCTCCAACTCCACCTACATAAAGGCCACAAATCCATACCATGATCCTTTGTAAATTCCACTGACCTGCCAGCACACAACACCATCACACAGCAACCACAGACACACTCACAGCTCATACATCACACAAACCACACACCATTACCCCACCTACAAATAGCACCCTCACACACACCCAGCTAAACCTACACTCACACCCCCCCACCTGCACACACACACACACATCAATCACCACCACCACCCATCACTATGCCCCCAAAGAAGAACCATAAGTTCCTAGATTGTGAATTGGAAGTCCTGGTAGACGAGATACTCAGGGTAGAGCCACAGTTGTTTGGTACATTGGTACAACAGACCCCCATGTCGCAGAAAACCAAGATGTGGGCGAGGATTGTCGACAGGGTGAACGCACAATCACCATGTTTGCGCACAAAGGAAGACATCCAGAACAGGTGGTATGATGTGCGCAGGAGGGTCCGGGAACTACTCAAAAAGGACTACCTCCTCAGCCAGCACACTGGCAGTGGCCCTCCTGCAAAACCAGTATACCTCAGGCCCTGGGAGGAGAAGGTGCGGGCCATCCTACCACCAGTGAGCGTATAAGGACTAACAGACATCCCAGAGCCTGGTGAGTACACAACTAATATACACAATATGGTGTGACAACACACACACATCACAGTCAAGGGGATAGGCAAACCATGCACACTTAGCAAATACACAGCAACCAAAAGATATTCATCCCAAGATGTGAATGCTAGTCAGACAAACACAATACCTGCCATCTCATAGTGACATGTAACTGTGTCATGAGATCTACAAACCTAACAACAAATACAGCAAGGCAGTGGCACAAATAGAACCAACAAACACTCACAGATATTTACCCACCACTAGAACACCAACTCACAGGGAAGCTCACTCAAAGGAAGGAATCCTGTGTATGTTGGTCAAGTCAGTGTAGCCAATAGCATGATGGGAGTGGTAGTCACAGATATTGGTCACACCCACAATTGGCCCATCAACACCACTCTCAACCATGCTCACATCAGAGGGAGTGGATAAGGACTCACAAGATGGCTGACACTGGGTACTGCTGTGGGGAGCACAAGGCCTTGCTGGGAACTGTGCACCAACAAACAGCACAACACCACTGCCTGACATCCTGAAAGCCAACTTGCACTCCCTGCAATGCAAGCACGTTGCATGGTGGGATATCTGGCTGGGTGGGAAGGAGGACTCACAGCACTGACCATAGTTACAAGCAGCTCTCCTCACACACCCTCAACACTAACTCCACATAACCCACCTGGGAGAATGCAATGCCTCACAGCCTAACTGAAGATCCCACAAAGAACCACCACCCTGGGTTATGCTGTGTGAAGCACAGGGACACTCTTGGGACTTGTAGCCAAACAACTGCCAGGACAACACTCCCAGCCATCCTGTCAGCACAGGCACCCCACCCCACAAGGAAGCAGAGTCAAAAGGAAGGAAGGATGGGCATGCTGGGAAGGGGGTGGAGGCAATAGCATGATGGGAGTTGTAGGCACAGATATTGCTCACCCTCACAATTGGCCCATCAACACCACTCTCAACCATGCTCACATCACAGGGAGTGGATAAGGACTCACAAGATGGCTGACACTGGGTACTGCTGTGGGGAGCACAAGGCCCTGCTGGGAACTGTGCAACAACAAACAGCAGGACACCACTGCCTGACATCCTGAAAGCCAACTTGCACTCCCTGCAATGCAAGCACGTTGCATGGTGGGATAAGTGGGCTGGGGGAGAAGGAGGCCTGGATGGTAACCAAATACCACCAATGCTGGTCATGCACACACCTCAACATTCACATTGACATGCCACAGGTTGGCAGGACAATGTGCTACACCAATATCACTCACTGACTGTCACTATTTAGGAGAATGCAATGTCCTGGCCCACATCCAGAGGTACAGTCACAACTGTCAGGTGTTTGAACAATTGATGCCAGTAGAAACATAACATACAATCTGTGTCTCTCCCCAAAACAGGAGATGTTGGGGACACAGCAGCAGACCAGGAGGACTCCCTGTCCCAGGCTCCGGGGAACACTGAGCTCACTGGTGTGGATCAGCCTCTGCACTCCTCGGATGGCAAAGAACCAGCTGGACCCTCCGGTGTGAGTCATCATGCAGCACCAGCAGGACCAACATCTGCACCCCCTGCACCCACCCCTCCAACAACTGCCAACACACAGGCCACCCCTGCCAACACGGACACACCAAGGACCACAGATGACAACAGCGCACGGACCCAGGCCCAAACTGGAGCTGCTGACAACGAGCCCAGGAACAACACCCAAGTGGGCCCACGGTCACCTGTGCATGCCACTGCAGGTCCTGCATGTGTCGCCAGGGGTGGTGTGAGGGTGGGAGACATAGGTCTCTCCTTGCAGAGGGGTCTGGACTGTATGATGACCCACAACTGGCACGCATCGCGGATGCGTACCAGACTAGCACCGGAGAGGTCAGCCAGGTAGTTGGGATCCTCAAGGACATACAACAGCAGCAGGCTGCCCATCATGCCCGCTTGGACTCCCACATGTCCTGTGTCGAGACACACATGTCACGTGTCGAGACACACATGTCTGGCATGGAGTCCAAGTGGGACACATTGGAACAACTGACAGCGGTGCATAGGGACATACTGACATGCCTCCGCCAGATCAGCACCAACATGGCCTCACCTCCCTGTGTGCCCACAACATCTGCTGCTGAAACAACTGCAAATGCCACAGGGAGGGAGGAGGACTCTGGCAGAGAGTCCCCTGCACCGCCGCAGCCTGCACCTGAGGGTCCCCCCAAGAAGAGGGGCCGTCCGAGGAGGCCAAACTGAGAGGCCGATGGCCATCTACATCCCCCAGGAAGCCAACACCTGTTCTGGAACTTTTCCTCTGTGTGCATACTGCACGCCCTGTTGAAGCCAAGCCAACTCTCCCACATGACATGGGGAGCTCTAGTTGACCAAATGTATCAGATGACTGTGGACTTTACTCTGGACTTTTCAGCTACCAAGACTTCCAATTCACATGGGAACTTTGGATCCAAATTTCTATGTACAGCACCCACCATCCTGTGCACCATCCTCACACCTGTATGTAAATAAACTCACCAATACACCATATCTGCCTCTGTTGTGATTCCAACGTGGTTTTTGTCATGTAGATGTTGATCTTCTAAATTACACTGTGCATGCTAACTGCTACAGCAAGTCCAACACTGTCATGTCAGTCATGGCGACGTGACACATATGAGGGAGAAACACCACTAGGGCCACAAAACACATACACACCAGGGCCATCAGACTCATCACCTAAACTGATGTTGCAACGAAGTACAGTGGAATGTACAGACACGCCACCTATTCACAGTCACTGTCAACTAGACAACAGGTGCAGTAAGCAAATGTCAGTCAGATGTGTGACTACAGACAACGCACATCCCAAAGTCAAGCACAGGTTTATTACACATTTCCAACATGTAGTTTCCACTACAAATGCAAGCTAATCCAACCTGGCTGTGGCCACAAAGTCAAAAAGTGCAGAAGATAGAAAGTCCAGGGGTGTGTGGCACATCACCTGTAGGGAAACAACTGCTTCCACCTTGGAAGTTGAATCATGGATTCGGGGGATCCAAGTTGATCAAACAACTCCAGCAGCACCCTGTGAAGGACAGACATGACACACAGTCAAAACCACTGAAGAACAGCACAGAACGGCAATACTCATGTCTAATACATGTCACAAGATAACTACACAAAACCAAGTTAGCATGTCAACACTGTTGGGCAGTACAGACCACCTGCAAGGACACATTGCTGCACGCATCCAGTCAAGTAGCACATGGCCACACTCAAACAGCACCAGAGCACCACACACACATATCATGCAAACTCAAATCATTGACATTACAACCCTCTGGAGACTCACATTCAGCTGAAGAAGTTGGTGATGAGCTGTCTGCGGACATCACCATCATCTTCATCATCATCTTCACTGGCTTCGTGACCCAGGCCAGGATCTTCCACAGGTGGCGGACGTTGGTCATCGTCATCCAGGATGAGAGGCAACTCCTTCCGCACTGCCAGGTTGTGTAGCATGCAGCAGACAATGAAAATCTTGCACACCTTTGCTGGGGCATATGGGAGGGCCCCTCCTGTCTTGTCCAGGCAGCGGAAGCGGCTCTTCAGGAGACCAAAGGTCCGCTCAATCACCCTCCTCGTCCGACCATGTGCCTCATTGTAGCGCATCTGGGCTGGTGTCAAAGGGTTCCTGAGGGGTGTCAGCAACCACGGCATGTTGGGGTATCCCGAGTCACCTACAGACAGACAATTGCACATTAGCCGATTTGAAAATGTGTGCGGAAAACAACATAGCAGAACACACACAATGGTACAAAGTCAGTACACACCAACAAGCCAGGCACGCTGGTTCGGCATCTGTGACATCATCCTCGGGATGCGACTACTCCTCATCACGTAGGCATCGTGTGCAGAACCAGGGAAACGGGCACACACATGTGAGATGCTCATATCTGCAAGACATACCACCTGACCAGAGCATTGATTGAATGGTAATGTTTACGGTTGCGGTATGCCTGCTCATGTGCCTGTGGTGGTATCAAAGACACATGTGTCCCATCAATGGAGCCAATTACATGTGGCATCCTCCCCAGGGCATAGAAGTCACTCTTGACGTCAGTGAGTCGTTGACATGTTGGGAAATAGATGTACTGGTTGAGGTATCTCAACATTGCCCCCAAAACATCGCGTAGCACACGGCTGAACATAGTCTGTGACATCCCACCAGTAGTTGCCACAGTGTGTTGAAAGGTACCGGTGGCAAAGAAGTGTAGGGCTGCCATCACCTTCACCTTGGGGATCAGCGCTGTAGGATACGGCCGGCCAGGCTGCAAATGTGGGGCCAACTGCACTGCCAAATCCTCAATCAGCTGCCTGGTGAAGCGGTACCGTCGGATGCTGTCACGTTCCACCATCGTTGCCAGGTCTGGGAATGGTCGATGGACAGCAGGAGCCCTGCAGTGCATAGGTGAAGAAAGCAAGATTGTCAGTCACCCCACCAATGTGCCGTTCACCATACTCAATTTCACATGACACATCATCAACATACACAAGTACTTGATGTGTGTGTCGTCCTGTTTGGACATATATGGCACCTACATGGACATCATCTAACATCTCTCTGTTCAACAAGTGTTGACAACTGGTTCCAGGGTGTGCTATGGGACACCATTAGGCTGTGTCACAGTACACATTAACTGCTCTCACGTTCCACACACATACCACAGTGACATGTCTGGACAGATGCTCCACAGGCATCACAGCTCATTGACAGGTAGATTCCCAGGGAGCCTGTCTTGCCACATGGACACTGGCATGACATGGCATACCATGTACACGTCAGAAAAACAAACATGACACCCACAGGTGGTGGCCCCTGTAGCCTCTGCAGGACAGACATGGACGTCTGTGACACAGACACACACACCATCAAAGTTCATGCACAAACCACGTGGATGTGGAGACTGTCTCCCATTGTGCACATGGAGTCAGAGACATGTGATACACAACATGCACACAGACTGTGGAGGGACATCACTATTGTTGGAATGGGCCACCCTGTGACGTACATGCCTTCCCACATGTGAGCCTGGGGGTATGTGACATGTCATACACATACACAACCTGGAAATGTGACCATGACACATGCTCAGAAATGAAAAGTTGCACACCACAGTGGTCATGTGCACAACACACAAAGGACACTGTCCCCATTAACACGTGCACAGCCTGGGTGTGTCTGCCCCCAAGTGCCACCCCAAAATCCACATGTTCACCCCCATACACAGATAAGGTTATGCTGCCACACATGCCTCATAGACAGTGTGGACTGGGTGTGGTGTTGTAGGTGTGCCCCAGAGTCCCTGGAAAGTAAATGTGGCTGGCATAGGTTCACCAGTGACCAGCATGGTGACATATGCGTGTGACCTGTCCTGGTACGCGTTGCAGAGCAATGGTCCGATCGGTGTGCCCGGCCGGCCCATTGCATTGAATGTGAGCGGGTACGCGTTGTATGCCTGGTACGCGTTGTACAGCAATGGACCGATCGGTGTGCCCGGCCGGCCCATTGCATTGAATGTGAGTGTGTACGCGTTGTATGCCTGGTACGCGTTGTACAGCAATGGTCCAATCGGTGTGCCCGGCAGGCCCATTGCATTGAATGTGAGCATGTACGCGTTGTATGCCGGGTACGCGTTGTACAGCAATGGTCCAATCGGTGTGCCCGGCCGGCCCATTGCATTGAATGTGAGCGGGTACGCGTTGTACAGCAATGGTCCAATCGGTGTGCCCGCACGGACCATTGCATTGAATGTGAGCGGGTACGCGTTGTATGCCTGGTACGCGTTGTACAGCAATGGTCCGATCGGTGCGCACGCATTGGCTGGGGCCTGGCATGGCAACGGACGTGTTTTTGAAGCTTCAACGAGTCTGATGCAGTGAATTCAGTTGGCCAGCCACAACAATGTTGCAAATTCATGGGTGTCATGAAGTTGACATTTTTGAAGGATGCTGTGGGCGTGTCTTGGTGCTGCAATTCCATGGATTGGTCAGATTCATAAGATGCATACGACTTGGACCTATCACTTTGGCCACATGGGACAGTATCTGCCTCTGCAGCACACATATAATGCTGGCTGTTCCCCTGAGGGCTCACTTGCCTGCACTACATGCTCCAGGACGACATCTGCCACTACACTGCTGCTGTCTCTGCATCCTCTGGCTACTGCAATGGCACGTACTGTGGAGAGAGCCCCAGCCTTCACCCATGAGGAGAACCAGGCCCTGCTGGACAACCTCCTTCCACAGTACAGCAAGCTGTATGGGACACCAGGGGAGCAGGTGAGTGTGCTGTCCACTGCCTTACTAATTGTGCATGTTGTCTGACTAGCAGGATTTACAGTGTGCACACCACTGGCTAGCATGCTCACTGAGTAGTACTCACCCCCAAAGTGTGTAGTCACATGCACTGAACAGGTACAGTGGAGTAACAGTGCATTCAAACAAGGTTCACTTCCCATGCAATGATACCATGTAGTAACTGCTGGCAAACTGTCCATAGCCCTCGTTGCACTGCCTGTGTACATCATATGCCCCTGTGATTGAGACATGTATTTCCAACTGTGTGATACACGGATATGTTGCATGTGTAGTAATGGCCTTTTCACTTTGTCATCCTCACAGGTTGATGCCCATCAGAAGCAGGATATCTGGCTGGCCATCGTCCGGGCAGTCAGATCCGTGGGGGTCTACAAGCGCCGGATCCGCAACTGCCAGAAGAGGTGGCAGGACCTTCGGGGCTGGACCCGGAGGATTGCAAGGGTCCAGCTGAAGCTGTTGCCTCCTCGCAGGAGGGGCGGACACCGGACCCTGACCCCCCCACATGCTCCAGATCCTGCCGGTGGTCTTCCCGGAGCTGGATGGGCAGCTGAAGGGCAGACAGCAGCAAGGCGGGGGTGAGTCAAAGACTGCACTGTGAACTCTGTCTGACATTCTATGTGCCCTCCCGTGGCGTGGTTAAACTTCCCCAGTACATCAGTCTTGTTGTCCAGTACCCATGTCCCTCTGTTGTGACATGGCCACTACCCATCTGATAGTCCGGTGTGCTCCTTACGCTCAGGATAATTGTGTCACTCAGGTACAGGGTCCTTGCATTTTGCTTTGCTCAAGGTGGGTGACAGCTTTTGTTCCCGTGATATTGTGTTAGCCTTAATGGGTGGGTCAATTGCTCACACAATGCCTGAGTCGTGCAATGTAGTCTGGGTGTAACTTTGATATGTGATCCACTTGCAGATCAGAATCACCACATGTCCCTGGGGTATTTGCCACACCCCCATGCTGCGGGTGGGTAAAATGTTTGGGCCTCAGGAGTATGTATGTCAAGTGTGTCACACATGCCTAGCCACCTGCCTACTGACCAGGGCTCATCCATCTTGCAGGTGGAGCCGGACAGTCATGCCTACTCCAGGGCATACAATACACTCTGTACTCCCACTCCCGTGTATCAGCTGACATGCTGTGCTCAGTGAAATGTTCCCTCAGGTGTCTGCCTCTGTGTCGTTGTGCTGTGACTACGTTGTCGGGACTCCTGTGATGTTTATCGGTTAGGGGTCAGCATGCCAGCTGCTATTGGACCATGTGAGACAAGACTTCTGTGACTTATAGGTGTTTGATCACATGACTGTGCAGACAGGTGTATGCCACTGTGACTTTCAGGCAGCTGTTTTTCACTCTCAGCACACTGTGGGGTGCTCATGTTCAGAGAGTTGTGTTTCATGTCCCCCATATGTCCAATTGGTATGACGTGGACAAATAGTAGTTCAGATGATGTGGTTTTTGGGGGATGGACATGTGCACTTGTCAGTTACATTACTTGCCTTCCCCATGTCCTAGGATTGTGACACAGTGCAGACTGTTGTTGGCTGGCTGCCATGGCCATGTGACTGGAGACAGTGATGTATGACTTTGCACGCATGCCTGTGTCATGGCATTAAACTTCCTAAGAGTGATCCTGCAGGGGAGTGACATGTGCAACATGCACCCCATTGTGGCATTGACTATCCGGACATGGGTGCTTCATGGGGTCTGGTGCTGGTATGCATCACATGCATTTCTATTTAGGCTCTGGCCGTCCATTTATACAGACACCTGCACTGACTCAGTGGCAAGAGATGTGACGTGGGCATGTTCACATACTTCACCGTGTTCTCAGCAATGTCCAACTACTGTGTAGGTGGTGCATGTGTCCACACTGGGGTCTTACCATCAGACAGGCACCAGACAGATGGGTGCAAGGACAGGAGGGGTGTCTGTTCCATGGTTGACCATCAGACTGACTATTGGCTTCTCCTAATCTGTGTGATGACTTTTGGCAATGTTCTACTAGAGATGCCAGGGCTTGCTCTGTGATGTGCTGTACTTACTGTGGTGTGTGCGGTCAGTGCAGGTGACTGATGTTTGTCCGTTTCCCTAATTGTTTGCAGATACATCCACAGCCACAGGAGGGGACAGCTCCACGGACCAGGAGGAGCAGCGGAGCCAGACTGGGTCAGCGTCCAACGAGTGGTCAGAGGGACCCAGTGGCAAGGAGGGCGAGGGGAGCCACACCGAGGAGTCCTCAGCACCATCCACCTCAGCTGGGGACCACAGCAGCTCGGAGGATGACTCCCTTGTGGATGCGGGTGTCAGCAGCCACAACACCCCAGCTAGTCTGTCTGACCCCGCCACCACCACCACCACCACCGCCCTCCCATTGGCTCCCATTCCTGAGGTCCGTGGAGGCTCCCGTGCTCGGGAGCGTGTCTCCTTCAAGCCAGGCACCGCACCCCCTGCCCCTGTGTCCCCTGCTGCCCTGAGTGAGGAGTCTGTGTACCTCCTTCGGCAGCTCCATGTAGGGCAGACAGCAATGCTGACTGTCCTCCATGCACACACCACTCTGTTGACACAGCTGGTGTCGTTCATGGAGGGCATCTCAACAGGTATGTCTGCCCTACAGAGGAGCAATAGGTCCATGGACTCCTCCCTGACGGCAGCAGTGTCCCTCCTCCAACAGTCCCTCACCCCTCCCACCTCTGCCCCATCCACACTTCCTACCACCCTACCTGTCCAAAGCACATGCACACCTGCACAATCACCCAAACACACAGACACGAGCAGCACACACCCCCAAAACCAAGGCAAGACGTGCACACAAGCATCCTCAGGGGACTGATTCCACACACACAGGGGATGGGGAACTGACACACACACAGGCAACCACAGTCACTCTGCAATCCTCAAGATCCTCTCCCTCCAAGACCCCTTCCCTTGCCTCACCTGCAACCCCACATACACAGCAGCTCTTCCTCTCTGACCTCGGCCTCTTCCCCTCCAATCCCGCTGATCCAGCATACCGGGGGAAGAGGAAGTCCACACACAGAGAGGGAGTGCCCCTCGCCCCCGGACACCCTCCCCCAGGCGCAGGCAGAGTGAGCCCCCACCCGCAAGTCCCCCGGTCCCAGAAGAGCAAGATCCCGCCACCGCCCTGCAAGTCACCCACCCAGTCTCTCACCTCCATCCCCCAGGCCACCACTCCACAGGCTCCACCGCCACACCCTGCCCCAGGTTCCCCCACACACCGATACCGCATCCCCAAGGTGCTCAGGCCCTCCCCCCCTGCCACTTGCTCTTCCACCCCCAAACCAGACGATCTGCCTGTATGTGCCACTGGTGGGGAGACCGTGTCCCCCCTCTGTCCTGCCCAGCTCTTCCTTCCCCCCCTTCCACTCCCTTGGAGTCATGCACTGCGGTGGAGTCCACAACAACCCCGTCTGACTCGGGCACTGCATTGGGGACCCAGTCCACTCCATTTGACCAGCCCACTGCAGTGGTTGCAGCACCAACACCATCGGACTTGGGCCCTGCGGTGGTGCCGGCCCCCCCTGAGTCAGACACCTCCACTGCAGTTGCCGGTGACACTCCTGCACCCACCTCACCTTCCCTGCCTCCTTCTGGCATCCCCTGATCCTGTCCCTGCGGTGCCTGGCCTGCCCCTCGTATGCCTCTCCAAGGGGGATGTCCCCTGTCGGTACCTGTGCAGGCAAGCAATTGGTGACAAGTTGTCACACATCACCCTGTTGGGACTGTGTATTTGGACTGGACATTGGCCGTAGTTAATTTTGGACTTTTGATTTCAGTTGCACACTTGCTGAATAAAGCCTCTTTTTGTTTACTTGTGGTTAATCTTTGGTGGTACATGATGTAGATGTGTCGAATCATGCATTTGCTGTTGTAATTGTGTTCAGATCAGGTAAATGAAGTTTTGCTGTGATGGGCTCCATGTGATCTATGGGATATGTGTCCTAATCTAGTCTGGACCTATAGCATCCCTTGCTGCAGTCTGAGGGTGTAATGTTCAGCATTTGACACAGGGATGTACATTTAGCATTTGTAGATTACCATCTTTGTCCTACACTGTTGCACATCTGTTGGGCTTACCACTGTCCAATGTTCCTAGTACCCTGACTGTGTGCCCGTCTCCACTGGACATGCAGTTTTGCACATCAATTTTGGAGGACTCATCTGTGTATACAGTACAACTGGATTGCCACGTGTTTTGGGTGTATGCAGATGACTGACGTGACACTCCCGTACCCAGGCTGATGTGAGCAGAGGCTTCTGTGTGTTGTAGTTGTTGACTCACTGACGGAGTGTCCTGCTGATATGTTTGAGTCGTGCACAGACAAGGTTTGGCACAGTGGAACTTCCACAGGAGTGGAGTGCCCTCATGGCTGTGTGTAATCTGGTGACATTGCGTGTGCCGTGTTGTGTGTTGTGTGAGCATGTCTGTGCATGTTCCCTTCCCTTTTAATACACAGGCTGTGTCCCTAGGGATGTTCCTGTTTGTGATGCTTGCAGAGTTGGTATGTGTTCATCCAGCATCTTGGACCTGGTTTCTCCGTGATGTGGGTGCATGGCAAACTGATGTTCATGAGGTTGTCATCCCAGGTTGTCTTTGTTGTCAGGGCTGGGGATGTGGGCAAACGCTGATGGGACACATTCAGGATTCCCCCTTGGCACTTGTTGTTTACACAAGTGATGTGATTTTGAATTTGTGGTAGCTTTCAGTGATTGTGACGCGTTGTGTGTGTGACTGCTGCCACTCCTCAGGGTCAGAGCTGCAATGTTGGAAGTTGTGTACGTGTGTTCTTTGTGTCTCACCTTGGCTTCTTCGTTGGTGTGTGACTATGGCCAGGATCCCATTGTTTGTGGTGGATTTCACATCATGCGCATGTACGGCGTACTGTGCTGTGTGTCATACATAGACGAGTCATGTTGAGTGGGCATGTGTGATGGGTTTCTGCACCTTAGTTCCCCCACCACCCCTGGGATTGTCATGGGTGCATGTGCAATGTCACCAGTCCATGTGAGCTTCACTGCTGCACATTGGTGGAGATCAGGGTGTGTGGTGTTGAGTGTGCAAATGTGAGTTGTTGCATGGATAGACCACTACCTCCATATTGGCCTTGGCTGGCAGGCCCTGCTGATTGATTGGAGCTTGTGTAGGTGTGATGGTAGTTTGTAGCTGAGGACACATGGCTGTGGTTCACAGTGTGATCAACATCTACCTTTGTCATCACAGTGGAATTGTCATGCAGGCTAGTGTCTGCACAATGTGGGGTCCCTGGGGGTAGTGCTGTGGTGGGTATGTCTCTTGCTGTGTTAGTTGCTGTTCCTACAAGCTTGTGTGACATGTGTAATTTGGGCTCCCTCTCATCTAACAATGCCAGATTGCCCACATAGGGGAATCCAATCCATGAGTTACTTGTGTGTGGCACTGTATACACATCTGTGTAATTGGGATTCAGGCCTCCTCATGTGTTGTGTGGTTGCCTGGGGACACTGGCACACACCCCCATCACCTGTTGTGTTTGATATGCAGTGTGAGTCTGCCTGTTTGTGTTAGTGCATTTGCATCACTGCATTGGCATTTCTGTAGTGTGCCATTGGCTGTATGTTGTTTGGTGATTTTTCCCTGCTCTCCCTGGGACTCCTGGGTCATCAGTCAGCACAATGATCATGGTTTGTATGTCCCATTGCTGCCATGGTATGGTATTTGTTCACCTGACATCGACAGTCTCCACAGGTTATATACATTTGTGTGTCCATAGGTGCAGATATGTGGGTCAGCATCATGATGGTCACTTCTGTCATTGTGTAATTGGCTGATTGTTGGCAATGTGGTCCCCCATGTGTGATGTTTGTATGCACATGGCCAAAACGATGTTTCTGTGTCACTGCACTGTTAGCCTCGCCCAATCTATGTTGCAATGGGACACAAGCACTACTATGCCACAGATGTTTTAGTTGTTGTGTGACCAGGATTCATCCATACAGTTTGTCTTTGGCAGCTTTTACCATGCCTACACTTACCTTATGATCACCGTGGTGATGGTGCTTTGGGCCCCATTGCCACACTGATCAAAAGGTGCATCAGCCTTGGACCCCACACTTCCCTTTTGGTGACTGTGGTGATGGGGCTTTGGGCCCCATTGCCACACTGATCAAAAGGTGCATCAGCCTTGGGCCCCACACTTCCCTTTTGGTGACTGTGGTGATGGGGCTTTGGGCCCCATTGCCGCACTGATCAAAAGGTGCATCAGCCTTGGACCCCACACTTACCTTTTGGTGACTGTGGTGATGGGGCTTTGGGCCCCATTGCCACACTGATCAAAAGGTGCATCAGCCTTGGACCCCACACTTACCTTTTGGTGACTGTGGTGATGGTGCTTTAGGCCCCATTGCCACACTGATCAAAAGGTGCATCAGCCTTGGACCCCACACTTCCCTTTTGGTGACTGTGGTGATGGGGCTTTGGGCCCCATTGCCACACTGATCAAAAGGTGCATCAGCCATGGACCCCACACTTACCTTTTGGTGACTGTGGTGATGGGGCTTTGGGCCCCATTGCCACAGTGGCCATGGTCGGCTTGTATTGTGGAGGCCACACACTTTTATGTTTCACACATGTGATAGTGGGTCACATTGTATGTTCATTGTCATGTTTTGTGTTGTTGGCATTTGACATGGACTACACACGCTTGTCATGTTGTTTGGGTGGATGTAATTTTCTGTGATTCCTTATGTGGGAGTATGCTGGTTGTGTCATGCATTACCCGTCCTATGAGTAGGGGTGGTGGTAGTGGCAGGCATCCAGCCCTCCATGAGTGGGGATGGTAGTGGTGGCAGGCATCCTGCCCCCCATGAGTGGGGATGGTAGTAGTGATGGGCATCCAGGCCCCCATGAGTAGGGGTAGTGGTGGTGGCAGGCATCCATCACACCAAGGGTGGGGATGGTAGTAGTGGCAGGCATCCAGCACCCCATGAGTGGGGATGGTAGTAGTGATAGGCATCCAGCCCCCCATGAGTGGGGATGGTAGTAGTGATAGGCATCCTGCCCCCCATGAGTAGGGGTAGTGGTGGCAGGCATCCAGCCCCCCATGAGTGTGGATGGTAGTAGTGATAGGCATCCTGCCCCCCATGAGTGGGGATGGTAGTAGTGGCAGGCATCCAGCCCCCCATGAGTGGGGATGGTAGTAGTGATAGGCATCCTGCCCCCCATGAGTGGGGATGGTAGTAGTGATATGCATCCTGCCCCCCATGAGTGAGGATGGTAGTAGTGATAGGCATCCAGGCCCCGATGAGTGGGGATGGTAGTAGTGATAGGCATCCAGGGCCCCATGAGTGGGGATGGTAGTAGTGATAGGCATCCAGCCCCCCATGAGTGGGGATGGTAGTAGTGATAGGCATCCTGCCCCCCATGAGTGGGGATGGTAGTGGTGGCAGGCATCATGCCCCCCATAAGTGGGGATGGTAGTAGTGATGGGCATCCAGGCCCCCAGGAGTAGGGGTAGTGGTGGTGGCAGGCATCCATCACACCAAGGGTGGGGATGGTAGTAGTGGCAGTCATCCAGCACCCCATGAGTGGGGATGGTAGTAGTGATAGGCATCCAGCCCCCCATGAGTGGGGATGGTAGTAGTGATAGGCATCCATCACACCAAGGGTGGGGATGGTAGTAGTGGCAGGCATCCAGCACCCCATGAGTGGGGATGGTAGTAGTGGCAGGCATCCAGCCCCCCATGAGTGGGGATGGTAGTAGTGATA
The DNA here is from genome assembly GCA_963921515.1 of Calotriton arnoldi. Taxonomy (NCBI): domain Eukaryota; kingdom Metazoa; phylum Chordata; class Amphibia; order Caudata; family Salamandridae; genus Calotriton; species Calotriton arnoldi. The sequence continues at coordinate 91,095 of CAWUFW010006155.1, forward strand.
GGCATCCAGGCCCCCATGAGTGGGGATGGTAGTAGTGATAGGCATCCAGCCCCCCATGAGTGGGGATGGTAGTAGTGATAGGCATCCAGCCCCCCATGAGTGGGGATGGTAGTAGTGATAGGCATCCAGCCCCCCATGAGTGAGGATGGTAGTAGTGATAGGCATCCAGGCCCCCCTGAGTAGGGGTGGTGGTGGTGGCAGGCATCCAGGCCCCTATGGGTGTGTATGGCATTGGTGATGCCCATCCCACCCCTATGATTGTGCTGTTGCTAGTGTACGTCATTTGTGCATCCCTATGTGTGTGTGACATATTTCGGGTACGTGTCGTTTGTTTGTGTTGTGGGTGTTTGACTTACCGTCTGCACCGTACGCGTCCGAACCGGTCCCGGTAATAGATGTAGAGTATAGGTAGGACCTGCGCGATGGGATTCATGGTTGGGTCGTCTCGTTCGGGTTTCGCGTGTCTTCGACTCGTACTCGTCGCTGGCTTGTTCGTCTCGTAGCCGTGGATCTTCTTGTGGCGCGAATCGGAGATTATGTGCTGCTCTCCCGGATGCTGAAACGTACCGGACGTAGCGACGGGTTCGGCGCGTACGGAGCGCGCATCGTACTAGTCCGGCCGGAAGGTGCTGTGTATTTGCTTCCATGCGACTCGAATCGGCGTTTGCGGATCCGGCTCGGGCGGGGAACAGGAGCTGGATTGGGTAAGTACGGCTCGCTCGGAATCTGGGCTGTTGTGCGCATCGTACTTGTTCGTTCGGTGTGGTATTCGAATCGGTCGGAAAACACGCGTTCGGCTTGGTTTTTTTCCGGACGAATACTGTTAGGTGCGCTTCCGGCCGACATCGGAATCGACCCCATAGTGTATATAGTGTTAGGTTTTGTAATTTTAGGTGAGTTGTATGTTAAATTAGAAGTGTGCGAAACGGGTTGGTTTGTTAAACGGTCTGTGTTAGACTTTGATAGATATGTGTAATTATGTTTAAAGTCTGTTGTTAGTACTGTATTTATTTGTAATATTATATAGTCGATATGCGTTTTTGTGCGGGAGGGATTGTTTTATTTCCTAATAGGTTTTTGTCGATGGGAAGTTATTGTGGGGAGAAGAATGCAATTGTTTTTTAAGGAAGTGTGTATTAGTTTTAGTAAACTAATGAATATTTTACACTTCCTTAATTTTTCGAATTTTCCTGGAGCGTTTCTTTTTTTAAATCTTTTTTTCGGGTTTTTTATGGTTTATCATTGGTGGACCTATTGCTGATGGATTACTTTTTATACAGCTGAATTTATCTATTTTTTGGGGGGATTATTTTTTAAAACATTGATTTTTTAAACAACTGTGGATTTTATTATGGAACTTTGGATTACTCTTCTTCAGCAACGAAAATTGTAAGTAAGTTTAAATTATTTATAGTGCGAGGGAAATGTTTATAATGTAATTGTTAAAGTTATTTGTTTTATATCAAATATAATTATTATGTCAATTTATTTTTAGAATCTTAATTAAAATAATTGACAAAATAATTATATTTTTGGAGTTGAAAAAAAAATGATTTGACTGTTTATAGATTAATTTATTTTGTGGTTTGGAGGTACATTTATTTAAAGTAGGCTTTTAGCTATTGTTTCTAGATACTCTAATCCTTTAGTTGTTGGGTAGAGTCTTACTTTGAATTGTAAGTACTCAAACATTTGTTTAGTTTGTTTGGTTCGTTTTAGGCCTAGTTGAGTTATAGACTGTTCCATTCTTAGTTGTTGGTAGCTTTGTTCTTTTTGGATAGATTGCAATAGTTTTTGTAGAGTTGGTGTAGTTCTGCCTGTTGTGGCTTGGAAGGTGTTATGCCATCCTTCCACAGGATTGTTAGTTTTGGCTTCTTTATTTAGGGTACTGTTATATACATTCCACCATGGAATGTGATATTTAGGCTGTCTTCTGTGTCCAGATCTGTGTAGCCTTCCCACCCAGGTATCCTCAAAGTAGTCAAGTAGGGGACTTAATTTTTGCTCATTATGTTGGCAGTAGGGACTTTCAATTAATAGATTGTAGTGCTCAGCTACGTCAGTAATAGGTACATATGCTAGTGCTATTAATTTTTTATTACAAATAGCAAAGCTGCTATTTGTTGCATATTCTACACTTAGGGCCCGATTACGATGGCGGACGGAAAAGCACTCCAACCGCCGTGGTTGCGGAAAAAAAACGTCCGCATGTACCGCAGCAAAACCACCGGTCACATTATGATGCAATGATTGGAAAATCCGACCGCGGCGGTCAGATTCTACAAAACTCCGCAGGCAACGTCCGGAAAACCAGAAAATCCGACCGCGGCGGACGGTGATGCTGCAGAAAGAATTAAAAATGCTGATCCACCAGCGGAATGACCGCAAGTAAAATTACGATAAAATGGAGGAGCAAGCGGAACGATCAGTCGTTTCCGACCGCCGCGGTCGCACGAAAAGATGAATGGCAGAGCTGGCGGAACGATCATTGCGTTCAGACAGCTGCAGTCGCGCGGAAAGAGGAATGGCGGTCGAATGCAACCACACAACAAGGCTACCAAGTGTGGCTGATTGTTTTCAGCTGCTTTAAAAAATATGTGACACACCCCAATGACACATCCCCATGGCAAAAAAAAATACAAATCCCAGGTCAACCCAGAAAACACACCTGACATGAATACTCCATTTGGACACACCCACATAGCTGAGTATAAAACCAACCCCTTCCCTGGCCAGCATCCTTTGCACAACTCCAGAAGTGAAGGGCCAAACACCACAGCAGAAAGGAGAGGCAAATCATCACACATCACACCATCACAACCACCCACACCAACAACACCAACACACACCTCACACATCTCCACCACCACCTTCCCTCCTGCACTTGTCACCCATTTGCACATCACACACCATGGCACAGAAAAAATGACAAAATTCACAGACAATGAGTTGTCAGTCATGGTAGATGAGATATTCAGAGTAGAACCACATTTGTTTGGAAGCATGGTCCAACAGACACCACTAGTCAGAAAAAATCAAATGTGGGAAAGGATAGTCTACAAAGTCAATGCAGTAGGGACCACCCTGCGCACACTGCGTGGCATCAGGAGGAGGTGGCATGACATCAAGAGCAGGTTGAAATAGCGTGCCAACAAGAACCATGAGCTGGCTCAGAGGACTGGCGGTGGCCCTCCCATTCCACCACTAACATTCACCGAATGGGAGGAGTACATGATTTGAAAGAAACTTTAAAATATTCCAATGTCTAGTTTTTGCATAGCTGAAACAGATTCTATGAAGAGTAAACAAAAACCACGCATTAACAAAAGTTGATGTGCACCAAGTTGGTAGATGATGACATGTCCTTGTAAACACACAATCTGTACGTGTCCCATGGTTGCAATTTACATGTCACACTAATGACAAGTAATGTATGTACCGCGTCATCATGTCATGATGCTAATAATCTTTTACCAATAACAAGTGATTGCAATGTAAACTGTTTTGCATATCAAATGTAACATCCAAAAGTCTGACACCAAGCGTGTGGAGTGCACTTAACTGACAATATAACCTATGTTCAACAGGAGAGCCACAAGCAACTGCTGCTGAAAACACCAACAACCAGCAGAGCCAGTCTCCCCCCCGGAACGTGAACTCTCTGATGCTGATTCTCTACGTTTCTCGGATGAGGAGCAACAGCCTGGCCCCTCAGGACATCCAGGGCGCACTCCGTCTCAGGGCCTCGTTGTCCCCACCACCACCACCCCAGCGACAACCACAGCACTGACCCCTGCTACAACGACCTGTGCGGCAGCCACCTCCACCATCACCACTGCTGCCTGCAACACTGTCCCTGCCTCAGTGGTTAGCAACACCACCACACAATTCGAGGATGCCAGAGAGAGTGTGCGGGTGCGTCGACTCCTGACGCCACAGGTCCGTGTCAGCAGGGCAGGTGGGAGGGCAACTGGGGGACAATCACAGGAGGACACTGAGACAGAAGTCCTGGCCAACTGCTGCAAGAGTCCTTGGTGCATACCAACAGAACCAGGGACGGATGGGCCAGGTTGTTGAAGAAGTGCGTGAGCTCAGCCTGCTGCTGAGGTCCATGGACACACGTATGGGCCAACTTGTGGATCTCATGGGCCAGCTTGTGGGTGTTCAGAGGGACAGACATGCTGCTCAAATGACGGCTAAACCCCCCTCCAGTGGCCAGCCTGCTGATACTCCCACCACCTCAGCTGCGGCCACAGAGAGGGGTGACACCGCTGAGCCTGCAGCAGAGGCCCCCCAGCCAAACGCAAGAGGGGACGTCTGAGAAACACCACAGGAGGATCACGTGGCAAAGCACCAACCAAAGCCAAGTCGCTGAGCCAGCCATGATGGCACTTGTGTTGCCCTGGACATTGACTTTGTTGATTATCCTATCCCACATTGCCATTTTGATGGCAGAAGTTTGTTGGACTGTGTGATTACATCAATGTGGTGACTACACTATTTGTCTCATTTACCATCACTGATAACTCATACACTCACTTTGCACAAATCTCATAACAACCACTTTAAATTTTAACAAAACCGATTTGAAAATAAACACTCTCTACACACCTATGCCTTTGTATCAGTTCTAAGTTTATCACAGTATGTACAATGTCAACTCAGATACCAAAGTACCACAAGCTCTGATTGTGACGAGGCATTGGTGGGTTGAAGGAACCTAGAAAGACACAAGAGAATGACATTTAGTTGCAGGTGATGCCATTACAGCAACAACACACCACTAGTCAACACCGTACAAAAGCCATCACACGTAACAATGACCAACACCATCAACATAGACATGAGGTATGTGGAAAACAATACACTGTGCCACACACATCAGCCATTAGCAGTGAGCCGCCAGCAGCCAAAAACCTCATCTATACCTTTCCACTACCATCAAAGCCAACAGACAATGTCACTGTTGCACAATGTTACTTACACTCAAGGGAAGTAGTTGTCGATGAGCTGTTGACGCAGGTCAACAGCTTCCTCCTCTCTACTATCATCGTCACTGGGCATGTGTGGATTTGCAGCGGGGGGCATCTACTGCTCATCATCGTCCAGGAGGAGGGGGATCTCTTTGCACAAGGCCAGGTTGTGGAGCATGCAGCATGCAACTATGATCTGGGGAGAGTAGAGTAGTGCACCACCGCTCTTATCCAGACACCGAAATCTAGACTTCAGAAGCCCAAAAGCACGCTCCACTACACGATGTGTCCTCCCATGTGCATCATTGAAGCGGACTTCCCCCGGGGTCCTTGGATTCCTCAGTGGGCTCAGCAACCAAGGCCGGTTGGGATACGCAGAGTCACCTAGGTGTGAGATACACAGACCAATTTAATAATATAAACAGTTGACCAGAACAGCATGTCACACATACAGTACACTACTTGACTCAGCTTACTCACCGACAAGCCACGCAAGCTCCGGATGCAGATTTTCCATCAATTGTGGGATGATGCTGTTACACAGTATGTAGGAGTCATGTGCAGATCCTGGATATTTGACACATACATGGGAGTTAATCATATCCGCTTGGCATACCACTTGAACATTAATGGAATAGTAATGCTTCCTGTTACGGTATATGTGCTCAAGTGCCTGTGGTGGAACTAGGCCAACGTGTGTGCAGTCAATGGCTCCAACAACATTAGGTATGTGTCCAAGGTCATAAAAATCACCCTTCACATCTGCCAATTCATGTCTCCTTGGAAAGTGGATGTAGGGGTCCTTGTAGGTCAACATTGCGGACAGGACATCATGCAGCACCATGCTGAACATAGCTTGAGACATTCCACCGGCGATGGCCACCGTGTACTGAAACGAACAGTGGCACTGTTGGCATCAAAGCTGTCGGATAGGTTCAGTGAGGCCTCAGATGGGGCTCCAACTGAGCACATAGCTCTTGAAGGGTAAGGCGATTCATACGGAATTTCCTTATTATGTCCTCATCCTCCATGTTCGCCAGCACTGGGAAAGGCCGATGCACATTTGGTCGTCTCCTACATATAATGAAAGAGGACACATGTAAATTCAATTCACAGATGAGATGTGGCAAACATCTTACATAATGACTAACACAGCACAAACATTGACAGGACTGTAACAACAGCTTAATGCACAAGTCACATGCACAGACACCTTGATCTCATGTAGTCATTCATGTAGTCAGGATGTACATACTAACTACTTCCAAATCAGAATCAGACTATGTGAATGGTAAATGGTACACTCCTACATCTTGTGTCACCAGCCCTGGGTGTACCTGACACAGCACATGTGGCAGACAGCAACACTGCTGACTTCTAGGTAGCTGCTGTACCTGCAACACCTTCTTGCTTTAGTCTCACTAAGCACAACATTTTTACACAATGAGCACAGTGTGTGTAAGCTGGTCAACTATCAAGATAAATACACCTCTGTACACAGTGATATAGGCACATTATGTGGTCAGTCCATCATTACTGTTGGTTTAGTAGCCATTTTACACATTGACATGTTCACAATTATGAGACTCCATTACACATCAAATCTGTGTACAAGCACACAAATATCATATTTGACATGTGAGGAAGTACATGCCAATGCATGTACTCATGTGTACTGACATGACATGTGTGGGCATCATTGAGTTAAATGTCACACTCTCCTTTCACTTTCCAACCAGGTGCAACAATATAGTGTGAATATATAGTGATCAGTGATGAAAATTGCCAAGTGACAATTCAATAGCACAATGTGTCCATAGGTGTGGTAGGCGTGCTCCGTCACTGCGGTCACGGTTATTGGAAACAATTGAAAGATGCAGGATTGCAGTAGATGCCACCTGGCCCCCGCGGTGTGACACCGCCAATGACAATGCCATGGCAGCCAATGGGAACCACCATCGCGGTAGCGCAATACAGTTTTGAAACTCTCTGTGGGCGTGCACCGCCACTGCGGTCACGGCCATTGGACACAATTGAAAGATGCAGGATTGCGGTAGAGCCCACCTGGCCCCGCGGTGTGACACCGCCAATGACAATGCCATGGCTGCCAATGGGAAGCGCCATTGCGGTAGCGCAATACAGTTTCGAAACTCGCGGTAGGCGTACACCACCACTGCGGTCACGGTCATTGGATACAATTGTAAGATGCAAATCAGGCAGACCAATTGCATCAGCAGAGTACCACTGACACAACCCTAGGGTCCTTTAAATGTCTGTGAGAGAGCCAAACATGTCACTTGCATTCAGACACAGCTGCCTGCCATTCATCAACACCAACTGCTGCTGTACCTGTACTCTGGACCCACTGAAGGCTCAAACAGAGAACATCAGGGCCCGTCCCTTCACCACAGAGGAGCTGGAGGTCCTGGTGGACGAGGTCCTTGCCCAGTATGGGAGGCTATATGGTGCTCCAGAGGTACTGGTAAGTGTCTGAGTAAAAGTTTGAGAGTGCTCAGAATGCTCACATGATGTTACTGTACAGTAGTATGTGCCTGTGAGTGCAAGCCAATGTTCATGCATCAATATTTTGCCAACAGCATGGTCCATACATGACCTAGTACTTAATGCACTTGAGTATGTGGGGAGGATGGCAACATAGACACTTGTGCAGCTCTTTTTAAGCCAAAAGTGGCAGGTTGGCACGCAGGACCATGACACCACTAATGGCCCGCATCTTGGCAGTGACACAGCCAGAGCTGGATGGACCCTTGAGGGCCCATCAGCAGCAAGTTGGGGGTGAGTATTGTGCAAAGTGTGACTTTGCGTATGAGTGACTGCATGAATCCCAGCCCTGAGCAAGTGCGGAACTCTGTGATGTCTCTAGTGTGATGCAATGGCTTCTAAGTGGCCTCAGTGTTGAGTGCAGCGGTTCTGTATTTGTACCACATTTTGTTTCTCATGTGTTAAAACCCATGAACCTTGTCATATTAAATCATCTTGCCATGTTTTCATGTCACATTGTATGAATGTTGTCTGAACTGAGACCTTCATACACAGGATAATTCATTGTTTGAAGTGTGTAGCCCAGTACACTTGTCAGGCTTGTGTGTGCTGTGTGGCTAGCACAATAGTGTGCTCATGTGATGATGTGTTAGTGGCTAGAGACAGGCACAGATGTGGACTCAGTGAGCAGTGAGTTGAGAAAGGTCACACCTGTCCCATGGGTCCTTTTTTCACAATGATAGAGAAGACACCACCATTGCAAAATATATTAGCTCGATAACAGCAGCATGGCATAACATGCTGTATTTCCTACCATGGTGACAGTAAGTCCACACAGGTGCTGATGAGGTAGGTGGTGATGATTGCAGTGATGCATTGGCTGATTTGCATTTGCCATTTGTGCACATGGCAACTTGACTGGGATGGTTAGACTCTGTGATTTAAATGCAATGTAGCTGAAGCTGGCTATTGCGAAATTGTTTTGGCACTATGGCTTAACATGGTAGGATGTGATCTGTGTGTATAGCAAATTGTGATGTGACTGAGGTGGTGTACAGTAATTTGTAAAATGATAATGAACAAAGGTTACTCAGAGTGTCAGTCCTCAGTATGTGTGCATTGTGGAGGGGTGTCCATGTGCATCAGCGCATGGTGAAGTTGTGGCTAAAGCTTTTAATCAGTGAGTGAATTGTTGGCACATTGATGTGTCCTCAATGTCATCAGTCAGCACAACGTAGGGGTGTCATATGCCAGACCCTAGGTATTCTCACACATTAGCTGTCCTAATGGAGTCCACCAACTTCCTCATCAACAGAAGACACTATCCTGCCTTGGATCTATGATGGCCTGTCAGGCACTTGTGGAGATGTTGGTCTGTGACATGTCACAACCTATGAATGCTTTGCATTTTTTTTCCCATTCTCATGCTATTGTGCATTGTGTTTGTGACTACATTGTTACATGAGGCTCATTATCACTTCATTAGCAAAAAAGATGTGGCCTTGTGACATATGCTTCAGTGTGAGTGTCAGAGACATCAACTGGCAGTGCAAAGCAGTGAGCATCATGTTAGTGTGCATTTAAAAATGTGTGCGGTGCATATCAAATGAATTGTTACATCTACACAGCTGTCACCAATGGACAACTGTAGTTGTGCTTCAAAGTCCAACATGGTGGATTTCAGGAGGTGATTGCCCTTGCAAAAGGACATATTTGACTTGGTATCTGTGGTGTTCCATGAAATATACTCCATATGTGACAGAGACAACATGTTTTGATGTATAGCTATCTTACCTACAGGCACGTAGGTGTGCCTACAGACAATTGTATGTGTGGTTACAGCGAGTCACAGGCTCAGCTATTTGGCTGTGTCTACGCAACATGGAGCATGACTATCAACTATGCATGTTTCCATGCATCAGCTGATGATTGCATAAATGTGGCATATGCTGAAAGTACATGGAGTAGTTCAACATGGGAGTATCATTTTCAGGATTTGAGTTTTGATTGCATATGATGATTGTGAGTATGGCACTATACTGAATGTATATGTCTCTGTCTCTTGCAGCATCTACCGAGGACAGGGAAGGACGGGGGCCCGACAGCATTGGGGAAGCTACTGGCACGACTGGGACACAGTAGTTCAGTGACACTGAGGGGACCAGCGCCTCGGAGGGGGACAGGAGTGCCCTGGATGATTCCCGCCCAGAAACACCAACCTCCACATCTTCCCAGTCCAGTGGTGACTCCTCGATGTTGGGGGGCACCGGAAGTTCCAGATCTGCATCTTCTTCCGCCACACCTCGTTCTGTGCCCACCCTCCCGGATGCTCCCCCAAGTGCTGTCCATGCCCACAGCCCTAATAAGGATAGAGTCTCCTTCCCCCCAGGCACCACTGCCCCTGCCCCTGCCTCCCCTGCTGCCCTCAGTGTGGAGGCCATAGAAATTTTGCGCCAGCTGTGTGTGGGTCAGACTGCTCTCTTGAATGCCCTCAAGGATCATGGCAACAAGTTGTCCCAGGGTGTTGCTTTCATGGAGGGCATTCATTTGGACGTGGGTGGCCTACACCGAACTGTCCAGTCTTTGTCCTCCACAGTGACGGCAGCCATTCAGCAGTCCCAAACTCCACCCCCAGTGTACCACCAGGTCCAGCAAATCCACACGTGGAAAGCCACCTGCACCTGCTACACCTTTGGAGAAGAGTAGCACCTCACTTCTCACTTTGGACAAGACACTTGTGGGATATGGATCCCCAAACAGTTGAGACCCAGCCCTCCACATTCACCCTCAGCCACTGAGCCTCCACACAGCATGTCTCCACCTCCCTGTGCCACCACTCCACCCGGTCCAAGCAGCCCTCAGGCTCCCACATCCATGGATCCCTCTACCTCAGCCAGTTCTCTCCCTCCCAGGTCCAGTACTCCAACTGGCCCCAACAATAAGCCCCCTCCCAGTTCAACTTCAAGCCAAAGTTGAAGCCAAGTCCCCCTCCCCACACCATTTCTCCAACAGCGGTGCCTGGACTGCCCATTCGAAGCCCCTGACCTGTGATGATTCCCATGGCAGTGGACTGTGTTACCTATTTGATGTGCAAGTTTACATGCACACATGTGTGGACTTGAAATTTGGACTGGCCAATGGCCTTGATGTTTTGCACTTTTGATGCCTATACAGAGTTTATGCAATAAAAACTATTACTCATGTTGTGAGCTTTGTCGCTGCCCTTGCTAATGATGCAGTGCAATGTATGTGTATATGTTCATGTGACACATGCTCTGTATGCCACATTCACATTGGCATATACTTGATTTTCTTTTTCAGAGGTTGCCAGAGGTTACAGGCACTTTTGTGCTTCTTGACTCAGAGGTTTAAGGGGGCACTGATGGTTGTCTGTGGTGATCTAATCTTATCCTAATCATTCTATTGTCAGGTCTCCAATTTGTACACGTCATATTTGGATGCTGTACCACAACAGAAGAGAATTCTATCCACATGATAACTTGCATGGTGGACAGGGTCCGTCATATCTGTGGGATCTATCTTGATGTGTGAACAGCAGTGTAGATGTGTAGTCATCTTTTGTTAGCCTGGCTTCATAGTCACATGAGTACATTTGAATGTGTGCAGTTGAGTAGTCATACAGTGTGATTGGCCTGTCATTGGCAGAAGTGTTGATGAGTATGTGCCCCTGAACACGGCACCTACACACATGTATGATCCAGGTAATGAGTGCCTGTTTGTTTACATTGACAGACATGTGCTTTAGATAGTGGGCACATGTAGGAGTTGTTTGTTGAGCACTGTGCAGTGTGTCGGTATGACCTTGCAGTCCTGGGGTGCACCTACTTGTTGTCGCTGTCAGTTGTGAGTATGCAGAGTGGTTCACTGCAATGTCTGTGTTGTGGTTTGTTGATCAGCCATGGCTCTTGCTTAAGTTTGTGCTCACTGTGCTGACCTGCTCAGGAAAACTGACATTATAAGTGACGTTTCTCATACATTGGTGTCACTTTACATCATTTGTTGGACAAGTATGTGGTATTGAGAGTCAGACCATATCCAATGGGGGCTTTTGATGGCTACACATTGTGAGTTACTCCTCTATGTGTTTTTGCTCTGTACACTCCTCACCTGTCCAATACTGATGTACACACCACTTCAGTCTAATGTCTTCCACCCCATGCCTTGCCAGTGTGTGATCCCCCCCCACCACTTCATAGTGTGACACTATACTGTGGGAGGATGATCTGTGTCCAGGACCAATGCTCCACTCAGGACTGTTTCACAATTTATGTGCTATTTTCTTCTACTTGATTGCAGTCTTGGTTGTTCATGTACAGTGCAGATGTTTGTCCAGCACAGTCCTCTAGTCATGTTCCATGCATCTGTGTTTTCCAGAGTTGTGCAGCAGTAGGTGATAGCTAAAGTGTATGTGTGTTTGCTGAGGTACTGCTACCCATCCTGAGTGTGATGTGATCTGTGCCCTGTGATGATTTGTGGTGTTGAAGTTCATGGTGGAGCACTCAGATATGTGTGATACTGGTTTTGTTGGTGTTCACACACTGCTTACTTTACATGCACTGCTGTGAGTGTATGTTGCCTTGTCCTTGACTGGTGTGAGTCCCCCTGATGTCCAGCTGAGTTTGCTATGTGATGATTTTGTATGTGCATATGTTGTGTATTAGTTGTTGATGGATGCAGTCTTTGGCCTGTGTTGGCTCTTTCCACTGACAGGTCCATGTGTGTGTAATGTTATATTTGCATGACATTGTGTGTGAGGAGTATGTGTATTGGAATACATTCAGATGTGTGTAGAATTTGTTGTCTGCATTTCTTGTGTGACTGTCACATGCAGCAATGTGGGGTCTTGTTCATTGGCTTGTTTTGAGTGCACAATTGTGCTATGGCCTCCTATATTTGAGCAGTCACTTGTCAGGAGTGTGCATGTGCATGCTTGTGCTACACATTGACACCATGCTCACTTGGTAACTGGTGGAGTGTATATGTCTGTGTTTGCAGCTTTGTCCTATCGCACACAGTTAGTGTTCATGATTGGCATTTGATCATGTATTTTTGATTGGGTTGGGTGATGGTGTCTGTGCAGTTGGCCAGAATAAAAATGTTATCTATTCCTGTGCTGTCTAGGGTCACATTGCCTATCCACTGTTTGCCTACACATGGGTGAGCTTGTTGGACTTCTTTGGATGTTGTTTGTGAGACATGTGTTTGGCAAATGGTTTTTGAACAGCATTGGTTCAGACATCCCTGAGTGGGATTCTGACATTTGTAGATACACACCAGGGTGTGGCATTGGTTCTCAGGAAACTCACAGGACAGTATTTGCACCTTTATCTGTGTTTGTCACAGGTGTGGAGTAGTGAAGGTGTGAGATGGGTAGATGAGGAGTATGTGGGAAGGTCATACTTGGGTTTGACAGTCAGGGAGTGTGACAATGAGACATGAGTGTTGTGCTGGTGGCATACACATGTCAAGGGAGTTGACACAAATGTGGGGCTGGTCACTGTATGGCTCATGACAGTTCCTATCATTCCTGGGCCAATGGACAGCTTGCATTGCTGTATCACAGGGATATTGCACAGATGTTACTTTAGTTCAATTTCATTCACTGTGCCACCCATGTCTGATTTGATGGCCTAGGTGTAGTGTGATATGTTGCACCTCTTGAATGTCATGTACAAATTCTATCTGAGATATCTCCATGTTTTTCATACACTGTGCACTCCACTTAAGGCTAGTTTAGTTATTGTCATACATTGCTGCTGACTTATGGTATGTGTATGAGGCTAAGTTTCAGTGTGTGAGCTGTCTGAAGGACTTGACATGCAGTGTGAACAGTTCCATGGTTGTTAATCTGCACAGTGACTCTTCATTTCTTAAATTACTCACTTTGATTCACATGAGTGTAAGGCAGGTGTGAGCAGGAGGAGGGTTGTCCTGAGTCTCAGGTCAGAGTTTCCTGCTGTCAAGATGGAGTCTTCCTGACACTTTGGCATTCATTCACTACTTTGTAGTTGGTGCTCCCTTTGTTGAGGTGTAGTGATGGTGTGTATGTGTTCTGTGAGTTGGCAGTGTAGTCAGTGTTGTTGATGTACTGGACATACTCACATGGTGTCATTTATTGCAGCAGTACACTTGTGAGTCAAATACACAGTGGTGCTTACTTTGAGTTTGCTGTTTGAGTCAGGAATTTCTCACTGTGTTGCATGATATGGGCTGTCATCGTGTGATATGGTCTGCCATTGTATGTGATGGGCCTATCAATGTCTGCTTGGGGGCTGTGGTGATCTGTGATTGTGCGGCAGTGGTGTCTAATATGATGTGTCATCTACCTGGGCTCACTGACTCATTCCAACAACTTGTTGCCCTACTGTGAAATACACATACACACCCTACTTGGTCTGCCCTCCTCTGTTCCACATTGTATGTGGACTGACCCTTATTTATGTGCAATGATGACTATGGTCATTTTGGAGGGACTCTTGCCTCACCCTACACTCATGTTACTATACATTTGAAGGTGTTCCTAATGAGATGTCACTCTAGACAGTGTCCCTGCACATGACTTCTTGCTGCAGATATGCTGTGCTGAGTGGTGCTTCTTTTATGTTACATGTGGTGTGGATGTTGTGATATTGGTGTTGCTTGTCTGGGACAATGTCCTGGACTCCTAGTACATTGTGGGCAGGTTTTCCCGCGGCTTCACCGCTGCGGTGACATGACCGGCACGACTGGGCTAGTTGCAGTAATTTCTATGGTGATGGGTGACCCCGATGCAGAGGTGTCAATTTATGACGTGCAGGACATGTGTACTTACACTGGGGGATATGTTCCTGTCTCCACCCGGCTGTCTGATGTAGACAGGACACATACTTCAGCGCGACAGTTGTGTGTTGTGGTTGTATGCTGGGATGTGTTGTTGACTTACCTGCGGTGTTGACCACGACAGCGTCTTATCTGCTGATAGAGGATGAGGTACAGCAGCGGAAGGGCTTGTAGAGCTGGATCCATGGCTGCCAGGAACGTGTGGAGGTGTCTCAAATTCGAGTTTCTATCTCCGCAGTTGTGCTTCCGCCGTCTCCGGGTGGCTGGTTTCTCTGCTGTGTTCTGATGGGCTGTTTGAGGCATCGTGATTTGTCCGGCGGTCGTAACGTCATTCCGCATGGCGGTCTTTCTCTATTGCCTCCCTCCGCCACCGTTGCGGAACAAAAAATCTGGCGGATCAGGAAACTCCGCGACGGACGGGAAATGGGCTGTCTTTGCCCATTGTAATATGGCGGACGCGAGGACCGCCGCAGGAGTAAGTAAATGGACGTTTTCCGCCACCGCCAGCACCAAGGAGGTGCCTACTACCGCCATCAAAATCGGCCCCTTAATGTAGATTTTTGGAGGTGCCTCCAAATGCATTGGTTAAAGTGATAGTAGCAACCTTGAATTGCTGTTTGAGGGTAGTTTTTTAGTATTGCTTGTATCATTGACTGCTCAAAGTCTACTATTATTTTTTGGGGAAAATAATTGTTAGTTTCTTGCTTTACTTTGTTTAAAAGTTCAAGATAGGTTGCTGTTTGCTTGTTTGGCAGTAGAGCATATATGAAGGAGATGTGTGTATGTTGAAATAGTCCATGTATTGTATATAACTGGTAAAATGGTTTGGGACATATTTTAAAAGTCCCATCCATCATCCATGTCTCACAGTTTTGTAATTTTAGTACATTTGTGGGAGTCCCAAACATTATTATTCTTTTGTCAGCTGATTTATTGTCATACAGAAGAAATTGTTCTTCAGTATGTGTAACTGTGAGTTCAGGTGGTATTTCTACTTCATCAAAGGTTTTGGAGATAGGTGTGGTGGTAGCAGTAGCTTTTTTAGTTCTAGCTATAGTTCTTTTTAATGAGGATATTGAGGGCATTTGGCCAGTTGCATGCTCTGGAACTATGGGTAGCATTTGTTTAAGGATTTCTGTTGTGGGCTTTTGAGATGCAGTACTAATTTCTTTTATATTTTCAATAGCATTTCTAACTTCAATTTCAGCTACGTTAGGGGGTGGTTAAGCTCTCTAACATATAATACAGTTGTTTCCTTTGTAGCAGCCCTTCCATAACATTTGTTAGGATAATACTTGCTACATTTCCAGTTGACTTTGTCCCCTGTTTGCTTTTCTTGGGTGTACACATACCCCATATAACATAATAATAATTTGCCTTTTTGGGAAATAGTGAATTGGGCCCCTTCAGTCATGGTGGTGCTTCAAATGCTATGAGAAATGTATATAAAAATTAATAAAATAATTCCTGTTATGTTTTATTTTCTGAAAATGAACATTGTCAATTTTATACTTAAAATGTTGAATTTGAAGACTTTTTTAAATGTTGATTGTTTTTCTCTGCTGGTTGGTTTTGGTATTTCTGTAGAGATTCCTGTTAAAAAAAGAGTAATATTAATTATTGTGTTTAATTGCGTTTTTAGCTGGGGGGGGGAGTTGTGGTTAGTTTAGTTAATCTCAGAGTAATACTTGCCTTATTTGCAAATTGACTTTTCACACTGTTCTGCTGTTCCTTGAGTTTGTTCAGAATTATCTGTAGAGGAGATATAATTTAAAAAAATACATATTAATTATTCTGTTCATGCAAAAAAAAAAAAAAGGGGAGAGTTTTTAGTAACAGTTGTTTTAAAATGCTATTTTACTTACTTTGTGGAGATGTAATCAGAGTTTTCTGTAATGCAGTTCAGTGTTATCTCAGCAATCCGGCAGAGTTTCTCCTTATTGTTTCTTTTTTGTTTGCAAGGTAAAATAATGTTGAATTTGCATGTATTTATATAGTGTGTTATTAATTACTTTTTCTATCTTATTGGCTTATTTTAATTGTATGTGTATTTCATTGATTGTTACTCTTTGTTTTAATTAATTTGTCAGTTGTTTTCTATATATGGAAAATGCTAATTAAGTTTCAGTTACTTTTTAAAATTAAAAAATAATGGTGTACTACATTATTTAATATTTATAACTTTTTAAATGTTAAAGAGTTACATTTTATTCCTGATATTATGTTTGGAGTAGTAAATAATATTTGTGTATTTATAAATGTTTATGATATTGTTTTGTTATTTTTTTTAAATATGTGTTAAGTGATTTATAATGTATGTTATGTGTGTTACTGCTATTTTTATATTTTGGGGGTATGTATTGAGTTATTATAAATTATTTAACATGTCAATATATTTTTTTTAACGATAATTTTGTTGTCTATATTTTTGTGATCGATATTTTTATTTTGTATGTTTATTTAATGTGTGCCATATTACTTATCATGATATTTTTGACTTTGATAATGTTGAAAACGATATAAATGTTTTACGATATTCTGTAGTTGATATTTGTGTGTTTTTTTAATTAAGTATAGGATGTTGATATTAGTGTAATCAATATTTTTGTCACAATATTTTGGTAGGTCGATATTGTGTCTGTCGATATTATGTCAGTGATCCGCATCAAGCAAAAAAGTGGGGGCTAACCATGCCAAACGAGGCACTTTCCTACATTGTTCTTTTGGATCGCCTACATGAGTTGGGCATATGCCTAGATACCCTCAAATGGATCAGAGCTTTTCTCTCAGAGAGGTTGTAATACGTTTTTCTTCTGGCTTTTCCTTCTGAATCCACCCACGTGCTGTGCGGAGTCCCTCAGGGCACATCCCTGAGACTTACCCTGTTCAACATGTATATTTCCCTACGAGATAACATCATCAGCTCCTACAACGTTGAAATCATCTCTCACACTGACAATACCCAATTCAAAATTCTTATCTATGAGAACTTCATAGCATTTGAGTGGATGAGAACCAACTACCTTCATCTGAATGGTGATAAAACTGAAGCAATGCTGTTGAGCAACATCAATCAATCAATCATGGTTTGTAAAGCACAGCTTGTCACCCTTGAGGGAATCCAGGCATTGGGGTTAGCTGCTGCTGGGCACCGTTAGTCGAACAGCCAGGTCTTTAGACTGTATCTGAATTCCTGTAGCGTGGGGGGTCCAGAGGCGGATGGGGAGGTCGTTCCAGGTCTTGGTGAGCAGAAAGGAGAAGGAGTGGCCCCCGCTCCTGCTTCAATGATAGAGGGGAGTATAGGCGAGGGAGGTGGAGTGCAGATGTCTGACAGGTAGGTGGAAGTTCAGCCTGAGGTTAAGGTAGGCCAGTCCTTCATTGTGCAGGGCCCTGAAGGCATGGGTTAGCATTTTGAACTGACACGTCTTGTGGACGCGGAGCCAGTGGAGTGTTCTGAGGTGAGGGGTGATGTTGGCTCACCTCGGGAGGTCAAGGACGAGCCTGGCTGCTGCGTTCTGGATGGCCTGAAGTCTGTTTAGCAGCTGAGAGGTGACCCCCATGTAGAGGTTGTTGCTAAAGCCCAGCCGGCCTGGTGATGAGGGCTTGGGTGATGGTGCGTCTGGTGCCGATGGGGAGCCACTTGAAGATTTTCTGGAGCATGAGGAAGCAAGCTGAGGATACTGCGTTTATCTGGTTTTTCATGGAGAGCCTGCTGTCAAGTAAGATGGCAAGGTTCCTAGCATTTTCTGCGGGTGTGTGCGAGAGCCCCAGTTCTGCTGGCCACCAGGTGTTGTCTCATGGGGCTGTGTTGCTTCTGAAGTACCTCCATTTTGTCAGTGTTGAGTTTGAGGCAGTTGCTTTGCATCCAGCTGGCGACGCTGGTCATGCACTTGTGGAAGTTGGCTTAGGTGATTGTGGGGTCTGCAGATAGAAAGAGCATGAGCTGAGTGTCGTCAGCGTATGATATGATGTTCATACCCTAAGTTCTGACCAAAGTGGTCATGTATGCGTTGAACAGGGTGGGGCTCATTGAGGACCCTTGGGGAATATCGCAAATGAGGTTCTTTGGGCCCGCGGTGTAGGGTGCGAGGCGGACACTCTGGGTTCTTCAGGTGAGGAACGATGTGATCCATTTGAGGGCATCCCTTTGGATTCCCATCTGGTGGAGTCTTTTTAGGAGGGTGTAGTAGGACACGGTGCCGAAGGCTTCTGAGAGGTCATGAAGGATCAGGTATGCGGTGTCCCCCTGGTCTAGAAAAGACCTGATGTCATCTGTGGCTGCGATTAGAGCTGTTTCTGTGCTGTGATTTGAGCAGAACGCAAATTGGGAAGGGTCCAGGAGGCCGTTGTTCTCCAGGTGGTTGGGGAGATTGCGGTTGATTGCTTTTTCCAGTACTTTTGCTGGGAAGGGGAGCATGGAGATCAGCCTGAAGTTCTTGAGCTCTTCTGGGTCTGTGGATGGTTTTTTGAGGATGGGTTTGACTGGGAAGTAGGCAGTGGTGATGGATGTATTGAGCATCGAGGTGAGTTCCTTGCTGATGGTGCTGTTCCCCAGGTTAAACATGTGATGGGGGCAGGAGTCCCTGGGTGCTCCTGATTGGATGTAGCTCATGATAGTGGCAGCCGTCTGCATGGGGAGATGGTTCGAGTGTAGGTCGAAATACCCCTAAAAATCCCTGCTGCAATATTTTAGCTCTCCAAGTTTTATCCTTGTACCTCATAAGAATACCTGCCAATGATGCCTCAATTGTCAAAAGAGACAGCTGTGTGAGAAAAAAGCCAGAAATATCGTAAACTGCCGGCTCAGTGTTGGGCCCATAAAATTAATGAAAAAAAAAGGAAGGCAAACCAGGCTTATCCAAGTGGGTAGGAAACCGACGTTCTGGTGACTGAAGATACTGTCTTATGTCAAATATTCATTGTTTGTTGCTAGATACTTGTTAGATACTTACATGCTGTGTTTCAAAGGCCAGTAATAGTGCATTCCGACCTGTGCACATTGAATTTTCTTGTATTGTGTAAACAAGGGTTTTAACATAAGAAGCAATTTGTTTCTGTGCCTGGTTGAAGCCCTCTTCCAGTACTGCAAGCAAAGTTTTTTTAAATGTGTTGAATTTTGATTATTATATTGTGCGTAAAATTGTGTATTTGAGTGCATCACACCCACATTTTCTGAAAATGAGGTAAAGACCATTAAGGCGGGGGCTTCTCTGGGACTGTATTATTGCCTCTTCGGGTGCTGTTGGTTTCACGTTTGTTTTTGAATCACGAAAAACCCACCATAATGACAGGGTGGCTTCCCTTTTCTTTCTTTTATACTTAGAATCAATATGTGTTCAGTTATGTCTTCGTCAAATGTCCCTCCCTTGGCCAGGGCTGGATGTGGCCCTTGGCACATTTGTACCTTTGTTTACAATACTTTTGTATCTTTTTCTTGTCTGAAGGGAAGGTTTTTATCATGTGTTCCAGAGGGGTTTCCATGATCCCCTAAGGCTGTGTGTTTTCCTTTGTGTAATCGAAGTGCCACTTTTAATCCCTTGTTCGTTTGCCACTGTCTTATACCCCTTTTGAACCTGTCTCCTTTACTAATATATTTGTCTTTTATAAATATCACTAACCTATAGTAGAGGTGAAAACCTATTGGTCTCATATAGTGTTACCTGATTTCACATATACTACAGTGAGAACAAATAGGTGAACATCAACCATACTTATCGCTACTCTGTGTAACACTTCTTCCATGGTTATATCTGGAGGGGATTCATTTATGGGGGGATCTAAGGGGATTTCTGCCTGACGCAATACATTCACAATATTATCGTGAATATAAATGACTATTTGTGATACTCGAGGATGCAGTCTCCCATTCATGTTTCAAACTCCTGAATCATAAATATCTGTGAGGAATGCATCCAGGAGAACCTCTAATATTATGGGTGACTCTGTTATTGTATGAATTCCAGGGGTATTACATGGACACAGGAGTTCTCCATGGGCTCATAGAAATATACATTTTAACTCAATACCAACTGTTACCTGCCACTGTGAATCATCAGTCTCACTCATAGGGAATTATTATTAATCTTTAGACTTTTCTTAGGATGGTTTACTTTGGTTACCTGTGTTTTTATCTGAGATGATGTTCCCCACTTCCAGGACATCTTAGGGGTTTGTATTGAAATACAAAAAATATTGCAAAGATCTTGCTGCTTTTCTCCCTCACTTATACCAGACTGTATGACAACTGGCGGTGAACCCTGTCACTTCTCTACGGTTTGCCCCTTATGATTATGAAATAGTGTACTCTTTATGTTATCGTCCTTATTCATGGAGGGATATCTTCTTTCAACTAATGCCCTTTTTGGGGTTGCAACCAAGAGTCTTGCCGAGCTCAGGGCAAAGTCAATTGACACCAGCCATCCAACTGTCCCCTTTCCTAACCGTCAGACTCTTCAACTGATGCCTCAGCCTCGGTTGCTCTTTCTTGAAGACACCTTTCAGATATCTAAAATCTGGACATTTGAGAGTTGAGCGTCTGACTTATTCAGAGTAAGGGCTGCTGGTGGCGATCAAATGACCTTCTCTTTATCACGTCAGACTGAAGACACTTGTTGCCCAGTCCCATCTCACCATTTCTACACTAGCCCTCCGGATCTAACCGGGATATCTGTGGATATCTGTGGGTACTCTCCAAAAGAATGTCCCTTCCATGAGCTGTCCCCTGGGTAATACATTACTGCCTGCTAGACTGTTCTCTGAAGGAATGTCTCTTCCAGGAGCTTCCCCTGGGCAATGCACTACTGCTTGTTATTCTTCCCTTCTATTTCAAAGAATAATTCACACTAGCCAGTCTTCTGGTGTATACGGGAATCACCACATTTAATTTCTCTAAACATATCATTGCATCCTGAAAAAAGGACAAAGAAAAACCCATGCATGCATTTCTATACTGTGATTGCAAAAGAATCAGGCAATTAGAATTTTAAGGTGCGAAGTCTGATCTCTCCTTCCCCTTTTGACTGTCGCCCAGGAAACCTTACCCGCCTGTTTTGAATAGGCAGACTTTAATGTAACACTTGGTGTCTGCTTACCTGATATAATCAATTCAATTCCGGGCAGGCTGCATCTCCCTCAGCCGCAGTCCGGAAAACTTGAAATGAACTCCTGGCTGGCTCTCCAAATGTTGCCAGGTGAAAGTTAAAGACGAAACGACTTCTGTTGGCAATATAGTATAGAGTATATCATTTCCGCGCTGGAGGTCAGTCAGCTCTTTGGAACTGACAACTGAACTCCAACTCACAATGTAACAGGCAGCTTCCTATATACTTTTTAAACCACAAATATGTCATACATTATTAACATACAGTGGCGGCTGCTCCATTAGGGCGTTGGAGCGCCGCCCCACTGTTTTCTCTCAGTGCGAGAAGCAGAAAATAAAATGGTATTATAAATACCATTTTATTTTCTGCTTCTCGCGCTGCGAGAAAGCAGAATGCAGTGGTATGCCTGGTTGGGGGCGGGCGGGAGTATATGCCTGGTTGGGGGCGGGCGGGTCAGGGAGGAGTGGCTTGCACCACTCTGAGTACCAGACTGCTTTGGTCGGCCGACCAAAGCAGTCATGCGCACTCTACATTTTCTCGATGTAGGCTGCATGCAGCCTACATAGAGAAAATGGCGTCCCTACTGGTGCCCGGCTGGGCGCCGCCCAGGACTCCGCACCAATCACAACGCTAATGGCAGCGTTGTGATTGGTTTACAGGAGGGGAGGGACTAGGGAGCATGCCTGTTCCTGTTCAGCAGAGGCGGCACGGACCCGGTCAGGTAAGTTTTCATTTTTATTTTAACGTCCCCACCCCACCCGAAACCCCGCGCGACCCCCCTCCCGAGTATTGCGAGCCGCAACTGTATATGCTTTAATTTAAGGCCTTTAAGAGCTAGTAGTCTTGGGTGCATTTTTTTATACAGTGGGCTGGTTCAGCCCAGTCATACATTTTCTGATAGGAATGTGGCCTTGGGGTGGAAGGCATTTCACTGCAGGCGCCTGGAGGGGCCTCTTTCTCCTGGGAATTCTGCGAGCAGAGGTGCTGCTGCATGAGGTGAGGTGAGGGGGGGCTAAGGGAGCGGTGAGGCCTCGGAATGGAGGGCTCACTAGGCAGGAGCGGAGTGCGCCGGCACATTTGTGCTCATGTGGAGCGTTGTGATGAGGTGGGGGTGGTGGATGGATGTTTGCAGTAAGCAGGAGATTAAATGAATTGGGGAAGGGTGCTGCCCAGAGATGAGAAGATTTACTTTACAAAGAGGGCGGGCGGCTTGCTTGTGTTTTATAACAACTGCTGACAGTTTGCTTAAAAAATGAGTTGCACCTCAGGGCCTACATGGAACCTTGGCCAGGCGAGCTGTATCTACAGGAGGCGGCAGGACGCCAGGGTTTGGGTGGTCAAGTGGGGTGCGAGTACTCTTTCTGGTCTGGATAATGTGCGTAGAGAGGGGCGGGCTGGGAGGATAAGAGACAGTCTGGGTGAAAGTAATGATGAATAGCTGGGGTCGTTTTTAAGCAAATGTTCCCGCTGGAATTTGGGGACCCCCTCACTGCCCTCGAGCAGCTCATGTCCTGTCTTTTCTCTTCATCAATACAATCCGGTTCGGTGGGGAGGTTGGAGGTTAGCGGGGCCGGGCACTCGTGGGTTGGCACACATGGCCGGGGATGAGCTAGGGTCTTGCATTGCTGGCTTGTGGAAATATACTAGATTTTCCTCTTGCTTCAGATCGGTACAGGTATTTGCTTTTAGTTGTCTTAAGTGGCAGTGCCGCTTCGTTTTGTACAAAATGAAAACCAGTTAGCAGATGGAACGGTGGCGTCAGCATTGATGAGGCTCTCAAATTAGCGACACGTATACATTAGGTCAAACAGTCCTTTCATACTCAGTCCTTTTTGTGGTTATTTTGGAAAAGGTGCTAAACATCCATGGCTCAGTTTGCAGTGTCTTCCCGAAAATCTTTGTTGCCAGAGGGAACCTTCCACTTTTGATCTCCCTTGCCTTGAATGATCTTGTGAATTACTGGACCGGGGAATGGTCACGGCTTCTGCTATGGTCTCCCTAAACAGCTTTTAATTGTATCACAAACAGCAGTTCACCAACACCATTCATCAAACGTAAGCACCGAACGCTGGATAATTAATACCTAAACTGCAGACATCCGTGGCATTGGTAACCTTGTGACCTTTCTGTGCATCATCAAATGGACTATGTGCACCCTAATTTTATTATTGTACCTTTTAATGTGTACAACTCTTGGGGGCTAAGTACACACTTAAAAGATGCCATAAATTAAATTAAATAAATACAATGAAATACATACTTTGTTACTTTCAAATGAATAAGAGGCTCAGTTCTATGTCTGTTTCCATTTTGACTCAGAAATCAAGGGCCTGGCGTCCAACCAAAAAGTTTTTAAAGCAGCCTGAGGGTATCCGTTAGTTGCCATGCAAGCACTGCCTTCAGTGCCAATATAAAATATGCATCCCAGACATTTCCCCAAATATGCAAAATGATAGATGCACTTTCCGCCGACGGGCACTGCTTTTTTCCCTGCAGGAGTGGAGTCTATTTCGGCCACTAGTCTGCAATCTCGCACAGCAGCCTTTGCAAGCAAATAATGCCCTGTACTTACCCTTCTGGGGTAATGAAAAGGTTTAATCTAGGAAAATGGATACCTCAAAAGATGTTATTTCGTTACCTTTTCAAAAGGCCAACGTTAGAACTAACATGTGTTTGCATTCACGTATATAAAAGCTTAAAAGCTTAACATGGTGTCATGAAAAGTTAATTATAAAAACGAAGAACTCTGGAAGTAACTAGCCAAGTCACCGTGTGCCTGCCTCCATTTTGTAATTAAAAGAAAGCTGCAATGTGTTGCCGCCGGAGCGTGCTGAACTCTCTCTTTAGGGCTGGCGGGCACTACCCAGGACCGGAGAGGCCTAGTCAGAGCACTGTCACAGCACTAGAGTGCACTGAATACTGTAAAGTATTTTATTTGTCATGTTTCTAGTGGTTTCCCACTCTAAACACTAACACTCTTTGAAGTGCAGAGTGACTCTGCACTTCAAAGAGTCTTAGTGTTTATAGAGCGAGAACGCAGACTGGTGCATAAGATTTTTCTCACTCTGAAGCTACAGGCCCTGCCACGCGTGATGCACCTCTGAGAAGCATACACACTAAGTGCCAGCACTGGGCCTAGCTTCAAAAACATAACAATAGAAATGTTTCTGATGCTAAGCCCTGCTGGCACACAGCGGGTGCATGGCACTGGCAGGGCCTAGCTTCAGAAACATTTCTATCTACATGTTGTTATATGACATCCCTTTATTAATGTAATAACTACACTTTCACAATTGCTTTATTAACCTTCTTGCTTCTCAAATTTGCTTAAAAATGCACCATTTACCCACTCTTTTTTCAAAATTTTCTCAGAGGGAGAACCCCCCCGAACCCACCTTGAGGTGTTCAGGCTCGCTCGCTGCACTCGCTCGCCACGGTGCACTCTGACATAAAGTTTACGCCCCACCACTTTCAAATGTCACCAGCCACCACTGTTAACATATAAAATCAAGCATTTGCTTAAGCACATCATTATCTTTTAACACTTCAGCAAAAGCAATAGTTTCTGCAAAAACATCTAACCACACGTTTATGGAATGTGATTCAAGTGCACGTGCTATCGATTCATTTTCACACCACCACTGCACTACCGGTGTCCTTGGCTTGTCTTGCGCTTTGAAGTCTGACAATGCCCTACTCCCTACACGTCTACTGTTCTGTAGTCTAGCCACCTGCTTATCTTGTTCTTTTGTGTTAACTCCTATCTACATATTTTCTCAGAGATGTGCTGTTACACTGCGTGACTGTGGTGTACACTGCAACTTTCCATCATGTTGTGTTAACTAATTGTATTTTTCTATTCTACTAAACCTTGTGTCTACTTTCCTACGCCCAAGCCCCGACTCCATTTGTGCTTTTTATTCTGCTATTGTAGACAGCTTAGACCTGTATCATACATTTCCACATGTTGTTCTGCTGATGCTTGCATTGACATGAGTAGGCCTTATCCATTTTCTACATTCATTATCACAATACCATTTTTGATTATTGGGCAAGAGGTGAATGTAATTCCTATTGGGATGGATCGTAATGCCTATCATCAGATCAACCTAAATTCCTGGACTGTGGTGGGGATACATACAAAAACAGATAACCAGGATTGGATGTCCTTTATAAGGAACTTCAACCTCCTATGCCTTCAGGAGACTTGGGCTCAAGATACATTCCATGTAGGTGGATATTTGACTTTAACTCATCTGCACCTTCGTCTAATGCAGAAAGAGCTAAGTGTGGCCTTGCCATATTAGTATCCACCACATTTGTCAGGTAAAACCCCTTGGTCAGACCTGAACTTCCTTTATTATCAATTTCTGTGGTTGACACCTATAGAGGGTCCTCGTTTGGTGGTAACAAAGTTATTATAATAATGTATTTAGCTCACATAGTGCTGATGTTATTAAATATTTGGAGAAATCCTTGGGGACCTTTTTATCTGATAAAGATATAGTGTGTGGTATAATTTGGGCAGGAGATTTTAACACCCATCGACGCCACTTGCCAGCAAAGCAGGTATGTGGAACAAAAATATTCTGAGGGAGTATCAACCACATTTTATATGTGATGACCATGTGACAGCTGTAAAAACTTGATTGCTACATTTAATTTTATGTTTGCACCTGATGTTTGCCCTTTGCCTTGCTTTGTGTCACTTCCACCAGAGTATTTTAATGGAAGATCTTCCAGGACAATAGAGTTTATTTTATTGACTAATAATTTGTGCACCAATGCCTACGATTTTAATATTTTTCCAAACTGTACTAGTGACTGTAGTACTGTAACTTTAAATTTGCTGTTGAACTCTCTGGCAGTTATCCTCCTGTTTATCCAGCAGACTTAGTGATATCTAGAAGTGATAGAACTAGGATTTGATGGTGTGGCATAAATAATGTGTTTTCATTAAAGTATTTCATTTTGTTGACCTTTTGGGATTTTATGACATGTGTAACACCTGAATTAGACAAGAAAGAGATTTGGAGTGCACTTGATGCTATTGTGAAGTCAGCTATGAAGCTATTGTCAGTACAGACTGGCTGCTTTGACTGCGCATACTTTATCATGAATACAAATGATTTCCTCTTGCAAGGTTTCCTAGACATCCAGAAGAAGTGCGTGGATGTAGACACGGGCATTAAAACCCAAGAGGGCCTTTATCACAGGAGATGCCTGGGTATGCTCATTAGCTGCTAGCTGTATACTACAGTCTTTTGAAAGGTCAATAATTTGTCCTACTTTAAGGAGGTTTCAGTGACCACAATAGAGGCTAATACCACTACTAATAGTTGGTTTAAGCACATTGAAAGTATCTACTCTCAGTCTAATTTAGAATTGGCGATCACAAATCTCAACCCCGCCAACAGAGTAACCACAGATCAGCTGTTAACCTTTGAGTATCAAGAGTTCTGCCTAGCACTAAAAAGAAGTCATAGTGTAAAAGCACCTGGCCGTGATGGAGTTGGTCTCCATTTGTTAAAATATAATATGGAGCTATGGGCACCTTTGCTGACAAATATTCTTAATTCAGTGGCCAAGTCTGGTCCTCTTGGTGCATGGCTAGAATTGATCATTATCCCACTTTTTAAAAAAGATAATAGAGACAATCCAAAATGTTACAGTCTGATATCTCTCTTGGTTTCTGTGGTGAAGGTTGCAGGGCACTTATTACTCCGCAGACTGGAGAATAGGGCAGGAGAGACCAAGGACTTGACAGAAGTTCAAAATAAATTTAGGAAAGGCATTGGCATGGTTAAACAGTCTTTAAATGTGCACCCATTAGTTGGAACAGATACCGGGGCAAAACAAGGATCACTAAACCTGCCTTCATTGATTTGGCCAGTGCTTTTGATTGTTTGTCACAATCCAAGCTCTGGTCAACCATGTTAGCTCTGGATATGGAAGGAGAACTAATTATTTTTATCCAACAATTGTATTCTACCGCTTTGGCTAGGATAAGATTAAGCCCTGTTGATGAGTGGTCTAAAACTTTCAGAATATGAAGGATGCAATTTAATTTGTATATTCATGGCTTAGAAAGTTACCTGATAAAATAGGTTACGATATGCCCAAAGTTGATGATCTCTCAATTCCCATTCTTCTCTATGCAGGCAATGCAGTACCGATGTCTAGGACTGCTTACGGTCTGCAAAAACTTTCAGACGCTTTCGCTACCTACATGGGTAAGCTGATTTAGAAACTAATTTGGCAAAATCTTTCTCCATGATTTGTGGTCCAAGGTCTGCAAAGTTTCGTCCTCTTGCAGTACTGGGTACTAAAACTTGGAAAGTTTCTTTTTTTTCATACCTGGATCAAAAGTTTAATTCAGATGCAAAGGGGGTCATCAGAGAGTCACAACAGAAATTTGATAGTTCAATTAAGCTTTTTTTTTAGAATTGAGAACAAATTATGACAAAAGTCTTTAAAGAGATGACCACGGTTTGCAAATCAAAATGTATTTCAGTGGCTAGTTATGGAGCAGTTGTGTGGGGGGGTGCTTGGAGTGTGGGAATCCTTAAACAAAAACAGAGAATTCTTTTCTGAAAAGACTATTGACAGTACCATCTAACTGTTCAAATTTTATATGTCACCAGGAGATATATTACCTGGAAGACTTTATAGTCTCCAGCCCCTTCTACTGTGGCATGCTATATGGACGAAGTTGGAAAAGGTTGGTGCTTCGGGATTGTCTTTCTCTTAACCACACACTTCATATCCTATGTAGCAAACCTGTGTGCAATGTTACGTAAACCTGAAGATTTGTTATTGTCCTGGTTGTGCTAACCTCAATCGTTACATCAAGACTCTTTTCTTGGATTCATGCAGAAAGAAGCAGTCTCAGTTGAAAGCAAGTAAATTCACTAATATCACTCATTCTTTGCTTCTAACTACGGAGGGTCTGCAATTTTATCTGTCTGCTGTTACTAAGTCTCAAGATAGGTATATGTTGGCCCGTTTCAACATAAGCAGAGTTCACTTTATGGTTGCTTTCTCGAAAATGGGAGAATGGCCAAGAGCCCAGTTGGCCTGATCATGTGACGGGAAATCTCAGCAAAGCACTTTACATTTTGTTTTATTTTGTAAATTTTATAAGGAGATTAGATAACGCTACATTTGTCCATTATTGAAGACGTGTTTTTCTGCAACGCAGACCAGCTTTGTTATTTTTTCAGCAACTTCAAACAATAGAGGTATTTTTTTACACAATAACTTTTAAAAAACAATCATAAGGGCAAGGAAACGGTTAATTGTTATTTGAGTTAGTATTGTTTTGCTGTAGTAATAAAAAGAAATTTAAAAAATCCTTAAGAGCCAGGAGGTGGTTAATTTTTACCCGAATTTGTATTTTAGTATATTGTATTTGTTGTTCTGTTCTTATTACTGTATTCTAATGCATGTATTCTTTTTAAATATGAATTTATTGTTTTATGATGATTGTTATCTTTTATAGTTGATTAATCAAATAAAGATTGACTGAATGACTGATCCACGCTGTAACCTTAAGTTTATCTTGACATCAGTACAAAAGACCTCAAAAGCCGATTCATTTCTCATGTGAAAGGGCTGGGATCATTTTACCTGGTTTTGTTAATTAATTATCATATCCAAATCATGCAGCTGAACAAACAGCGCCCCATGTAAAAAATGTAAGATTTTAATTGTGCATGCAGATCAAGGATTGTGTATTTTTGAATGTGCATGCTTATGTGCTAGTAAGGTATTTACTGTTTTTCTCTTAATTACATGCTGTTAATCAGCAGTGAGATGTATCACAATGCATCAGCTTGACAAACGTAGCAGGGTTTGAATTTTTCCCACTGAACCGACCAACACCCAACGGAGTTTATTAAATAGAACACTTGATACATAGGCAATGAAAGACAAATGTGCACTGTGAGGCTAATATGCCGCTCGCACCAATACTTGCCAAAAAGAAACATCAGAAATTTACATCCAAAAGAACACATTAGACCCAACTGAGCACATACACACAACAAAGTTCACATGCAGTGTATCGCTGACTATTATGTCTCTCCTAATAGTAATTGGCAACAAGAGATGCTAGACATAAACATTCAATAGAACATAACACAGAAAAATATATCCACAACAGCACTTGCCAGCATCACATACCACAACACACAGATAAATAGAACTCTGTTTTGACATCCAACATAGTAAGCCCAGCTGAGCATTGGATCTAGCTATCAAAATACTACAAAAAGACAAAGACAACATATAATTCCCCTCCCCAGAGTATATTAGTTAGAACAGCCCTCATACTTACAGTGCAGCCATATACTCAGTTATTGCATTATGGTAGTTCGGTCACGTTGTGTAGATAATAATACAAGCACGAATATCTATAGTCCTGCATAGAAAAGAACTATTATTGACTAAAAAATCACAGCAGCTGTCAATAATGCCCCTAGTGACTTTAAACCTGAATTTAATATTATACACCCACATCCTAATTTCAATTCTGTCAAGCAATGTCTGACCTAACCAATTGTACCTATATAAACCCAACAACCATCCTTTCACATAGAAAGTCACACCGCACAGCTCTATACATGGACCATCACACCCTAAACATATAATCAAAGGGACCGCGCTTCTGCATTGGGGGACTCTAAGCACCAATATACTATGTGCCAGGAAAGGCATTTGGCGATGCAGCGCGCGCAACGAAATTCGTTTTATTTATTTATATGTTTACTTACCTCTATTCGGCCGTATTCCGTACTTTACTACCCCCCACCCTGCTCCTCCCCCGCCCCACGTCACCACCCGGCAGCACTCCCACCACGGGCCGCTACTGGAAGACAAAAACACCTGGCGACCGACTCGCTCCTGCCCCTCCAGTGAAGTGAACCTCAATCAACAGGATGTTGGAGAGGGCCATGGGGGTCATTAGCACTGTGATTGCCTTGACAGAGAGATGCTCTCCTTGAACCTAGGTTCAGGGTCAGCAACTTCCACTCCTGAGGCTGCAGATTCACACTTAGACTTGACGCCTGGCTCTATTTCTACTATCAGTACCCCATTGAGGCAGCTGGTGCTTCATACCCCCTAGTTGGGGCTGGGGCAGTGGACAACAATGGGAGCCCTAATCATCAAACTCCAACCTACAAGAGGGAGAAGCGGGGATTATGCAATAGGCACAAGGTGCTACCCGACTTTCAGACCAGGCATGCCACACTATGACAACAAGCTCAGTTACTTGCATTTTAACCCCCTCCCCAACCGTTGTTCCACAGGATTGCTCTGTGGCAGGGAGGTCAGAGAGCTCGGGGAGGTGGACTTAAGCCAGTCCTGATTAGAGACTTGTAGAGGGATGCTGTTCTAAATTTAAGGAGATGTTGCAGGCAAAACTCTCTCCCCTTTTGGACAGACTTATGCAAATTGAGGTGCAAATGGCTATTTTTGCACGGATGCCAATCCAGACCAACATTCCAGTTAAAACCACCGATGCAGAACCTTAAATCTAATTTTCAGAAGCCCTCTCATAACTCGTCTGCACTAGGTTGATCCGTAATGACTATCTCTGATTTAAATTCTGCCTGCCCCCACTTTACAGCACCAGGGCTTGCTCAAGCTACTAGGCCATACGTGTCGCCAAAGGGGGCTATTGGACTGAGTGCACTCGGAGATTGTCCATCAGCTAGGACGCATGAGGTGGGACTATTCACACAGTGGACCAATCTAAATCCAAATCAGGTTACGTTCAACCTCCCCCCAGCCACTTGCCATTATGTGGTGATACTTAAGAGAGCCCCCCCTTTATGCAAGAGTCAAGGAGAAACTCTCCAGTAACTGTAAAAGAAGGTTTTGGATTGACTTGCATGGCACAGAAGTTTTCCCTTTTCTTTGGCAAATGGCACCTTGCTGACTTGTAGGGTGGGTTAGATTGAGCCGGGCACTCCAGACAGAAGGGGAGACTGTATTATTGTGAATTTGAGCCCAACCTTTTTGTTACAGACCTTACTGTTTGGGCCACAGAACCGACAATGAGGGAAACATTATTATTTTGGTGCCCTGGGGTATTTTAAAAAAAACTAGCATCCTCCACTTACAGGCAATCACACATAGTAAGCCCAGACCTTATGATTGTGGCAGGAGTATTCAGGAGCTTACCCCATCAACCATCATGCCCCAGGTTTCACATTTAGCTAAGACCCCCACAGATGTCGCACCTTGGGGGGAAGTTCAGTTTTTATGACCTCTTGAGAACCGCTTCAAAGCTCTCTCAAGTGGGACTAACCTTTAGATGATGGAAGGGTGTTTCCTCACAAGGAAAATACTTAAAGGGAAGCGTTTTTCAAGAAGGGATCCAACCACACAAATGTCAGATATCCCTATTCTGTTTTGGGCCGGAATATTGCCAGTCTTAAAGATAAGCTTACAAATCTGTCTTGGCTTAGATTTGTCAAAAGATAAGAGTTCATTGCTGTTAGACCAGTCATCGTTAGGGTGGTCTTTCCCCAGACCTTTTGCCTTTTACTTCCTGTGTTTGGTGATTCTTTTTTGTTGGCCTTAGGACTCTGAGCGCTTTGCCTCTGCTAACCAGTGCTAAAGTGCATGTGCTTCTCCCCTAAACATGGTGACATTGGTGTATACCTGATTGGCATATTTGATTTACTAGTAAGTCCCCTGTAAGGTGGTATCACATGCACCCAGGGCCGGTAAGTCAAATGCTACTAATGAGCCACCCATATAAGTAGCCTTTCAAACCTGTCTCAGGCCTGCCATTGCACTGCCTGGGTGTGAAGTTTACTGCCACTTCAACATTTAAAACTACTTGCCAAGCCTCAAAATCCTCTTTTATTTCATATGTCACCCCTAAGGTAGGCCTTAAGTAATCCTAAGGGCAGGGTGCCATGCAAGTCAAAGTTCGGACTTTTGTTGTGAATCTTTACATGCCCTGGTAGTGACCAACACCCAAATTCGTTTTTCACTAGTGTGGGGCCTACCCCTCTCATAGGCTAGCATTGGGAATTCCTTAATACACTTTTAAGCTGTAATTCCTGATCAGAGATAAGCAGATTTTTCATGTTTCAGATCTTTGAAATGTAAGTGATAAATCCTCCTTACTGGTGTAGTTGGTTTTAACATTACTGTTTTAGAAATGCCACTTTTAGAAAGTGGACATTTCTCTGCACTTACTGCTCTGTGTGCCTGACAGCCTGTTTCCAATACACGTCTGGGGTGGGTGACAGCTACACTTTATGCATTCCCTCTAGACAGCCATAACACAGGAAGGATAGGTGTGTCTGAGTACCCATTTACATACATCTGCATTCTGGTTGCCTTGCCTTGGGCAGGATGGAAGGGAGGGGCTAACACTTTACTTGAATAGGCTGTGTCCTGTCACCATGCAAAGGACTGATTGCCCCCCCACAGATAACCTGGCAGACAGGACTGTGTTGAAAGGGATACTTCTGCACTTCAAAGAGCTGCTTAAAAGTCCACCCTCACCCATCAAAGGCACTTTTGGATATAAGTACTGGGTCTTTGACTCCTTAAAATCAGACACTACTGGACTTGTAACTGAAGCTCTTCCTGAAGAACTGCTGTGCTGCTTAAAGGACTCAACTGGACTGCTGATCATAAGGCCTGCTTTTCTGTTTGTTGTCCTACCGCCAGCGGCTCCCTGACTCTGCTGAAGGAGAGCTGGACTTTGCCTTCTCTCCAAGTGATCTCCAAGGACTTGTTGGCTTGCCTCCTGTTGTTTGAGAGTCAGGGATATCAAAGTCTCTACTCCTGCTCCTGTGCCTGGTTCACTGGTTTACTGGAAGTGGCCCAGATACTTGCAACCCACATTTTGGTGCATCTCCTGTCTGCGTGTAGCAGAACCAGTGCATCCACCCGGTTGCCTCCAGAGATCAACACATCGAACAGTGCATCGCCGGCCCTGCAGCTTGGTGAGATCGATGTATTATCTCGACTGCGTGGCAGAATATGGTGCATCACTCTGCGCCTCTTGACTCCGGCACCCGTCTTCGGAACTGATGCATCTGCTTCATTTCATGGAGAAGATCTACGCGTCTCGCTGTTTGCGACCAGCAAAGGTAGTTCACTGGGGCCTGCATGGGCCCTGTAGCCAGATGATGCTCAATCGCAATTGGCCCGAACCTTGACTTTGCCTTGGTCCAGCGCAACCTAAAAGTAACCTTTTCAGCGCTACTTGCTTCTAAGCCCTTTAATCAATCAATCAGGGAATTTTGAAGCGTGCTACTCACCCGTGAGGGTCTCAAGGTTCTGAGGGGGTAGGAGCAGCTCCGGTCAGTCAAAGAGCCAGGTTTGAGGGTCTTCCTGAAGATGTGCAGAGTGGGGACGCATCTGAGGCTGATCAGGAGCTCGTTCCTGGTCTTGGCCACGATGTAGGAAAAGGTTCTTCGGCCCGTTCTTGCTCTGCGGATGTGCAGGGGTTTGGTGAGGTTGGTTGATCGGAGGTTTCTCATGGGTACGTGGAAGGAGATTCTATTGTTGAGATATTGGGGTCCGGTGTTGTGGAGGCATTTGTAGGTGTGGGTGAGTATCTTGAAAGTTACTCCCTTCTTGACGGAGAGCCAGTGGAGGTTTCGCAGGTGTTTGGTGATGTGTTCGAGTCGATGGATGCCGAGGACGAGTCTGGCTGCGGTGTTCTGTATGGTCTGGAGTTTGTGGAGCAGTGACTTGTTAATCCCGGCGTAGAGGGCGTTTCTGTAATCCAGTCTGCTTGTTATGAGTGCATCAGTGATGGTCTTCCTTGATTCGGGAGGGATCCATTTGAAGGACTTCTGAAGGATGCGGAGGGTGTTGAAACAGGTGGAGGCGATGGCGTTGACCTGTTGGGTCATGGAGAGGGAGGAGTCGAGTACGATGCCGAGGTTCCGGGCGTGGTATGTGGGGTTGGGGGGGCTGCCGAGGGTGGTGGGCCACCAGGTGTTGTCCCATGCAGAGGGGGAGGGTCTGAGGACGAGGACCTCTGAGTTCTCCGAGTTGAGCTTCAGGCAGCTGCTGCACATCCAGGATGTGACGTCCTTCATTCCTTCCTGGAAGTTGAGTCTGGTGGTGATGGGGTCCTCGGTAATGGAGAGGATGAGCTGGGTGTCGTCGGCGTAGGATACTATTTTGAATCTGTGATATCTGACGATGGCGGCCGTGTAGATGTTGAAGAGCATAGGGCTGAGCGACGATCCTTGGGGTACCCCGTTGATCTCTGTGGGTTCAGAGAGGAAGGGTGAAAGTCTGATTCTTTGGGTTCTGCTGGTGAGGAAGGAGCGGAGCCAGTCGAGGGCGGTTCCCTGTATGCCAGCGTAGTGGAGTATGGTGGTGAGCGTGCGGTGGCAGACGGTGTCGAAAGCTGCAGAGAGGTCGAGTAGGATCAGGGTCGTGGTGTGTCCTTGGTCGAGGAGGGTGCGGATGTTGTCTGTAGCGGCGAGTAGAGTGGTCTCAGTGCTGTGGTTGCTGCGTAATCCGGATTGGGAGGGGTCGAGGATGGAGTTCTCTTCGGTGAATTTTGTTAGTTGGACGTTGACGGTCTTCTCAGTGACTTTGGCAGCGAAGGTGATGGAGGGTCCCGAAAGTCCCGTATTACCATTTAACAAGAAACCCATTAATGATTTTGCACTACCCACCAAACATGATACTCCCAGATAGGCCCTACCAGGCAGGCTCAGATAGAATGTCTTAAATTGTCCACTTTCCCTTGTCCTGGTAGCACATCTCACATAGGCCCAAGCCCAGCTCCCTAGATAAACCATATCTTACATAGGCCCAAGCATACCTTCCTAAGATACAAATGTGTAGGCCCAAAAGCAAGTGACTCTTGCTCTCATTTTCATAATAATAATGAAACAGACCTCGTAGGCCTCACTGATCTGCTAGCAGAAATCTGTCCCATCCACCCAGATACAACATTAGCCTGTCTTGTAACTTTCCACAGTTACAAGAGCAAGGGTGGCCCCCACCCACTTGACAACTTGATGGAACATCTGGCAGTGTCACATGCAAGATTCATGATATTCTTAGCTATGGGACTTTCCGCGCTTGCTAAACTGGAACCCAAGGCAGGAACTTGACCAAGAATTAATATATTTAATATTAATTCTAAAGCATTTTTCACGGTAAAAATTATCCTTTGTTTACTTTTTGCGGTCAGAGAACTCTGACCTTCTGCCACCAGTTCTGTTTTATCCTGATACCACTTCTCATATAAAATTTTCCAGTAAACCAGGTGGCCGAGTGGCCTGCGTCACATCTCGTGTCAAGCCTCGTGCACACGAAGGCAAGTTCTGCATTTAACGATAAAGTTCTGCATTCAACTATATAAAAGAGCCTCGCCCACACTATAAGCTTTGAACTCTCCATTGCATCAGAGCTTGACTGCGGTTGGAGGGTTCCCGTGCGATCGATCGTCCGTACTACTGGGCTAGAGCTTCAAACTTCCAAGGTGGTAATATTCTTTTCTTGATAATTTAGCCTTTTGGCTTTGACAGCCTATCTAATTCAGCTCATTCTAAACCAAGTCATTGCATTTAACTTAGTTTAAACTGCGTAGTCTTGAATGGTGTTGCTTTCTTAAGAAAAGATTAGCCTTCTAGGCACTAGCCTACCCATCCTCTTTAGAGTTAGGGTTGCTCCTTGGGCAGCTGCTTATAGCATAATATTTTGGTCATATATTTGCTTCTTTGAACAACTGAGTTTGAACATTGTCGATGCATTTATTTTTTCATACTGCTCATATGTAGATGGGCAACATTTAAATTGAATTGTTTTATGCTTTGACCTGATCATGTGTTGATGAACACACATTTAAGTTGAACTGTTTCCTGTGGGTTTGAATTGCTTAATAAAGTGCTACTGTATTTGACATCGTTGTTCCTTCCTTTCAAGAGAACGTGCAGAGCGCAGGTCTTGCTCTCGTGAGCTGGTAAGCCATGTGTGACCACTGCAGTGTCTCTCCATTTACCCCCCATCAGCTGACGACCGCGAAGGTCTCGTGCGTACGGTTCCTCTGCAGTGTGGACCTGGGACACGCCTGCCCATGGCCTCTCCCCGCCTCTCCCCTCCACCGACCGGGTAAGTCAGGGACACTTTTTTTTCCCCTGCCTTTCCTCCGGTCTCTGGTGTGTGTGGTCCGGTGGATTGGGTCCTCCGGGGTGTCGCCGTGCCCCTCCCTGGTCCCCTGTAGTTTCTGTCGTGCCACGACCGCCGCCCTCTTCCCTCTTTGTGGCTGGTCACATCTCTCCGAGGCTCTTTGGTGCTCTGCTCTTTAGTTGTCGTGGTTTCCTTTTTGCTGCGTTCTCTTGCCCATTCTGTCTTTGGCCTCTTTGTCGATGCTTTTTTAAGGAATATTGTGCTCTCACTTTCATTGCCGTTTTCACTTCCTCGTTCTTATCTTTGCCCTTTCCCTTGCATATGCTTCTGGTTACTGCTTGAGGTTTGAGTCCTGAAAGACACTTCTGTTTGTTTTTCGAATTCTGGCATTGTGCACAAGTGCTTCTGCAGCGTTTTATGTTTTGGTATTTATAATATGTGGGGTTTTTAATTTGCTTCGTACTGCTTGAGGTTTGAGTCCTGGGAAACACTTGTGTGTTTTTCGAATTCTGGCATTGTGCACGTGCGTTTGCCGCTTTCACCTATTTTCATATTTGGCGCACATTTTTTGTATCTCATTATAGCAGGTCTTTGACGTTGTTTTTCAATTGACTATTTGGATTTAGTTGTGGGCTGTTGCGCCCTTGACACGGTGCACAAGTGGCACGCGTATCTGTGGTATTGTTGCACTTTTAAATTTGGGTGTGTCTCGGTGCCGTTTTGGATGCTCTTGCCGCCATTTTGTATTTTTCTTTCAACAGTGCATTTTTCAGTTTTTTCTTTACACTTTCGTCTTCTCTGACTTTTTATCTATTTAGGTTTGTTCCTTCACTCACTCCCTTCCTTCTCACTCTATTGTTCTTCATACATTTCTCTTTCCTGGTCTCCTTCCCGCCTTGCAACACCATTCTACTTTTCGGCGTCAATGCGCCCCTTTTTCCTTAGGTGTCTCTCCTGTTTATTCACACACCCTTTCTTCGCTCTCTCTAGTACATCCCTCTCTGATTCTATTTTGCATTGCTTGGGTGCTCTTCTCTTTTTGACTCTTAAATTTCTCTCGCTTTCTCGTCGGCGCTTTTCACTGCTGTTACGTGCGCCACTACGAAAGGAGGAACTAACCACTTTGAAGTCTCTAGCACAGTTTGACCTCCCGTTTACCTTCCTGCTTTTTCCCTCTGCGCTGAATGAGGAAGTGGGCCTCGCAGCTCCGCTGTAGTCCCACCTCGCCCCTCCTTCCTCTGTCCTTCCAGGCTGCTTTCTCAGCCACCACTGTTACATTGATACGTATTCCTTTTTGAAATGCATTTCATTTATTTCATAATTGTTTATTTGTTGTCCGTTATGTCTGTTTCTTGTGCTTCGTTTTGTTATACATTTATTAGCCCTGCTGTCCCACCACAGTTCTCTCCGCCACCGCCCCCATCTGTTGCTGTTCTGCCAGCTTTCCACTCACTAGCCGAGCGGCAGACTGCTAGTTATTATTGTTGACTCAATTGCCCCCACTTTTCCTCACTATTACGGGCAGTTGCGCCAGGTAGCTGTTGTCTGGATTGTCTTGCCTTTAATACGTAGCCGCAATCCCGCTAAGTAGTTGCACTTGTCTTCATTGCACATTATCCATACATTGCGCCTCTTTTCTTCTGTCTCTCACATGTTTTGCCTACCATTTGTCCAGGCCAATTGGTAGCCAAAGTGGGGGTGGAGTCGTATCTCCATTCCTCCTGTTAGCTCCCTTAAGCCCCTTCCTCTCAGGTATGTCCCTTGACCCCCCCCATATTATGCTTTGGCCTGATCATCTAACAGTATTTGATCTGTTTTAGCGAGACAGGAATACCTGGGCCTGCTAATGTATTTTTAAACATGTGAGTTGAGAGTGCTTGAGTTCACCGTGAATATTATTGTTATATTAGTATATCCTGTTTTCAAAGCATTACGTGTTGCTGAAGTCTCATCATCATTCGATGGCGATGAAACCCTGCTAGTTAGAATACCAAAACAAAAATGAAATTAAATAAATACAGAGGCGCAGTATCACAGTTAATATTACATTTACGTTCCCATAAGTAGCTAAACTTTCTGATTCGCTAAAGCACACAAAGACACCCCCTGCTCCATGTCATGAGGGTAGGTTATAAATGCTTTGAAATACATTGTTACATTTAACTGGAAACACAGGCCTACAATTCTTGTTAATAAAATGTAGGCATTACTATAATAAGCTCACGAGTGGAAGGAAGTACTTGTGAGGAGAACGTTGGAGCGCAGCCAGAGGGCTACCACTCGGTTTACATTGTTGATGAGCACTGGGAAGGCTCACACACGTAATGATTGATAACGATCATGAAAAACAGACATATAGATGCGGTTACACTACAAGTACCATGATGTGCCTTAGTAGGCAACATGCAAGTGTTGCACCCCACATGCAGCCGCAACACAAGGCAATTAAGACCCAAATAATTTACTCCTACCTGCGTCCAATTCAACAGCCCAGGCAGTGAAAAGTGCCACCTCTTCAGGCACGGGCAGGTAGCCCAAGTACAAGCATAGATCTAGGAAGTACAGCTACAGAACACACACAGTTGGAGTTAGATATTAGCAAAGATATTGAAATTGTGTCTCGTGGCCAAGGAAGTTAGTGACATTGGACTAAGAGCAACATACATCTCGGACCAGATGGTAATTATTAGAGAGAAAAGAGGAGACAAGGAGACAAATTGATGGAATGGAATGCACACTAACTACACCCATTTTTTAATAAATGATAATGTAAAAATAAGTTTATGAAAGGGATGTAATCTTTGTGCAGGACTAATGGGGGAGTAGAGAAGATGAAGTGCCAAGGAACAGGAGTGCGGTACCGTGAGAGAGGAGGGAGAGGTAGTGCACATTAGGGTCCACCTCTGAAACTGGACAAATTAGGAGAATAATTTGCAAGCACCAAATGAGACACCACTTGTACTTGTCTGATGGGAAATGTTTTGTGGCTTTCAGTGAATAGAAAAGACTGAAATTGCATTTCACCTAATGGTATGTTATCAGCCCTGTCCTTCTCAAAGAAAATGTACTGCTACCCAAAGAAGGTTAAAGGTCAGTTATTGCCTGGACATTAGAAAGTGTAGAAACAAATTAATGAAGGCCACACCACCATCTTCCATAGGAAAGTAGAGCTATTTTACCTTTGATACAAATACACAGATTAATTCAGCTATATAGAACAATAATATGATTAAAAACATAGGTCCAATACAATTATTATAGGCCTTTAGGAGAAAAGACTAGAATATACGGCGTTTACACAACATGCATGACACACAGAGAACGTGCTTGAGCCTGTGTTTGACTTCATGGTCATAAGTTCAGATGCTACCAGGTCTACATTCTGAGGTGGATGAAATAAGTACCATTGAGTTGAGGGAACGATAAGGATCTGCTGTTTAGCGTCAAAATACCATTCTGAGTAAACGTGCACTTTACAAAAACGCCATATTATTTTATAATAAGCTATATTTTACGTACAATTAAAGACAACACGTGTCTGGATATTACGAGGTATTGAAGGGTTAAAGGATTTCTCTTGGGCTGCCGTTATATTAACGCTGGCCGCAGAGTCTGGGCGTTGAGCCAGGCCAGAAAGACACAATGCAATAGCTTCCTGTGGGTACGAACGAACAGGAAATTAAAATATATGTATATATCTGTATACAGTTAGCAGAACATGGAGAGCTGTGTGAATGGAATAACAGTTTTGAAAAAAGAAAATAATAGTTTTAGTGTATGAGTTTCCAGTTTAGTACAACAGATTATGTCAAGTGCGTTGTGAACACTTTTTAAGTTTTAAAGAATGAATTAGGAGAGACTGAGTCTCTTCCCCACCATGGCAGACATGCCTATATTGAACAAAGCTAGAAAAGAGGAACATGAGAAATAAATGTCTAAGATCACACAATTTGGTGAA
Organism: Calotriton arnoldi; assembly: GCA_963921515.1. Classification (NCBI taxonomy): domain Eukaryota; kingdom Metazoa; phylum Chordata; class Amphibia; order Caudata; family Salamandridae; genus Calotriton; species Calotriton arnoldi. Next base: position 131,603 of record CAWUFW010006155.1, read on the forward strand.
GGGGGGAGCCGAGATTAGATACAGGGTTTCAGGTCTCGCATTATGAAGTTTAGTAACTGGGTATATATGTATGTATATATACATATATATATATATGTTTTCCTCTATGACCACTGTACTGAAGACACACTACTGACTGGCAACATCTTTGCCTGGCATCAGTTTAAAGAGTTGTGCTGGGTTGAAGTGGTGGTGAAGAAAATAGTGGGTTTTTTGCGGCAGCGGGAAGACAAAATAGTTTTTTCACTACGTGCATCACCACTGCTTGAGGTAAAGTCAGCTGAGTGTGCATGGATATATAAATATACGCATGTCCTTCAGTGACACATTTTTCAGAGAGTGTTGTTTGGCCACTAAAAGTAGCTGGGGTATCACCAACAGGGGACGGTGTGTATGATGCAACTGATCCCAGCTTATTTGTTCAGTTGCGGCAACAAGAGCAGACTGTTGGTAAAGAATGAGCCTATACAGATATTGCCCGCTTTTGGCATAAAGTACATGTAACTCAGGGTTTCCATCAATGTTTAGCAGGTCATTTAGCAGGTCTAGTGGCTCAGGGTCTGTGTCCACAGCCAGCCCTCATGCTATAAATATCATCTGTAGTGCCAAGTTGTGTATATTTCAAAGGTGGGGACCACATTCCCCAGGCATGTATTGGGTGCATTACCTTTTCTATGGAGAGAGTGAGACATCACTTGTGCTGAGGCTGATCAGCTCTGACAAGATAGGCCTTAGATTTTGGTAGTAATAGCACGGGGTGGACAAACAGGCGTGCTGTGAAAAATAAAAGAGTATAAGTAACACAATTGTTTTAATGATTGATACTCTGCCCAAGGGGGACAGCAGTAGCATTGTCCAGAATATGGTCCACCATCGAATTCCAGACACACATCTATCTAGATTGCCACCCTTCAACTTTACCTCTATGAAATAAATTTGGATTCCTCGATATTTTAAAGTTTCCAGACATATGATGGGTGGTGATCACTGGGGCCCCTGAAAAAAAATGTCATCCAGTTGAATACACCCTACCAGGTACGAACACTGGCCACCCATAGTATATATAACAACTAGATCTAGAGCAATAAGAGGCCAGGAAGCCCTGTCCGTGTCAGTACCACAAAAAGATAGGGCCACACCAATGTGTTGAACGTTTTTATAGGTGTTAAATTCAGTGTATTGGTATATTTTATTTCTGAATGTTGTGCCTGCACAAGGGCACAGCTACTGTTGCGCACCTAGCCACAGGTCATAGACTGAGAACATATATATCTTCCCTCATTCAAACATTCATACAATTGATCAATTATTTATCCAAAATTATATACTGCTGATCGTGTATGAGGGGGGATTTTGAGGGTTACACAACCAATCCTTCCAAAATTACTTTAAAATACACAAGGGGTCTATATTAGATCAAATGTTACGTCACCATAAGTTTCCCACACGTTTGGATCAAAGCTGGACCATGTGCCCACTGTGATATTAAAGCAGCAACAAATCTCAGCAGTGCCTGAACGGACTACTTAGGAATAAAATAGGCAAGATAAGTACTACAATTAAAAGAAAGAAATAAACAAATAAATATTTAAGAAAAAATAAAAATAGTTTATTGCCTAGGGATCACCCTATTTTCACTAAGGCATATTCCAAGTTCTGATCAACACTTAAAGCCCCATCAGCTTGTCCTTGAACAATTAATAAATATATAAGTACCAGCAACTATACATAGAACCGACATGACCTAAAACTGACACTGAAAGTTCTTTTGTATTTATGAACAAAAAAAAATAAATAAGAGGAAATGTGTTTGACTTAACAACGCGCTGCGAAGTTGGTACACCTACATATTTGCTCATGCTTAAATGAAGTTCACATATATGTTTTCTAGGAGTACTATTTCTTTGCCTACTTCTGTAGTCTTGTGAATTCACAAAAGTTGTATATCTGCACAAATCCAAGGACATGGGGGCACTTTATTTATTATTACTTGGCTAGCTTCACTGTGAGTGACTTCATTCTGTTCTTTCACAAGGAGCATATCGACACACAGTTGTTTTATTCTGTGCCAGTAACGACTGTGCAATGTGTGATGTTTGACACTAAAACAATTTTTATTTTTGGCTAATGTTTGTTATAATGGTGAGGGCCCAGCAGCTCCCACAGAAATATTGTAAGAAAAGGATGGGTTGCGCATTGACAGAGCCAAAGGGCTGACCAACAATTTCGGACCTACTGGCTTTGCCAATGCTTGCTTATTTATATGTTGCAAAGAAATGGTACCTACCATATTCCAGTAGTTTACTGAGCATTCTGAGAGCAGTATACATAGCCTCACATTGCTAAATATTGAACATATGTGTACACATTTTTATATTCTAATGACTGTCAGTAGTACAGTCTGAGCTTACAACATTTACTTAGAGCGCTCACCCTAATAATAGAGGCTTTCAATTAATGAACAGTAAATACAAGTTTGAACAGCATTATAACATGGACACAAATATTACCTTCACTGCAGACAGTGCCCTTACATGATCCATAATGTGGTACTGCAAACTAACAGCCAAAGGGTTTGAGCTGTAGGGGGTTGGGCCTACTTGTCCCAAGAGAGAAAAAAAGATTTTCATCTGTGTTTGCTGTTGGGACAAGCTATAGTACAATGTTTTAATTCTTCTTTTGCTTCTAGAGATAAATGAATTTCTTTTTACAGTCTTGTACAGGGACGCCAATATAATTTTTAGGTTCTTTCCTCCATTTGGAGTTCCCTCCTTACCTCAGCTGGCCAACAAATGCAGCATGCACCATTGATAGCTCACCTATTGCTAGACATGTTGCTATCAAAGTTTCAATTGTAGAATGTGCTGCACACACCTCCTCCAAGGACTATGTATCAATTGGTAAATAATTTATTGATGCAGATGTATAAAAAGGAATAGCATTAATTGGTTGTGAGTATACAATGGTTCAGATTGCTTCTACTACACATGATATCATGATATAAATATAAAGGATGATGATATGTACTATGACCCTAAGTATATTATTGGAAAGGCCTGGGTGGGAGAAAAGGAAGAAGGGAACAGGGGAGGATGTATGCAAAAGAAAAGGAATACGGTTAGGCCCAAATGGAAAAATATGTTTACCAACGATAATGCTTGGTCCCATGGCCCGTCTTTTTCATGGTTCATCACTTGTAGGACGTGATGGGAAGATCAGCCTGTTTTCCTAATGCTGTATTTCCGCTGCCCCAGGCCACTTCATTTCCCCACATTAAATGGACTTCATCAGCATGCTCCCTACTCAAAGTACGTGTTGGTTATTGTGTGCATGATCAGCAATTGGACTGAGGTATGCCAATCCAAGAACGGCAATACACAAATTATTGCCAAATGGCTCCTGAAAGAGTTCATACCGCGCTTTAAAGTACCTATGTTTTTGGGTTCTGACAATGGACCGGCGTTCATCTCACATGTGATTGAGGGGTTGTGCAAGGGGCCAGGAGCCACACAGAAAATACATGTGTTCCACGGAAACAACCAAGTGGGAATGGTATCCCAAGCTCATCCTGAAGGGTTGCATGTGCTAAAGAAAAAGGAGGAGTGTGTAAGCGGATACCAACGATACATCAACTAAAGACGTCTGGAAAAATGAATGCCCCAACCCCTCAGTCTACAACCTGGGACAACGAGACATCTTTACCTTTTTCATCACTTTGTTTTCCTCATATCGAATGTGCCTAAGTAATAGAAGTGCTAGTAACCTCTCAAATTACTTGAAGACAGGCACCAACGGTTACTTTTTCTGTTTACAGGTATCATCTCTGAGGCTCTACCTTATTCTTCAGCAGACTTTTTGAAAAGAGTAAAAGTACAGCAGAAGATAAGACATTCTTCCAACTAGTCACACTAGCCACACGTACCAACGATTGGAACAATGCCTCAAGACTTTCAGAACAATTAGAGAAAATGATCATGGGTGCTGCTAGCAGCATTGACCCCCATTCCTGCCATTAGAATGACTACGCTCCTTAAAGTGTGTTGTGATCACAGTATTATACCTGAGATACTGCTTAAATGACACAGAGATATTGTACCAAAGTGAATAAATAGCCATTGATAAAGAAGGGACAGTTGACAGGGCAGGATGTTACACACCGGCCTACAGACACAGAAAACAGCATGTGTTACAATGTCATACCTGTCTCCAAATACTTGGGCTGTGTCCTAATGTACAAAATGCTCTTCAGTCAGAACACCATGTCCGCAGTTGCACCTCCAGAGAATAGCAGAATTAGCTAAGGGAGAGCAAGGATAGAGCAGGGAATGTGAGTAACTTAGCACTTATTGAAGTTGTAGAAGTAACAACAATAGGACTACACTAAGTGCAAGAATTTTGTTCAAAAGAATGAACAAGAGGAGGGAGATGATGGAGGGTCCCGAAAGTCCCGTATTACCATTTAACAAGAAACCCATTAATGATTTTGCACTACCCACCAAACATGATACTCCCAGATAGGCCCTACCAGGCAGGCTCAGATAGAATGTCTTAAATTGTCCACTTTCCCTTGTCCTGGTAGCACATCTCACATAGGCCCAAGCCCAGCTCCCTAGATGAACCATATCTTACATAGGCCCAAGCATACCTTCCTAAGATACAAATGTGTAGGCCCAAAAGCAAGTGACTCTTGCTCTCATTTTCATAATAATAATGAAACAGACCTCGTAGGCCTCACTGATCTGCTAGCAGAAATCTGTCCCATCCACCCAGATACAACATTAGCCTGTCTTGTAACTTTCCACAGTTACAAGAGCAAGGAGTGGCCCCACCCACTTGACAACTTGATGGAACATCTGGCAGTGTCACATGCAAGATTCATGATATTCTTAGCTATGGGACTTTCCGCGCTTGCTAAACTGGAACCCAAGGCAGGAACTTGACCAAGAATTAATATATTTAATATTAATTCTAAAGCATTTTTCACGGTAAAAATTATCCTTTGTTTACTTTTTGCGGTCAGAGAACTCTGACCTTCTGCCACCAGTTCTGTTTTATCCTGATACCACTTCTCATATAAAATTTTCCAGTAAACCAGGTGGCCGAGTGGCCTGCGTCACATCTCGTGTCAAGCCTCGTGCACACGAAGGCAAATTCTGCATTTAACGATAAAGTTCTGCATTCAACTATATAAAGAGCCTCGCCCACACTATAAGCTTTGAACTCTCCATTGCATCAGAGCTTGACTGCGGTTGGAGGGTTCCCATGCGATCGATCGTCCGTACTACTGGGCTAGAGCTTCAAACTTCCAAGGTGGTAATATTCTTTTCTTGATAATTTAGCCTTTTGGCTTTGACAGCCTATCTAATTCAGCTCATTCTAAACCAAGTCATTGCATTTAACTTAGTTTAAACTGCGTAGTCTTGAATGGTGTTGCTTTCTTAAGAAAAGATTAGCCTTCTAGGCACTAGCCTACCCATCCTCTTTAGAGTTAGGGTTGCTCCTTGGGCAGCTGCTTATAGCATAATATTTTGGTCATATATTTGCTTCTTTGAACAACTGAGTTTGAACATTGTCGATGCATTTATTTTTTCATACTGCTCATATGTAGATGGGCAACATTTAAATTGAATTGTTTTATGCTTTGACCTGATCATGTGTTGATGAACACACATTTAAGTTGAACTGTTTCCTGTGGGTTTGAATTGCTTAATAAAGTGCTACTGTATTTGACATCGTTGTTCCTTCCTTTCAAGAGAACGTGCAGAGCGCAGGTCTTGCTCTCGTGAGCTGGTAAGCCATGTGTGACCACTGCAGTGTCTCTCCATTTACCCCCCATCAAAGGGGAGGAGGGAGATGGGTCGGTAGTTCTTGAGGTCCGTAGGATCTGCTGAGGGCTTTTTGAGTAGGGGCCTGACTTCTGCGCATTTCCAGTCATCGGAGAAGGTGCCGGTTTCGAAGGTGGCATTGAAGGTGCGTCGTAGTTCCGGTGCAATGTCGGCGGCGGCTCTGTGGAAGATGTGCGGAGGGCAGGGGTCTGTGGGGGCTCCTGAGTGAATGCCTTTCATGGTCAATGCGGTGTCTTCAGTGGTGACTGGGGTTCAGGAGGAGATGGTGGGCTGGCTGGCGTTGCTGGAGGAGGGAGTGGTTTTGGGGTCAGATGTCTGGTCGTTGAAGTTGTCGTAGAGGCACTTGATTTTCAGATGGAAGTAGGAGCCGAGCTGGTTGCAGAGGACCTGGGACGGAGTGATGTCTGTGGTTTCGCTGGGGAGTTTGGTGAAATCCTGGATGATGCTGAAGAGTTCCTTTGAGTTGCTGGAGTTGGCGAGGATCTTGTTCTGGATTAAGGTCCTTTTGGTGGATCTGATGCGTTGGTGCTATTCTGTCATGGCGTTCTTGTTGGTGGTGCGGTCTTCCCAGGATTTGCTGTTTCTCCAATTCTTCTTGAGATGTCTGCAGGTGCGTCTGGATTCTTGGAGGTCAGCGGAGAACCAGGTGGCCTTTCTGGGGCGCTGTCTGTCGGGGTTACGTAGGGGTGCAAGCTCGTCTACGCAGTTGGTGATCCATCTGTGAAGTTCTTTGGCTGTGAGGTTGGCGTTGGTCGAGGTGGGGGGGCATCATGGTTGAGGGTGGTATTGAGCTGCTCCTTGGTCACCTTGCACCAGTTCCTTTGCGGAAGGCGGGGTGCAGGTTTAGGGGCGGTGGGTTTGTTGACGAGGAAGTGTATGCAGTGGTGGTCCGTCCAGGAGGGTTGCGTGGTGTGGCTGAAGTGGATGTTGTTACCACCTGCGAAGATGGAGTCGAAGGTGTGTCCTGCCTTGTGGGTGGGGGTGGTGACCAGTTGTTTCAGTCTGAGGTTGGCAAGGTTGTCCAGGAGGGTGATGGAGTTGGGGTCGCTGAGGTTGTTGAGGTGGAAATTGAGATCTCCAATGAGTATGTAGTCCATGGAGGCGATGGCGTGGGGCACGATGAGGTCAGCGATGGTAGTGGTGAATGCGGTTCGAGGTCCGGGAGGTCTGTAGGTGAGGGTGACTCATAGGGTCGTTCTGGGGTTTACCTGGATCTGGAAATGGAGGTGTTTGATGGGGGGGCGGGCTGTCGCTCGAGCTTGAGGTGGTGAGTCGGAGGGAGTTCTTGTGTGCGATGGCAAGTCCTCCTCCTGTGCAGTTTGGGCGGTCCTTCCTCTGGATCTTGTATCCGTCAGGGATGGTGGTAGTGATGTCAGGGCCGGAGGTGGGGTTGGTCCACGTTTCCGTGAAGAAGGCGATGTCTGGCACGAGGGTGTTGATAAGGGCCCAGATCTCCACGGCGTGTGTGTGTAGGGAGTGGTTGGTGAGGAGGATGCAACTCAGGGCTTCAAGGGTGCTGGCGTCCGGTGTGGGGGCGGAGTCCGTGGGGGTGTGAAGGGTGGTGAAGGTTTGGCAGCAGTGACGGCAGGAGAACTGGCAGTGGGTGGTTTTCGGTGTAGCCATCTGACAGTTGTTGCTCCTTCCAGGGTTCAGTGCGAGGAGGTCAGCTGAGTTTTTAGCGGTGGGTGGTCGGAGAGCCAGGGTCTCTGGCGCTGGTCGCTGTTGGGTTGCGGACGGGCGCAGACAGGCTTTCCTTTGGTGCGTCAGCGGCGCGCCTGCTGCATGGCAGCGGAGTGGCCGCCATTAAATAGGGAAGGGGAGGGAACTGCAGCTGGGAGCGGGGACCGGTAGGGGGAGGGGCCGCAGAGGCAGCAGCGGCAGGAAAGGGAATGGGCAGAATAACAAATAACGGGCAGGAATAACAAAACAACAAATAACAAATAATGAATACAGAGGCACAATAACAGCAAGACAGAAAAGAGGCACAATAACAAAAAGACTGAAAACGGGCACAATAACAGAAAGACAGAAAACATTACAGACAACAGTGGAACCAGCAGAAGAGCAAGGCTCTCCCACTAGACCACCAGGTATGAGGCGCAGGCAAGAGCCTGCGGGTGGAGGAGGGCCTCGAACACCTACCTGCACAGGGCAGCGGCACAACAGCGGAGCTGCTGTGGGAGAGAGTAGGCCTCTGACTGCTTTACTGCATTTATTCCTTTAAAATTCAATATCTCAACTTCTATACATTAGAATTTTGACATTTTGGTCTTGTTTTGTATATAATATAATACTCTGTTTTTAAAAACCTGGGTCTTTCTGTAGTGTATTCATTGTGTTTCTATGTGTGTGTTGCACAAATACTTTACACATTGCCTCTTTAAATAAGGCTGATTGCTCTGTTCAAAGCTACTGGAGGGTAGGCACAGTCTATCTTTTAGTGTGTTTCTAGCTTACAGTGACTAGAGTTGTGGTTCCTGCCTGGCCTGTGTGCATCCCTCAGCCAAACAGGACTCCCATTTCTAACAATTGCCTTACAAGAAACCTTGGCCACTGTTTCCCCCTCTCGTGAAGGCTTGCTTTCTACTCTTGTTCTGCTATTCCGTCCCTCTGCGGCAGAGCAAACGGTGGTCTTTCTATATTGAAAAATGGCCACCAGAAGGTAGGTCCTCATGGTGGCTCCCGAGCTTGGGATCATTTATTGCTAAATATCACTTTTTAGCTGGTCCCCTTGGAACCCGTCCTGCTACGATCACACTTTTGACTTACCTTGTTGAGAAGCCAGGGAGGTTTTGACGCCTATTTCGTTGTGAGGTTTCCCTGCGGCTGCTCTGGGGGACGGAGAGGCGGATCCCGGGAAAGAGTCGGATTGGCCTGCAGAGCTAGCGCTTCGCCCAGACCAGCTGACCTGATGTTGTTGGCTCTGCTGTTGTTCTCTGGTGTCGCGCTTCCCATTGTGCCCCAGTTTGACGCGCTGCTGTTGCCTTGAGGGTCGGCCATCTTGGTGTAGGCGGCGGGGGTGCTTAGCGACTCTTGGTGGGTGGATGTGTCTCCCCCGCGTTGTGAGTCTGGCTTCAACGTGCTGTGGGGGCGGCGAGTGTGTCCCTGCTCTGGGACTTGCTACGCATGGCTGGTGGTAGTTGAGGCTGTTCCAGGATGTGGCGCCACTAACCCTTGAGTTCCCGGATGCCCGTCAATGCCCTCACTGATTTATTATGAACTCCTACGGCTTCACGACATGCGGTGAGTTGGTTTCCTGCATCCTAACTCACTGCTGTACATGTTGAAGCTTGACTTTCCTGACAAGCTGCATCTTGTGCCTCTCGTGCCTCCTCCCTGCCTATTACCCACAGAAGCCCTGTTTTTGCTGATGGGCTGCATCTTGTAATCTATTCTGCCTCCCCTCTTGAAAATTGACAATTGCTTCTGTTTTTTTGGGGAGGTCGTAGCTTGGATCTGTCGTGCCCCACTTTTGTTTTGTTTTGGAAAAACCTTGCTCTTCCATTTTATGTTGTGCTTCCTAATTTCTCACTCCTTACGGAGTCCTCTCCTCAAGAAGGCGGCCGAAGTTGGGATGGTAAAAATAAACATAGGACTTACACACTTACATCTTTACCCCTAAGCAGACAGTTTCTGATGGACTTTTTCTCCTACTCAAGAGGGCGGCTGAAATTAGGGGTGGGAAAAAAAACATAGGACTTGCATCTTATCCCCTAATAAGACAGTTTTTGATGGTCTGTCTTCATCTTGCCAGTGTTTAAGTTAAGTCTTCCCTCTGAGATGTTATGTTTAATCTTATGTCTTACCCCTCTCATTTGAAAGTAAATTAGTGCTTATAAATCTACTGCACAGGATTCCAAATGGAAATTGGTCCTCTCACTTGAGCAGCAGCCATCTGTGAATGGCTTTTGCACCTGGTTTATGTTGCACCGAAGGCACTAAAGGCGGATACTACACTACTCTTTTGTCTACTCAACAACGAGCTAGTGTCTCATTACACAGTGCTCCGATTGCTTAAATCTAATGGTAGAATATTACGTTACTTTATGTTGTCCCATCATCATCCATGATCCATCAACATCTTCCTACATCCATTCTTAGCTGGTCGCTATCCTCACCATGGCACAATCTACTACTAGCGCTTACAACATCCTGACACAGGTTGGTCTTAATACCATTAAGATTGCCTATCCTCCCAAACTTTCTCAGAAAGCAACAAAAACCTTCAAACACAATCTGCTCAAACGTTGCCCTGAAATGCTCATCTCTGATACCTATTTTTGTGCATCAAAGGGTGTTGTGGTTACCGACCTAATTTTCTACACTACCAGAAGAGATCAAAGGAGAAGAGTCTTAACATCAACGCTTCATTCCAAACCAATGAACAAAACCCCTCAGGGTTTCCGAATAACCATACTACCCTCAACTTACTTCAATGCTGAACTTGCCATATCCCTCTACAATAACAGAAACATCCTTATACAAGCTTCTGACCGGAATCTTGAACACTTTGACAGAATATTTCTGAGGATTAAAAATTAACTTAATAATTCAGTCCCTGCAAGTCTACCTAAACAGAGTCTCCCCTCAACTGTGTTATCTTCTGTTGTGTCCTCTTCCATCTCCATCTACTCTGCTTCCCCATCACGCCACATGAATCAGTTTGACAACTCCTCTGACACTGATGGTGAATGTAATACCAACAAACCTAACCAGGAGATATCAACTCAAGTCTGCCTGAATATCGAAATGAGAGGTCTTCCTACCCTTCTCCCAGCCTCACACTCCAGTACCTCTTTCTCAAACCCTCATCATCCCATCTCCTCCCCCAATTCTCTCCTCCTCACACAAGATAAAACTATTTTTTGTCTGCCACCACACCTCTACAAGGGTTGCCTCTTCAACTAGTCACCCCTAAACCTGCCGTCCACAATGCCAACCCTCCCCTCTGAGGATATTATGGCGGACCTCAAGCTCGAATCCCATCTTATCCCTCAGTGCGTTCTCTCTCACTTTAGAGGAATCTATTCTGCCTTCCAACACCCCTCTTCACAAGGGATTACATCTGCCATCTAAGCCCAGAATGACCAGAGACAGTGATAGCCTCCCTATATTGAGGAGAAGTTGGCCGACCTCAAGCAGGATCTTCAAACTGTTAAGGACAGCCTGCAGACCCTCATGCATTTCTCTTTGAAGATGGAGATGTTTTGGAAACTATATCCTACCCTTGAGACTAATCAACCCAGCCCTCCAACAAGGGATAAACACCGCAGGGATGGAAGTCCTTCCTACATTTACCCTTTCAGCCTATGCTGGAAAACACAGCCTCTTCCGAACCACCACTCCAGACCCCATAGGGCTACTCACCATTTATCTGATGAGGAAACTTTCTCACTACTTTTATCTTACAACGGCTCTTGCAATGTCTCCTCACACTCCCCACTCAACATCCAAACAAAATCCTCCAACCCGTTTAGGAAGCCAATTGTTAACCTGAGATCTGTGAACAAGAATAACATACTACTGGTCACCATCTCTCACCTAAAAGTGTTAGCAACTAACTATCAGATCAAATCGATGTTACTCAATTGCAGGTTAGCAGTGAAGCATGCAGCGGATATTTCTGACCTCATCCTCACCCAAGAATTGGACCTCTTGATCCTAACTGAAACCTGGCTTAATGACACATCCTCTCCAATTCTGGACATCTTAGTCCCTCCCGAATATGACATTATCAGACTCGATAGACCTGTTAAAGTTGGGGGTGGCACTGCTTGCATCTATCGCTCCATCATCACTTTGAGACAGGTTCAAACTCCTATTATGTCCTCCTGTGAACACCTAGACATTGAAATCGGATGCAATGGAAAGATAATCTGTTTGCTCCACACTATTTATCACCCCCCAGGTGACAATTTGCTCTTCATTGAGCAAATCATGGAGTCCATTGCCTCACACTCTGACCAACACTTCAACCATATCTTCCTCGGTGACATTAACCTACATTGGAATGACACAAATGATCCCTTATTGTGCTCCTTCAAAGCTTTCCTCTCTGACCTCAACTTCACCCAGGCTTGCAAGGGACCCACCCACAACAAGGGCTTCACCCTTGATCTAATAATAGCTAAAGATAACATCGTACAACTGGATGACATTTCACCCTGCGACTGGTCGGATCACTACCAAATCTCTTTTCACATCCTAGAAAAGGTTATGGTCAGACATGGTCAACCACTCAAAACTAAACTGCTGACCCGAAATCTGAGAGACAATAAAACCAATGACCTAAAGTTCATTAGCAATAATCTACTTCCACCACCCCCTAACATGAGGAACTTAGATGATCTTGCGGATCATTACATCCACACCATGACAAATATCTTTGCCTCAATAGCACCAAAGCAACTCAGAAGGATACTGATCAAACAGTCCAAACCCTGGTTTACTGGTTCACTTAATGAGGAACGTCACAAACTAAGGCTTACAGAGAGACTTTGGAGAAACTCACCCTCCATCACTAACCTCAAACAGTTGAGGATGTCTAGAAATACATATAACAAGAACATCTGCATGGCCAAAACTGATCACCTCAGGGCACAGCTTGACAGCGCCAAAAACAGACCAAAAAACCTATTTGAAATCATCAATCAACAAGCTAAACACCCTTCCAACTAACTCTCTGCATCCAAGATCTATTGCCCTAGTGGGGAGGACTTCTCATCACACTTCACTGATAAGGCTTGGAAAATCGATTTTGAACTGCAACGTGCTTCACTTAATCTGCTGTCTCTGACTCCCATCTCACCATCATCTTGGCCAATGGTAGCAGGAGCACCTACTTCCTACCCCAACGCTTACCTTCCAAAAAACAATGCTTCCCGGAATTCCTTTCCCCTTCCAGATGAAGCGGAGCTGCTCCAATCTATGGCTTATTTAAAACCTTCAATCACTTCAATGAATCGCTACCGGCCAAATTTTTCAAAGAACTCAAATTGGCTATTCTTCCACTCTGGTACAGGATTATCCATGAATCTCTCATGCAAGGTAGGATTCCTGATTTCCTTAAGATGGGTCAAGTTACTCCCATCCCTAAAAAGCCAAATTCAGACTTAGTGGACCCTAACAATTTCCGTTCAATTACAAATATCATGACATTGGCCAAATTGCTTGAGAAATGCGTTCACACACTGCTCTGCAACCACATTGAAAGGTTTCAGCTCCTTGTCCTTTACCAATCAGGTTTCAGAGCGGGTCACAGTACTGAAACTGCCCTAACACACATTGTTGATGATGCCTTGAGATCTCTTGACCAGAATATTCCCTGTCTACTGATCCTTCTTGATCTGTCTTCAGCTTTTGACACAATCAAACATGAAAACCTGATTGATCTGCTTCAACAAAGAATGGGACTATCTGGCCCTGTCTTAAATTGGTTTGCCCCTTTCCTATGAAACAGAACGCAAAAAATCAAATTCAACCACTCCCCTGAAACCAGTACCCTGGTCTCTATTGGAGTGCCTCAAGGCTCCACACTCTCCCCCACGCTTTTCAACCTTATCATGGAACCACTATCTGAAATTCTGAACCACTCTAACATTCAATACCATGTCTATGCCGATGACACTAAACTGTATTTGAAAATGTCCTCGTCAGATGACATAAAAACTATAAACTGTGCGTTGCAAAAAACTCAACGATGGTTAACTCATAATCATCTTTTGCTAAACACTCTTAAGACAGATTTCCTCCTGATTGCCCCTCGCAACCACTCTGCGCCCACTCAAGACTGGTCCAAAAAAGTTACAGCCTTCAACTGCATCCCTCATGTTGTTGACTCTGCGAGATCCTCAGGCATAACTCTGGACAAATACCTGAATATGAAAGATCACATCAGGGCAACAATGGGAGCCAATCATCAGCTCAGCATATTAAGGAAAATCAAGCCATTCTTGCCATCTGAGGACATTCAGTCTGCAATCCAATCCCTAGTTATCTCACGCTTGGAGAATAGAATGGTGACCCTGGCTGGGTTACCTAAAACAAGCCTGGCACCTCTAAGAGCAACTCTGAACTCTGTGGCCAGACTCATCACTGGTTCCAGAAAACATGACCACATCACACCTGACCTAATCCAACTAAACTGGTTGTCTATCGAAGCAAGGATCAGTTTCAAGATTGCCTGCTTGACGCACAAAGCTATTTACTACAATACCCACATCTACCTGGCAAATAAACTTGAACTATCAGGTTCGAATCGGTCCCTAAGAAGCTCTAACTCCCTGCTGCTGAAACCGCGCAAATTCAAAAAGAAAAGAACCTACAATCGCACATTCTCTGGTCTTGCACCAAGAATTTGGAACGCTCTTCCTGCCGATATCAGATCTAACCCTTCTACCTCCTCATTTAATAAACAAGTCAAATGATTACTCATGAATGACCATCTACAGCAATAGGCCTGAATGCCAGCTTCACTAACTTTTATTTCCTATTGACACTCTTTTATACCTCTGTAAATTCGTTTTTAATTGTTGTCTCTCCTTTTGACCTGTAGACTTGCTGCTCTTCTGGTTCTGTACATGTCCCACAAGATGTTCTGTTACCTTTGTTCAATATTGTAATTTGTGTCTTCCAAATGCTCCACATGACCTGTTGCTTCTCCTCGTACCTCACAGGTCCCACAAAATGTGTTGTTGTTTGTTCTTGTTTTTGAACTTACATGGTGTTTGTACTCATGTTTTTTACCTCACCTCGCTTCTGTTCCTTTGTACAACGCTCTGATACCCATACGGGTCATGTTCACGGTTTATAAAACTTTTCAAATAAATAAGTATATGGTTGAATTTGAACTTAAAGGTGGATATCTTAGTAATCGATTCAGGCAGCACTGCCTTTATGGTCCGACTTATAAAGTACCTTTTATTTGTGTTTGATTCATTTTTATAATAATGGCTTTTGTAATTTTGCATGTGCCACTTTTGATCAATTGTTCTCATTTCTATGGGACCTTAAGCTGCTAGAGGCCCGATTTTCCTCCTAGCTCCATTTTATGCTCTGTGGGGACTTTAACAGTAAACTGGCAAACATTTCTGAGGGGCATGGGTCTAAGCGCTTTGAGTCCATAAGTGGCAAATCAGACTTTTCCTCCAGGAAAGTTAAAAACCTGGAGGTGGTAATAGATGAACACCTTGACATGTGCGGTCAAGTCAATGCCGTGGTCTCTGCCACATCATATATTCTCAAGACTACGAAGAAAATTCTGCCTCTTCTGCCAGCAGATAGCCAGCGCACAGTGGTCACAGCCTTGATTATGTCAAGACTAGACTATTGTAATAGTCTATACCTAAATATGCAGGAGCGCGGTATACAAAAACTTCAGATGTTGCAAAACGCAGCAGCCAGATTGCTCACTGGAACCTCGAAATTTGCATCAATCTCGAGTGCAATCAAAAAATGTCATTGGCTGCCCGTTAAAATACGAGTCCTCTTTAAAACACTCTGTTTAGTTTTCCGAGCTCTTCAAGGCACAGGCCCAGCCCATCTGAAACAACAATTTCAGTGGTATGTGCCCAAAAGATCTTTACGCTCGTCAGGAGCAAAATTAGCAGTAGATCCACCTACAAAAAAAGTTAGATGGGGAGGCAGAAGTTTTGCCGCTGGTGCAGCTAAGGCTTGGAACGAGCTTCCTTTCTATCTGAGAAATTTTAATGATCTACTGGCCTTTAGGAAGGCATTGAAAACATGGTTGTTCTGA
The DNA here is from genome assembly GCA_963921515.1 of Calotriton arnoldi. Classification (NCBI taxonomy): domain Eukaryota; kingdom Metazoa; phylum Chordata; class Amphibia; order Caudata; family Salamandridae; genus Calotriton; species Calotriton arnoldi. The sequence continues at coordinate 147,203 of CAWUFW010006155.1, forward strand.
ACACCACTCTGGCAGCAATCTATGAAAGGTGGGAGGACTGCAGCAAGCGCCAGGACACCTCAGGGTAACCGTGCGCTGTATAAGTTTTCCTAACATAACATAACATAACATAACAAGGAGCTAACAGTTTTGGCCACACAAAATCTTATTGAAGTCATCAATATGTTTAGGGGTTATGGATCTTCTCTGGCAAAATATAGACGATCTGGAAGGGTGTCAATTATTGATTATATGTTTCGAACCCAACATTTTTCTTTTAGGTTTTTACAGGGTGCTATTACTGAAACAAAGTGGGGCGATCATAATGCCCTAACTGCAGTGGGACTTTTCTCGGTGTTAAGAACAGATAGTCCAGCTAAAACCATTTCCGATCCCCAGCACACTTGTGGTGGTCTTAAGTTAGTATGGCATTTAAAGAACCAGGGATAACTCTCAGCATATTTCTGAAGGGCCAGTTTAATGTTTTTCTCGATTGTTTATCAGAAGCGAGTGAGGGAACACTGATAGAGCATACAAGCAGTTATGTGCATGCATTGAGAACCAGTTACTGAAGCCAAATCTGCATACCTCAGAGGGCCAACAGTGGTTTGCTAGCCATTGCTCTGCAGCGAATCATAGGCAGAGAACAGCACTTACATCCAAACCAAGAGACCTGTAGGGGCTGGTGCAGCCAGGATATCTTATAAGTGCATTCTGAGGAAAATGAGGGAGACTCAGAATAAAAAAGATTGGGAATGCTTAGAAAGTGTTGCACGTTCAAAACAATAGTAAATTGTTTGGGACCTGGTCAAAAGGTTTAGACAAAGGGATGCTCCAATTCCCCGTCTTTTACAGTGCAATGTTGCGGGCCCTGAATGGGTGTCATATTTTAGTGCAATTTATCATTTAGAATCTGAGGAGAGTTTGGTGGATGCACTTTGGGGCAAGTTAGTTAACTCACCTAATTTATGTATTACCTTGCCAGAGGTAAAGGTAGCCATCAGGCAAAGCCCAGGTGAAAAAGCCACTGGATCGGATGGAGTCCCAATGGATCTTATCAAATGCAATGAGAAATTATGATGCCCATTGTTAGAACTGGGGGTCTCTAGTTGGCAGAGGTAGGTACCTTTGTCCAAATAGGGAGCCTTGCTTCTAGTCAGGGTAAGGGGGATACACTACTAAAATAACCCCTGCTCACTCCCTTGGTAGCTTGGCACGAGCAGGCAGGCTTATCTCAGAGGCAGCGTGTAAAGCATTTGTGAACACATACAGTAACCCAGTGACAACACTACAGATGGACTCTACACAGGTTGTAGTATAAAAATAAGTATTTTTATATAGACTTAACACAAGACCCAAACGACAAAAATCCACAATACAATACGAAAAATATGACTGTCAAATGGTAGAAAATAGTAGGGGTGGGCGGAATTTGCGTAGTCGCGCTACGCAAAGCTCCGCGAAACGGTAAAAAATCTCCGCAAGCACGCAAAAGTTCCGCGAACACGCGGAATTGCTTGTTCCGCCCGTTCGCGATGCTTTTTTCCTGTTCGCGAATGCTGTTTGCGTGCTTGGGGAGAAATATCTTGCGAACACGCATTTTGAAAGCGCAACAAGCAAAAAGCTCCGCGAAGCCGCGGATCGTGGAATTTTGGGCAATTTCGGGTTCTCCGCGGAACGCGAAATTACCCAAATTGCGCAAATTCCGCGAGTGGAACGGAATTTCTGCCCAGGCCTAGAAAATAGCTCAGTTCAATAAAGATGATAAATGCGACACTTTACTCTCATTGTACCTTTGGATGCGTAATGCAAAACAAACAAAAGGGTCGCAGGGAAGGTATGCTTCGATTCCTTACACGCAGAAAGGAGGATGCGTCGGTTTCTTACAGCGGCCCGGTTCCGATGCGTCGAGATGGCGCTCCGATGCGATGACGATCCGGTGCGATGCGAGAAAATGGCGTCTTGCTTACGGTGCGACAATGTAGACGGGATGCGTGCACGCCCGACAGCCGTGCGGCGACTCGGCGATCTTCTGAGCCACGACAGGCCCTGCGACACGCTTCTCCGGTGATGCGCCGGCATCCTCTGTGGCGGCGGCACGCTACTCCGGTGATGCGAGGCGCTTCGATGATCCGATGGCGACAGCGGCGGCACGCTTACTCTACGATGCAACGACAACTGCTGTGGCGGCACGCTTCTCCGGTGATGCGGGGCGCTTCGGTGATGCAGTAGCGGCGGCACGCTTACTCTGCGATGCGACAACACTGCTGAGACGTGCTTCCAGCTCCCAGCGACACGCAGTCTCTCAGAAGGCCCAACAGCAGTAGGCACTTCAATTCCCAGCAAGGGAATTCAGGAGGGGAGCTGGGGGTGAAGTCTTGTATCCCTGAGACTTCAGGCAGGAGCCAAGCTCAATGTTCAAGCCCTTGGAGATCTTCTTCAAGATGATGAAAGCACACTCAGTCCTTTTCTCCTTTCTTTGGCAATAAAGTAACCACTGCAGGCCAACCCCAACAACACGCAGCATAGGGGTAGTCTCCTCCTCCAGCTTCCTGGTTCTTCTCCTCAGCAAAGGTTCGTCTTGATTCCCAGAAGTGATCTAAAGTCTTGGGGTCTGGGCCCCAATATTTATACTAGCAAATACTTTGTCCTCTGAAGGCAGAGGGTCCTGTACCTAGTCCAAACCAGTTCTGGGTGCATTCTGCCAGTGCACAACTTCTTCCTTTGTCAGTGTGGGCCAGGGACATCAGACGCACCACAGGAGGTGGAGCCAGCATTGTGGAAGGCAGGCACAGCCCTATTCAGGCCCAGGTGCTACTCCTCCCACCACTCTACATGCAGATAGGTCTATTCAGCCCTGTGCTGACTCACCCTGTCTCCTGGAGTCCCCCAGCCCCTGTCACTCACAAACCCAGACATACAATACACAAGCTAGCAGAAGCAGGCTGGATGGTTTGGCAAGAAAATACCTACTTTCTAAAAGTGGTATTTTCAAACACAGAATGTTAAAACCAACTTCACTAAAAGATGTATTTTATCATTCTGAGTTCAGGCATACTAAATTCGTTTTTCTACCATGTTCCCTGGGTCAGTCAGGATTATAAGATGTTATAATCAAACTGCCCATTCTGGCCTATGGGAACAGGTAGCCTTGCAATAGTGAAAAACGAAATTGGCTGTAATTCACTATCAGTACATGCCACACACACCAGGGCATGTCCTACCTCTTACATACAATGCACCCTGCCCGCAGGCCTTCCTTAGGGGTGACTAACATGCAGAAAAGGGAAGGTTTGGGGACTGGTAAGTGGGTGCACTTACCAAGTCGACATGGCAGTACCAGACTGCACACAGGTTCTGCAATGGCAGGCCTGAGAGACACTTTACAAGCTGCTCCTGTGGGTGGCACAATCAGTGCTGCAAGCCCACCGGCAGCATTTGAGTCACAAACCCTGGGCACAACCAGTGCACTGTACTAGGGTCTGACAGAGAATCAAATAGGCCAAACATGGAGTCACTAATCCATACATCAATTTACCATAGGGAGCACTTGCACTTTGGCACTGAATAGCAGTGGCAAAGTGCCCAAAGCATCTAATCCAGCAAAAACAGGTCAGTAACAGAGGAGGCATAGCACAAAAAATGGAAGGGAGACCCACGCCAATGGTACCAGGTCTGACACGTGTCCCCTCCAGCTGAAATGTGGGGAGAACTACCCATCCCCTTGGGAGTTCTCATCGCTAAGGCGGAAAAATCTGGACAGACCATCAGCATTGGCGTGTTCTGTACCAGGGCGGTGTTCCACCGTAAAGTCCATCCCCTGTGGGAAATGGACCACCTCAACAGCTTTGGATTCTCACCCCTCATCTACATCAATGTTCTGAGGGGCCTGTGGTCTGTCTGAACCCGGAAGTGAGTCCCAAACAGGTATGGGCTCAACTTCTTCAGCGCCCAGACCACAGCAAATGCCTCACGCTCAATAGCATTCCACCTCTGTTCCCGTGGAAGTAACCTCCTACTGATGAAGGCTACAGGTTGGTCTAGGCCTTCCTCATTTAACTGTGCCAGAACAGCCCCTACACCATGCTCTGAAGCGTCTGTTTGAACAACAAATTCTTTTGAGAAGTTGGGCGCCTGAAGCACGGGGGCCGTGCACATGGCAGTCTTCAAGGCGTCAAAAGCTCTCTGACAGGTGTCAGTCCAAATCACTCTCTTGGGCTGCTTCCTGGAAGTCAGCTCTGTCAAGGGTGCAACGATGCTGCCATACCCCTTGACAAATCTCCTGTAATACTCGGTGAGTCCTAAAAAGGCTCTCACCTCTGTCTGGGTCTTGGGGGGTTCCCAAGCCAGAATAGTATCAATCTTGGGCTGTAGGGGCGCTACCTGGCCGCTCCCAACCTGGTGTCCCAAGTACACCACGGAACCCTGCCCGATCTGACACTTATTCGCCTTGATCGTGAGGCCTGCCCTCCGCAGCGCCATCAACACTTCCCAGAGGTGGCGCAGATGTTCTTCCCAACTGGTGCTGAACACTGCGATGCCATCCAGGTAGGCGGCACTGAAATCTTCCAGTCCAACCAACACCTGGTTGACCAACCTCTGAAAGGTGGCAGGGGCATTCTTCATCCCAAAGGGCATAACCCGGAATTGGTAGTGCCCATCTGGTGTGGAGAATGCTGACCTCTCTTTGGCCCCATCAGTCAAGGCGATCTGCCAGTCAAACGTGCTGAGGTACCGGGCAACCCCTAACCGATCGATGAGCTCATCAGCTCTGGGGATGGGGTGCGCGTCAGTCCTGGTGACTGAATTGAGTCCTCGGTAGTCCACACAGAACCGAAGTTCGGGTGTGGCACCAGGCGCGGCAGCCTTTGGGACCAAGACCACTGGGCTGGCCCAAGGGCTGTGAGAGAACTCAATCACCCCCAATGCAAACATCTTGGAGACCTCCTCCTTGGTGCAAGCTCTCACCCTGTCAGTCACTCTGTAAGCCTTGTGCTTGACAGAAGGACTGTCCCCAGTGTCCACATCATGGACGCACCAATCAGTGACGTTAGGAACTAGGGAAAACAGGTCAGGAAACTGTCCCAACAGTTGGCGACAGTCTTCCTGCTGCTCAGGTGTCAGTGAGTTAGAGAGGTTCACACCCTCCACTGACCCATCTTGCTCTGTTGCAGACAGGAGGTCAGGAAGAGGTTCTGTCTCCTCTTCCATTCCATCATCCGTTGCTAGGAGCATGCCCACTTCAGACCTCTCAAAATGGGGCTTCAGGCGATTGACATGTAGGACCCGCAAAGGGTTCCTGGGAGATCACAAGTCCACCAGGTAGGGGATGTTACTCTTGCGCTCCACCACCTCAAATGGTCCGGTCCACTTATCCTGGAGCGCGCAAGGCTCCACGGGGGCCATGACCCACACTTTCTGTCCAGGCTGAAACTCGATCAGAGTGGCATTCTGATCATACCACCGTTTCATCTCCTCCTGGCTGGCTTCCAGATTCGCCTCAGCGAGTTGTCTGAATCGCCTAGTTTGGTTTCTAAAGGCCAGCATGTAGCTAAATACATCCTGGGGAGGTTTACTGGGAGCTTTCTCCCAGCCTTCTTTCACCAAACTCAGAGGTCCTCTTACCGGGTGACCATAGAGCAGTTCAAAGGGACTGAACCCTAAGGACTTCAGTGGCACCTCAGGGTAAGCAAAGAGAAGGCATGGCAAGAGGATGTCCCACTTACGCCTCATGGGTTCTTCCAGACCCATAATCATGCTCTTCAGGGTCCGGTTAAATCTCTCAACCAGCCCATTTCCTTGGGGGTGGTAAGGAGTGGTGAACTTATAGGTAACACCGCACTCCTGCCACAGGCACTTCATATACTTGGATATGAAGTTTGTACCACGGTCACTCACCACCTCCTTGGGGAACCCCACACGGGAGAAAATCCCCATCAGTGCACGTCCCACCACGGGGGCCGTCACTGTCCAAAGAGGGATGGCTTCTGGGTACCGGGTGGCATGGTCCACCAAGACCAGGATGAACCTGTTGCCCATGGCTGTCTTGGGGTCCAGTGGCCCCACAATGTCAATACCCACCCGTTCAAAGGGGGTGCTGACCACAGGGAAAGGCTGGAGGGAGCCTTCTGCTTCCTCCCACTTTTTCCACTTGCCTGGCAAGTCTCACATGTCCTGCAGTGAGTGTCTGAAATCCTGCACATCTGGGGCCAATAAAAGTGGGTGACAAGCCTTTCAAAGGTCTTGCCCTGCCCCAGATGTCCTGTTAAAGGCACATCATGAGCCAAACCCAGTAGGAAGGCTCTGAAGCGCTGGTGGTACCACCAGCACACGGGCTGACCCAGGCTCAGCAACCTTAGGCTCGCTATACAGGAGACCATTCTCTCAGTAGATCCAATGTGATCCAGACTGATAACCTGCTGCCTGGTTTGTGGCCTGTTGCCGCAAACCCACAAGAGAAGGGCACTTGTTCTGCTCCTCACAGAACTCCTCCCTGGAGGGTCCGCCTTCTTGCTGCCAATGGGTCAGCTCAGGCAGGTCCCCCAGTTCGGCCACTTGCTCCCCTGTAGGTTCCAGAGCATCCCCCTCAGGTTCTGCTTCCTCCTGGACCGTGGGAACTATGGGGGCCGGTTTCCCGCGCACCCTGCCTCTTCTCTTCAAGGCAGGCACCTGGGCCACCCTCTCAGGCTCCAGGTCCTCTTGAACACCTCTACTGACTGCCATAGACCGAGTGGTCACGCACGCCCACTCAGGCAGACCCAACATCTCTAAATGAGACCTTCTCTCCACCTCTCTCCAAGGTGAACTTTCTAAATCGTTGCCCAACAGACAGTCTACAGGCATGGCTGGCCTCACAGCTACTTGAAAGGTACCTGAGACCCCCCCCCCCACTCAAAGGGAACCTGAGCCACTCTGCAGTGGCTCTCTGAGTTGTCCGTGGCAACTACTGGGCAGAATGCATTGGGGATCACCTGCTCTTCAGACACCAACCGACAACTGACAGCTGTCACACTGGCTCTGGTGTCTCTCAGAGCCTCCACCCTTTGGCCATTGATGGTCACCCACTGCCTGTATTTTTTAGTGTTATCAGGCAGTTGGGTCCTGGGGAACATCTCACTGTCTCCTAAAGAGAAAAGGACATTGCTACGGGACCCCACCCACCTTGGGCACCCATCTCCTCCCCCAGGGCTACACTAGCTACCTGCCGGGGTGGTGCACCAGTGGGTGCTGATTTTCCATACAAGGGACATCTAGTCTCCCAGGAGCAGTGGCCCACTTGACCACACTTAAAGCAAGTTTTGGGCCCCCTGTGAACAGGCTTATCTGTCGGGCCCCTGGCTTCTTTTCAGGGGGAGGCTGGGAACCCTTCCCTTGGTTCCCTTGGGGATTACTTTGGGGCCCTTTATGGAACTCCTTCTGTTTACCCTTGTCCCCCCCACTCCTCTGCTGGGGACCCTGCCCACCTTTGGTGGAGTCTCCCACGTGACCCTTGTGGACCCGGGTGCTCACCCAGCGGTCCGCCTTCTCAGCAAGCTTCCTAGGGTTAGTCAGCCTACTATCAATAAGGTGCTGGCGTAGCTCTGCAAAACAATTTCCTGACAAGTGCTCCCATGGAATAAAATCAAAGAGCACTTCAAAATCATTCACTTTGCTACCCTTCACCCAACCATCCAATGCTCTGCAAAAAAAAGTCACATATTCTACCCAGGTACTGCCCTCCAACTTTTTGCAATTCCTGAACCTCTGCCTATACAGTTCAGGAGTCAACCCATACCTGGACATCAATGCTTCTTTCATATGACCATAAGAATTGTGGACATCAGAGGGCAAGTCTAATAAGGTATCCCGCCCCTCACTAAGGAACCGCCCCCACAACCCCGCTCCCCAATCCTTCTCAGGGACCCGGTGTGAGGTAATTGCTACCTCATAGGCTTTAAACCATTGCCCAATGTCATCATTTTTATAAAACTCTTTCACCACATCTTTAGGTATATACACTCTTGCTTCAACAGGCATGGACGGTGTGCTGCCACCAGAGGGAGTAATCTCTAAGCTCCTAGCTTTCAACTCCAACTCCCTCAAACTTCTCTCATGCTCCATTTGCATCCTCTTTTCCTCTAGGGCCAATTTCTTAATTTCCAATTCTAACTGCCCACCCATCTTAAGCTTGGTTAGCTCCATTTCATGCATCCTACTTCTCTCCCTGTCCTCCAGCTCTCCTGGGGACAGGCCCTTGGAAGAAACACTGCTACCTGCTGGGGAAGGTGCTTTCCTCCCCCCTGGACCCAATAGCCCATCTAGCTGTCCTTCTGCATTCTCAGCCCCCTCCTCCTGCTCTTCCACATGCTCAGGGGTGCTCCTTGCTTCCACCCAGGCCCTCAGCGCCTTTTGGAACTCATCCTTCTTGGAGAGACCGGTCATAGCAACTTTAAGTTCCTGCAGAAGTGCTTCAGCTGTTTCACAGTGTAACTTTCTAGTTTCTCTTCCTCAAAATCAAAATCAACAGATGCGATGGACGCTGTTTTACTCATGGTGAAACTTGGCAGTTTTTGGCAAAAATAGAAATCCCAGGAAAAAACAATCTACCAAAAATGTAAGTGGTTGCGTTTGGTCTGCACTCACTAGTAGTGTACACCAATCACTGTATATGAGTCACAAATGCAATTCCAGAATCCTCACCGCTGACCACCAATGTTAGAACTGGGGGTCTCTAGTTGGCAGAGGTAGGTACCTTTGTCCAAATAGGGAGCCTTGCTTCCAGTCAGGGTAAGGGGGATACACTACTAAAATAACCCCTGCTCACCCCCTTGGTAGCTTGGCACGAGCAGGCAGGCTTATCTCAGAGGCAGTGTGTAAAGCATTTGTGAACACATACAGTAATACAGTGATAACACTACAGATGGACACCACACAGGTTGTATTATAAAAACAAGTATTTTTATATAGACTTAACACAAGACCCAAACGACAAAAATCCACAATACAATACGAAAAATATGACTGTCAAATGGTAGAAAATAACTCAGTTCAATAAAGATGTTAAATGCGACACTTTACTCTCAATGTACCTTTGGATGCGTAACGCAAAACAAACAAAAGGGTCGCAGGGAAGGTGATGCTTCGATTCCTTACACGCAGAAAGGAGGATTCGTCGGTTTCTTACTGCGGCCCGGTTCCGATGCGTCGAGATGGCGCCCCGATGCGATGACGATCCGGTGCGATGCGAGAAAATGGCGTCTTGCTTACGGTGCGACAACGTAGATGGGATGTGTGCACGCCCGACGGCCGTGCGGCGACTCGGCGATCTTCTGAGCCGCAACAGGCCCTGCGACACGCTTCTCCGGTGATGCGCCGGTTTCCTCTGTGGCGGCGGCACGCTTCTCCGGTGATGCGAGGCGCTTCGATGATGCGATGGCGGCAGCGGCGGCACGCTTACTCCGCGATGCGACGACAACTTCTGCGGCGGCACGCTTCTCCGGTGATGCGGGGCGCTTCGGTGATGCAACAGCGGCAGCGGCGGCACGCTTACTCTGTGATGCGACAACACTGCTGCGGCGGCGACACGCTTCCTCTTCGTTGAGACGCGCTTTCAGCTCCCAGCGACACGCAGTCTCTCAGAAGGCCCAACAGCAGTAGGCACTTCAATTCCCAGCAAGGGAATTCAGGAGGGGAGCTGGGGGTGAAGTCTTGTATCCCTGAGACTTCAGGCAGGAGGCAAGCTCAATGTTCAAGCCCTTGGAGATCTTCTTCAAGTTGATGAAAGCACACTCAGTCCTTTTCTCCTTTCTTTGGCAATAAAGTAACCACTGCAGGCCAACCCCAACAACACTCAGCATAGGGGTAGTCTCCTCCTTCAGCTTCCTGGTTCTTCTCCTCAGCAAAGGTTCGTCTTGATTCCCAGAAGTGATCTAAAGTCTTGGGGTCTGGGCCCCAATAATTATACTAGCAAATCCTTTGTCCTCTGACGGCAGAGGGTCCTGTACCTAGTCCAAATCAGTTCTGGGTGCATTCTGCCAGTGCACAACTTCTTCCTTTGTCAGTGTGGGCCAGGGTCATCAGACGCACCACAGGAGGTGGAGCCAGCATTGTGGAAGGCAGGCACAGCCCTATTCAGGCCCAGGTGCTACTCTTCCCACCACTCTACATGCAGATAGGTCTATTCAGCCCTGTGCTGACTCACCCTGTCTCCTGGAGTCCCCCAGCCCCTGTCACTAACAAACCCAGACATACAATACACAAGCTAGGAGAGGCAGGCTGGATGGTTAGGCAAGAAAATACCTACTTTCTAAAAGTGGTATTTTCAAACACAGAATGTTAAAACCAACTTCACTAAAAGATGTATTTTATCATTCTGAGTTCAGGCATACTAAATTCGTTTTTCTACCATGTTCCCTGTGTCAGTCAGGATTATAAGATGTTATAATCAAACTGCCCATTCTGACCTATGGGAACAGGTAGCCTTGCAATAGTGAAAAACGAAATTGGCTGTAATTCACTATCAGGACATGCCACACACACCAGGGCATGTCCTACCTCTTACATACAATGCACCCTACCCGCAGGCCTACCTTAGGGGTGACTAACATGCAGAAAAGGGAAGGTTTGGAGACTGGTAAGTGGGTGCACTTACCAAGTCGACATGGCAGGACCAGACTGCACACAGGTTCTGCAATGGCAGGCCTGAGACACACTTTACAAGCTGCTCCTGTGGGTGGCACAACCAGTGCTGCAAGCCCACCGGCAGCATTTGAGTCACAAGCCCTGGGCACAACCAGTGCACTGTACTAGGGTCTGACAGTGAATCAAATAGGCCAAACATGGAGTCACTAATCCATACATCAATTTACCATAGGGAGCACTTGCACTTTGGCACTGAATAGCAGTGGCAAAGTGCCCAAAGCATCTAATTCAGCAAAAACAGGTCAGTAGCAGAGGAGGCATAGCGCAAAAAATGGAAGGGAGACCCACGCCAATGGTACCAGGTCTAACACCCATTAATTCCGAATGCATTTAATAGCCTGGCTGGCAACAAGATCCCTCTGGCTAGATCTATCTGCAACCTTTGATACAGTCAATCATGACCTTCTGATCTCTCTGTTACAGAGCTTGGGGAGTTGCCCTCAATCTTTTCAGATAATTCCTGACTTACCAGATTCAATCAGTCTCCTTTAAGGGCTTTATATAAGAACCCTTCACACTGCCTTGTACGGTTCCTCAGGGCTCATCTCTGAGCATAACGCTGTTCAATTTGTAGGTTACCCACCTGGCAGCATTAATCAAGTCCTTCGGGATGTCATTAGTCTCTTACGCTGACAACACCCAAATAAAAGCACAGAGGTGGATAAGACCCTTTGTAGCTGTATGAGTGCAGTGGTCCGGTGGATGGATCAATACGGCCTAAAACTTAACTCATTAAAGACCGAAGTTATTCTGTTCGGCAACAATCCAACATTCTGTACACCGAACTGGTGGCCTGAGGAACTCGACACTTTCAGTCGCGGTCGGTGGAGGAGTGCCGGCCGGGCGGTGACGTGGGGCGGGGGAGGGGCAGGGTGGGGGGTAGCAAAGTATGGATTACGGACCTATACAGGTAAGTAAACATTTAAATCAATAAAACGAATTTCGTTGCGCGCACTGCATCGCATTTGGCGATGCAGTGCGCAACGAAATTCGTTTCATTGATTTAAATGTTTACTTACCTGTATAGGTCCGTAATCCATACTTTGCTACCCCCACCCTGCCCTCCCCGCCCACGTCACCGCCCGGCCGGCACTCCTCCACCGACCGCGACTGGACACTTTACCATCACCAACCCAGTAGGTAAAAAATCTGGGTGTATTGATAGACAACTAATTATCTTACAAAGCACAAGTGAATAGAGTCACTTCAGCTTCCTTCTTTGCCTTGCATTCAGTCAAGAAAATCGCTCAATTCCTTCCTTTTGATCTGATAAAGACCGTTATTATTGCACTAGTTCTATCTAGAATAGACTATTGCAATGGTCTGTACCAAAACCTACCAAGAAAATCACTAAACAAACTTCAAGTTTTACAAAACGCGGCAGCTGGTATGCTGATGAAGGTCCCTAGATATGGGTCGGCCTCCCAAGCAATTAAAAAAACTGCACTAGCTCCCGGTAAAGAAACGGATTGCCTTTAAAGGACTTTGGGGCTCATTATGATGGCGGAAGGACCGCCACCGCCGGGCCGGCGGTGGCGGTCCTTCCGCCATCACTGAGCATTTTACCCACCGCCAAATTAGGATGACGGCGGGTATCGCGGCGGACGCAAAGTCCGTCCGACGCTTTTCCGCCGGAGGCAATCGAACCGATTGCCTGGCGGATGGAAAAGGGCCACTAATATGGTGGCGGTGCCTAGCAGCCACCTTCCGCCAAATTATGATGTGCCCTGGAAGAGGCCTTTCCATGGTGGGGCTGCCGCCATGGAAAGGCTGGCGGGGATTGGTTTTGGGGGCTTGTTGCAGGCCCCCTCAGTGGGGGGGAGGCTGTAGGGGCACTGGGGGGTACCCATGGTACCCCCCTACATTCCCATGCACAAGGTGGTAGGCACCGCGTGGTGCCTGCCACGTTGTGCATGGGAATGCACATCGTGGCATTTTGGCATTGCGAATGGTGCTGCAGCCAGCAGCACCGCCCGCAATGTTAAAAGGCCAGGATGCGCCCGCCATACCGGCGGGCGCATCCTACATGGGCTGGTGGGACCGCCGCATGTCTGGCGGGCGGTCCCTCACCGCTATGATGGCAGGCGGACTGATGTCCGCCCACCATCATAATGAGCCCCTTTGTACGGCCTACGAAGCACTCCATGGCCTTGGTCCCGCTTATCTAAAAGACAGATTCATATGGTACCTTCCAGGAAGGAATCTTTGCTCCTGCTCAGCAAGAGATCTAGTAAGTTGCACAGCTTGGAACTGGAATCGGTTACCGCTGGAGTTAAAAATGGCACCCACTTTACTGAAGTTTAGGAAAGATTTAAAGACTTGGCACATCAGGCATGATTAGTGTCCCCGTTTCTCCTGTCTATCATTTACTTTGTTTTGAGCAGCGCCAAAATGCCCCCAGGCATTTGTTTGCACTTTATAAATAATAAATCAAATCAAATCCTTTGTGGGCCTTTTCTACCATAGTCTCTATATTTAAGAAGGGCAATTGGATATCATCTAAATGTTACCACCCCATCTCCCTTATTGATAGTTCTGTCAAAATTATCGGAAGGGTGACTTTTAATCAATTATGATCCTGGGCTAAATCACAATCATCCTGTGTCCCCACCAATTTGGTTTCGGCCCAGGGTTAGGTACTGTGGAACAGTGCTTAAATCTGCATCTGTTATTTGAAAAATATACTGTTGTGAAGCACAGTCCACCGTACCTGGCCTTCATGGATTTGTCATCTACATTTGTTTGTTTGAACAGAGCTAAACTATGAGTTCCGCTTCTAAATATGGGTGTTGATGTGGCTATGGTGAATTTTCTATCTAATCTCCATGAAAACACAGTTGCGATGGTCCGTTTTGGCCCAGCAGGGGAAATGCCGGAAATCTTCCCCATTAAGAGAGGGGTACGCCAAGGCTGTATCCTGGCTTCGCTGTTGTTCATTCTGTGTAGCAATAACCAGAGCCATTTTCTAACGGATTCTGTTAAAGACACAGCCATGATAGCCAGCCGGTCCATACCAGCACTATCATATGCAGATGACGTGGGGCTAATGGCACGGACCCCCAAGGCTCTCCATTTATTAGTGGAGTCTTTTGTGACTTTCATGAAAAAACTGTCTATTCTCATGAACTTTGGAAAGCCACACATTATGATGTGTGTCCCTGGCAGGAAAAACATTTCTGAACTGGCATTTGGGGCCAACTCCCTGGGTAGTGTGCCTGGCTTTAGTTATTTGGGGATTGTTTTAAATTCTATGGGCTCTTGGCAGCCTCAGATTAACACTTCTTGAGTAAAGCTTAGTAGGGCTGCCGCTGCAGGGGTACTATTCCATCTACCACAATCTGCGGGAAGGGCGACCATTTTTCCCCATTTAGTTATATATAAGTCCCAAAGTGTCCCTGCTGCTCTGTATAATGCTGGGGCGTGGGGTTATTATAATACTGCCACCCTGCAAGTAGTGGAAAACCGCATCTGTAGGAGGCTCCTACACCTTCCTGTCACTAGTTCCCATTATATCATCCACTCTGAATTAAATCTCGACATATTTCAGACTTGGCCAGGTTAGCTCCACTTATCCTCTGAGTTAGTATCTGGACGAACCTAGAGACCAGCTGAAAGAGGATATCATATTATATTGCCTCAAATTGGAAAAGGGGTTTATCCACCCTGTGGTTGGGCTATGTTTTTAAAATCCTGAATGAATCGAGTTTGCCTGATATGTTTAGGGTACCCACCAATCTCATTAAAATGATAAACTGATAGATAAGGCTAGGTTCCATGTGCATTGTCAATTTCAAAGGCTGAGTCTTGAACTTACTAAAAGCTCTGTTAAAGACTATTATATCCATCTGGTCTCTGATAGGTTCGCTACATATTTAACTGTAGCTAGCACCTGCTGGGGAGGTCTCTTTCGTTTAGTTTTAAGGCAGGTACAGTGTGGTGCCTCTTGGTTTTACTATGTCATCTGGTGCTCCGTGCTGCTCAGTAGAGGCTTGTCCCTCTGACGAGTTGTCACAGCAACGTTACTGCATGTTATGATTTTTTATAAATTTTATAGACGTAATTTTAATTTCTTTTTACAGCCAATTTTAAAGTCTTTTGGGTTTTGCAAATGTAGAGTATGTCTACTATACATTCAGATGTTAGGTAGCATTGATTGATGTCTGCCACTATGTTTGCTCATTCCTTAAAGCAGCAGTGAGGAGCAGAAAGTCCATGGAGGGTTAGGCTTTTTAAAGCAATGTTGCAATCCTTCTTTGTCTTGGTATATGTTGCAAGTTACCTGGGGCACCCATGACATCAAAATGTCTGCAGTGCTTATAGGATTGTAAAGTGATTGATATATTTTTGCTTGATATTTTAATACTAGCACTTTATTGCTCATTGCACTTTACATTGTTTATGCTGCTATTCTGGATGTGATCTTTTTATCGTGTGATGAATTTATGATTCTTTGATGGCCTTTCTGTGATGAA
Source organism: Calotriton arnoldi (assembly GCA_963921515.1). Lineage (NCBI taxonomy): Eukaryota > Metazoa > Chordata > Amphibia > Caudata > Salamandridae > Calotriton > Calotriton arnoldi. Next base: position 162,334 of record CAWUFW010006155.1, read on the forward strand.
TAAAGCATATTGAAATTGATATAATCACAGCAACTTCCAGACTCTGCTCTGCAATGTCAATGTTTGAATGTTATGGATACCATCCTGAGTAATCAAAAGCTCTAAAAAGCCATACTAATGGTAGACTGATACTAATGTCAATGACATACATAACATAACATAATATAATGTTAGGATGGGTGAATACGATGTCAATGAATGTCAGGAAATGTGCAGGCATGACAATGGCAACATTAGTAAATGCAATGTGAATATATGCAACAGCCTGTGCCCACATAACTTCAACAATTCCAGTCAATGCAATGTCAATGTGTACCATAACTTGTGCCAGTACAGCAGCGACGACATCAGCAATAATGATACCAATTTATGTCATAATCCATGCTTGTACGATAATATTTTTGTTGCCTATAAGAACAATGTCAATGTATGTTCAGACCAAAGCAAACATACCTTTGATAACATCAGTAAGAACAATGTCAATGTACAGTTACTCTGCTGCCGTGAGGGGGAGTGCAGGACACAGGACATCAAGTCCCAGGCACCCTTGTGGCTGACGCCACCAACGACGCCCACATCCCGCGCCTGGAGGCGCGTTAAAAACATCAGCGGGCTCCCGCAGCGTGGGAAGCCCGTTACTCTGCTGCCGTGAGGGGGAGTGCAGGACACAGGACTTCAAGTCCCAGGCACCCTTGTGGCTGACGCCACCGCCGACGCCCACATCCCGCGCCTGGAGGCACGTTAAAAACATCAGTGGGCTCCCGCAGCGTCAGCGTCCGACAGAGGCCGACAGAGGCCGGGCTGGGCAACCCCTCTTTCGTGTTAAAGCCAACATGGGTAAGCGCAAATGGCCTTATTCAAATGACTTGTTAAAAATGAAAGCAAAGGCTCCTCGTAATTGCGCCTCCATTATGTCCTATTTAACTACTGCTGTGGGTGTCATAACAACTGAAATCCATAACGTAGAAGCTCAATTGGGTATGGGAGTGGAGACAGTAGTTAGCAATACCCCTCCACTGGCAGCCTCACCCAACGTAACCTTAGGAACTGAAGCTGTCGTCGAATCTATAATGGGGGCTTGTGACTCTACTGGGGCGATAGACATTTTGTTGAATACATGTCAGGAAACACAATCCTGGAGTCGTTGGTATCCCGGACATAAACCCATTTAAGGAGCCCGTTACAGCACCTATAAAGAAAAAGAGGAAGAAGGGTGCAAAGGCGGGACTGAATAACAAGGACCTGGTGACTCAGGAGGGGGCTAGAAGTCATCCGACCATGGAGGAGCGGCTGCCTCGTCAGTCTGATACCATATCAAAGGCCATGGACTTAATTTTAACTCATATTGATACCCTCTTTGATACATTAAGAGTAGAGTTAATTAATTGCATGAAATTTGGGGTAGACGGCATAATGAAGAAACTGTCATGTTTTGAAAGAAAACGGGAGGGTGTGGCATGTCTTAAAGCTACCACCAGGGAGAATGGTGGGAATGTAGTAAATCACCTAGTATAAATAATACATCACATGTAGTCAAGGTGACACCCCCGGGGGGAGATTGTGCTAGTGCCTCCCATTCAGGATCCAGGCCTGGGAAGTCCTCCTCAGAAATCAAAACAAGTGATAGCCGGGAGGATAGTAAGGGGCTACCATGGAAGCCTGAAGTTAGGCTTATGGCAGGAACTGGCAATACACAAGGGGTGGCTAACCAAGTTAGGCTCCATTTACCACCGGAGGCTACGCCATTGGTAGCAGTTCTAACTGGGGTACCCCCTCTCAAGGAAAATGGCAGGGAAACACCTGAAGAACTTATCCGCAAAGTCAAATTTTGGTGCACTACATACTCTGAAGGAGGGTTCGAAGCATCATCACACATTATAATGGCCAGACGGGTTGGATGGGTTGGTCCTTGTGCTAAACAAAAAGAGGGACATTGTGTTGTTATCAATTTTGATCAGAGGGAAGTAGCGGGTTGGCTCTTCCAGGGTAACAAACACTGTGGCAGAGGGGGTATTAGTGTATTTCCATTGGCTTTCTTTTACCCGCATAAAATAGCTGATCGGCCAAATAACCCAACTCCCCCTTTAAACCAGCAACTGGGAGCAGATAGGAATGAGTCGGGTATTAGCTTTAAACCCAGTGTGGATTATCACCCTCAGATGAGGACTGGTGGGCATCCCACTGCTCTTTTAATTCTGGGGGATGACGCAAGAGAAAGTGCAGCTAACAGCAGGTTAAAATTAGCAAATAGATTTTCCCTGTTGAGTCGGTTGGATGGTAATGATTGACTAACTTTCGGCTTCCCTATACATGGGCAGGAAGCTGATATACAGAGGGAGCACATAAATAACCTGACCCGTGGAAATGAGCTAAGTGGGGTAGGATTAGTCAAAATACTTAGTTGGAATATTGCAGGACTAAGAAATAAAATGGATGACTCCATATGGAATGACATATTAAGGGAGTATGATGTGATTGGGCTCCAAGAATCCTGGGAAACTGACACTATCCTCTGGCTGGTTGGTTATGCAACTTATGCTGAACCAGCAAGGCCATCTACAGCTGGAAGACCGAAAGGTGGCCTAATAACACTGATCTCCCTGAAGGTCGCAGGAAACCATCGTAAATTGGATTCCGTGTCAGCAAACTGTTTAGCAGTTGAAATTATGCCTACTAATTCAACTAAGGTTTTAATAATTAATTTTCACAACTCATTTGATAGAACCTCTGTTTTTGAGCCCCTGCCCAGTTTAAAAAAAATGTTGGAGTCCTATAAGGAGAAGCAAGTCACACCTTATTCGGTTATTATTTTAGGTGATTTTAATATACATTTATGTTTAAAGAATTGCCATGTTGCCAATAGCTTAGGGCCTGGCAAGTACACGGAAATACATTTTGAACACACACAGCAGGGGGAATTTTTAGAGGACACCCTAGCGGAGTTTGGTCTTTTATATCCAAATGATCTGGGTGGGAAGGTTGACATACCATCTTTTAAAGGAAGGGGAATGTACACAACCATCGATTATATCTTTATTAATACTGCTTTGGAAGCCTACGTTAAAGACTATACGGTTATGTGGTCACAGTTTAGTGATCACAATCCTATACATCTGATTTTGGCAGGGGGAATAGGACTCAATTTTGAGACTAATAGACATGTCTCTAATCTAGCCATCAAATCAAAAGACCAGGGTCGTAGACTCAAATGGTGTAAGATCATTCCGGACGAGTTCTGTAATGAGCTGGTCGCCAAAGTGGGCTTGGAGATAGAGTTTTATCTTGATATTAGGATAAGGGACAACAAGACACTCACGGCCTATGCTGAAATATGCAATCAGGTGGCTAGAGCCCTAACATTTACCTGTAAGGAATTCCCAAATAGAGGTGAGAGGTGGTTTGACCACAAGTGTACTGACGCTCATCAGAAGTTGATGGTTACCCTGAACAACAAACCACAAGATACATTTCTGATAGCTATCCTCAGGAAAAATTATAAATTAGCGGTACATACCAGTAAGTCAGAAATTAAAAATGAGGCTTGGAATGAGTTACTCTCCACTGATGTAATTAGGAATAGTGACAAGTTTTGGAATGTTGTTAACAAACCATTTTTTTCAAATAATAACAATAGTCCACTGGAATGTAATATTCCGGAAGAGGAGTGGCTTAATCATTTCAGACATATATATGGGGATCATGGACCCTCAATTACACCATTTGTAGTTGAGAACTACACTTTAGTGTTTACTGACAAGGAAGTAGCGGTGGCCATTGACCAGATGTCAAGCAATACAGCACCTGGACCGGATGGTGTCCCGGTGGATCTTTTTAAAACTAATGTATTATTATGGTCCAACATACTATCAAATGTTTTTAATATGGCCTGTAAATTTGGCCTGCCACAATCTTGGTCCCAGTCAGTTATAGTTCCAGTCTTCAAAAAGGGAAATAGAGGAGACCCACGATGTTATAGGCCAATTTCACTGATAGATTCTGCAGTGAAGGTTTTAGGAAGAGTCGTCCTTGGCAAACTCACTGACTGGTTAAATGACACTAATATCCTCTCAAATTTACAGTATGGGTTCAGGAAAGGGAGAGGAACCATGGACCAGTGTCTAAATTTGTTTTTATTGGAATGGAAGTAAACGATTGCCAAGAAAGGTTAACTCTATTTGGCATTCATGGACCTTTCCTCGGCGTTTGACCGAGTAAATAGATCCAAATTATGGCATTTGTTATTAAAATTAGGTTTGGATAAGAATATCGTAAACCCTCTGGCCGATTTGCATAAGGATCTTACAGCCGCAGTGAGATTTGACCAAAAAGGCAATCTTACACAAGGCATCCGCATTATTAAAGGAGTTAGACAGGGATGCATCTTAGTCCCACTTTTATTTACTTTATATATTAACAACCTTGATTCAGTTTTAATGGGGGCGAGTAGGGACATCCCACGTGTGGGGGAGCGGTTAATTCCGGCTCTCCTATACGCGGATGATGCCGCCTTGATAGCTAGAACAGCAATTGGCCTACAGCATCTTTTAACTACCTTTGCCGATTTTATGAAGTCACTGGACCTTGATGTTAATTTCTCAAAATCTCACACAATGACTTTGGGTCTTAAGCCTAGGAAACCCAAGACTCTTTTTTGTGAAGGTAACATAATATCACGGGTGACCTCGTTTACATATTTAGGGGTTTTATTTGATGAAAGGGGTACATGGGTACCACACATGAAAGCAAAAAGAAATGTAATGGCCAGATCTACCCTGGCTGTCCTTGACTTTGCATGCAGATTAGGGGCAAAGCCAATGCAAGCAATGCTAAATATATACAGGGCCAAATGCATTTCCATAGCAAGCTATGGCTCTGACCTCTGGGGATACAGAGATGTTAGGGATATCCAAATAGTAGAAAATAAATTCCTAAGAAATTTGCTATCTGTGCCACAGTCAACATCTTCTTTTATAATCCACCAAGAAACCGGTTTAAGTTTTATATCAGACCTAATCGGTATGGCACCTTTACTCAAGTGGATAGGAATTTGGATAAACCCAGAGCTAGAGATGAACCGTGAAATTATTCGCGATTGCCTAGCACTTGATTATGCAAGCAGTATCCCCTGGCTGAGCTATATGAAAAGGCTCGCCACTTATTTAGGAAGGCCAGAGTTGTTCACCTCTCCAGAAAAGCTGCTAAAGGCGGATTTGATTTGGGGTAAAAACACGTACCTGCTGGTGTCACAGATGGATAGAAAGGCCAGGGATCTGAAAAAGCCATTGGTACGGACACATCAATTGTTATCCACTTCATGTGCAATGGAACCCTATCTAAATATAGTAACTAATCAGCACCATTGTTTCCTTCTTGTGAGGTTTAGATTTAATCAATTACATCTACTTCTTGCAGAACCAAAGGGATGGAAAAAGATGTACGTGTTACAATTTTTCCACTCAGGACTCATTGCACTTTGTTTTATTCTGTGAGCACTTTATGCACATCCGGAACCGGTTCATTTTACCCATTTTAAGGGGCAAAGGTTTTTTACAGGCTAGACCTGCTTTTATATATTTGCAGATGCTGACTAATGTTTGTGAAATTTTTAATATAGCCAGTTTTATGACAGCAGCGGTCAGAATAAAGAAAAAGAGAGGGATCGCTATGAATTAAATCATTTTTAGCTATGGTGAATTTTAATTATTATAATATGAATTGCTTTTTTGTAGATGATCTGTTGGTGTTTGTGTAATTGTAGTATACAGTGTGTTTTATGTAGTATGCTTTTATGGTTTTAATTAACCGAATAAAGTGAATTTGAATGACTGACAACTGTATGCACAATGTTGGTAATGTCGATAAAAATTATACTAATGGCTGCCATATTATTCTTAGGAGGTAAAATGAACTCACATAATTGCTGTCGAATTCACCCAAGGTGACCCCCCATCAACCTCGAGTCAGAGATACGTGGTCAAGTAGGTCCTGCAACCCATGTCCACTCTTATCAAATAACAAGTCAAAGGTGAGGTCCCCCATAAATTACAGGCAAACACACACCCAGGGAAAACTCTGATCGATTCCACAGATAGATAGTTGCACTAATAACAAGCCTCAGGTAATTGATCCCAATTCAGCCCATTTGGCCAAATGCTAGGGTTCCCCAAAGATACCACAAAGCTAGATACCACATGTAGATAGGTACACTCAATCAATCAGGGCACGACAGGCACACCACATGTAGCGATCACATGCTCCTCACAGCGGACATCGGAACACATACACACTGGCCCACATTAGCTCCCCCCGAGGTCGATAGCGATCTGTGTCCTTATCAGATGCACACATGTGATTGATTTATGACTAAGATGCTCTTTTGGAATGTAGAGAATATTTTATTGTACCTCATGAACTGTATAAACTGACGTCAAAAACTTTGTACCAAAGGCCTCTTGTCTTTTCATTTATCTAAGTTAAAGTCATATCCAAGCAACATTTTGGCGAGCCAGATAGGAGAGTTTAGTTCACCGAGCCCGACTGCCATCGAAGGAGAGACCCTGGCCCAAATGGAATCATCTGCGCAAAAAAGATTTGTGATTAGACACCATAATTGATTAAAAGGTCTGCTGAATCCACGGGGCGAAGGTCCAGCCGGAGACAGCCATCAAAGGGTAAGAGAGCTACATTTGATCCTTAGTCCCAGCATGTAGCGTATGGCAAATTAGGACAAGCGCATAGATCACTTTAGTTTTTTCCATAGTCAGCATGCTACAAGAAAGCAAAGGTAGCTACCTGACCTTGGGCATGGAGCACAAGGTATGCCTCGTCCCCGTGTGTTAGCAAGGGATAGCCTGGCTTTAGACTTGGAAAAGGGTCCACCTCATCCCCGTTTTGTTAGCAAGGGATAGCCTGGGTTTCGGCTTGGAACAGGGTTCTCCTAGTCCCCAGGTGTCAGCAAGGGATAGCTTGGACCGCTGTGCTTGGTGGCAAGTCGGTTCGCATAGGCTCTGGGTGTGATATAGAGCTAACATCTCAAATTTGATTTTTGATTCCAACACTTATAGCACCGGAATGAAGTTAGAGGGGTTCCCTTTTTTCTCTCCACTTGGATCACTGGACATTAGGCAGTGATACGCATGACCCCTTGGTGTAACATAGGGTGTAATTCGGAAGTTAGGGAAACAAAATCAGACCTGGGTGAATCAGGTATCGCTTGTGTCTACCCACAGAGGACTGATAGTTTCAGGCTATTCCTTTTTGTCCAATAAAATTGTTGTTATTTTTATCTGCCAATAGTGACAGACTATCAGGCTCGCCTAGCTCTGTGTATTGCACAGAGCATCCCCTCCCCATGGGCTAAAGGCACTAGAAGAGGGCTCAGTTTTTTTGGGACAAAATATTTTTTCTGTCAACTTTTTTAGTCTCTTTCAGATCTTTTACATTTTTTACATTTATTGATGTTATGGTGCTGTTGAATTTTGCAAAATTATGCTGCATGTTTAAATGTTGTGTCTTGTTAATAATTCTATGGTTTTAAGTGATAATAACCATTTCTTCCAAATCAGAAGTTTATGATTGCTAGTTTTCTGCTGCAAAAATAATCCACACTGCCCTGAACTAACAATGGCACTTTTGTTACAGGTTGTTATTGCTTCATTGCATTATTGTCTCTATTTTAATGTTAACCAATTTCTTGTTGGTGCATCAGGTTGTTTTTGTACTCATAACCTGTAAATTGAGTTTTGGTACTACCCCCATGTACACACTTCTCCCAGATAAGAGTAGAATTGGTAACTAATTTTAATAAACTTTCAATAGAACCAACATTTTGCAAACCCTTAAAACAAACAAGTTTCCCACTCCACCATGGAGACTCCGTTAGACCACATGAAAGTGAAGTTCTCCAACCAGGCTTGGAGACTAGCGAGACACTGCTGTGAGTGGCACGTGCACTCCAAGACACATGCATTCCCCTGGCATGAGGGGGGAACATTTAATACCAACATCATAGCACTCGCCAAAACTTTCATTCAAACCAGACATAAGTGCCAAGAGGGAAGACATCTAAATGATCCTGTGAAGAGGGAGGCTCCAGATCCTCTGAGTCCGACAGCAAAGACGAAAGCCTAGAACGGGGCCAGTCAACCTTGGGGGAGATAGGGAGCGCTCACCAAAAACCACCCAGGTGCGTAAGAACATGCTCAACCCCCTGGCAGCCCTGGACACCCTTGAGGAGGGCCCTGTGGTCACAGTGCTCATAAGCAAAACACAGTACCGCTTCCTGGTGAATACGAGGATGCCTAGGCCATGCCTACAGGAAGGAGCAGCCCCTATATCAAAGACCATAGCTAAGATACAGGGGATCTCAGGATCCGTGGCTAAGGTCCCTCTCAGGGAACCCCTTGAACTAGAAATAGGAGTAAGAGTAAGATTAAAGAACAGTTATTGTTCTATCTGTCCTCCCTGACAAATATCTAGGATGGGGCCTATTGTCTAAACTGAGGATGTCTATTCTGTTCACTGAGGATGGGAGTATAGCCTGCTCCTTCCATGAAGCCCACGCAGACCAATGCTATCCACCCACATCTCAAGAATATTAGTCAGGACAATCCTGGACCATCAAGCCTCCTCAAAGGAGCAGTTTGGGGTTATATGGGAGACCTCCTAAACTTGTACAAACCAGCACGACAGTGGACCAGCCATGCACACCATTGCTTGCTAGAAAAAGGCCAAAGCAGTAGCAATTAGGGAACACAGGGAACCGAGGACCCTGGATCATGACACAAACAGGACCATCATACTCCCAGTAGGCTAGGGGGGAGGCTGGCTCGGGGCTGCCCGGTTCAGCCTCTGCCACCACCCTGTCACCTCTTCAAAAGGAAGAGGCGGCCCAGGCGAAGAAGTACCTGGCCAAGGGGTGCGTTTCCTGCATTGGAAGCCCCCTCTTTGCTACCCGATGCAGGGCAGAGACAAATGACTACATGTCTGACCATCAGGACACTGCCTCAGGGAATTGTTTATGCTGGCCACATGGGAGAAATCCCTGTGCCTAGAGTGGAGAGGCCACCTCCTACATTCGCCACCCCATGGTTCTGCTGGAGCGACCAAGAAACTGACAAGAGCACCCCCAGAGGGGTCGGGCAACCACGAACATACAGGTGGCACCTGATTGGGAAAGAAATCAGCAGCGGCACCCCAGGGGATCCAATGAAGCGCCCTCACCAGAGAGCCAAGAGAAGGGCAGCCTCAACCTATCACAGAATGCAACTACTGTCTGCGAAGAAACCACAAATTTGACCATTGTCCCCTAAAATTAGTTATCAGTGCTACCCCCACAGAATCCCGACACACAGAACAAACACCAAAAACCCTCAGACATGCAGGTTATCCAGAACATCAGCACAAGCATACCTCTCACACCGCTTCAGGAAGCCCTTCACAAGTGCAGAAGGAAACATCACAACAGTGGGAACACTCAAAAGCTTTAATTCAACAGCAATAGTAGGGAACACTCAAAATCTTGAATTTAACTAAAACAGTAGGGAAAATTCAAAACCTTTAATTCAACAGTCAGGATAATTCAAAACCTTTAAGTTCACACAGGAAAACCTCAGGACAACGATGCTATGTTGATCGGGAATCCAAGCTAGAGTCCTCCATCCGGATGCCCACAGGAGGCCTAGGGCCCCCTCGGCTATTGATCCCCTGAGGCGGGTTGGCTGACCGCGCCCCGAGGGGGAAGATAGTGTGACAATGGAGTAGGACAGCCCCCACCAGTGCATAAAAGTAGGCACCCATATCCTTGTGCTCATACCACCAAGAAAAAGGACCCCACTCTACAATGTCTTTCAGGCCTCCTCCAAATGGAGGCCCTCCTACAGTTCCAAAACTGGGCAAATGCTCCGGTGATGGAAGCTAGACCATCCAGCTATTTGAGGAAGAAGGGTTGAAAGAACCCTAGAGCTCCACTGGCCTCTTTCCAATCCACCACCGAGCTAGCAGATAAATCCACCAGCGAGCAGCTGTTTCAGTTCACTTACTCGCCACGCAATAAGCTCCTAACTGGACACTGGACTCCCCACTGGCTGCAGTGCCTTCAACTCCATCCCCCTCTCCCCAAAAACAATTACAAAACCTTCTGAGGTCGACCCATTGGATCACACCTCACCTAACGTGATAGATCCGGAACATCCAGGGTCCGGGGGAGAGAGGAGCTGCGGGAGGTAGAGAGTCTTTACAGATAACCTTCTCAGCCTGTGTCTGGGATACAGGGTGGGCACGTCAACCATGCCTAGCAGGTCAAAATGACACTCATGGGGTCCCAAGAGGCAGCTTCCACAGAAGTAGACAGCCCGATCCTAGCCATGGCTGCATTCAAGCCACAGGGTCCATAGAACAGTGTCCCAGTGATGGATCCTCAAAGCCACCAAAAAAGAGTCCAGTTCATGGGCCCCATTGCGTCGAAAAGCCCCACCAAGTTCATTAATGCCACCTCCATCAGGCTGGATACCTAAAGTCCCAATGGGACCTTTGACTCTTGCCGAGAAAACACTGCATGCAAACATAGTCCAAGCCATTTTTCCCACTTCAGGTCCCCCGCAAGGGGTCCAGACACAAAACTCCAACCACCTCCAGTATCCTTGTTAGAAGTGGCAACATCCAAGACTAGGGAACAGCCCACCAGGACCCACATAAAAGAGCCCAAAGGTTCTTAACCTTTTCAGAAGAAGGACGGGACCCAGAAATTCAGCCAAATTAGAGAAACCTCATTCCACGACATGTGCAAAGACCTAAGGTTCACGCACGTGTCAACGGAAACTTGATACCTAAAAAGTAAACATCCACCTCTCCTCAGAATCGTATGCAGCCCAGATAGGTCAAAAGGACACCTCAGCAACTGCTAAAATATCACACTCCGAACAGATTAGCCTGCAGAGAAAATACTGTCCCCGCTGTAGCAAGCAGAGGGGAGAAAAATCCCCATAATACAAATCGCATTAAAATTAGTTTAAAAATCCCCAGTCATCCCCAAAATCCTAAATGATGTAAAATGAATTTAAAAATCCTGGGTCATTCCCAAATCACTCACTGAAATTAGTTTAAAAACCTCACCAATACCATTGAAAAGTCTATCACCTCCGCCCAATCCCGATAGGAAATTTTGCTCCCCAGTAAAACCATATAGCCCCCAGCAAAACCATATAACAGGATCATTTTACAGATGAAACAGGAATGTTCTAATAAATTACCTAACAAATGTGTTTTTCCAAGTTAACCTGTGACCCACAGCTCTTACCCTATAGGTCAACGATTGAACTATAAGTGCACTGACATTACCACATAATGCCATTCCTTTAATCAGGACTCACAAAAGACTTTCAAAAGACCAGTCACTCAAGTACTTCAGAGTTCAATTGACTTTCTAACTTTGTTTTTAAGAGACATTCTTTCTACAATGCACCAAGGTGAAAACACCCCTGGGCGCCCAGACAACAGTCACCAGAAACCGAAGCACAGGCAACAGCCACCAGATATTGGACCACAGACAATGAACAACAAAATACTGGCTCAGACGATGAGTCCCATGGGAGGGGATCCAATACCAGCAAAGACACCCCATGCCAGGAAATCTGGGATAGGGATATTAATAGGTATACCTGGTTGGAGGGGAAGGGGCAACCCCTAATTGTATGGAAACTTATGTTGTACTCTTTATGTTTCAGAGGCAAAGGAACCATACAGCTAGGCAGCAACAAGAATTGTGACACAATACCTCAGATATCGGACCCGCAACGGGGCACCTCCATGCTGATGGATGTATACTGGCAATGCGGTGACCTTGCCTTCAACCAGCTCATCCCTGGATGGCAGGGCCTCTGTGCCATTGTGACTATACACACCCCAACCCTACTTATACCTGGAGAAGGTCTGTCAGAGTTGTCTCAACATCTGTTACAGAAGAATTCAGACTCTTCACAGAAGCTCAAGTAAATGCCGGAGGGTAAATACTTTTCTTCACCATGCAAACAAAAGTCAGCGCCCACTGGTTATAAACACCCAGATAGGAGCTGATGCGAATGATGAATAATACTGAGCTGTGGATGGAGGGTGGGGTGTGTGCCAAGATTGGTGCTTCCTGTTGTACGTTTATCCCCAGCAATGACATGAACAATGGGACATTAGCCCATGCCATTCAAGATCTGCATAGTCTACAAGCTGATATAAAGAAAGAGGGAGGTGCCCCGGAGCAGGACTGGTTTCATAGTATCTATTCATGGATTCCGTTATGGGTGTCCAAGCTACTGACATCCATGATGCCTATTCTCCTTGCTGTACTTCTGTTATGTGGTTTCCTACAAGTGGGGGTTTCTTGCTATAAATAAGCAGTTCTCAAATTCGGTAGTATGCACTTATTTTGGGAAAAAGCAACCGATACACCCACACCCGCACTTTCAAATAACATAACTGTCATGACATACGAGGAGGATAGAGTAGTTGATGACTCATCTAGAGGGGGGAAAGTTGAGATGGGTGAATATGATGTCAATGAATGTCATGATTTGTGCAGGCTCGACAGTGGGAATATCAGTAAATTCAATGTGAACGTGTAGCACAGCCTACGCCCACATAATCTCAACAATGCCCATCAATGCAATGTCAATCTATACCTTAACTTGTGCCTGCACAGGAGCGCCGACATCAGCAATAATGATACCAATGTGGGTCATAATCCATGACTGTACGATAACATTATTGTTGCCAATAAAAACAATGTCAATGTACGTTCAGACCAAAGCAAACATACCTTTGATAACACCATTAAGGACAATGCCAACTGTACGCACAATGTCGGTAATGTCAATAAAAATTATCCCAGTGGCTGCCATATTATTCTTAGGTGTTCCAATGAACTCACATTATTACTGTTGGATTCACCCAAGGTGACCTCCCGTTCATTCCAGAGTCAGAGATATGTGGTCAGGCAGGTCCTGCGACCCATGCTCACGCTTATCGAGTTACAACTCACAGGTGGGACTCCCTTGAAATTTCAGGCAAAAACAAGTCTGAGGTAGTTGACGCCAATAAAACCTAGTTGGCCAAATGCTTGTGTTCCCCAGAAATACCACAAAGCTAGATACCACAGGTAGATAGGTACACTCAACCAATCAGGGCACTCACCACACGTAGCGATCACGCGGTCCTCACCAGACATCTGGACACATACACACTGGCCCACATTAGCTCTCCCCAAGGTCGAGAGCAATCTGTGTTCTTATCAGATGCACACATATGATTGATTTATGACTAAGATGCTCTTTTGGAATGTAGAGAACATTTTATTGTACCTCATGAACTGTCTAAATTTAAGGCCAAAACTTTGTACTTTGAGAGATTTCGAGCAGATGCATTCTGGCCATGGCTCTCCTGACCACCATGTTTAATTAAATCAACTTGTTTCTATTTTGCCAAATGCCTCTTTTCTGTTAATTTATTTAACCCCTTCGATGCTCATGACGGAATGGTTCCGTCATGAGCATCGGTGCCCCTGTGCTCATGACGGAACCATTCCGTCATGAGGCCAGAGGCACGATATCCCTCTGCTGCAGACAGCAGAGGGATTTCTATTTCACCCCTGTGACCTTGGGAGCTGGGGAAGAGCTTCCCCAGCTCCCGAGGCCCCCTCCCTGGTTTCTGTGCCATGAGGATCAGTGCGCACGTCACGCTGTCCTCATTGCACAGAAACCGAAACTGAAATGAGCCTTTAGGCTCATTTCAGTTTCACTTTCTATGTGCTCAGGGGGCTATCTCAGCCCCCGGGCACGTAGAAAGATGGGAGAGGTATCATTGGAAAGGGGAGAATCTCCCTTTCCAATGGTACCCCTCCCCAGTGGATCCCTGCTTGGGGATCCACCCACTAGACACCAGGGAGGAGGGAGTGGCCTCCCACCCGACTGAGGCACAATTTTTATCGGGAGACCTGGGCGAACGCTGGGTGGTAGGAAATTTGTGTCAGCCCGGTGATGCCACAACTTTCCCACACACAAATGTGTGAAAAAAGTGATTTTTTACAGCACAATTTCAGGTTTGCAGGGGATTCTGGGTAAGAAAACGTTGGGGGATCCACGCAAGCCATACCTCCCTGGAATCCCCGGGTGTCTAGTTTTCAGAAATGTGTGGGTTTGGTAGGTTTCCCTAGGTGGCCGCCGAGCCCCGGGCCAAAAAGTCATGGGACCCCCCTTGCAAAACCAGGTCGTTTTGTGATAGGCAATTTTGATGTCGCCTCAATACGTTTTGGGCTTTTGCCTGTCGCTGGTACTTGGGCCTCCCACCAGAGTGAGGCACCATTTTTATCGGGAGACCTGGGGGAACGCTGGGTAGTAGGAAATTTGTGTCAGCCCGGTGATGCCACAACTTTCCCACACACAAATGTGTGAAAAAAGTGATTTTTTCAGCAAAATTTCAGGTTTGCAGGGGATTCCAGGTAAGAAAACGTTGGGGGATCCACGCAAGACATACCTCACTGGAATCCCCCGGGTGTCTACTTTTCAGAAATGTGTGGGTTTGGTAGGTTTCCCTAGGTGCCGGCAGAGCTAGGGTTCAAAAACTACAGCTAGGCACTTTGCAAAAAAAGGGTCATTTTTCACTGTGAAAATGTGGTGTGTCCACGTTGCGTTTTGCGCTGTTTCCTATCGCGGGCACGAGGCCTACCCACACAAGTGAGGTACCATTTTTCTCGGAAGACTTTGGGGAACCCGGGGTGGGTGGAATTTTGTGGATCCACGCAGATTCCAGAACTTTCCACCACAGAAAAGTGAGGAAAATGTGTTTTTTTTGACAATTGTTTAGGTTTGCAAGGGATTCTGGGTAACAGAACCTGGTGAGAGCCAGTCAAGTCCCCGCATCCTGGATTCCCCTGGGTGTCTAGTTTTCAAAAATGTATAGGTTTGCTAGGTTTCCCTAGGTGCCGGCAGAGCTAGGGTTCAAAAACTACAGCTAGGCACTTTGCAAAAAAAGGGTCATTTTTCACTGTGAAAATGTGGTGTGTCCACGTTGCGTTTTGCGCTGTTTCCTGTCGCGGGCACTAGGCCTACCCACACAAGTGAGGTACCATTTTTCTCGGAAGACTTTGGGGAATGCGGGGTGGGTGGAATTTTGTGGATCCATGCAGATTCCAGAACTTTCTACCACAGAAAAGTGAGGAAAATTTGTTTTTTTTGACAATTTTTTAGGTTTGGAAGGGATTTTGCATTACCAGAACCTGGTGAGAGCCAGTCAAGACACCCCATCCTGGATTCCCCTGGGTGTCTAGTTTTCAAAAATGTATAGGTTTGGTAGGTTTCCCTAGGTGCCGGCAGAGCTAGGGTTCAAAAACTACAGCTAGGCACTTTGCAAAAAAAGGGTCATTTTTCACTGTGAAAATGTGGTGTGTCCACGTTGCGTTTTGCGCTGTTTCCTGTCGCGGGCACTAGGCCTACCCACACAAGTGAGGTATCATTTTTCTCGGAAGACTTTGGGGAACGCGGGGTGGGTGGAATTTTGTGGATCCACGCAGATTCCAGAACTTTCTACCACAGAAAAGTGAGGAAAATGTGTTTTTTTGGACAATTTTTTAGGTTTGCAAGGGATTCCGGGGACCAGAACCTGGTGAGAGCCAGTCAAGTCACCCCATCCTGGATTCCCCTGGGTGTCTAGTTTTCAAAAATGTATAGGTTTGATAGGTTTCCCTAGGTGACGGCAGAGCTAGGGTTAAAAAACTACAGCTAGGCACTTTGCAAAAAAAGGGTCATTTTTCACTGTGAAAATGTGGTGTGTCCACGTTGCGTTTTGCGCTGTTTCCTGTTGCGGGCACTAGGCCTACCCACACAAGTGAGGTACCATTTTTCTCGGAAGACTTTTGGGAATGCGGGGTCGGTGGAATTTTGTGGATCCACGCAGATTCCAGAACTTTCCACCACAGAAAAGTGAGGAAAATGTGTTTTTTTTTACAATTTTTTAGGTTTGCAAGGGATTCTGGGGACCAGAACCTGGTGAGAGCCAGTCAAGCCACCCCATCCTGGATTCCCCTGGGTGTCTAGTTTTCAAAAATGTATAGGTTTGGTAGGTTTCCCTAGGTGACGGCAGAGCTAGGGTTCAAAAACTACAGCTAGGCACTTTGCAAAAAAAGGGTCATTTTTCACTGTGAAATGTGGTGTGTCCACGTTGCGTTTTGCGCTGTTTCCTGTCTCGGGCACTAGGCCTACCCACACAAGTGAAGTACCATTATTCTCGGAAGACTTTGGGGAACGCGGGGTGGGTGGAATTTTGTGGATCCATGCAGATTCCAGAACTTTCCACCACAGAAAAGTGAGGAAAATGTTTTTTTTGTTTGACAATTGTTTAGGTTTGCAAGGGATTCTGGGTACCAGAACCTGGTGAGAGCCAGTCAAGTCACCCCATCCTGGATTCCCCTGGGTGTCTAGTTTTCAAAAATGTATAGGTTTGCTAGGTTTCCCCAGGTGCCGGCAGAGCTAGGGTTCAAAAACTACAGCTAGGCACTTTGCAAAAAAAGGGTCATTTTTCACTGTGAAAATGTGGTGCGTCCACGTTGCGTTTTGCGCTGTTTCCTGTCGCGGGCACTAGGCCTACCCACACAAGTGAGGTACCATTTTTTTTCTAAGACTTTGGGGAACGCGCGGTGGGTGGAATTTTGTGGATCCACGCAGATTCCAGAACTTTCCACCACAGAAAAGTGAGGAAAATGTGTTTTTTTTTTTACAATTTTTTAGGTTTGCAAGGGATTCTGGGTACCAGAACCTGGTGAGAGCTAGTCAAGTCACCCCATCCTGGATTCCCCTGCATGTCTAGTTTTCAAAAATGTATAGGTTTGGTAGGTTTCCCTAGGTGCCGGCAGAGCTAGAGTTCAAAAACTACAGCTAGGCACTTTGCAAAAAAAGGGTAATTTTTCACTGTGAAAATGTGTTGTGTCCACGTTGCGTTTTGCGCTGTTTCCTGTCGCGGGCACTAGGCCTACCCACACAAGTGAGGTACCATTTTTCTCAGAAGACTTTGGGGAACGCGGGGTGGGTGGAAATTTGTGGATCCACGCAGATTCCAGAACTTTTCACCACAGAAAAGTGAGGAAAATGTGTTTTTTTTGACAATGTTTTAGGTTTGCAAGGGATTCTGGGTACCAGAACCTGGTGAGAGCCAGTCAAGTCACCCCATCCTGGATTCCCCTGGGTGTCTAGTTTTCAAAAATGTATAGGTTTGCTAGGTTTCCCTTGGTGCCGGCAGAGCTAGGGTTCAAAAACTACAGCTAGGCACTTTGCAAAAAAAGAGTCATTTTTCACTGAGAAAATGTGGTGTGTCCACGTTGCGTTTTGCGCTGTTTCCTGTCGCGGACACTAGGCCTACCTACACAAGTGAGGTACCATTTTTCTCTGAAGACTTTGGGGAACCCGGGGTGGGTGGAATTTTGTGGATCCACGCAGATTCCAGAACTTTCCACCACAGAAAAGTGAGGAAAATGTGTTTTTTTGGACAATTGTTTAGGTTTGCAAGGGATTCTGGGTACCGGAACCTGGTGAGAGCCAGTCAAGTCACCCCATCCTGGATTCCCCTGGGTGTCTAGTTTTCAAAAATGTATAGTTTTTCTAGGTTTCCCTAGGTGCCGGCAGAGCTAGGGTTCAAAAACTACAGCTAGGCACTTTGCAAAAAAAGGGTCATTTTTCACTGTGAAAATGTGGTGTGTCCACGTTGCGTTTTGGGCCGTTTCCTGTCGCGGGCACTAGGCCTACCCACACAAGTGAGGTACCATTTTTATCGGGAGACTTAGGGTAACACAAAATTGTAGAGCAACTGTTATTATCTATTGACTTTCGATGCATTTCTGCCTTCCAAATGAAAGACAATGTGTAAAAAAGAAGTCATTTTGACCTATAATTCTCATGCTAGTATGGGTACTCCCAATTTCGGAAATGTGCAAATATCTACTGTTTCTAAACTCTATATTTTGTTCCCATTTCAGAAATATATAGGTGTCTTTCATACCGATTTTTCCATGTATAAATGTTCCCAGAATAATTGCTATATACCTGGGACATAATAAAAAACCATTGCAAGACGCTGCTCAGTTATTGGCTCTGGGTTCGTCGGGTTCTTGGTAAACCTACAAGTCCTATATATCACCACAACCAGAAAGGTCCACCGGATGTAATGGTATATTGCTTTCAAATAGCTGTCATAATTAGAAGAAGTTACAGGTGAAAACGTTGACACAAATGGCTGTTTTTTCAACTAATTTTCAATTTTTCCTGTATTTAACTGTTTGTTTCTATAAAGAAAACTTGAAGGATCTACACAAATGACCCCTTGCTGAATTCAGAATTTTGTCTAATTTTCAGAAATGTATGGCTTTCCAGGATCCATTATTGCTTTCATACCCATTTCTACCATTAACTGGAAGGAGGTTGAAAGCACAAAAAATAGCAAAAATAGGCTATGTCCCAGAAAAATGCCAAAACTGTACAAAATTTTGGTTTTCTGACAAAAGTCTGCTTGTTCCTGAAAGCTGGGAAGATGGTGATTTCAGCACCACAACCCCTTTTTGATGCCATTTGCAGGGAAAAAACCAGATGCTTTCATCTGTAGCCCTTTTTTCGCATTTTTCCCCCAAAAAACTAAATTTAGCTGTATTTTGGCTAATTTCTGGGTCCCCTCCAGGGGAATCCACAAACCCCAGATACCTTTAGAATCCCCATGATGTTGGAAAAAATGGACGCAAATTTGGCATGGATACCTTATGTGGTCAAAAAGTTACAGGGCCCTAAGCGCAAACTACCCCAAATAGCCAAAAAAAGGCTTAGCACAGGAGGGGAAAAGGCCTAGCAGCGAAGGGGTTAAGGTAAATCCATATCTGAATAACAATAACATAACACAATGTAACTATATGATTGTTACAGTCTCAGGGATTTGTGTGTGTGTGAGTGTGTGACAAAAAAGTATTTTTCTTCAACGTCAAGGCTTCATTTAGTCGAGCTTCACCTTACAACATGTTTGTGCCTTCAGGAGGTCGTCTTCGGTGAATCCTGCTGCTCTTATTTTGAAAGAATGGTGAGGGCACCATTTTGAGAGGTGCATTGCTCATATTCTCTACATGAAGATCTGTACTTCTGTTGACTTACCTTTACTTAGTTCCACCTTGCACCATGTTTGTACAATTGAGTGATTTTCTCCTCTGATTCCTGACATTGTCTTCTTTTTCACTACAGACTGGTGAGGCATTTCCAAGTTGCTTAGTGACCGGATACCATTTTGCACAGCATATCATTGTCTACATGTGTTGCTCCTAAATTATTAGATCTCTTTAATTCCTTTATTTCTGACTCCAAAGCTAGTGGCTCCTTTGCAGAAGCCTTAATATCCATTATAGCCAAGCAAGATAAAGATACAATTTAAAAAAACAAACAATATAGGCCCATTTCACTTACTAAGTTATGATTGTAAATTTTCCCAAGGGTTGTGGTTGTTGACTGAGTGGGGTTTTACCCCTCAACAAATAACCTTATTTCTTACAAACTTGTACTATATTCTCTTCAAATGACTTGTTGAAAAACTAGTTACCTAAATGAAAATAATCTACTGCAGCGCTTCAGTAGTGACCCTCCTAAACATTCTTTTATAACACACTGACTCTCAATTTAGGCCCACTTAGGAATATCAGTCAACTGGAATGGCTAAGCAAAAACCTAGTCAGGAATAGCAGTCCACAAGCATAACAAAATGGGGACAGAGAAGCATGCCCGAATTGTTGCTAAGAATTGGTGCATTTCCACTACTCACATTACAAATGATCATGATGTGTAGGGACATTAAGCAGATTTTTTGTATCTAACTGCCATTGCTTATTTCATGGTTTGCACAGACAGTACACCTTCGGACATGGTGGTGGCAAGTTCACTGTAAATGAGACACTTGGTCTGATGCTATTTCAAGAGGCATCACATCTGCCAGATCCTGCTTACTCTTAATGGAGAGAATAGGTGCTTCATCATTCAGAATACAGCCTTCACCAACACTCACACACAGCACAACACAGATTAGGGACGATTAGGGCACAGTCTTTGGAGTGAGGAAACCTTCTAAGCTACCCTCTCATCTGGTTCTGGGAAGTTCTTTCCTTCCACAAGCAAGACTTTAGGAAATCTGGTGTGACAATGACTGGTACCTTTGTGTGTGCTGGATACAAGCCCTTTGAAATATAAGTGGGGCGGGGCACAGCTTCCTGGCAGGATGGCACTCTCTCAACTACACCTAGGTCCTGTTGTTCCCTGTCTGGGCCTAATACACATTCTTAATGGAGTAGCTATTAACAGGCCCAGGCAGCTGGAAACTCCTAAAAGCCCTCAGAAACTTTTGGGCAGTAAAATGCCAACTTTCTAAAAGTGGAATTTTCAGAATTTTAATCTAAAATCTGACTTTACTATTAAAGAGGATTTTAAATTACAATTCATTTGAGTGTAATTAGTATATTTCTACATACTCCCAATCCAAAGTGAGCACTTTTTAAAAGTAATAATGTAACTTAGGATTATCCAATGGGAAAGATAGGGCTTACAGTAGGGAAAATGAGATTAGGAGTTTTTCACTAACAGGACTTGTAAGGCCTAAGTACACATATCTTAAATGTTTAAAACAATGCAACCAATGGACCTTTAGGGCCTATCTTAGGAGGGACTTATAAGTATTAAAAAGGAAGATTAAAGTCTGGCAAAAGGTTTATTTTGCCAAGTCATATTGGCAGTTTAAAACTTCACTACAGTCTGTAGCAGTTGGCCTGAAACATGTTTTAAAGTGATACTTTAGTTGGTGGCACAATGAGAGCTACAGATGCAGGCTCACTAGTAGCATTTAATTTATAGACCATGGGTACATGTAATACCATTCTACTAGAGACTCACTAGTAAATTAATTGTGCCAATCAGGTGTAGGCCAATTTTACCATGTTTTGGGCTGAGAGCACAAGCACTTTAGCATTGGTTAGCAGTGGAAAAGTGCACAAAAACCAAAATCAGAAAGTGGTGAAGGCAAAATGTTTGGGGGTGACCCTGCAGAGATGGCCAAGTCCAGCAAAGTTTCAGGGCAAATTGCTGTACATAAGAACATATATATATATCATATATTAATTGCTTTGATTTTTCTCTGGCTGTTACAAATCTATCTGATATCCTGTCCCTTTCAAAATAGGGAGAAGAGTGTAGTATCCTCAGGTCATGTCATTCTGTTCCCTCTACCTAGCTGCTCAGCCAGTGTGAGTGTTCCGGTCAGAATGTCAGTGTGAGTGGAATGCTTGGGTGCCTGTGTGTGTGTGAGACAGTTGGGAGGATGGGCTGAGCAGCTAGGAGGCTGCTCCTGGTGGGGCCTGTTCCAGCTTATTGTAACTACTGAATAAACCACATCTACTACAACTCGGCTACGTCTACTTTGTCTGCTGTACACGTGGGCTAGACCACTACATATTTATGGCGACGATTTGGAGACTTATCCACGTTTTACAAGGCACCTCAAGGAGTCAAAGAGATGACAAGCCATGGATGTCTTCATGTTGGAAGGAAATAACAGAAACTAGAAGCAAAGAGAGCAATTGGTACAAGTAATGGTTCTCAAATGACCACAGCGTCCGCGCAAGTACATTTCCAGGAGGAAGTGGTACATAAGGGACAACTGATGTAGTGTGGAGTTAAATGGTTAAAGACTTACTTGAAAGAAATGTTTATGGAGAAACAAGAAACAAGAGAAAGATGGAGCAACACGCCTCGCAGCCCCACCAGTGTCCCTCACACCGGACAGCCCCAGAAAAAGCGTGCTCTGCTCACAATCATCATATCTTACGGACTGTAAACAGAAAAAGAATTGTTTGCGTCTTCTTGTTCATCTATGTACACTGTGGCACTTTAAAGGAATAAGTTGAGTGTGCTACAGCCAGTGTAACAAAATAATAATTGACCTTATTTTACCGTGTTGGGAGTTTATGGAGATACGTTTGCAGGCACAACGCAAGTATTCACACCCTGTGCTGTGAAATGTGTGCCTACACAACTTAATTAAGCGTAAACATGCTTTCTGCCAAGTACGGTTTGTCTACATGTGGAGCCTGCCCTGTCCTCGTCTTCGATGACCCTCATTTCAAGTTCTAACCGGATATTGGAAGAGGAGCGAGATTTTTGGTGAGATAATTTTTATTATCATTTAAAGAATAACATTTGAGGCACTCCCTGGATTATGGGCAGTTTAACCGCTGTAGTTGGTTTAAAAACTGTAGCACGAGTCGCGGGAAGCGCGTGCGCACTCTTACCTGCACGAGGATCTTGGTATCTTCATTTATGACGATCTCGTTCTCGTTCTTCTTATGACGATCCTGTTTTGGTGTGCGGCAAGTTTGGATGCACGCACAAGCCGTGAGCCACACTGTCCGGGCGTGACAGCGCGCCGCCATCTTTTGTTTGGAAGCCTCACCGGAGCCACTTAGTGTGCTGTGGCTTGGAGATTTATGGAACGTTTTTCTGCCAACCACGTTCTTTGTTTTTTTTATAAACTTTATTGAAGTTTTTTTTTCGTGAAGAGTAGCGTCGCTGTGGCCAGATTAAGTTCATCAGTTTCTCGATGGCTTTCAGGAGCACCAGTAAATCAAAAGTTATCACTCTCCAATTTACGTCATTGGGGCATCTGCAGGTCAACGCGGAAAGAGTCAGGCATCAGGAGGATATGCTGTTTACTCTTGAAAAGTCAGTTCGCTGCTGTAGTTCGTCCTCTGATCAGTTTCACAAGCAGGCGTGGCAACTTCATCTCTCTGGAAGATTCTATAACGTCAAGTTGCTTTCGAGGACTGTGTGCTGTGGTTACAAAGGTACAGTTTGACTGGTGAGATTGTCTGCGTTTTCTTTTTTTGATTAACTGAGGTGCAGCCATATCAACGTCATCAACATTCTTCGGGTGAGGGGTTTCGCTCACCGGTGCTGGTTTCACAATAGCTATGTGCTATCGTTTTTTTACAAGCACCAGTATATTTATTCTTGATTGTGCTGTTGTTCTAGTTGGGGATTATTTGTCCAGTATTCTTATTGTCTGTTTTTTTTAAACACTCATTCAGTGCTGCACTTTGGTCTGCAAAAGTGTGTTTGTATCAGTCAATTTGTGATGCTTTTTGGTTTTAAGTGTGTGTGATAGTCATGTAGTGCTTCACACTTAGTTAGTGGAATGGGTTTGAGCCCCATTTTCACGTCGTAAGTCACTGTTCAGTTACTCAGGTGTGACTTTTGAATTTGGGTGTCAGTCCCATTTACTGGGTGTATAGGGGGTATCAGTCACGCTTATGTCATTAGTAATGGGTTTTAGTCCCATATACACAATGTTTAGGAGGTGTTAGTCCCACCTACTTTTCTAAAAATGGGTATTAGTTGTCTTATACCATAACTAGTCATGTATTTTGATAGAAATGTCACAGTTTGTTGCTTGCATTTTTCAGATGTAGAATCCCGACCAAGGGGATGGGAGTGGGTCTTAGTCCCATGTCTCAGGTTCACGCTTTTTCTTATGTTTTATCCCTGTCTGTGGGATGGGAGTGGGTTCAAGTCCCATTTCTCTTATTTACTGGATTTGTTACTGTTGGTATGGGTATTAGTCCCATTTCCTTGTGTGCGTGTGCCACACTGTACTGCATTTGTGTTTACTGATGCTGTACATGTCCTTGGGTATTAGTCCCATGTGACACTAGTTGTTACGCTCCATGTTCTTGGGCTTATGTCTTTCCTTACTGTGGGTTTTATGTACATCCTTTCATCTGGATGTGTGTGTGTTTGGGTGTCAGTCCCAGTTACACGTTTGAACGTCATGTTGTGTTTTTGGTGTATAAGTCGCCCTGCGCTTCACTCTGTGCTTTTGCGTCGTTCTGTTGTGTCGACGTATTGTGTGCGTTTGTCACACTGTGCTTCTTTCTGCTGCACATAGTTCGTGGGTGTCAGTCCCATGCTACGTCATATGTACATTTAGGTGTCAGTCCCAATCATTGTTTTTTTTCCACTGGGGTTTTAGTCCCACAGTGTCCCTCACATGAGGGGTGGCGTATCGCCACAGTCTCCTCACGTGAGGTGTACTTCCTTGGGTGTTGTTCCACTCATTGTATTCTAGTCTGGGTTAAGTTTACCCTTTTCTTCTGTCATGTGTGTTTTGCTCACTTGTGTATGTGAGCTCTTATTACGCTATCTGCTTTTTATTCAATTACTATGAAAGGAAGAGGATGGGTATAGTGCATGTGCATTTCTATTTCTCAATTCTTCTTTCTTTCTTCGTGCTTCCGTTTTCCCTCTCGTGATGTCATTCTTTGCATCCCTGGGTTTACGGACTATTTACATCTCTTGTACATTTCTGTGTATAGTTGTTTTCAATTTAGTTTGGATCTTTTTATTGTTCAGTATAAAAGGGATAGGATATGTAGTATCCTCAGGTCATGTCATTCTGTTCCCTCTACCTAGCTGCTCAGCCAGTGTGAGTGTTCCGGTCAGAATGTCAGTGTGAGTGGAATGCTTGGGTGCCTGTGTGTGTGTGAGACAGTTGGGAGGATGGGCTGAGCAGCTAGGAGGCTGCTCCTGGTGGGGCCTGTTCCAGCTTATTGTAACTACTGAATAAACCACATCTACTACAACTCGGCTACGTCTACTTTGTCTGCTGTACACGTGGGCTAGACCACTACAAAGAGTTGGTACAATCCCTTTGCCATTGAACAGGTGAATGCCCGGGTATAGTAAATACTGCCTAAGATATAAATCAGAGCTTGTTGCTTCCTTTTGATCTAATAATATCAAATATCTGCCATTCATAGGAAGCAAAGGTAAGGTATCTGTTCACTTGAAATAGCACATTATAATCTTTATAATTCTAACTGGAGCTGCATCCGACTAACTGTGCCCACCCTAACCTTCCCACAAATCTAAGAAAAGGGAAAAAAAAAATTCTGTTGTTACGGGTTACTTTTAGTCCTTTCAATGCTTATGAGATACCTAGAGTGGCATGTGCAAAAGAATGCTTGGTAAATAAACAAAATAATGTTACCTTCTTATATGCAGAGTTTCAGTCCCTAGGTCCTGTGAGCTAATGCATAATAGTGATGTACTAAGTACGCTTGATGCACAAAATGCACAACGTCATTGTAACACTCCTGTGTGAGATGTGTGTTATGTAGCATTAGAAACCCAATTACTAGGAGTTTGATTTTAGTCCTAGCCTCCTCACTTCATGCTCTTCTCATTTTGTTTCAATTCTGCAAAGTTGGGGTCATGGAACAGGGATACTGGGATGATTAGGAAACAACAGGAAGGTCCAAACAAGTCAGAAATCAACAGCCAATAGAAAAAAACAGATCATTACAACCGCCATGTGATCCTCGGTGGTAATTGCCCACTCAGTATATATCAACACGAACAGGTGCAGAATGGGCAGGATTTGCAAATATCACACCGTACCAAATTTGGGACTTTACAATGGTGGGGTAGAACAAGATGTTCCCCGTTCCTGGTTAGGCGAGCTAAGACAAGGAATATTTTGCCACACAATTTGTATCACTGAAATCACACAGACAAATATCCAATGGGTACACGATTTTCACCTTAGCCATAATTCAGGCACAAATAAAAGTTTGTGCCAAATTGGAAGTTGAAGTGGACATAGACTGAGTTCTGAAGTGTGTGGACAAGTTTCATGCACAGAGACAAGTAGTGTCACCGAAGTTATAAATCTTGCTTCATCTCACTACTCTCCTTTGTCTCTTCACTTTCTCGCCCTTAGAAGTACAAAGACTGTTCTACACTCTTGCAATCTATGAAGGTAAGGCAGGTCCCAGAGATGCCAAGTCTCCATGCAAGATACAGGCATGGAGACGTTTTGAACCTCCTATGTATATCTTTAGACCCAATTCAAGCTATGCTTTGAGAATGAGTGCTATAGCAATGTGCAAATTACCTCATCAAAGTTGTACTTAAATTTTGTGGTGACACAATTTGAACATTCCATATGGCACCTATTTCACTGATTAACATCTTTGCTAAAAATAAATAAAACTTTGAGTAAATGTTCACTTCATTAAGTCATTATATTGTGAAAGACATTTTCCTATTCAAGACTGATAAAAACCCTCTTTTATCTGCTTCTGGGTTCTTCTTTTGGAATATTACACATTTAGTGCACAGCCCTTCTACCTATATTGCAATGCTAACATTCTAGTGACTTCGGACCTGATTTACAGTTTGGCGGAGGGGTTACTCGGCCACTAACATGGCGGATATCCCGTCCACCATATTACCAAAGCCATATGATATGATGCACTTTTAATGAGACGTAAAGTGTATCTGTCACATTTGTGATGGAGTAACCCATCCGTCAAACTGTAAATCAAGCCCTGAGCATTTTTCTCCACCGGCCATTTTTACCGATTCAGCAGATCCCACTTCTGTCCCTGCTATATTGTCAATGAGTGACAGTGGGTATAAAGTAATTACACATGTAAAGAAAATTGCTGATGCCATCGATCACTATGTGCAGGGAACAGGCCTTTTTTTTGGATGTCTTGTGTTAATCCAATGTTATTGGTTTAATCACTCAATGTAAACCAACGATTAATGCTTTACCCTACCTCTTGTACTTCTATCCATCTTCTACAAAACATTGAATCTTAATAATCACTGTGCTCATCAACAAGGGTGTCTCATGCTCCAACACCAAGTATCAGACAAAAGCTTCAATAAATTGATGGCGTGGAAGCTGAGAAATTTGAATGGAGGCGATTTACATTTCCAGCCTTTTTGTGACTTTCATGGGCCCATCAATGTAAATCTTATTTCATTCTTTACTGACATGCGAATGTTAAATAATAGTTGAATTCACCTTTCATCAACATTTCAGATGGTGACACCTGGCATGAGCAAGGATTGAGGACAAATTGCAAATGGTGGCAGGATGAAGAATTGGTCAAAAATATATCGAAACACAGACAGTGTCTCCTGATTGTTTGTTTGTTTATGTTTATGTCTGATATCTTTAGCCACAATTTACATTCTTTGCAAAACCACTGTATTATATGACATTTAGTATATTGGCTGAACAAAGGTGCATGATTCTTGCATTATCCAATTCAATATCACAACAGGATGACAAAATGTTTTTGCGATTGCCTAATCACTTGTTTATTATGTGGGTTTTGCTGCAAGAAAAATACATGTCCAAAAACTATAATTTGGAAAGGTTAAAAATATGTGACTCAGAATTGTTTTTATTTTGTACTTTGCCCAAGTAAATTAAAGACACCCGACTTTAAAAGGGACTACAAAAATTTGCATTGGCAGTTAGCCCACCCTCGGAACATAGAAGACCTATTTAGCATATTGTGTGCCTTGAAACGATTCAGTTCATAATAAGCACAGTGCAATTCCCTCAACATAACATATTACAGCATAACATTACAAAACATAAGACATGCGTTTGTCTTCATTATAATTTTAACTACTTCATCTAGGTTAATATTTAGAATTGGACAGTAATAAGTAAAACATCTCTTATTTCTAAAGGACAAGCTAAATTTGGTGGCTAATCCTCCAGCACAATTTCCCCCATCAGTGGGTTAGTGAATTCTGCTATGTGATCCTCTGAATTTCTCCGTTTCGATTTCCACCAAACGTTAATTGAAACCATAAGTCTGAAATGCACATTATGATTTCTATTTATGCCAGGATTAAGCAATCTCTTTTTTTTACCACAGAATTTTGTGAAATGTTCCCATTTTGCAAAGTTCCCAATATTTCTAGGTTTAACTTTGCCTTTGCCCATGTGATTTTTTCCATATTGCAAGATAATTGTTCCTGCATTATAATTTCTTTTTTCACTGTAATGAACCCGAACCAAACTGGAAAATGCATGTAGAATAGTGCACTACAGGTTTACACTTTGGGAAGCTTTTGGGAAGGCGAATGTTTGCAAAATTTCTCTTCATGTTTAATATTTTATTGTGGTATATGCAAACATTGATACACGAGCCAATAACTGCGAACAAATACAGTACATTGAATATTGCGGTGGATCCACAAGATATAAATTATAGCCATTGTACCCCCAGCCACAGAATCTCATCATGCACTAAGCACACTGAAAAGGATAAAAGTGACAGATTGTTGTCTACATGTGATAAATTTACCCTAAAGCGGTATGCCGTTGACTCTATCTCAAATATAGAGCACCACCGCAGCGCATAATCAGGTGCTTTACGTTCGTCCAGTACTTTGCAACAAGTCTACCAAATGTTATTGCAGCAAAGCTAAAGGGGGGGGGGGAGTTATAACTATATTGAATACCTCGGATAACTTAGATGTGAGAATGGCCCAATAGTCCCTCAAGCTATTGCAAATCTCAAACATGTTTACTTCATCTCCATTATCCATCAGACATCTGGGGCATTTGCAATCTGTCCTACAATTATAGCTGCTGAGATGACTGGGAATACTCTAGTCGAAGCACAGTCTTAAAGTGCTGAACTGACACTCTCGTTGACCGGAGACATTGGCTACTAAGAGTAAAGATGTTAATTATGATATCACGTGTATCTGTTATACCTAAAACCTCCAACTATGCAACTGCTAGTGCCTTCGTGCAATCTGGTAACTGATGTCTGAATAATGTGTATATGGTTTTAATATTGGCTAGGATGGGTTTAATAAGGACTTCCAGTAGCTCTCTCTTATCAAGTTTTATTTCCGACTTGATAAGGGAGTGACAAACTGGAAGATATTTTTAAAAAAAACACCTGTAGGAAGTTGATGTGCAGTAACTAAATCCTTGTAAGAGTGAAGTGTATGATTTTTTTTGTAGCATATCAAGATGACTGATACCAGATTGTACCCAAATAGTGACACTAGGGTTGTAAAGACTCCCAGTAGGATAGTTTAAATGCCTTGTCGAAGGGACCTTTGTATCGTAGGTATGCCTCACACTTGCACCACTGATGCCAAAGCCTTTTTGCATCTTGGACCGCTTCGAATTTCACTCTTTGTAATAGTTTAGGTCAAATACACAAAGTAACTACCCAGCTGCATTTGGACCTGAGCAAAGTTAGTATATGCTAACCGGGGTACAATGAGATGTGGATTATTTAACAGTTTAGCCATTCTTTTACCCACTGCATTTGGACCTACGCAAAGTTAAGTTAGTATATGCTAACCGGGGTTTCATGAGGTGTGGATTATTTAACAGTTTAGCCATTCTTTAACTCACTGCCACCCAAAAGTAAAATTTAAAATCTGGTAGCTCTCATCTGCCCTCACTTTGAGGTTATTTTTTAAATATTTGCTGGCTCGTCAGACCTTATTACCCCCAGGTCCCTCCTGTCCTCGTCCCATACATTACAAAGTGGAGATAGCCATCTCCCGACAGAAAAAAAGACCAGAGGAATGCTGGGACCCTAATCCCGCCCCTCCCACTGGGAGTACATAAGCAGTACTTAAACAGCATTCCGCCTGTTCTTTTTTTCTGTCTGTCGACAGAATTGGGACAATGTGCTGGTGCTGCGCCTGCTGGGCTGGAGTGGCGTTCTCTTCTTCCTCTCCCAGTCCGGCTACCTGGCTGTGCGGGAGGGGAGTCTACTGGTCTGCCACCCAGCCTGATGGCCTTGCTGGGAGGCTTGGTTGTTCCTGGTCAGCTCTGGCATGCCGGCCGGCCCTTTACAGCTGGTGTGCCGGCCTCCCAGTTGCTTCCGGGTTGCTGGGCACATCTTCCTGTGGCCTGGCCGGGTGGAAGATGCGCTGCAATTGCCGTTTCCTGGCCTTCCCCGCCCTGGCGTGGGTCCTGGTGGATGCCTTGGGCTGGCTGGAGGGGGGGCCTTGTTCCTGTCTTGCCTGGTGGTTTACCGTTCCCCCACCCAGGTGAGTACCGCGTAGCGGTATCTGTTTTTCCCCTTTGTTTTTGGTGTCCAGTGCTCTGCTTCTGCCCTACACCTTGGGCTGGATGTTGCAGAGAAGGGGGGGGTGCTTGTTCATGTCTGTCGCCACCCACCCCCGGGGTGAGTGCCACGCTGCTGTTTTGCTTTGTGGGGGGGGAGGCTACTTGTTCACTATGTAAGGTGTGGCTACCTAGTGCTGCGGCGAGCCGAATGCTGTGGGTCCGTGGCAGCATCTTGTGTCTTTGGTGCAGCTGGACGCTTCCTTGCAGGGGTTCATGTCTCCCTCCGGTGCCTCTCTGGCCGCTTGTTCTCTTCTTTAGCGAGCTCCGATCACTCCCGTTATGCCGGTTCTGTTGTTAGTGCTGTTGCCTACGGCGGCGACAGAGTGTTCGGATTGTGGCGCTCTTGCTTCTTGCAGGTTCCCCTTGTCATGGCCGTCCTGCTTCGGGGGGCTGTCCATGGCGCGGTTGGGACTGGTTCGGTTGCGGCTTGGCCTCCTCCGCTTTTCCTCCTCTGCAGGCTCTCGTCGGGCGCTGTGGTGCGGGGCCGGTCCCCGTTCCTGGGCCTTCCTCCTTTGCCGGTCTGTTCCCTGGGTGTACTGGCTGGGCCTCACTGGTCCCTGCTGCTGCAATGCATTTCCATGGGCCTAGCCAGCTCTGGTGACTCTGTGGACTATTGCATCTGCTGTGGAGTCCTGTGTTTGCCCTCTTGGTTGGAGGTTCAGTTCCCGGCGGGTCCCCTCTGCCTTTTGTCATTTTGCGGTCGTTTAACTGATTTTCATTGTGTTGGGTGATATTGTTCGTCTGTTTTTCAGTGCCACGATACCCGTCTGGGTGATACTGTGCTTTCACCCAGGCTCCTTGGCTTGCACTGGCCTGCAGCGTTCTCCACTGGCTTGGTTCCCTGGAGGGGGGGCCGCCTGACCCTGCCTTGTGCTGGTGGTTCTCTTTGGCCGGGGTGGTCTGTGGCTTTCCCCTGTTGCCCCGGCTTTCCTCTTTCATTGGCCCTAAGGCCTTTCCATGCTGATTGCCCATGGGTGCAGGGCTGGCTCTGGCTTTTTCTTTGTTCTTGCCTGTGTGGGGGGCCTGGTGTTGTGTGCCTCTTGCTGGTGCTGTCCTGCAGCTGCTGGGGTCCCCGGCCCTTCCATTGCCATGTTTTGGTTCCCCTGTATTGCGCCGCTGTGTGTGCTCTTCTTTCTTTTCCCCTTGTGTGGTTGGCGGTCCGGGGGCTGTGCTCCGGTCGCTTCTGGTCTGCCGGCTTGTGGCTCATTTGGCTTGGCCTCCGGCTGTGCCTCCTTGGTATCGCCGGGTCTGGTGGCTCAGTGGACTAATGCATTCACTGCAGGGGCCTGTGTTCGACCTCATGGTCACAGGTTCAAATCCCGGCGGGTCCACTCAGCCTTTCATCCATCTGAGGTCGATAAAATGAGTACCATTCAGTTGGGTAACAATAAACATCTGTTATTCAGCGCCAAGATACCCAAGGGTGAACGTGCGCTTTACAAATACACATGTTATGTTATGTTTATCACCTGCTCTTCGCCTGGTTGTGGCCTGGTGGGGTGTCCGCCTGGGTCTCCTGGTGCTGTATGCTCTGTGTTGCCCGGGCACTCACTTGCGGCAAATGGGCTACCTGGTGAGGCTGTGCTGTGGAGTTTGTGCCGGCTCTGGGGTGTGTTTCTCCTGGCGTTCCCACCCCTTTTTTTCTGGTGTTTGTCTCCTGGCTTGCATGTTCTCCACCTGTTGGGTGGCTGGTCCCTCTGCTGTCAGGTTCCGGTACTTGCAGGTGTGGGGTGTTCCTGCCGTTGTGGCTTCATGGCTCCGGCTTGGCCTGTCTTTGTTTGTCCACCCGCTCCTGTCTTCCCTGCGTGCCTGCTCCCGCTGTGGGTGTCAGTCGGGTGGCGTGTCTCCCTCCCCCTGTCGGGGGGAGGGGCAGTCCCGTTGTGTTTGTCTTGCCTCTGCAGCTGCCTGCGTGCCTGGCTGCTGGTTCCCCAGGGTCTGCGGCTTTGTTTTGGGCGGGTCTTGTGCCTCTGGACGGTTGCCCTTCTGCCTGCGTCGCCTGTTGTGTTGGCCCCAGGGCTGCTTGCTCTCCGCCTTCTGGTTGTGTCTGGTTGGCCTGCTTGCGGCTCTTTCTCTTCTCTTTCTCTTCTGTGGCCTCTTCGGGTCTCTGTTTCCGTGTGGCGTGGTGGGGGCCGTGTGTCCTCTGTGGGCGCTGGGCTCCTGTCTGCTTCTGGGCTTTGGCTAAGGCTTCAGTTTGCCTTTGGGCCTGGTTATGGTGTTCTCGGCTCTGGTTGGTCGGAGCCTTTGGGTTGTTGCCTTGTTTGGGTTTCGGTCCTGCATGGTCCGGCGGTTCGGTGCCAGGGGTCTCTGCTGCCCTCCCAGGCCTCTGCTTTGCCTTTGCTCTGCTGGAGCCTTCCCCTCTTTGGCCTTCCCCGGGTGTGGGTTGGGCCTCTGGGTCCTTCTGTTTGGGCGGGTTGCTTGGCTTCGGCGCTGGCTTTACGGCTGATTTTGTCCTCTGTTGCCTTCATTCTGCCCTGGGGGTTTCTCCCCTGCTCCTGCCCTCCCTTGGTGCGTGCTGGGCTGTGGGGTTTGGTGTGCCTGTGCGGTCTGCTTGGCTTCCACCCTGACTCCTGTTGCCTCTGTGGCTGGGCTGATTCTGGGGTTCTTTTCCCTTCGGGGTTGGGGTTTCCGGCCTGTGGCGGTTGGCCCTGTCCCGCTTCTTCTGGGCCTCTTTGGGCTCCGTGTTGTTGGCCCCGATCTTTTCTGGCCTGTCTGTTGTTGGTCAGCGGTCTGCCTGGTCTTTTTGGGGGCGACTCTGGCTGGCCTGTTCTTTCGGACGTTTCTGGTCTTGGCTCGTCTGCTGCTGGTGTTGGGGCTCGCTTGTGTTTCCCTTGCTCTGGTCTTAGGTTCTCTGGGCTGCATGATCGGCTGCCTGTTCCATTGGGGGCCCATTGCGCCTCTTCTCCAGTGGTTAGTGTGTGCCTTCTTCGGGCTGTGGTTTCCTGCTCCAGTCACCCCGGGTTTTCAGTTGAGGCATTCTGCTGGGCCTGTGTTGTTTGAGGCGGGGCCTCCCTCTTGTTCCCCTTTCTTCTTTGGGTTCCCCTGGTCTTGTGGTCCTTCGGGGTTGGCCTGGTTGGCTCTTGCTGCTCGGGCTTTTGCTGGCGGTCCCTGGTTCTGTTTGGGTCCCTGTTCCGTGGGCGGTGTTTGGGTCTACTGGGATTCTGGTCTCTGCCGGGCCTGCTCCCTTCTGGCTCCTTGGGCCTTGTGGAGTGGCTGTCCGGGGTTGTGTTCGTGTTTACCTGGTTTTGTTTGTGGGTGCCTTGGCTTTCCCTCTTGGCTTGTCCCTGGGCTCTGTCTCGCCTCCTGGGCTGGGTGCTTGGCGGTGGTCGTCAGTCGGCTCTGGTGGTTGGTGCTGGCCTTCTTTCCTTGGGCCTGGTGCTCTTCTTGGGGGTTCCAGGGGCTTTGTCCTCTGGGCTCTCTGGGACCGGGTCGTTCTGGTTGAGGGGGGGGGCTTGCACCTGGCCGATGCTTCCTCCCTTTTCTGGTTTACTCTGGGTGGGCCTGCCCTTGGATGGTTCTTTGGGGTTGTTCCTTTGTCCTGTCGGCTGGCCCTGTCCTCTTTTCTTTTTGGATTGGTCCTGTGTGCCTGGCTGGTGGTACTGGGCTTCTTTGTCTTTTGTCCGGTGGGCGCCCTTGGTCGTGTCCTGTTTGGGCTTCGTTTTCTGTGGCCCACTGCGGTTCGGAGTGTTGGTTGCTTTGGGGCCTGTTTCCCTTCTGGGGCTTTGCTTTTGGGGTCTCTTTAGGGGGCCTCCTTTTTGGCTTCCTTTTTTGGCCTGTAGCCCTTTTGGGCCTGCTCCCCTTCGCCTGCCGGTTTGGGTTTTTCCCTTTTGTTGGCCTGGGTTCTCTGTTTCTCATTTTCTGGTTGGCTACCTCATTGCTGTCGCTGTCGCCTTCTGTTTTCCTTGGTTCTGGTCCTTGGTTGTGTCCCTGTTGGCCGGTTCTGGCTTGTTGGCCTGTTGGGCCATTGGGGGTCTTCTTCTTGGGTGGCCTCCTTCCTGTTTTTTTGTTGTTGGCAGCCTCGGTTGGTTTTTGTTGTCCATGTTCTCCCCCTTCCTTGTTCACTGGGGGAGTGCACCTGGTGGGTGCTGGATGGCCTCTGTTGATTGTCCGCCTCGTCATCTTGGTGGGTGCATACTTGCTTTGCTGGGGCGCCCTCCTGTCTGGGTGCTCTGCCTGGGGTTTCGGGTGGTTCTCCCTGTTTGCTTCCCTTGGGTTGCTGCCTTGTTGTGGTTTCCAGGATATGCTTGTGGGATTTGGAAGGCCGGGCTTTCTGCTTTGGCATTCTCCACTTTGTATTGAATGGGACGAGAACAGGAGGGACCTGGGGGTAATGCTCTATTACTTACCGGTAATCTTCATTACTCCGGGTCCCGTTGTCCTCGTCCCATTCAAACGCCCCGAACTCCCTCCCAGACAGCCGGCCTTCCTGTTGGGGGCTTGGTTGTTCAGGCAGAATGCTGGGTAAGTACTGCTTTTGTACTCCCAGTAGGAGGGGCGGGGTTAGGGTCCCAGCATCCCTCTGGTCTTTTTTTCTGTCTGGAGATGGTTATCTCCACTTTGTAATGAATGGGACGAGGACAACGGGACAAAGAGTAATGAAGATTACTGGTAAGTAATAGAGCATTATAGCTCCACATGAAGACTGATAAAGCTGCTTCCAGTTGGTGAAAAAAGGCCTGCTGGACATAAACAGGAATGGAACGAAACAAATGAAGGATTTGGGGGGAATAGACATTTTAACCAAGTTGCACTTGCCATCAAAGTAATCAACATTTCATCTCATTTGCACATTATGGTGACGGATCTTATCAAAAGAGGTTTATAATTCAGTTCAATAATTCTATATGGATTAGAGGAAATGATGATGCCTAAGTATTTGACCATCAGCCTAGTTTTACAAATAGTTTGATCAATATCATAATTAGTTTAAAAAAAACTTGTTTTTGGCCTATTCAACAGATATCCCGAAAAGCTGCCAAATTGTTAAGCAATAACTTTAACTCTCTCAATGGCCATGGTGGAGTACTGTGAAAAAATAGCAATACCTTCTGAACAAGCAGCAACCTTAACTGCACCAAATTTAGCCATACCTCTAATATCTGTTCCTCCATTCCTCTAGATATAAACCAAATAATAATGGCAACAGAGGACAACACCGGCGTGTACTTCTCTGAATCTGGAATTTCAGAAATTAAAGGCCCATCATTGTAAAGGAAGGAGTGAGGTTCTGATATAAGTTTTGTATTATATTGATATATTTATTGCCAAAATACATCTGCCTAATAACCTGCCATAGAAACGGCTAGGCCACCCTGCTGAATGCCTTTTCTGCCTCCAATTGGATCAAACTGGCCCATTCAGACAAACCATGTGTCAAACATGGTGATATCTGTATTGATATGTGAAGTAGTATTGCAGTTCAAAATGAAACCATGTTGCTCATCCAAATCCAAATCCTTAATTACAGTGGCCATTCGCATTGCCAAAACTTTGGAATATATTTTGGCCTCTGCATTAAACAAGCAAACAGGCTGGTATGCTCCCTGTTCTGGCACAGGCTTGTCTTTCTTTATCATGCTATATTCCCAACATGGCCGGACTGAGCTACCTTCATAAACATTATTAACAACGTCCATCAATAATGGGAGTACTGCTTCTACAAAGGAGTGATACAACTTAAAGGGTATTGCGTCCTGGCCTACAGCCTTTCTGTTAGACAAATTTTAAATAACGAGCCTTACCTATTCCTGAGTAATACGAGAATCTAACTTTGAGGCATCAGAGAATATTAGTTTCTTTAGTGATAGCATTTCTAAGTAATTAGAACCAGCGCTCCTGGGACAGTTACATTCTCCTGAATATATGTTCCTATAAATCTGTTTAAAGGCTTCTAAAATAGCATCAGGCTCTGTCACCACCAATCCTTGGTCATTTTTATCTGTGTAAAGTTCAACTTCTGATTGACTCTCTCTAACCTTACAGGCCAATATTCATTCAACAGACTCACTATATTTATACATTGATTTAGGTGTTGCAAGTATTGCTGAGCGTTTTTCAGCCTCCATACCCTAATCAATAGTCATAATTTGTAATATTTGTAAGTAGATAATATGAGCATTTGGTAGTTGATTCTGCATTGTCAAGTGTGCTTACTTTCTAACAAAATGATATCGATTTAATTTTCACATTGTGTTTTTTAACTTTTTCAGCCTTGCGATACTATCACTTAATATTGCCCGCCGCAATTTAGCTTTGAAAGTATTCCAGACTATTCAAGGGCCTTTAGGTATGCTGATTAAAAATTATAGACTCAGTAATCCAGTCACTCATAAAGACCCTGAATTTTTCTCAGGTAACAAAATTCTGGAAAAGTCCTCCAGCTCAATCTGCTAATTGATTTCTGTATTATGGTCAGCTGCAAGTGGTGATGATCGGAGAGAAACACTATCTTTCCTTTGAATGGTACATTGATTAATGATATTGTTGGACTTGGCCCTTTTTGCAGGGTCATGCCTGAACTTTTTGCCTTCCTCCTGGTATTTTTTCTGAACTGGTGTTGGTGGTTTGAGGACTCTGGGCACTTTATCACTGCTGTCCAGTGTAAAGTGCATGTGCTCTCTATGGTAAATCGTGGTAAGATTGGTCTACACCTGTTTGGCGTATTTAATTTACCTATCAGTCCCTTGTAAGGTGGTATCTCAGATACCCAGGGCCAGTAAATTAAATGCTACTGGTGGGCTTGCAGCGCTGCTTGCGCCACCCACCAAAGTAGCCTTTCAAACCTGTCTCAGGCCTCTGCCATTGCAGGGCCTGCGCATGCAGTTTACTGCCGCTGTGAAGTGGCACATAAAGTGGGTGCCACGTCTGTGACTCCCCTTTTACTACATATCAGTCACCCCTAAGGTAGGCCCTAGCTAGCCCTATGGGCAGGGTGCATTGTAGGTAAAAGGTAGGACATGGGCCTTAACTGTGTGGCATGTCCTGGTAGTGACAAACAGCCATTTTGGTCTCTCACTGCTGTGAGGCTGCCCTCTCATAGGAATGCATTGGGGATTCCCTGATAAGTGTTTCAGTGGTAATTCCTGATCTGAGAGGAGTAGCGGGATCAAGTTTGGTATGCTTGGAATAGTGGTAATAAATGCTGCGTAATGGTGTGCGCAGATTTATTATCACTATTTTAGAAATGCCACTTTTAGAAGTGGGCATTTCTGTGTGCTATGTGTCTTTGTGCCTGCCTGATGTGTATTGCATGTCTTGCTATGGAGAGACAGGGGCTGGGGAGGTGCAGTTGCTCCAGAGGGGCTGGGTGAGTCAGCGCTAGGCTGAATAGGCTGAACTGCATTTGGAGTAGTGGGAGGAGTAGCACCTGGGCCTGAATAGGACTGTGCCTGCACTACACAATGCTGGCTCCGCCCCCCTGTGGTATGTCTAGGGCCAGAGCCTACACTGACAATGAGGGTGTTTGTGCCCTGTAAACAAATGTTTCAGTGCCCCCCAGAACTGGTTTGAACTGGGTCCCCAAGCCCTGTGCCAGGGCAGAACAAAGAACAGTACTGGTATAAATATTGGGGCTGTGACCCCATGAAAAGGCTGCTTGGTACCTGCTTGGAGCTTAAGGACTGCTGGGCAAGGAGGTACCGCCGTGCGACCCAGCTGCTGTCTCCTGGGAGTCTCTACGTGCTGGCCTGCCTGTGC
This sequence comes from Calotriton arnoldi, assembly GCA_963921515.1. Lineage (NCBI taxonomy): Eukaryota > Metazoa > Chordata > Amphibia > Caudata > Salamandridae > Calotriton > Calotriton arnoldi. The sequence goes on from CAWUFW010006155.1 coordinate 200,041, forward strand.
CCAGCTCTGCCCTGATGTGAGGGGTGAATTGACCTGCAGTAGGCTGCTCCTGTGTGGAGCACAAGAAGGACTGGACTGTCCTCCTTCCTGGTTATTTAAAAAGAAGTGTGTGGAGTGCTCAAGGGTGCTCCCCATCAGTTCTACAACCGATGGGCGAAAGCATGTGTGAAGTGCTTTCGTTTGTATTAATGTGCCGCCCTTGCCTGTGGCTTTTGAGGGACGGTAGAGGGGAGCTGAGCCAGGAGAAGTGCTCCCCCTCTCCCTGGCAGCCGGTCGCTGTTTTCCCGCGGTGTGCGCAGCCGGGCTCTGCTGAGTGGCCCGGGGCTGCAGGAGGTCACGACGAAGCCGGAGGAAGCAGGCGGAAGACAGGCAGAAGGCTGTGCCTGGTTACGGGCGGGGCGTGCGGCGAAGAAAGGACCACAAAACGGAAGTCAGGCTAAGTCAGCCTGACTGTGGGGGGAGCTGCCCCCAGATGAGGCAGCCAGGCCGGAGCTGTGCCGGTGGTGGGTGGGGCCCACCGAAGGAGATCGCACCGGAGCCTCGCGGGCTCTGAGGATCGGGAAGAAAGAAGTCTTCCCTTCCAGTGGGGAAGACCGGAAGGAGAAGCCACGAATGACGGAGACTTTGCTCCGGGTAAGCGCAAGGAGTTTTATTGCTTTGGGGCCCGAGGCCCGGTGATGAACTGCAGCATGGGTGAGTCTCGTGGGCGCCTGCGGTGGCACCGCATGGTCGCGAGCAGCAGCAGTTGAGGCCCTGCCTCCACGGAGGCCCCTGCTCCTCAGTTTGAGGAAGGAGCATTGAAGCCCCAATACAAGGCAGTAATTGTGCATTCCGGGTATCAGCTGGTCAGATGGCCCAGTAGCCTAGGAGCCCAGAGCACCGCTACCGCATAACAGAGGGGCAGAGGCTGCCCCGTGGTGGTGCCTGACTAGACTTCGTGATCCCCACGCTAAGGGGGATGTATGTCTGCGTGAGGCTAAGGTGAGCTGGAGGTGCTCACGATACGTGGACTGTGGCCAGTGGTTACTCAGGTGCACGGATGACTATGGAACTGGCATAAAGTGCTACGCTGAGTACTGCTGCCTAATGCTTTTGCTTAAGGTACACTGCTAGGCATTATGTTACTATGGTACATGTGCCATAATGTGAGGTTTTATACCTAATGTGTTGTGCTAAGTGCACTCTGGCCAGTAAATAATGATTGCTGTGCTATGCTGATGAATATGATGTGTGCCCAGCTATAAGTGGGTGCTTTAGTATACTGCTGATGAGGGTTTATGCCTTACGTGTTTTGCTAAGTGCAAGGTTAACCAGTGGTTACTGGGTGTTTCTTTATTTTCATTACTTATGTGTTCTAATGGTCCTGTCATGTATATAATCCCTGTAAAGTGATACCTAGTGCCAGGTGGCACAGTGTATATGTGTGATTATGCTCTAATGTGTTTGGGAGTAATACAAAGGCTATTTTTATATAACCTTGTGTGGAGTTTCTTTTGTGGTGTGCCTAGTGTGTCGCTGCTGTGTGAGTGTGCTGCGCAAACGCTTTACATATTGCCTCTGGGATAAGCCTGACTGCTCTGCCAAGCTACCAAGGGGGTGAGCAGGTGTTATCTTTGGTGTCTAACTCCTTTGCCCTGGCGAGAGTGGTGGTTTCTGCCTGGATTAGGCGCTTGCCCTAGCCAACCAGAAATCCCATTTCTTACAGATATCAATCGAGACAAAAAGATAATCAATACGGGAATGTAATCTAAAACCATTGATATCTACATTTCCATGGTTGAACAACAAGACATCTTGGACTCCAGAGTTTTGACCACATTTTAAAAATAAGCCCTAACTTTGGGAAGTCTGTTATATCTGGCTGGATTTGTAATATCATGCAATCTATCCAGTGGACAGTTGTTATCACCACAAAGTATGTACTGCTTTGGACAATTTGCCACTTCCAAAGTTAAAAAAATTAAATAGCAAATAGTCATCATTATTTGTGTCATAAATAAAGCATATAGTAAATTTACAATTAGCTATCTCTAATGATGCATTAGACCAACAGACACTTTTATCCACTGATATTCGTTCATAACTTATATTTTCCAAGTATTTTTAGAGGCAGCAATAACAACCCCCTTTTTTTTTTTTGTCCTCATATGTGACAATCCAATAAAAGGTGTTTGTTACGGTGTGATCAGGATCTGGAGTCAAAACGTGTGCCCACATCCTACTGGATGTTTCCTGCCCCTGATACACCTACATTCAACCTTTGTTTAGAGGCAGTGAGGTTACCCCCACTTTACCTCTCCTTGGAATAGAGTGTCTTAATCCTTGGACCATTAACAAACTATTGCCTAATTGGGTTTGAGTTGTAAAATACAAGGGGTTCCCAATTGCTGATCCTCTTCTCTGAACCATATATGCAGTCCATCCTACCAAACCGCCTAGCCGCCTTTAACCAAGCTGTACAAGAAGGCAGGGTGCTGACAATCCAATTGAGGCATATTTCCCTACGGGCAATTATAATCAGGATTAGTAAAAGCTGCTCTAATAGTTTCCTATTCTTCCCAACAAAACCAGCATTATCTAAAATCCCAAATGTAATCAGAGATAAGCTTACTTCTATTTTCTTTTTCATGATAGCTGTTAATGCCTTACCCACATCTAGCTAGTAAGCGTGAATTCCTGGGCACTGCCAGAACATGTGCACGTCATCTGCTTTTGCCAATCCGCACTTCGGGCAGCACCTGATTTCCCCTCCTATTCTGGATAATTTCTTGGGAGACCAATTAACCCTATATAGAGTAAACAGATGATTTTTCCTTAATGGAGCATATTTGACAAATGACCAGAGTGTATTCAGAGATACTTGCCAAAGAGATGTTAAGTCAGCTGTGGGTAAAACATCCTTCCATTTTTCTACCAGTTGTTGTTGTTGTTGTTGTTGTTGTTGTGGTCTTCCTCCTGGACCAGCATCCAATACCACTTAGTCACCTCTTTCTTTTGTTGGAAGTTGCCACATAATGATGTCTCCCAGTTATTCGAGCCTCCCACAGTTACTTGACTTTGGGCCCAATTTGTTAGTTGCAGGTATTTGAATCTGGACAGCTGGTTATTGGTTTTATTCGCTTAAATAGTGCCAGGAGTTTGTATTATTCTCATCCATTAGTTGGCCCCATTTCTCAATTGCGGCCTCCATAAGTGGTGTAGTCAGTGAGTCTTGTAGGCACAAGGGAGTCCCGGGCGATTTCCAGATTGGGGCCAACTGGCTGTAATAAGGTAAGTCTAATATTCTCCAGACCTGAACCCACAGCTTACATGTCGCGCTCAAAACCTTTAGCCGGACCTTTTTAAAAAATGTAGGATGCCCGTATTTAAAAAGAAAATAGCCGCCTTGTTCAGCATAATCGTGGGCTACAGCTCCATTACATGGCCGGGCCGATTGGTAATTTTTTTGTCAGCAGTATTTTAAGGTTTTTTAGCTGGAAAACCCAACAATATAACTGGAAATCTGGGAAGGCTAACCCGCCGTCGATTTTTTTCTACGTAGCTTTTTCCAGGCAATTCTTGAATTCTTACTAGCCCAAATATAACTGATCAGGTCCCCTTGAATTTTCCTAAACCGTTTTGCCTCAAAATGTAACGGTAAGGCATTGAATATGAAGGTAAACTTCGGGAGAATCATCATCTTGATCAAGTTTACCCTGCCAATGATCGATAAAGGCAGGGAAGACCAAAGTTGTAAAAGCCTCTTAGTTTCTCTCATAAGCTTTTAAAAATTTATCTGGGCCATTTCTTCCAAGTTTTAAACCACCTGGACTCCTAGATATCTTATCTCTTTTTTCACGTTTTTTTCCAGGGTAGCACCAAGCTGTACATTCCAATTTAATATCTCTGTTTTTTCTTCATTAACCTGATATCCTGCTACCTCCCCAAAGTATTTTAATATATGCATGATAATTGGAAATGATTCTATGGGGTTTTGTGTATATATCATTAAATCATCGGCGTAAAGAGCCTCCTTCTTAATCCAGTCTTGATATTGGAAGGGCCAAATCCTCTGTTCTTTTCTAATTCTCCTAGCCAAGGGCTCGATGTAAAGGTTGAACAATAAGGGAGATAGGGGACAACCTTGCCATGTGCCTCTGCCTATCTTCAGTTGTTGAGTAAGGGAGCCGTTAATTAAGATCCTAGCTGATGGGCATCTATATATATTTTTAAAACCAACCCCCTTGGTGCATGTAGATCGAGAGGTGCACATGACAACAATAAACTCTAATTGCTGAAACCATGCCCCGTCCACATATTCCCGATGTGTCTCTAGTAGGCAAATAATGTTACATGCAAATGTATCCAATTCAAACCTAATCTTCTGCCGCTTAATATGTGCATTGAAACCATTGACGTTCAAGCTAAAAAACATTAATAACACAGTAAGAAACTACCAGAAAAACGTATTTAGAGACGAATAGACTGCCCTTAGCTGCTATGAACCAAAAACCAAGCATGTTAGTATTTATTATCCCTATTGTATCTTTTCACCCTCCCATCCACCCCTGACCAAGCCCCTCCCAACCCCGGCCAGCCCACCTTTCCCTACCTGGGGTCCTGCCTTTCCCCTACTGAACCCCTGGGCCTCTCTTCTCCTGTGGATAAGGGTAAGTTAACCCCCACCAGTGGATGCGATGTAGTGCATCCAAATTTGGCAAGGTGCAAGTGCTATGTTTAGGCACACAGCAGAATCATTGTCTGACCATAACCTATCCTTATCCTCAACCTACCTTCATTTAGCTAACGCCCGCCTATGCATCCTTTGCTACACGTAATACTGTTTATCTCCCTTTCCACAAAACCTTCAAACTGACCAACTGAATAATGTGTGCCTACCTCCGAGTGATCAGATTTCGGGAATCAATGCATGCATAATGCACCCATTTCGCTGTCTCAAACTACTGATACAGCGCTATGCTCTCGTAAAAATTGTAGGGGTGCATTATAATCATCGTTAGTCTGTACCCGCATATATCTAGTCATTTATATGTATGAATGGTTAGTTAATGTAGTTGTAATCTGCATTAGTAGAGTGAATAAAAGGATAGTTGTGCTATTATGATTTGCAAATGTAATGCTTAACTGAAATGTGTTCAAAATGATGCATTATTGGAGTAGGCTATATATAATCGAGATGCAGCAGTCAACGTGTACTATATTAAGTGCATGTGTAGTTCGCTTTCCGCATATGAAATGTAATGAATTAATGCTTATAGGAGTGATTAAAAATTGTGTGTTTAAAGATGTAAAGGCCCGACTGCATATACGAAAAGGAAAGGCCTGATTCATTCTTATGTTAGCTTATTTTTGTAGGTAGAAAAGTTTCTCTTGGAAAGGCTCTCTGGGTACAGTTGGTAAATTCATGTAGAGGGGAAAAGTTTGTTGAAACGTATCTACTGTTGCAGGTGCAAGGACACATGCCTCGTTAGCAACACACTGGCTCTTTGTTTCACGAGTTAGGGTGGTGGGAGGCATTGAGATGGGAGTATACTGGAATGCAGGGATGATGTTTGCAAGGGAGAAGGTGCCTGGGACTCAAGGTCATCGTAACCGTCCAGGATGAAGTAAGAGTTTCGATGGAAAAGTACAAGAAGGAAGACCTGGCCGAAGAGGCGTGACAAAGGCGTGTTCAATTGTATTTGGGTTTTGTATTAGGGATAGTGCCCCGAGGGTGGAGAGCAGAGAAGAGGTAGAGGAGATCAGGGTGAGAGGACAGAGGGGAATATTAGGAAGGAGCATCTCAGAACGAGCTCAATATGCTGTGTGAGTGTACTTCTTAGGAAGACTTCACAGCTGACACCTTTTTATTTACTCTTGCCTGGGAAATTCGTTATGTAGGTATGCCATCTTAGTGGTAGAGTAGGGACAGCCAATGGGTTTATGCTTGTTTAGATAAATGAGGAATAACATAGAGATTGGAGCTGTTATTGCTTGTCTAATACTTCTGGAGCTAACGATTCTTCTCATCCTGAGTCGGATGAGACTCCTGCGTAGGACGCTATTTGTATTAGTGCCCATTTATTTCTTTAACCTCGTGTTGAGGTGTTTGCACGTGCAGTTATTTTTGGCGGTAATAAACCCACAAAATTGAAATCGGAGTCAGTGGTCTTTGTAGGTAAACTGGATTCTAAAATGATTGCATAACTGAAAGGATTTTCTTCCCTTCACGCTATTCAGCAGGTAAAAAGATCCTGGCGACCTGGTGATCCTTAGAAAAGATAAGATAAGGATCTGCGTTATCAGTTGGTAGCAGAGTAGGATGGTTTCCTCTGATAGTAAGGGGAGATCTAGATTAGGATAAGAGATTAGTTGCCCATAGAGCCCGAGTGATGGTGATCCAGTGGATCGTAGGAGAAGGACGTCGGCGGTCGCTGAAAACTGACGGAGAGTGACGGTGCGGCGGAAGTAGCAGTCCATGGTAGAGTGAGTATGAACAGGGTGACGCTTGTTAGATTGCGGTGTTTAATCGTTGTGTGATGTCTTGCGGAGTTGGAATGAGAGTCGTGTGATTGAGGATTGGACCGTGAGCGCGCGCGAGGACGAGAGATATTGTGGTGTAGAAGACACCCAGAATTGAGATTGTTGACCAGAGGTTGTGGGGGTCATGAGACGTAGTTGATTAACCCACTGAAGATAGGGAGCACATGTGTGAGTGTGTGAATAACCGACGCTGGTCGTAGGTTGTTGTGTGCAGAACATTGAGTGTTTGGATCCTATCGATTGTGTCAGAGGTGATTGTCCGGTCGTTTCGCGGACAGACAGTTGCCAGATTGAGGTCAACAATTTCGAGAGGCTGATCGGACATTGGCGGACCGACAGTCAGAGAGGTAATTGTTCGGTAGGACGGACAATTGCTTCAGAGTGTGATCGGGACGTGTAAACAAGAACGAGAGAATTAGCAAGGAGGGGAACTGCTGCGAGCGGAGGAAGAGTGACATCAGACAGTGCTGCGCTGAGATAGGTCGGTTGGTGTGAGCCACGCTGGCATTGGTGGATTGAATCAGGAAGTAAAAAACAAAACATTGGGTGCGAACAGAAATCTGCTTCATCATGAAATGTTTTAAAGTTTTACGAGAACTTTGTAGAGGTGATAGACATGTGGTTACTCGGGGTGGAGAGGAAGCCCCTCCCGAGGATACGCCAGCACATTATATGGCTAAGAATGTAGGATTGCATACTATAATTTGGCTTGAGAATTGGCATAAAATGACAGAAGGAGAAGGAGAATTGACTTTCCCACGCTATGGCACTTTCAGGTTGGAAGTATTGTACCAGCTAAAAACTATAATGTCTTCTTTAAGACCGTTGCCTAGACCGACACAGTTTGAGGCGCTACATGCATGGATCAGGGCAGCGTATGACAGGAAGAGAGACAAAAGTCAGGAAAGGGTGAAGAAATCGATCAGGGCATTTCAAGATGCGAGATGGGATGCATTGGAGAAAAGGTGGAGAGTGGAAACTATTGAAGGGGATAGGCTGTTTCCACTGTTGGTAAATGTAGGAGAGGCTAAGAAGAGGTGGGCTGAGGAAGATGACAGTGATACAGATGACAGCCTGTTAGACAGGTTGCTAGCAGAGAGACCACCTCCATTTAATCCAGATTCAGTAGAGGGAAAATCAGCTTCAGCAGTAGAAACTGGTGAGACACAGAATCAGACCAACCTGAGGGTAGTGGGGAAAATTTCCACAGGAACAGAAGGAGCGGGAACACAGCAGTCCATTGGGAATATGCGGTTACCGGACTCCTTGACGGTACCTGTTACCATTGGTCCTATAGTACCGGTATATGACCCAGATCGAATAAGTGAAAGAAGCCCAATGCAGACGACCGGGGGAGAGGGAACTAGTGCTGGAGGGAATTGCTTAGGAGTACAAGTGATTCACTTCCCGAAGCCCTTGGAAACAAGCACGCCATTACCAGCCACCGCAGACTCCTCTTTTAGACAGGAGGAGGAGAGACCAGTCAGACCGAGGTCTTTATTTGAGTACAAGTCAGCTTCGAGGATGTGGACACCATCAGTAAGAAACCAAAGTGATAGGATGCCAGGCGATAGGGAACGAGAAATTTCAGAAACCAGACCAAGTTCGAGGAACACGATAGAAGAAAACAAGTCACCATAACAAAGTAGTGACTATGATGAGCGGAATGGCGCAGCTTGTCAAGAAATACTGAAGAGTGCAGTACAGGCAAGGCTGCTGGACGTAGTAAGACTAAAGGCGGAGGTAGATGAAATGATTAGTGGGAGCCTGCCTTTGGAGAGAATAGAGATTTATGGATCAGACAAACTGCTTTTCATAGCAAAAGATGTAACTCGTAAAGCAAGGATCGCACATGAGAAATTGGCAGCATTGGCTAGGAGATATGAGGTGGATTTGAATAAAACAAAGACGTTGCAAGGACCGCATAGGTTGCAATATAGTGATCAGGAATTGGAGGAGAAAAGAATCAAAGGATTAAGGACGCATACTAAAGATCTGATTGTAGGGATGTGTACATGGAATTTGTTGGATAAATGGGAAGAAAGGTGGTTAAAGAAAAAATTGGCAAAGAAAAGTGTAGGAGAAACACCGCCCCCGGGGGGAGGGGCGACGGGCGTTGGGAACTTTCCTTTACGGGAAGTACAGAATGGAGGGTACGTGCATGTACCGTGGAGTAGAGGTGACTTGGCTGCGTTTACAAATGATTTTCCTCGGCTGAGGGAAAAACCTGTAGAGTGGTACAAACAGGTTGAGCGTTTTGTTAAAATCTCGAAGGTGCTGTGGACTGATTTGAACACCTTGTTTGATATAGTGGATATAGAGCCGGGAGATTTGTGGACAGCTTGTAAAATTGCAGTTGAGTGGCCGACCTTTGAACCTGAAAGGGATGCTGTCACAAATGGTCCGTCACCCATTGTTATGAAAAAATTTGAGCAAGTGATTACATGGTTGAAGCTGAAGATCTCGCCTCAAGATATCGATTGGGTTAAGATAGATCGAACTGTGCAGGAACCTAAGGAGACAGTGCATGAATATTATGAAAGACTCTTGCAAGCTTTTAAACAGTATAGCGGATTAGATGTCTTAGACCCCAAGGATATGGGACAGTTTGTCTCAAAGTTTGTCTTAGGATTGGGACCAGAGGTCAGCCTCATGATACAGCACCATTTGATCTGTTGGCAGAACAAGCCGGTAGATGAAATCTTGCGGTATGCGAGGTACTGTAGTGATGAAGTGGACTCGAAGCACCGGAAGCTAAAGGACAAACTGATGCTCGTTCAGATGCAGACAGCTCAGATCCAGCCTAGTGGAGGGACCCTGGGGAGAAGACAAGGAAATTACCAAGGGAACCAGAATGGGCAAGGTCAGGGAAAAGGGAAACCCATACATCCCAAGACGGGGGTGGATGTGGCGACACTGAAGAAGATCACTGCGTGTCATCTTTGTCACCAGATTGGACATTGGAAGCGCGAGTGCCCTTTGAACCCAGCCAACCAGTTGCAGCAGGAGGTAGAAGGGGTTCAGGCACCTGGGCCGGAGGTAGTCAACACTGTGATGAAGCCCAGATCGATGAAAGGGGGATGTATAACCCACAAGTACAGGTCCCACAGCCACCAAGGATCTCGCAGGGAATACGGACTTACCTGCAGATGCCCCTCTTTGAAGGGTATGACGGGTACAATCCAGACCCGTTATCCTGACGGTGCCTGAGGGGGGAGGAAGACTGCACCCTTGGAGCAGTCTTGGAGGTAGACCAGAGAGGACCTTTTGTGGAGGCAGACATTGATGGTCATCCTACCACACTTTTGGTTGACACTGGTGCTACCCGTTCTACTGTAAGATCAGCAGTAGTCCCCAACCTACCCCTCTCGGGACAATCGATCCAAGTTGTTGGAGTAGCGAACAAAAGAATAGCCAGCCCACTGACCGAACCGATTCCAGTGAGGATAGGTTCTTTCCAAACTAGACATCAGTTTGTGGTGTGCGATACGAGTCCAGTTTGTCTGTTGGGAAGAGATCTGTTATGTAAATTGAACTGCACTATTTATTGCACACCCAGCGGAGTGGAGGTCCAGATGAGGGATGATGATGCTACCTTTAAGGTTGCTAATCAGCATCTGTGTATAGACTTGTATCCAATGGTGACCGTGGAAGAACTTCCACCGGATTTGAGAGACACTGTGTCACCCGAGGTGTGGGACTTCACCGGAGAAGAGATAGGACTAATCAAGGGGGTTGAACCTGTGCAGATCCAGGTTAAACAGAATGTTGATTTCCCTAGAACGCCTCAATACAATCTGTCGCCTGAAACGATCGCAGGAATTAAACCTGTGATCGAGTCTTTCACTAAGCAAGGCATTCTGAAGGAGATCAGAGGTAGCCCATGTAATTCACCTATTATGGGACTACAGAAGCCGAGCGGGAAATTCAGAATCGTGCAAGACCTGCGAAAGGTCAACGCGATAGTTGTCCCTTGTTGTCCAGTGGTACCGAATCCATCAGTGATACTGTTTCAGATCCCCTGCGAAGCCGAGTGGTTTACTGTCATTGATTTGTGTCAAGCATTCTTCTCGATACCTCTCCATGAGGAAAGCCAATTTCTTTTTGCGTTCCGGCTGGAAAACCGTGTGTTAACATGGTGTTGTATCCCTCAAGGGTATACAGAAAGTTCATCGATCTTTAACCAGATCTTGAAAAAGAATCTTGAGAGTCTCGTATTGCCGCAGAACTCAGTTCTCGTGCAGTACATAGACGATCTGCTTGTCGCCTCAGAAACGGAAGATGCTTGCAGGATAGACACGGTAGCCCTATTGAACCATTTAGCATAGAACGGGCATAAGGTGTCTCCAAACAAGTTGCAGTACTGCCTAAATGAGGTACAGTACTTAGGTCATAGATTAGAAAAAGGCAAGAGGAAGGTGTCACCAGATCGAATAGAGGCGATAATGAACATGGCAGTGCCCACCACCCAGAGAGAAGTCAGGATGTTTTTGGGAATGGTCGGCTATTGTCGTCAGTGGATTCCCAATTTTTCCTTGAGAGCCAAGCCTTTACAGAGACTTACGCACAAGGATGTGAGTGATCCGGTACCATGGGACGAGGAGTGCTTGGTGTCATTCCTAAGACTGAGAGAAGAGGTGTGTAGTGCCCCAGCTTTGGGAATGCCTGACTACAACAAGGCTTTTTCACTGTTCTGTTGTGAGAGGGAGGGGTGTGCATTAGCAGTCTTAGCTCAGAACCATGGAGGTGTCCGTAGACCAGTTGCCTATTTCTCAGCTACTTTAGATCCAGTAGCTTCTGCGTTGCCCGGATGTCTAAGATCAGTTGCTGCAACAGGTGTCAGCATTGAAAGATGTGAAAGCATTGTAATGGGTCATCCTTTGACTGTTTATGTGCCACACTCGGTTGAATTGTTGATGACCAGGACTAAGACTCAGCACCTAACGAATAACAGGTTAACAAGGTATGAGCAAGTCATACTTGCTGCAGAGAATGTGACTCTGAAAAGGTGTTCCGTCTTAAACCCTGCGACATTAATGCCCATACCGAATGCAGATGATGAAGATTGTGTGGACTATGATTGTCTTGATGTGACTGAACTCTGCACCAAACCGAGACCCGACATTGTCGATGAACCACTAATTGACCCAGATGAGATTTTCTTTGTCAATGGTTCATGCCTAAGAGACAGTGTTGGCCAACTAAAAGCAGCGTTTGCTGTATGTACCATTTCTGGGGTGGTTGAGGCTGCTTGCCTAGAAGGAGTACGCTCCGCGCAGGTAGCTGAGATCATTGCTTTGACTCGTGCCTGTTTGGCCGCTGATCAAATTCGAATCACGATTTACACGGACAGCCAGTATGGGTTTTGTGTGGTTCATGACTTCGGACAGTTATGGTCCCAGAGGGGATTTTTGACATCATCTGGCTCACCCATTAGGAATGGAGAACATGTAAGATAACTGTTAGATGCATTGCAATATCCGAAGGAAATCGCAGTTGTCAAGTGCACGGCGCATGGAAAGGGGGAGGATTTTGTGTCTTTGGGAAATAATTATGCGGACGAAGTCGCCCGCTTCTGTGCAGAACAAGGATGCATATTTACAGAGGGTTATACAGGAGAGAGCCAAGAAAGAACCAAGCTCAACATGATGTTGGCCATGGCAGACACTTGGGAGGAGCTCAAGCGACTGCAGGATGAAGTCTCAGACCAGGAACGGAACGGATGGGTCAAAGCAGGATGTGAAAGAGGGGATGTGGATGTTTGGGTCTCCAGTGATGGGAGAGCTGTGTTGCCAGAAAATCTGCTGAGCCCAATGGCGAGATTAATACATGGACCGGTACACCTTGGTAGAGACGCAATGATGCGTGTGTTTAGACAAACGTGGTATAACCCACGATTTCGTGCGATTGCTGAAGCAGTTTGTCAGAGGTGTGTTACGTGTCAGCAGATGAATGCCGGAAAGAAAACAGTAGTCACCTTGAGTCATATTGGGAGGTCAGGAGGGCCTTTCAATAGAATACAGTTAGATTTCATGGAAATGCCTAAGTGTAATGGGTTGAGATACATTTTGGTGCTGGTATGTGTATTCTCACGGTGGGTGGAGGCTTACCCAACACGCAGGTGTGACACTCTCACAGTGGCTAAGTTATTGTTGAGGGAACTCATCCCGAGATTCGGGATTCCAACCTCTTTGGAATCAGATAGAGGAAAACACTTCCACAGTGAAATCATGAAGTTACTCTGTGCTGCATTGAATGTTGATCAGAGACTCCATTGTAGTTATCGACCAGAGGCTTCTGGGATGGTGGAACAAGTTAATGGGACTTTGAAAGCCCGGATGGCAAAAATGTGTTCATCAACGTCTTTGAAGTGGCCTGACGCATTGCCACTTGTGCTGATGAGCATGAGAAGTGTCCCAGATAGGAGGACAGGGTTGTCCCCTCATGAAATCTTGATGGGAAGGGCAATGCGGTTGCCAGCAGTACTGGCTACAGCTTTGATAAACATCACTGATGACTTGATTCTCGATTACTGTAAAGGACTATCTGATGTGGTCTGTTCTGTGTCCCAGCAGGTACAAGCCGCAGCTGTTCCGGCTTCAAGTGATCTGTGCCACGACCTGTGTCCAGACGACTGGGTGCTTGTCCAAAAGCACGTGAGAAAGAGCTGTCTGGATGTTCGGTGGCGAGGCCCGTACCAAGTGATACTGGTAACGAACACAGCAGTGAAGTGTGGAGGATTGCCGAACTGGGTACATGCTTCCCATACCCGCAGAGTTTCAGCACCCTCGGAAGAAACAGCTCCTCTCATAAATGAAAATCAAGCTGATGTGGCAGGGCCACATGAGAGGACAAGTCAAGCTGTGAGGGCCGCTGACGCAGCTGGTTGTGCACCAGAACAAGCTGAGGGGGGTTCCGACAACCAGAACTCCGACTCTGACCCAGAGGACAGAGGTGGTGCAGTGGGTGGAGTGGAGTCAGATTCAGCAGAAGAAGGAAGTGGTGCACAGGGTATAGAAGGGGAAGGCGGAAGAATGATCAGAGTTGAGGAGGCTTGGCCTGAAAGACAGAGGCGATTGAATCTGAGGTTGGCACCCGAAAGAGATCTCGCTCCAGTGTCTGAATCGTCTGAAACAGAAGCAAGTGATGAAGAGCAGACTCAAGAGGGTCGGAGAAGGTCGAAAAGAACAAGAGCACCTTGCCGGAGATACTCTACCCCTGAGTGGACTTACGCAGTGACTGATGCAGGGGGTAGTGAGCTCGGGGAGGCTGAGGTCTGTGCAGGTGGTCAGCAAGAGCCCGAGCGTGGTGCTGAAGGTGGTGCTGTTGATACCAGGGCTCGAAGTTGAAGGAATACTGACCCTCACGGTTCCGAATCCCCCGCTTCTGAGTAAAGTCCGAGAATTGGTTTTGCATCGACTCGAATTTCCGTCTTTTGGATTTGAGCCGTCTTCACATGAAGTGGTAATTCTTCGCCTTGAACTTTTGTATCATGTTTTAGAAGCACTTGCAGATGATCTTATCGTGGATGAAATATAACCTGTTGTAAATAAAGAGTCTAAAAGAAGAAGATAACCTAGGTCCGAGTGGAAGAAGAATACATTTAGGGACTTTCCACCGAAGAGGAACAAAAACTTAGGGAAGTCTTTTTCTGGACTATGTAAATAAGACTGTAGCTGAAAAAGGGGATTTCCAGAGGTTTCGAAGTGTTGCTCGAGTTGGTTAAGCAAGTCACGTGTGGAGAAGACAGAGACTTTTGAGTGCTCATTGCTGAAACCAAGAACTTTTGAGAACTTTCGAGATCATGGAGGCTGGAGATCCAAATCGTAGATCCAAATTGATTGTAGGCATACTTATAGGGGTGTGATAGTTTCTATAATCATAGTAATTGTAGTCTCATATACTGTTCCACACGAGCTAGCAGTGGAGGGGGTGCCAGGGACTCCTACACCTACTACACCTAGCCAAAAGAGGGAAACATAGGAGCTGACAAGGCTTTGCTGATAGAAGAAAGTCGTAGATTGCATGTAGATTTGTCTAGAAGTGATTTTAAGCTAATGCATACGCCAAGCTGCTGTATGAGTACGTGGATGCGATGGATGCGAAGGATTGTTATGTGTGTATGCAGTTGCCTGCTTCAGTGGATGAGGGTATTAGATATCACCATCTTCCACTGACGTATGGAATTTCATGTAGTTTGTTGCTTAGTATATTTTATGAAAGAGATCAGTCTTTTCCAATTACGATGCAGTGCTTCCTGAAGTCCCGGCTTACAAACACTTGAATAAGTACGATTATTATAAGTCAGAGGATAGACTAAGGAAGTTCTTCATACCATCTTTGGAACTGGACACAGCATTTGCTCACCGACATAACTTGACGTGCTCATTATCAGATGTAGAAAAGAAGTTTGTAGATCAGGTGGAAGATAGATATAGAAAACTAACACAGACACGGGACACTGGCCATAGTCCAATAGATTGGACCTAGGAGGAAAGATTGCACCGAACAAAAGGAATTTATGGTCCTATAGCCTTGGACAAAGAGCAGAGGTGAAAGCTGTGTGTGAGACGTTATCAGACCTACTATGAAAAGGTTCCAGTGGGACAGAGTACGTGTGACCATGTTGTCACAATGGCAGATGCAGCAAATAATTTTCTCCAGGGCCCTGTACAAGTGATACCTACGGTGTATTTTGTGTGTGGAAGGAATGCTTATGTGAGATTGCCTGCGAAACTGGTATGGTACGTGTTACTTGGGAATAATTTTTCCACAGATTTACCATACAGAGGATTTGGAACTTCTGGAAGGTGGAAAGCATTCAAGAGTGAGAAGAGGTGCGAGTGCAGGGGTCATAGTGGGAGATATCTTTGGGGCAATGATACCCAGTTTGGGAGTGATCTTGAATGATGTGAAGATCCAGAGACTGGCGACTGTGATAGATGAGCTATCAATGAATACAGCAAAGTCATTGGTACTTGTGGAGGGAGAGATGTTGTCGATAAGGACAATGGTTTTGCAGAATCGCCTTGCTTTGGATGTCTTATTGGCAAAAGAGGGCGGAGTCTGTAAATTATTGAAGGCTCAAGAGTGCTGTACTTATATACCAGACCGCAGCAAGGATCTGGAGAAATATATAAGTAACATCACTACCATCCACACGAAAATAGCGGATTTGACTGAAGAGGGAGCTTGGGAGAAAGTTGGCAAGGGATTTGGTCAAGTGGGGAGCTGGTTTGCGAATTTGGGAAAGGGATTCCTTGGCTATATTCTGAGACCTCTCCTTGTTGTGGTGGTTTGTGTGGTTTGTCTGTGGGGTCTGGTCAAAGCATACAAATGGTATCGAGCAGGCAGAGTTGAGAGAGCTCTGAGAGAAAATGAGACAAGAATGGCTAGACTGCAGGACAGTCAATATCAAAGACTCAAGAAATTGGAGGAGTACAGACCAGGGAGAATGGCAACAAGTTCTGTTTAGGTCGGTTCTTTCTCCAGGGGAGTTGAAAAGATATGATGACAGGAGTCATCAAAGGGGGGAACTGATAGAGCGCTATGCTCTCGTAAAAATTGTAGGGGTGCATTATAATCATCGTTAGTCTGTACCCGCATATATCTAGTCATTTATATGTATGAATGGTTAGTTAATGTAGTTGTAATCTGCATTAGTAGAGTGAATAAAAAGGATAGTTGTGCTATTATGATTTGCAAATGTAATGCTTAACTGAAATGTGTTCAAAATGATGCATTATTGGAGTAGGCTATGTATAATCGAGATGCAGCAGTCAACGTGTACTATATTAAGTGCATGTGTAGTTCGCTTTCCGCATATGAAATGTAATGAATTAATGCTTATAGGAGTGATTAAAAATTGTGTGTTTAAAGATGTAAAGGCCCGACTGCATATACGAAAAGGAAAGGCCTGATTCATTCTTATGTTAGCTTATTTTTGTAGGTAGAAAAGTTTCTCTTGGAAAGGCTCTCTGGGTACAGTTGGTAAATTCATGTAGAGGGGAAAAGTTTGTTGAAACGTATCTTCTGTTGCAGGTGCAAGGACACATGCCTCGTTAGCAACACACTGGCTCTTTGTTTCACGAGTTAGGGTGGTGGGAGGCATTGAGATGGGTGTATACTGGAATGCAGGGATGATGTTTGCAAGGGAGAAGGTGCCTGGGACTCAAGGTCATCGTAACCGTCCAGGATGAAGTAAGAGTTTCGATGGAAAAGTACAAGAAGGAAGATCTGGCCGAAGAGGCGTGACAAAGGCGTGTTCAATTGTATTTGGGTTTTGTATTAGGGATAGTGCCCGAGGGTGGAGAGCAGAGAAGAGGTAGAGGAGATCAGGGTGAGAGGACAGAGGGAATATTAGGAAGGAGCATCTCAGAACGAGCTCGATATGCTGTGTGAGTGTACTTCTTAGGAAGACTTCACAGCTGACACCTTTTTATTTACTCTTGCCTGGGAAATTCGTTAAGTAGGTATGCCATCTTAGTGGTAGAGTAGGGACAGCCAATGGGTTTATGCTTGTTTAGATAAATGAGAAATAACATAGAGATTGGAGCTGTTATTGCTTGTCTAATACTTCTGGAGCTAACGATTCTTCTCATCCTGAGTCGGATGAGACTCCTGCGTAGGACGCTATTTGTATTAGTTCCCATTTATTTCTTTAACCTCGTGTTGAGGTGTTTGCACGTGCAGTTATTTTTGGCGGTAATAAACCCACAAAATTGAAATCGGAGTCAGTGGTCTTTGTAGGTAAACTGGATTCTAAAATGATTGCATAACTGAAAGGATTTTCTTCCCTTCACGCTATTCAGCAGGTAAAAAGATCCTGGCGACCTGGTGATCCTTAGAAAAGATAAGATAAGGATCTGCGTTATCACTACATATCCCGAAAGATAGAAAACTTGAACCCTGCAGTAGCTTTAAAGTTATGTTTGTTTCACACCATTGTATGAATCTACTCTTTCTATAGATAATCTAAAAAGCAAACCAGAACAGTGCATGGCTTGGAACCTTTTTGATTCAATTGAAAGGTATCTTCATGCGCTCTAATAATGGTCATATCCTGTGGTGTTTCATTATGTAAGACTGCCTCATTAATCACTGCATTCGAAATATCAGTAAGCGTAGACGTTGCTTCCCTAGAAAGGAAGGGATGAGGTGCTGAAAGAGCACGGGAGACATGTTTCAATCAAAGTGGAGATAGAAGGAGTATACAGTTCTATTTTCTTTTTTGCCTCTTTTCCTTTATTTAGTATCTTTTCATATTTATAATCCATTACTAACAAAAGTTTCCTTGCACAATATAGCAATATAGAGCATATATAGCACTACTTTAAACACGTTATGCTATTATGTAGATATGTGCAGATTGGATATTCCGAAATGGATCCGACATTTTATATAAGCTGCTCCAGGAAACATCTATGAGGAAAAATAAACTAAGTGGAGATCATCACAAGGCAAAACAGAACAGGATGAAAGACATGGGTAGTGGAAGATGACCATAAAATAAAATTACTCCAGTCACAAGATTATAGTTGTAAAGGTATAATTTCAGTAAATTGGGTTAAACACTTTCAAACTTTTTCATATTATTTTCAGCCCTGGAGTCCAGAATGCAGTATCAGCTGTGGCTGGGGCACTCAGCAAGCAAGGCAATGGCCAAGTAGTAACCATTTGAGTTATTCTGTGAATGTCTAGTGATTGAAAGAGACCTTTAGAAACAAGGAGTTACATATTCCAGAGTGTTTAGCCTGAGAAGGAGCGGGTCATGGTACAGTCTTACTGCCAGGGATTTGTAGACTCAGTAAGCCTGTGCTGCGGGGGACATTGCTGGCCACTGGAGATGGAGAGTTTCTCAGTCAGCTAGTGAGGAGAGTCAGTATGAAAACCATCTGCACAACAGATCATACTTGTAGACACAGCTAAGAATTAAAGAAAAACATCAGCATGAGATCAGGTCTTGAGTGATGAAATAAAACTCCTGGGTAGCAGAGGCCATGACTCTGACCGTGCCCCTGAACATGCTTTCCACTATCCTTTGGAATATGGCAGAAGCAGAAGCTAGTGAAAAGGGCATGTGTTTGAACTCAAATTGCCCTTCCAGAGTAATAAACGCCATGTAGTGCCGAGAATCAGGATGCAAATAAATTTGGTGATATGCCGATGCCATATCCAATAGGCTGAATATTTTTCCACCCTTGAGCATAGAAAGCATTTCCGTGATGTTCGGTAAGGGATACTTATCCACCCATATTTGCTCAGTCAAATCGCGGCAATCAGCAAATGTGCAGAGAACTATTGGCCTTTCTGGCTCTAACAATGGGTGTAATCCAATCAGAAGTATAAACAGGTTCTATCACATCACTTTAGCATAACTTATCAAGTTCCCTTTTCAATTCGGTGTGTAAGGCCAATGGAGCTCTGTGGACTTTATGAACTACTGGTTGAACTCACTTCTTAACCCTTAGTTTGTGCATGAACCCTTGAATAATCTAGTAAGTTTTTGAAAACCTCAGAAAATGACAATTCCCATGCATTCTCGTGCAGTGCTAGAACTTGCACATAATCTTTCTTTAGAATGACTTGGTCAAGATTATTGGGGTCCAATAGGATTCCCAGATTTCCTTGATCGAACCATCCTAACAGACACACATCATCCTTTGCCACATGCACAATCCCCCGAGACTTGTTCTCTCTGAAACTTAAGTCTGCATTAAACTAGGCCTGGGCGGAAAACTACGCTACGCCCGCGTAGTTTGCGAAGTTTGCGCTACTTCGCACTACGTGAATTGCACGTAGCACAGTGCAAACACGCGTAGCGTAGCGTAGCGTAGTGCAGCGGTCATTTTTGCTTGCTCGCGGTCCTCAACGTCAAGTTGGCGACCGCGAGCAAGCAAAATGACATCCCGGCGAGACTTTTCCTCGTTCGCGATCAGCAACATCAAGTTGCCGATCGCGAGCGTGGAAAATAAACCTCCCGGCGAGATTCTCAACGCGGGAGGTCAGGTTTCTCATTGCGAGTGGTCGCGTATGCTCGCGACCGCTCGCGATGAGAAACTACCAGTCCGCGTTGAAAGCTGCCGCTCGAGTAAAAATCTACTCGAGCGGCAGTAAAAGACAGCTCGCACTGTGCAAGATGCCGTTTTCAATGATTGCACAGTGCGGACAAGCATCCGGCACTGTGCAATCATTGCGAACACGCACTACGCAGTTCGCGTAGTGCTACGCGTAGCTCGCGTAGTGCGAACTGCACTTTGCGTAGCTTCGCGAAGCGTTACTTCGCGAACTACGCCCAGGGTTACATTAAACTTTCCTAGAACCTCAATACGTTTGCCTCCATTATCCACTGGACGAATGATAGAACATCTTATAGTCAATCCTTGTTCATGAAATAGCTCTTTTCACTGTCTGGCTCCAATACCCATAAAAAATGATGGGACGGGGAACACTTTGGATGACAGCTATGACACAAGCAAGCTCTGGTGCCTGAGTCTCAACTCAAAGCTTTTTAAGGCAAATGAAGAGGGCCAGAACAACAATATTCCTTGAGAGATGCTGGACCTGCATGATATCTTCCAACCTCATTCAACTGAGCAGATGACATTTAAGAAAGTGGCACAATATGTGACTAGTGGCCTTTGGAATCCTCTAGCCAAGGAAGTTAATAGCTAGTTACAGGCATAATGTCCTTGACTGATGCTGGAAGGCAAGGTAGTGGCGACTGTGGAGACTGATTGTCAAAAGAACAGCTTTCTCATAAAATACATTAAGCAATCAAAGAAGGCTATTGACAGGTCCTGGCAGGTGTGCTAGGACAAGTTGCTGGATGCCACAGACCCCCTCAGGAAGATACTGGATATACCACTATGGACACAAGCTTTGTAATCCCACAGGGAAATCCTATCTGGCTGGGCATAAAAGATGATAGTATTCCTGGCCAACACTATCTGAACGATGTCAACCAAAAGAGATAGGCCGCTATTGATAAAAGTGAATCCAAATGTGGTGACTTAACCACATAATAAGCTTCTACCGTGGCCCAGGAAGGTTTGTTCATGGAATATTTCCTCAAAGAGCTTTGGGATATACGCTTCCAGCTTCATTGGTCAAAGCCCAAATGTCCATCAAAAATATCTTCAGCCAAAAGATTGTTGGAGGGGCCGTGAGAGGCTGGAGATGCTCGTTTGGCTGCTCCTTCAATTAAAGTCCTCATCAATGGCAAGCTGCAAGTAGAGGCCAGTGGCAGGGCCACAACCACTTCAGCTATTTCTTTTTCTCCTACAGAACCGCAGGAGGGCAATGAACCAGCAGTCCCTTCAGAGGAGGTAGTAACACTGTAGGAGGACAGTTTAGTAAGTTGCATCCCTCTATCACATAAAAGGATGGAGGTAATTGGCCCTGTTTGTCCACAAATTGCAGGACCGGTCCATTACGTCTCGATTCTGTAAATGAAAAGAGTATTCCAGCTCGAGTTTGCAAGAAATTGGGTTATTAAAGGTCACTAAGGCAAAGGCAGAGACGAAGTCCGATCACCTTCTCAAACAAGGATTCTGAGGAGATTGAGAAAGAGGTAATGGCCTTAGAGACCAAAGGGGTGATAGTTTGCTCAACAGGTCACCCACAGTGGTTGATGAGTAACATATTCTTGGTGGAGAAGGGTCATTGTCCTGCTATAAAAATCTCAGAGATTTCAGCAAGTGGTGTGTCTTCTGCCATTTCAAGATGGGGAAATCCACTTGAATTGTGCAGGGCATCCTCCAGGCTGCGAACTGGCTGGTGAATCAGAACTTACAGGTGCAATTAACTCAGGAAGTCATTGATGTGTCTGAAAATATCCTGGCTTGGCAGTTTGGGCTAAACTGTTCCCATAAGGAACAGGATTAAGACTGATTTGCATATGGCTGGCTCTGAACTGGGGTGGCAAAGTGAGCTAAAGAATGATGATGGATTCAACCCAGATCTGTGACTGGGGGTGAGTGACTGAAAAGTTTCATCTCTCCGTCCATCATCTCCTTGTGTTTAGGGGTGGGCGGAATTTGCGTAGTCGCGCTACGCAAAGCTCCGCGAAATGGTAAAAAATCTCCGCGAGCACGCAAAAGTTCTGCGAACACGCGGAATTGCTTGTTCCGCCCGTTCGCGATGCTTTTTTCCTGTTCGCGAACGCTGTTTGCGTGCTCGGGGAGAAATATCTTGCGAACACGCATTTTGAAAGCGCGAACGAGCAAAAAACTCTGCGAAGCCGTGGATCGCGGAATTTTGGGCAATTTCGCGTTCTCCGCGGAACGCGAAATTACCCAAATTCCGCGAACGGAACGGAATTTACCGCGCAGGCCTACTTGTGTTTGCTTCGAAAATATCAATTTGTCAGTTTATACATCTGGTCAGACTCCTCTTATCATCCATTCAGGTAATTGTTCTAGGACCACTCCAATACCAAGTGCTCCAAGGATTAAGACCTTCCCGCTTGAGGCAGGAACTGATATATTCAAACAAGTGGCTCTCTTGACAGAGGCCTGGCAGGAGATCTAATGGTGGCTGCAACACAAGGAGGTGTGGAATGCAGAGGGATCTTTGGATTGACTCGGGGATAGAGTTGGATACCATAGTTATATATGTATATGGCTGGATCCAAACTGAGGTGGCAGGGTGTGAAAAATAACAATTCAGGCTGAACTGTTTATGTTATTGTCTGACCTTGACCTGCAGATAACAAGACACTTGGCCCAGATTGATGTCGTATCAGGTGTTTTTATCAATGTAATTGTCTGAGTGGCTTGACAAATTTAGAGGTTCTTGGAAAGAGAAGCACAAATGACAACTGCGTCAAAAGCAAAAATGTCAATGATTCTGCAAAATAAAGAAAATGGAGTTTCAGCATGCTCAAGAAGGAGTCTGCCCTTCGGAACTTTATTTCAAGGTCTGGCAGTCTAGAATGGCAGTCTAGATGCTTTCAGGGTTCTTGTGTTTAGGTGTTTCATCTGGAGATCGATGGGATCCATGTCTCACCAAATTGTTTGCCTCCCAACTAGATCATCAGCTCCCAAAGTAATTCAGCTGGAAGCCAAACTCAGAAGCAGCAACTACACATGATTTCTTGCAAGACTAGGGCATGGTAAACAACTATTCCTTCCCTCCATTCACCATGAAGTCAGAATGGTGGCTCGGTCAAGGAGGCAGCTGGCAAACCTAGTTCTTCTTATCTCTCCAATTTGAAGATCACAAGTATGATTTTCAGTTCAGATTGTATTTCCTGGTCCATCTCCCTCACCACCAGAACATTCTGAGGGATCCTCTGAGACACTTCTGTTGCCAGGTGGAGGAAGTATCCCTCCAGTTTACATCATGGTGGATTACAGAGAACAGTGGTCGATCCTAGGCCTTTGGGGACAGGCTGAGGATCTCATTCAAAGGAAAATCATGTAGTTGCGGCTCCTCCGCTAAGGCAGAGGAGCACCGGCCCACTGGTCAAAAGCAAAAATAAAATGATAATAACGTAACGTTCTCATCATTTTATTTTTCCTATCGCAGTCAGTGGCAGGGCGAGGCTGGCCAGAGCAGGGGGAGGAGTAGGTTACACTACCTAAGTGCTCTTGACTGTTTTTGCCGGCCCTCTTGGGCCGGCCAAAAAGTCATGCGCACTTTGCATGTGACCCACCAGGCTGCAATACACAGCCTGGTGAGGAACATGCACAGGCTCCTGTCCCCGTCTGAGCGCCAAACCATGGAGCTCAGACCAATCACAAAGGGAGCCTGTGTGCTTGGGTGCTTCATGCTGCCGGCAGGGAATGGAGACAGGAAGAAGGAAGGTGAAGCGGACGAGGACGGAGGCGAGGCAGCGGCCGGCCGTTCCAGGTAAGTCCTTTTCTTTTTTTTTCTCATTCCCTCCCCCCGCCACTCACCACCCCCGTCTGGTAGAGACCGCTACTGACATCATATGGTGTGTAGACTTCTCAGAGGCATTCAGCTATTGGTTCTCCTGCAGCCAAAAGACTCTTGCCTCCGCGTGATTAATTGAGATTCCAAACTTGTTTTCTTATCCCAGCATAATGGATTCTTGCCCAGAAAGAAGTTATCAGGTAAGCTGCTCATTCTTATATGTTTGTTTTTTTTTAGCAAAAAGGTCTTCGATGTCTGAACCCTGGATCTTTCTGGTAGAATGTTTACTCTACATGAGGTAACATTCAATCTCTCTAGCTGCACAAAGGGTAACCCTAATGTGACACCATACTTGGAGTTTAAGATTTTCCGAAGCAGTACATAATTCATTGCTTCAAGGTTTATGATGCTATGAAAGAAGAATTTAGACCTCCAGGGAGCTATCAACTTCTGATTGGAGAGTGAGTACTTTTTGCCTTCGGAGTGTACTGTCATGTGCCTTGTGCTGTGCTATCTATTTAGTTTGCATTGGGAAATTATTTGGAGAGATAGCTTAAATTGGACATATATCTGTTCCATAGGAATGAAGCAGAAAAATAAAATTATAATGAGTCCTGGATGAGCTGAATGATATCACGGGGAGAAAGAAGAAAGAGGAAGAGAGACTTAAGACATGCAGCTATGAATGAATAAATGAAGAGGCATTTCTAAAGCGCATGCCTACCCGGGGGCATCCCAGCGCTAGTAGCAGTGCAGCTTCAACTTCGGGCCGTATTAGGGAAAAAATAAGTTTTTAACTGCTTTCGGAAGGTCAGGTAATTTGGCTCAAGGCGGATACCAAGAGGCAAAAGATTCCACAGTTTGGCGGCATTGTACGCGAAGCGACGCCCTCCGCTTCGTGTTTTTTTTATTTCTGGAACTACCGCCAATTGTTTATTATCTGACCTTAAAGACCTATTGGAGCGATAAGGTTGAATAATGGATCTGACAGTGGGAGGGCCTCTACCTGAGAGTGCTTTGTGTGTAATACACAAAGCCTTAAACTGGACTCTCTCTTGAATGGGCAGCCAGTGAAGTGATGCAAGCGCAGGCTTGGCTGAAAGGAGCTTGGAAGAGTTCATAAGCAGACGTGCTGCACAATTTTGCACTATCTGCAATTTTTTGATGGTGGTGAGTGGGGCTCCCAGATATAAAGCATTAGCATAATCGAGACGTGATAGGATCAATGCTTGGACCAGCAGTCTTCTAGCCGTGAAGGGTAGCAGGGGAAGGATCTTTCTTAGCATTCTTAAGATCCCAAAGCAACAAGCTGCCACCTTACATGCTTGATCTTTAAAATCAAGATTACGGTCCAGCCATACGCCCAAACTCTTAATTTGGTCTTTTGGGGAGGGTGGTGTCCCGAGACAGCTAGGCCAGAAAGATCCTATACTCAGCGCGGTGGAGTTACCCAAGAGCATCAGCTCAGTCTTAGCTCCATTCAATTTTAGACAAGAGCTGTCCATCCAACTCGACACCTTTTCAAGACACAAGGCTAATCCTGAGCCTGAGTCCTCCTGTTTATTAAGCGAAACCACCAGCTGGGTATCATCAGCGTAGGTGATGATCTGAATGCCAAAAGGTGTAACTACTTCTGCCAGGGAACTTATATAGACATTAAATAGAGGGGGGCTCAGGGAAGATCCCTGAGGGACCCCACATTTAAGGGGCATTGGCTTAGAGGTGATTTCCTCTTCAAAGACTACAAAAGATCTGTCCTCTAAAAAGGACTGTAGCCATTTTAACGCTGTTCCGGCCACTCCTGCCTTCCTGAGTCTTTGGATTAACAGATGATGGTTCACCGTATCGAAGGCTGCGCTGAGATCTAACAGAATAAGCGCAGCGCAGCCCCCTCCATCCAATATATATGGATGGATTATATGTATTGTGGTACATTGTAATTGAATGATAAGATTACGGGTTTTTCTGAGTTAAACTATCTGGTTTGAACTGGACCCTAAGACGCTCTAACTATTAAAACCACAAAACCACAAAATTGAAACCACAAAATTCAAGAAGAAGAAAACTTACAACCGCGCCTTCTCCGGTCTTGGGCTAAGAATATGGAATGCTCTTCCTCCCGAAATCAGAGCTAACTCTTCGACCGCCTCATTAAAAAAAAAAGTAAAAGGATTGTTCCTGAAAAGCTTACTGCAACTATAGACTTGAAGTCACCAAACCAACTTTTATTTCATGTTTATAGCATGCATCTATCTTTCAACTATGCAATGCTTTGATTATTTATATCTAATATGATCACTTTATGTTTGTTTAACTTCTTTTATGGTTTGCTTATATGTACAGCTCTCTGAAACTCTGTCGGGTCATGTTTGTGCTTTATAAAACTTTTCAAATAAATAAATAAATGGGAAACAGTTTCTAATGGTCTTGTTTCTAATTTGCTGTCGGAGAAATAAAGCGGAGATATAAAGCCTAATCCTTGCCTCCATGTACCTAATAGAATTTAAACTCTGTCACACTGTCTAGAACGTTTATATTATAGGATCTAGCACACAACGGTTAATATGCTAGGTTTTTCAAAGCATTGAGAAGGGTTGTTTTCATTCTAAAAAGAGTCAAATACAAGCCAGTTTTAGAAGGGTCATCCCTACCCCATTCAAGGACCCCTAATTGACTTGGCAAAAGAAGTATAACTTCATTGTATCAGGAGTGGAAATAACCTAAAATAAGGGGGGCATGACTGGATCCAAACAGGAATGAACAGGAATCAAAGAAACTCACCTTAAAAACACAGTAGGGTAATGTACGAACTAGAACAGAGTCTGCTAAACGTGGCAGACTAATCGAAAACGGAGCACGCCAGGAGGCTTCTTAGTCCCGGCATTTTTTGTATCCGCAATAAGCTCAAGCAGCGGAACCTGATATTTGGAACTGGCACAATTTTAAGGGTGGTCAACAATTCTAATGGTACAAATGGTCTGTGCCACAAATTAAGGACACCAGTGGATGGAGAATTGGTGTGTTGGTCTCATCGTTGTGTACCACAAAAAGCAGGAGACTTGAACATTGGAGGGAAGTCGAACAACCTCCACGAGACAGACTCTACCTCTAATAATTGAGAACAGCGGCGAGATTATATGTCCGTCCATTTTTGACAGATTGTGAAGATAATAGTCAACCAATTGGGTGTTGGGGAGGAACTGGGTCCCCGGTCAGATAACCAACTTCATCATTTGTTGATGAAAGTGCTGGGAGACATCTTTTTAATCCTGAGGAAGGTGGTTTGACCTACTTATACCACCGAAACGCTTCGCTTCTTGGTTTTTAAACAACAAATCATAGGGGTTCTTATTTACAAAATGTATTAGATGGTGAACCCAGTATAATTGTTGATTTTGTTGTGTATATTGACCTGCACTTTGTTAAAAAAAAATTCCATACTGTGTATTTTAAGAATTAATTTGATGCTTATTGTTGGTAGTATTTGTAAATTTTATGCACTATGAATATTTTTATCATTTTGAATTTAAATAATCAGATTTATTGAATAAAACATTGTTACATTGGTTTTTTGGCTACTAGTAGATTTAATGGTGATTGATTGCTGGTTTGAAAGTGGTGTGCAAATAATGGTATGCTTTTAAGAAATCCCACGGGGTATTTACTTCTGACATAGCGAACTAGAACAAAGGCATTTCAAAGTCTAAAAACATAAATAATCAAAGCAAGAACGCAGTTGCCGGTCTAGCCCACAGGTTCATTGTCTCATATTGAGAACTTTTCTAAGGCACTGCCTTTCTGTGGGTGTGCATTTTTACAGACCTTTCCCTGATTGATTATTGATTTCAGGTGTGCTGGAAGGGTGTATGTGTGAGAGTGGGTGGGGCCACGCCAGAGTGAGCTGCACTATAAAAACAGACCTTGCTTCTACAGCAGCTTCCAGATCCCTGCTTCATGTTGGTGTAGCCTGAAGATCCTTTCTATCCAAATTGCTACCCCTTTCAATTGCTATTTTTTTCATTGCACTTTTCACTACTGCTGCAATCTCCAGATGCCACCTCTGGCAAAAAAAACCCAGACTTTCAGTACCTGAATCTCAAACTTCATTAAGCCTCCATGAACCATTATAATACACCCATCAACTATGAACCTCCACATATTTACAACCATCTGTAACCACCCAAAACGTATCTACACATCTGAAACAATTTTCACTGCCTATATTGAAACACCCGTCAGCACAACATCTCCCAAATCACTCTATAACAAAAACAACAAATGGGGCTAATGATCTGAATCCAGAGACCTTGCACAAAGAAGCCAACCAAATTGTCCCTACACATACCTCTTGGGACATTTCTTCCATATCAACACCTGCAACTGCAGAGCACCTGACCCTCAAAACACTATATTGACTGAACAAGCAAACAACTAGCTACCATGCTTTCAATCATATCTTTATATTCCACCCCCCTGCTCAAGTCTCTTGTGCTCATTAGATGGTCTCTCCTTTTATTATCAGGCATTAAAACATAGAAACTCATTTCCTCGTTACATTTGCATCCTTACTAATCACCTTGTCTTTCATAATTATATAAAACAACAGATCATTGCAGCTTAGCATTTCCTCTCCATCTTCCTTTCTGAATTGAAATCGCACAGCACACACTTTTGAGGGTATTGGTGTACTCTATACATTTATTACCATAACATAACATAAATTATCACCCCAGCTACTAACTAACAACTGCCTACTTCATAAATGATTTTCAGGAATATTGATGAACAGTACAACACTGTATGAGCATGCATCCCTTCCCAGACTATAGAATTTAGCAACATCCACAATAGCCTAACTTGCATGACGCTGGATTACAAAACAATATTGACTAGCATTATTTCTTGTTCATGGCTGTACAATAAGGCAGTACTTGCTCCTGATCCCTTTTGCAACTGTATTATGAAAACAGGTTTCTGCAGGTGGTAATGTGGGAGAAGGACATCTGTGCAGATTTGCTGTCTGACATTTTCTTGTGGTGATGATATGTTCTGTTGTTTTTTGTGTTGCTGTGTGTTTGTGCTGCATTACACCAATGTGATGTTGGTATGTTGTACTGCGGTTGCTGTCATGCATTCCACTTTTACAGTTCTGTTGTGTTGTGCCCTGTTATATTTTATTGGTGTATGCTACTGTGTTATGCTCTGTTGTTTACTTTAGATATGTCAACAAACCCTGCCACACTTCCAGCCAAAAGAAGCAACTGCCTTGAAAGTTATCGTGACAAGAAAATATGTGCCACTGTTTAAGGTGGTGAAATCACGCGGCTCAAGCTCTTTAACTACTTAAGACACCAATCAGTCAAAACTAAGGCTGGACCTATGTCTTAACCTGGTGCTCCCATTGTTCACTTTATGAGAGATAGCCTCATGTCCTGATTTAGAGCTCACAGTGCTCAGTTTATGTGATGTGTCCCAGGAACTCTGTAAAAGGCTCTGTGACTTTTCTTCTGTACTTGGAAACTCTCCAACTAGAAGTAACTGTATGACAGACCATATAGCTAACTTGCTATGCATGTACTATGTTGTATGTATATATATATATATATATACACATATGTGATTGTACTTGTATAGTGCAATCCAGCTTGGAAGCAACAGAGCGCTGAATGAGGGAGGGAGGGCAAGGTTAAGTCAATTTGTAATCCAATTCACTAACAATTCAGCAGGTGTAAGTAATTTGACTAATTAGAGGAGTAGTTTTCCTAGAAGTGATATGTCAATAGTTTCTTTCTGAACTGCTGGAGGATCAAAGTAGTTTTCATGTCATTAGAAGCAGCATTCTATATCCATATAATTCACATATCACCAATACACCCTGATTCCAGCACATACCAGGTTCTATGAGTTCTAACAGCAAAACTCAACTCAATCAACACGAGTCTTCTCTTCTCATATCATCTACCGGTGAAACTGTCAATCAAAGAAAAACACCCCCTTCTCTCATCATCTCTGAACACTCCCCTCACCCGTTCAATAAGGAGAGTACACATCAGCTCTCCATTGACCAGAAGGCAAGATACAGGATCTCATCACAAGCACAACACAAGATTACTCTTGACAGCTACTCCTCAAACAATCATAACTTTACATTACTAATTCATAACACTACGATTGGAAGGGAAAGCAGTAAAAGTCCCTTCGCATTAGCCTGAGGTATGTTCTGTCCTCACCTGGTTAAAAGAGTGCAACGATCAATAGGGACAAATCCACAAACGTCTTTGGCGGAAGTCTGCTCTTTTGTGGGTGTGAATCTCATTTGCATTGCTTGTTCTTTGCATCTAATCCATTCCCATTGTGCATATGCCAGGGAGGGATTTAAGGCGTTGCATCCTTTTCTTTGTACATTTTATTGATTCAAGTGACGCACAGCACATATTATACATGCACAGACGAAGTGGTACACGAGCACACATCTTGAGAATGCTACATGCATGCATTTTATTGTCGCACGCCCCTTCGGGTGCTTGTGAAGGGATCTCTTTGCAACTTTGTGTCCTGTACAGAAAAGAGGGTCAAAGAAAGTGGCGACTGAGATTGCACTTCGTTTGAGTCATGAATGGATTATTCCCAGATGCCGGTGCGCATAAGGAACAGAACTTTTACTCCCAATTATAGCGCAGCTGGGAGGATCTAACGATGATCGGATGCACACTTTCAGAGTTAAGTGGCGAGGGAGGCAGCGCGGGGAAATCTGAGGTAAAACGGTTTGCTAGGAATCAGTAGCACAGCATATATTATTAGTCTGATAATTACTCATTCTGCATTTGGCACAGTCAAGAAAAAACATATCATCACGGCAACAGCATTAGAATAGGAAAAAAAATCATAAAAGCCCAGCTTAAGCTTGTCTCATCGAGCCAAATTGGATTTTCAGCAGATGAGCTTTGATCATCTTCCAAAGTAAACTGTATAGCCAACCTAATTCACAACAGCCTAAATGGCCTTTTAGCGAGGCCCCAGAGTGTCTAGCCAATTTGTAGTGGAATCGTGCTCGCCAGCTGAGATTCACCGCTACCATCTGACCTGCTTGGGCAGCAATCTGTCACTCCTGCTGCATTAACTGAAACCGCACATTCAGCCTGACACGTGCACGCTCGGATAATGTCCTATGATCGTAACAGCCAGAAGTTTATTTGAGTGTAAAACACTCAGTGGTGGGCCGAATACAGGGAAATGTGACCTCCATTTCAAGCTCCAGGCACAGCAGCCTGAGCTAGCCCCGCCCCTGCATCCGCTCCAGCTCTATATGACCCCGGCGTGGCACCGCAAAGCACATGAATACAATCAGGGCTTTAAGTGGGGAAAAAAAAACTGGGGGTGCTCTAAAAGGGGCGTGGCAAATCTCTTCAAGGGGTGTGGCCTATCCGAGTAGGGGCGTGGTCTAAATCAAGATAACTAGCATTGTGTGCTTAAGAAAATCATGAAGTCGCATCCAGCAAAGGATAATAAAATAGGCAAAAAGGTATATTTATTAAGTATAAGCCATAAAAATACCAAACACTTTAAAAAACATGTCAAAATTATTTACATTACTTAGAAATCTATTGCAGGATTCCCCAAAACCCTTGAAGATATTCACTGTGTCTATTTTGCTGGGGTTTCTCGGCGGAGTCAGAGGTGTGACAGAAAGAGCAAAATATCCCAATTTTTTGTATTTGTTTCCCATTTCACTAACCAGTTACAGCTTATTACGTTATTTAATTTAACCAATGGATACACATGTTTATTTAAGGTTTAATATGAGTTATTGACATTAAAATACATTCACAAAGTGGGATACGTTTCCAATCACAGAATGTCCCAAATATCCTTAAAAGTGGAATCGCAAGCCATTTGTCTCCCAGCCATGGAGTTTGTCATCAGCACTTCCCCACCCTTTTTCCACAAGAGCAGTTCAAACATGAATGGCAAAATATCCTAGTTTGCAAATGTTTTCCACATAATTATGGCTCTGCCATATTTGCCACATAATACATCATCTGCTGCATAATCTGACGATTTTAACTAATAAATTGTTTATAGCTCAAACGGATCAAAAGTTACAAAAAATGTGACTTGTGTTGCTGCAAAGTAGATGGCCCATTGCAAAGGTTAACTGGTCAACTTTCTCACTGCTGCACTTGTATGTTCCACTGGTACTAATAAGGAAAAATCTTTGCGGATACTGTTAGCATGTGTAAAAATGTCAAAATAATAAAGTATCAGAAAATTTACAGCACCACTAATAGCAGTATAGGGTGTCAGAGCACTTTACATCACGTATGATTGCTTATCTCAGTGTAATATATGTGTGTAAATCACTGTATACGAAATGTTACATATGACAAAGGACTATAAGGTGTAGGAGTCACATGACAACCATACTAGTAGGCAGCATAGTTTAATAGTGATTGGTCTGGAGAAACACAAACTCAGAATTTAAAACGTAATACCATGGTTGGGGGTTCTCTTTAATAATCAGAATTGATTTCTACCCAAATGAACCCTTTTTTGCAACATTAGGATAATCAAAGACTGTGGAAAAAACATAATGCTCTAATTTATACCTTGCAGTTTGCATGCAGCTCTTACATGACAGTAAATAGCTCACTGTTCTATGTTAGGATTTTAACTTATTAACTGCAAGTAACAATAGGGTCTCTCTGACAAAAGCAGTAACCCACTGACCTATTTACATTATGTGCACTTTGTGATCTGCATGGTACATGTTCTTAGCAGTGGGCACATTAACCATCTGCGCTTCCTTTCCATGAGTCAAAACGTCCACTAGACAAAACACCATCTCTCTCTACTAAGAACATTAATCCCTGGAGTTATCATGACATTTTTATTGTTGCCGAAAATTGTTGGAGGCCAGGAAGGAGACAGCAAGTGCTTTTAAAACCATATTATACTTGCAAACACGACGCCCCCACCTGAAGTCAGCGCCACCCGCGGTCCGTGCAGGTGATGGTGATGGTTCGAGGGGTGATACTGAAGGAAAATTTATTATTTAATTTTCCCTCGGCATCGTCCCTTGAAATCCCCCCTTACCCGGCCCCTCTGCCCCACTGCTGTTAGCTGCACGGATCGCGGGTGGTCAGCACCTGGTGCGGTCGCACTGTCCTAGAGCCACCCTGCTCAAGGGTCCTTTGACCTCAGTGACAGAGTCACTGTCACTCTATGGTGTGCTGCTTCATAGGCCTGCCTGCAAGACTAGAGGTGAACTTCAGAATGAATTGTGGCGGACAGGCCTTCAAGGTTAACCCACACATGCCACTGCTAGGGTCCACCTGCTGGTGCTAAGACACCAGGGCTTTTAAGATCTTGCGGGGCCTTCTAAGGTCTAGCATGGGAATGTGCTCCCTCAGCAGGAGTGGTCTGGTGGACTGGTCATGAAGGCTGAACCTGGTTCCCCAGTTCCGAATTCAGCAGCTCTGACCATAGTGCCACATCCTCTCCCCCACTGAACACCATACTGCCCCACTGACAGAAACTTGCACTGCATTGACCCGCTATAAACACCTGGATGTGACTCAATTCAAATTACGCACTAGACAAGAGCAATATGCTGCCTAAAAAAAATTAACAACATCCTAGAAAAAGCAAACACTCATAGAGAATGCAAGATTAAGTAAAGCACATGAAATGTAAGCAGGAACAACATGGTTACCTTTTTCTTTTTACACTCATTATTCAGAAATTAGTGAGTGCTTTTGCCTGAAAAGTTAAGGCCATGATTACAGGGCCCAGAAGGGACCCGTTTCAATGCCCATTGCTTATATCCTTACAAAACGTAAGCAGTATGGTTTAAAAAGACCACATTCATGAACACACAGCCGCTGTACACATTTTGTTTTCCAATTCACCCATCAAGTAGGTATTTCAGTACCTCCAGGAATAGTGCACTTTCCCACCAAGTGAAAACAATGTTGTTCAAAGAGAGACGAGCAAACAAATGTAGCGCTTCACTGGCAAACACTGTAAAGTGGCGCTAATGTGTTTAGGTGTGAATAAATCAATCTGGCCACCTTGCAACCACTCTGTCTTGCTTTAGCTAGCTACTTTTCATATTTTGAATGTTTTAGTTCTCTCCACCCCGAG
The DNA here is from genome assembly GCA_963921515.1 of Calotriton arnoldi. Classification (NCBI taxonomy): domain Eukaryota; kingdom Metazoa; phylum Chordata; class Amphibia; order Caudata; family Salamandridae; genus Calotriton; species Calotriton arnoldi. The sequence continues at coordinate 233,584 of CAWUFW010006155.1, forward strand.
GCTGAACTTAGAAATTGAAAAAAGTCAGAAAAAGAGGACGTTTCCAGCAAAAGTGTTTTTATTTTTTGGATCCATTTCACAGGGGAGCAAATAAACGAAAGCAGGAAAGAGAAGGTAATACCTGTTTCTAAAAGTCTCGGTTTTCATCATCCCACGCTGGCACCACGACGACGTTGCTCCTGCGCTGGAAAAAGAGAAGGTGACGAAGGTCCCACGCTGGCACCACCACGACGTTGCTCCTGCGCTGAAAAAAGAGAAGGGAAATCCTAAGAGAAAATGGCTCTCTTAAAGGGTTTCCCTTCCTCCAACAACGCTCACCTGGCATGACGTCATGCCGTCGTGCCGTGGACGTCATGCCGTGACCTCCACTACTCAGTGAGGAAACTGAGCTCTCACTGCAGTCCAGAAAAAAAAAAAAAAAAAGAAAGGACTACCTTTGCCAGCCGCGAAAATAGAGCCCGATAGAGACCCGTTTCGAGGGCCCCCCAAAAAAACTGCCGGTGCTCAGACCCGGACAGACCCAGCCCACTTAAAGCCCTGAATACAATGCTTTTGGTAGCGCGAATTAAGAGTTATTTAGCAGGACTGTTTTGGAGTTAAACATTTGTGGCAGTGATATGTTAGGACTTCAAATACTGACAAGACCAACTCAGCCTTCCTTCTTTCAGAGGTCAGTAGATGGAGTATCATTGAACTGGGTGACAGTAGTGCCTGTAATTTCATAGCGCTTAGAAGTGTCAAAAGTGCGACGAGAAGCGTTATATACAAAAAGTTATTATCTGTAATTAATAATGGGAGAAGACAGTGCCGTTTTAGTTAGTAAAATTATAGTTTGTACCTTAGTCCCTTTCATGTAAGTACTGCGGGCCTTGTGCCAATGATGGGCAGTTAGGTAATCTTTGTAACAAATATTGCCACTATTCTTGTAAACACATGAACCAGATATTGGCCTGAGCTCCCTGAAGTGCACAGTAGCTCCTTCTGAGGGGAAGGCGAGGTTGAGCAGTCAAGGTCTAAAGCCTTATGTGGAGCTTGGCGGATGGGATACTCCATCACAAACGTCACGGATTTCACGTCCGCCATATTACAAATACATTATATTTAATGCCATTTATTGTTCGTCCGGGATATCCGTCGCGTTTCTGAGAGAGTATCCCAGGCACACAATGCCCATAGGGCTCAAAGGGCTTCAGCCCCCCCCCCCCCCACCTTCCCCCCCCATCGTGTGTGTCAGCCCGGGCTGAGACAGCCTCCCGGGCATACACAGAGACAGTTTTTGAGCTGCTGTAGGCTGGCTGATCTGGCGTCCGTCTTATTGCAGCCGCACGCAAGTACTTCACAGGTCTTTAAAAGACCATTTACTTGTTAACGAGGCTTTGTTGTTTTTTCACCCCTTCTTAGAGCCCCTGCATCTCCAATCTGCCTATTTCTGGAAGAATTAGCCCCCCTCCAAATCTTTATTAGCCTCCCCAGAAATGTGGCTCCAGTGGTGCCTCTGGAGTATCCCATCTGCCAAACTCTAAATCAGGCCCTTAGTCTTCGAAGATGGTGTGGGGAAAACCACTCTTTAAGATAGATGTATCAAGTACAATAAATATAATGTCCAAGCAGTGCTATTCTTTCAAATTAAACCTTTTATTCATTTTATGTAGCTATTCTTAGTAACAAAGAAGCTTTAAGGCATGTGTTCTTTAAATTATTTTAGTAACTGTGCTGAAGTCTTTCTCTGCCAAGTTTTGGGGAGGAGGCGATTTAGGGGGAGAGGGGAAAAATAGGAAATCAGGGTTAAGACCAGTGGCGACCAGACAGTGAGGGCTGAAGAGTGATGTATTGCTGGAGAAGCATAGGCCTTGATATGGATTGGGGGTGTGCCATGGAGACTCAAACACTTCTCTGCAGTTTGTGTTCTTCTCCTCAGAGGTGCTGGTTGCAGTTTCAGCTTAGGGGTGCATGAGATTACAGAAGTGATTGGCCACCAGAAACGGTGCCACCAAGAGGGTCACATGTAATGCAATGTAAGGTGGATTTGTGGAGGGCTGCTTGTCACCCCTGAGGCTATCCAGGCACTAGCAAGACTCAGGCAGCTTCACACCCGTGAGTGTATCCAGGCACTAGCAAGACTCAGGCAGCTTCACACCTATGGCAAGATGTGGTTTGGAGTGCTTTATAGCTCTGGGTGGAAAGATTCACAACTGTGATGAGCCAGCACATGGCATTATCTAGGGTCACACATTGGCCTTAAGTGTGTGCGACATTGCTAAACTGAAGGGATTGCTTCAAATTTTAGTCAGGCTGGGCAGTGAAGCAATGCCTTCATTCGCAGTCTAGCAGTGCTAAATTTGTCACTGTAGTACAGGCACACTGTTTCTCACCTCGGTGGTGCTCAACAGGTTCTATTCATGCATGGCTGTATACCCCTTCTCAGCAGAACAGAGCAGCATCGATAGACTCTGAAGTCCTAGTGATATAATCACGATGCCTTAGAATAAAGACAGACAATTTTTCTGTATCTGTTTCTAACATTTTCTATTCCTGAGTAATTCGATTTTTCAAGTAAATAAGTGAACAGTGAACACTGGGTATGCTGCAAGGGTCATCTTGTGGAGGGTCCATCTTTTAGCCTGTACCAGGGACAGTTGGCTTAGTCCTTTGGGGGATCAATGACAGCACAATTGTTATTCAGTGGGCCACATCTCCAATGCAGCATCAGTGGGTGAACCTGTAATCTTCATTTGTCAATTCCAGGGAGACAGTTTCTGCTTCTAGCACAAAGCACTGGATATTGATGATGGATCCTTAGGCCATTTACTTCCGTTAGGAGTATGAAGCTAGTAGTCCTTTCAGGTGATAAGCATCGAACGAGTATTGCTCTGTGGTAGGGTCACACCTTGACTTAATGTAACTGCAGTCCAGATAAACAAACGGTCCTAACTCATACCAATGATTTCACAACCAACAGGGCACTCGACTTTGTGAAAGATTCCAGAAACAGGTGCAATAGAAGGAGCATCACAGGGGGATACACAGGGAGAGGGGAGATAGCTTAACTCTGCCTTCCATTACTCCCATAGAAAATCCCACAACTTTATAACCAACATGCAAACAGGAAGCAACCATAACATGGATAAACTTTCTCACATGTACTCAAACACAATCACATCTAAGAGGGAATAAAGTGTTGCAGTCATGACCTACTACATATATTTACCAGGAAGAGCCAATGGGCATTTTTTTCACTGCAGTTCAAAGAAAAAGCTGTTAGCCACTACTATAATCAGCTTTCACCAAACGTTAGTAGTGTCATGGTTTGGTCAGTTCACTGATTTGTTCAGCAATCCATCCATCACATGTTCTTTTTGCTTTTGTCGACCTAAGTGGGATGGGTGTGCCACTGGAATCAAGCTAGCCTGGCTGATGAGAGGTGATGTCCCTAATCCTGTGCCAGGATGCTTGTTTCTGGTTCAGGGAGGGCCTGGCCTGGCAGTTCGGGCAGAACTGTTCCCATGGAGAGCAGGGTCAAGACTGATTTGCATATTGCGGGGTCCAATCTGGGGTGGCGTGGTGAGCAAAAAAACAATGGATTAAACCCAGATCTGTGACTGGGAGTGAATGTTTGATTTGTTCAGCATTCCGTCAATCATCTGTTCTTTTTGCTTATGGTTAGGTCATGTGGCGTTAGTCATCGACATTAGAAGGAGCCCCATATTTGATGAGACTTTTCATCCAGTAGAGTCTAGCACTCCACTGATGAGCAACACACTATAATAATGAGGAGCAATGGTCAGGAGATTTAGGACACAGATCTCTTGCACCAGAAAATATTCTAGCGATTTGAGTGAATTAAAAGCAGGTTGCTATATGGACAATGCACCAAAGGACTTTCAATCCTACACTCCCCAACTGTAAGAAAGTGTATTATTATTTGGGCTAGGTGGTTGCCTGTGATGCAGCGCGTACAATAAAAACTATTCTCCTCCCAGGTCACTTATAGGTCATCCAGGGGCAAACTATATTTCTCATATCCACATGACGATGGGGCCCATAGACATCGCCTAACACACACACACACACACACTCCTGGATTTCCTTTACACCTTTATGAAATTCTATACTCCTAGGAGAAGCATGAGAACTAAATGGAGAACACCATTTATGTACCGCTGGAAGAGCCAGGATATCTTATTCCCTTAATTTGTCACTTTCTTTTAGTTATTTCTTAAGATATTCCTGCTCATTGTTTTGTCGATGAATCATTCATGTAAAAAATTAGTTCATAGTGATTAAGACCAGCTGAATCACAATAACCAATTACTGATGTCACAATCATTTAGGAAAATAACCACTGAGTCATTTTGGGTTTAAAGAATCTTAAATTTTATATAATTTTTAAAAGCATGAGAAAGAATTTAAAACTTTATTCAATTATTCATTCTTAAATTCAAATATTTATTAAGCATAATCAATTTATTGCAGAAAGGAAATTTTTGTCATGAAGCCAAAACCCTAATTACCTGCCTAGCTTCCTAATTTAGCCTAATGATTTCTAACCTAAGTTAAGAATTAGAAATAGCCTGATTCTCATACTCAACAGGAAAATTAAGACAGCAACAGCAACTTCAGCTCGTCAGCATCAGCTACCTGCAACCCGTCTCATCTAACAGTCTTTCAGCATCTCCCGCTCAGTAAGGGATCGATCATGACCACCCAGCACTGGAAGCCACCAACACGACTCTCCAACTCCTCTCCTGACTGTGACTGCAACCGCGACTGAACCCCTCCCACTAAGAGTAGGCCCTCTTATACCCTAATTCTAACTTTGCTAACTAACTGTTGCAACATTAATAACACACTTTTCTTTCATTGGTCCATGCATGTCATCTTATTCATTCTTTTAATCAAGTTCTCTTGGATTCAAGGGTCCTTGGATCATTTCCTTTCCCATACGCTCAAGCATTTTTCATCCGTTTCGATCAGTACATTTGTAACTTCTTTCGATACATTCGAGAACTCCGCAGTCATTGTCCTTTCTCTTAAACTTGTTTCCCACGGGTCTTCTGCTGATCATCACGGCACACTATCAGTTCAATTAGGTCACACCAGCCTTGACCATTTCTTGCATCCTAGCGTCTCAGTAACCTCACGAGGTTTAGTTTTTCTCCGATTTCATCCCGTGTCATGTGTCCCCTTGCGCCTGCGCACATCTTCCCACTGGCGGCCATTTTATATCGCCACTCGGTTATACTTTTAGAAGCACTAATTTGAGGCAAACAAAACATAATTAAAATAGAGAAAAATAGCCCTTTCGTTTCCCTCCCGTTGTCTACGTACCCCAATTAGTTATTACCTAGCAAAAAGCAACATTTAAGCTGTTCCTTACTTACCATCACTATTGTTTTTGCAACGACACGTTTTATTTCTATGAAGCACAAACATGCATTTATTTTTAATTAGTACGCATTTATTTTTACGTTATAATTAGACACACGGACATCCATTAATAGATTATTTAGCACACATTTTTGGCATGTTACCATTCCCATACATACAGTGTTGATTAATACATTTAGAACGAACATTTTATTTAATTAATTATAAAATTTGTTAGGGGTTAATTTTTTTATTTTCCCTGCTCCATCAACTCCCCCTTTGGTGATTTTTAAATCACCACATAAAACCCAAGTCATACTTCTTTTCAGGCAGCATGTCTTTCATCCTTTGCTTTCTGTTATTTACACATCTGTTTCTTCTTCATCTTGCCTTTTAGTCTCCTTATACATGCTTTCTTTCATTTTCTCCAACTCAATTTCACCCATTTCTCTCTCTCTTTCTCTCATTATTCTGTTATTTCTTTTTATCTTATTTTGTCTTACTTTTCTCTTTATACATGTTATTACTATTTTCAATACCATGGCTAACAGTATTACTACAGTTGCTATTATTATAACTTTCCCTATCACTAGTCTACTCATTCTGGTCAACCAATTTGCTACTGAAGAAAACCCTCTACCAAGTTTTCCCAAAACACTTTCAACCTCCAGTGGAACTAGTTCTTTGTGCAAATTTGTAATATTTGTAATATACTTCTGTATATTTTCACTTTTATCCGGAATGTAAGTACAACAATGTTGGACTTTCAACATTCCACAGACTCCACCCTCTTTTGCCAAAAGAATATCAAGGGCAAGCCGATTTTGCATCACCATAGCTCTCATGGCAACCATTTCGGTATTTACCATTAAGAACCCTCCCGCAGTATCTGTAGACAAACGATCTACTACCGTGGATAACTTCCGAATTTTAAATGCATTCAAAGATATTCCCACTGCTGGTATCAATGCTCCAAAAATATCACCTACAATTTCTGAAAAACTTTCCCTCTTTCTACGTGTAAATCTATTAATCATCTTGTATGTTCCCTTTTCTTCTCTGTCCATGTGAAAAATCTTTGGAAAGACCAGGCCTACATAGCAAGTTTCATACCAATGGTCCGGTAACCTGTAATAAGCTCTATTCCCACAAACATAATAGATACCTGGAAATATTGGGTCCTTTCCACCTTTGAATCCCCAACCTCCCAGAATTTGATAATTGTCATGGCAGATACTGGAACCTACAAAGTAATTGTCATAGACTGTCTTATTTCTCCTAATACACAACTTTCCTGTTTGCGGCCAATCTAATGTCATTGCTGCATTTATCTTTTCCCTTCATGATTTCCTTCCTCAAACGTCCATAAGCGTTTTCCTTCCTCCTTTATTGCTTCTTTTTGAAATTTCATTCTTCTTTCTTCAACCATTTCTAAAAATACTTTTTCTTCTTTCTTTAACTCACAGGTAAGGTTGTTACTAATTATTTCTTCTAACGTTAATTTTCTATGTTCTAAAAAAATTCCCCTAAAACTTTTGCTGGTTTTACTTTGTTAAGTTCTGGTACTACTGGAATGTTTGCAAAAATCTTATCTATGTCAGTATAATAAGATTCTAATCTACCTGTTTTATAAAATAAACTTGCTATTACACTACATGTTATTCCATAAGTTAGAGGTAGGTGATGATAAGTCACACCTTCTGACACTGATGCAGGCAACTGCATACAAACATAACAATCTCTCACATCCATTGTCTCTACATATTCATACAACAATTTTGTAAAAACATTCTTTGAAAAGTCTGTTACTGACTTATCCTTATGCAACTCTGCACTACTTCTTAAAATAACTTGTTCTTTAATATTAGTTTCTTTTTCTGGTTTAGTATCATTTTTTGCTTCTATCACAGCTATACTAATAGGAATTGTGATTGCTAAAACTATCCATATGGTCATTAATAACCCTGTACAAAAACAGCACATTTTGCACCATCTTTTTATAAACTCACATTTATCTCTTCCATCCCTATTATTTTCCATTTTTCTTTTTCTATTTGTTAAATTTCAGAAAATTGTGTCACTACACCTCAGAAATGACTTAGATGCCACTCTGCTCTCAAAAGTCTTTGCTTGGTACTTTCTTTAATTCTCTCCAGAATTCTTTCGTTGTCACATCCGGTGATTTGTCACATCCAGTAAAATTGTCATGTCCGGCAGAAGCACTATAAGTCTTCACTTCAAGTTTGTTGCATCTCACCTTTTCCCATCCGACTTCTCAGTCTCTGGTTCTCGTGAGTGTTTTCTTCTTCTTCTTTGTAATCTGTTAGTGCAATATACAGCCACTCAGGTGACTTATACTTTGCATTCACTTTCTTTGTCCTTTTGGACTTTTGTAATCTTTTTCCACTTGGTTTTTCTTGTCCCTTTTGACTTGTTACTTCATTTACTTGTTCAGCACCTTCGTCTCCCGCTCTTATTATTCTATATCTCAATTTCCTTATATAGCTGTTGGGCCAATTATCTCCTTTTCTTGGCCTTTTGGCTTCACCTTCTCTTTCTTCTCTTTCTGATTTCCAATTTCTTTTTCTTGATTCAGTTTTTGCTTTTTCCTCTTCTCCACTTTCTTCTGTTTCTGTTTCAACTGTTTCACTATTGTCTCTTATTTTGAAACTTATAATCTCGTCATCTCCTACTGGTGGATCTGTCTTCTCCTTCTTGTTTTCCCTTATTACTGTCCCTCCTCGGTGTTCTTCCGATTTGGTGTTTTTCTCCTTTCTACTTCTAAATTTCCCTGTTCTTCTGTTTCTCTATCTGTCCCTATTGCTCCTCGGGGTTCTTCTCGATTTTCTAACTTTTTGTGTACTTCTTTCCCTACTTCATCTATTAATATTGTTTCTGAAGGATTTCCACCATAACTTGTACTTGGTTGTTCATCTAACTCAATTTCTTGCTCAGTTTCTTCTCTAATTGGTTTATAACCCCAAGTTTTCCTTAGGAATTCTTCACGGTTTTCAACTGAATCATCAGATTCTGAAGTTGTGTCAGATATTTCCAGATGTCGACTTACAGGTCGATCTTCAAGTTCTGGAATTTCTGAATTTCTTTCTTCTTCTTCTTCTTCCTCTTCTTCTCTAGAAGTACTCGCAGTTGGGGTTTCCAGATGTCGACTTTCAGGTCGATCTTCAAGTTCTGGCACCCTTTCTCTTATCTTTGTTGTCCCAGCCGTTAAACTTTTATCCCACACTTCCAGACGCCGACTCACATGTCGATCTGTAGGTTCTGGAACTCTGATTGTGTGGCTGGCATGAACCCAGTTTTTCACTCCTGCACACTTGACGGCAGTCGTTGTCACCAGGATTACCTGTCGTCGCTCGTCCCAACGAGGAACTAGACAGTTTCTTCTCCTGTGGACTTTTATGCGGACCCAGTCTCCTGGATTCAAGTCGTGGGCTGGTTTTCTTTCAAGAGTGGTCGCATCCGGTCCAACCTGATGAAACACAGAACGCACCACATCAGCCAGTCCCTTGCAATAATCCAGTACTAGATCATCAGTTATAGTTAATAACTTGTTGACAGGTACGTGTGCTTGTCTCATTGCTCGTCCCATGATCATCTCATGAGGACTGAGTCCAGTTTTCTTTTCAGGGATGCTTCTGATGGTCATCAGAACAAGAGGCAGTGCATCCGGCCATTTGAGTCCTGTAGCTTGACACATTTTTCCCAATCTGTTTTTAATTGTTCCATTAATCTGCTCTACTACCCCAGAAGCCTCTGGTCTGTAAGCACAATGTAGTTTTTGTTTAATACTCAATGCTTCACAAATCAATTGGATCAACTCATTTTGAAAATGTGTTCCTCTATCTGTCTCAACCGTGACTGGAAAACCATATCTTGGAATGAACTCTCGCAGCATAAGTTTTGCCACTGTTGTTCCATCATTCCTTCTTGTGGGGTATGCCTCCACCCAACGAGAGAACAAACAGACGACCACTAGAACATATCTTAGTCTGTTACTAGGGGGCATCTCGATAAAGTCTAACTGCATTCTAGTGAATGGACCTCCTTCTCGTCCTATTGTTCCTAGACTCACTACTGTCTTTCTTCCTGGGTTAAACTGTTGACAAATAAGACATCTTTGACAAAGACTTTCAGCAATGGCTCTGAATTTTGGGTTATACCAGGTTTGTCTAAAAAGTCTGATCATTGCATCTCTCCCAATATGAGCTTGTCCATGGTACATCCGTGCCATGTCTGCAATCATGCTATCAGGCATAACTGGTCTTTCATCTCTGTATACCCACACACCATTATTTTCCTGTCTTCTACATCCTGCTTTTATCCAGTAATCTTTTTCCTCATCTCTTGCAGTTTCTTGTAACTGCCTTACTTCATCCCATGTCTCGACAGTATTAGTGAAAAGCAAAGGACAAGAGACATGCTCCCTTTCTCTATTTTTGTTCATGGACGCCATGTTCTCCGCACAATATTTAGCGATCTCATCAGCATAATTATTGCCGACCGCTATGTAATCTTCGTTTTTCTTATGCGCTTTGCACTTCACTACAGCTATTTGTTTAGGCAACTGTATCACCTCAAGCAGTTTTTTAACATAATCTCCATTTCTGATAGGTGTTCCTGTAGATGTCAAAAATCCTCTTTGTGACCAAATCTGACCAAAATCATGTACGATGCCGAAACCATATTGGCTATCGGTCACAATCATGATTCGTACATTTTTTCCCAATTTACATGCTTGAATCAAAGCAATCAGTTCCACAACTTGTGCAGACCTGACTCCTTTCAGACAAGACGCTTCCATCACAGTTGCCACTGTGCATACTGCGTAAGCTGCGCTTAAAACTCCTTCTTTTGTTCGTAAGCACGAGCCATCCACAAACATGACATAATCAGATTCCTTTAACGGTTCATCTTTTATGTCAGCTCTTGGTTTCGTGCAATATTCCAGCACGTTCAGACAATCATGATCTACTTCGTCCTGTTCAATTATATTTTCTTCATCTGGCAATGATGTAGAAGGATTTACATTCATGCATCTATCTATGGTCACATTTTCAGCGCTCAAGATGACTTTTTCGTACTTAGTCAGCCGACTATGTGTCATGTACTGTGTTTTTGTTCTTGTCAAAAGAATTTCTACTGAATGGGGAACATATACTCTCAGTGGATACCCCATCACTATACCTTCACTTTGTTCCAGACTTACACAAGTAGCAGCAACTGCTTTCAGACATCCAGGCAATGCTTTTGCTATAGGATCTAAAACAGCTGAAAAATAAGCGATTGGTCTTTTCATTGTCCCGTGTTTTTGTACCAGTACTGAAAATGCACATCCATCTCTTTCGCTGCAGTACAATTCAAAATCCTTTTCATAATCAGGCATGCCTAAAGCAGGGGCCTCACACAGTTTCTTTTTCAATTCTTTGAAAGATTTCATTTCTTCTTTGTTTAACTCAAAAGGGTCTTTTACATCTTTCTTTGTCAATTTTTGTAAGGGTTTTGCAATCAAAGAGAAACCACTTATCCACTGTCGACAATATCCAACCATTCCCAAAAACATTCTTACCTCTCTGTGAGTCATTGGTACTCTCATTCCTTGAATCATTCTTACTCTTTCTGTCGCTATTTTTCGCACTCCTTTCTCAATTTTATGCCCTAAATACTGGACTTCTTTCTGACAAAACTGTAATTTTGAAGGAGACACTTTATGTCCTCTTTTCTCTAGATGGTTCAGTAAAGCAATTGTGTCACTTACACATGCCTCTTTGGTTTTCGATGCCACCAATAGGTCATCGATATACTGCACCATCACTGATTTTTCTGGCATCTTCAAATCTTCCAGAGATTTCTTTAGAATCTGATTAAAGATTGAGGGGCTTTCTTTATACCCCTGAGGAATTCGGCACCATGCCAAAATACGCTCTCCAAAACGGAACGCAAATAATGGCTGGCTATCTGGATGCAAAGGAATAGAGAAAAATGCGTGACACAAATCTATCACAGTGTACCACTCAGCTTCATGTGGAATTTGATATAGAATTACTGCAGGGTTTGGCACTATTGGACAACATGGTACAACTATTTTGTTGATCTTTCTCAAATCCTGTACTATTCTATATGTTCCATTTGGCTTCTTCAGTCCCATAATAGGTGAATTACATGGACTGCTCATTATTTCTTTTAGAATTCCCTGTTCAATCATCTTATTTATCACAGGAGTTATTCCTTCAATTATTTCTGGAGTTAATTTGTACTGTGGCGTGTTCGGGTAAGTTGTCCCTTCTTTCACTGTCACTTTTACGGGATCAATTTCTCTCATTAATCCAATGTCTTCTCCTGTAAAATCCCACACACTTTCTTTTACTGCACTTTTTAGTTCTTCTGGAAGTTTTTCTGCATCAAATGCAGGAAACAAACCATTCGTTTCAGGTTCCTGATTCATCAAAGTTACTTTATACAAAACATCTTCATCTGAAGTCTGGAAACCAATTCCATCTGGCGTACAATAAATTGTGCAATTCATCTTGCATAAAAGGTCACGACCTAAAAGATTTACAGGACTACAATCGCACACTACAAATTTATGCATTTTACTAAAAGAACCAATTTTTACTTCCACTAATTCAGTAAGTGGGGTTTTAATCTGCTGATTGGCTACTCCTACCACTTGGATGTATTCACCTGAGAGAGGAAGGTTTGGAATTTCTACTGATCTAACAGTAGAACGGGTAGCTCCAGTATCGACAAGGAATGTTACGTTTGCACCATTCACTTCTCCATCCACAAAGGGACCAGACTGATCTACCTCTAGAGTCACGCCAAGCACGCACTCTTTCCCCTCTCCTGCGCACCGTCAGAATCTTTCATCCGGGTCATCCTCACTCTGACGCAACAAGTACTGAGAAATATTAGCTGCTCGCGGCAATTGTGTTACCTGCTCTCCTCCGTAGAATCCTGTTTCTGTACTGTATCTTTGCTGGTTAACAGTGTTGGGAAGTGGTGGTTGCGGCACCTGACTTTGTTGAACAACTACCTCATTCTGCACCTGTGGAGTTAATGATTGATGTTCCGGATTAGGTTTAGGTGGGAACTTACACTCGTTTCTCCAATGCCCTAATTTTCCGCAATTATGACATGGCCATTTCTTCTTTGCCTCTTCTAGACTCACTTGACCCTTTCCTTTACCTATGTTTGGTCGCATTTTATTCTGTCCTGATTCGTTTCCATTATTATTGTCCAATTGAGCTTCTTGTTTTTCTGCCACCTTCACTTGTGCCCACATTGCCTTCTCTTTCAACTTACGCTGTTTACTCTCTATTTCATCACTACAATACTTAGCATACCTCAGCACCTCATCTACACTTCCATTCTGCCAGTTTATCATGTGTTGCTTAATCATATCACTTATTTCTTGTTTCAGGCCAAACACAAATCGGTATACAAAATGACTCATGTCCTTTTCACTCAATTCATCATAACCACTATACTGCTTGAAAACCAATAACAATCGCTCATAATATGCATGTACAGACTCCTTACTTTCCTGTGTAGTTCTATCAATTTTTACCCAATCTGTCTCTTTAGGAGGAATCTTATTCTTCAAAAGGTAATCACCTTATCGTACTTCTTCATCACATCAGGACCTGGAGCTCCTGTTTTAGGATCTCTTGGATATTCTGTAGTTGGCCAGTCAACTGTAATCTTACATTCTGACCACAAATCCGTTGGTACCACTATGTCAAACAATCCATCCAAATCTATCCACAACACTTTTGAGACTTTTACAAACCTCTCTACTTGTCGGTACCACTCAACTGGCTTCTCCCTTAACTTTGGAAAATCATTGGTAAATGACAGTATGTCCTGCCTAGTCCAGGGAACATGCACATAACTACCACCTGGAGTTTCTCGCATGGGGTATTCTTTGGCAACAGATTCCTTTTCAGTTATCATAAAAGCCAATGAACCTTTGTCTGTAGTTTTCTCATTCTTCTTTGTCCATCTAACCTTCCATCTGTCCACATCACCCCATTTTCTCAACAACACAATTAACTCCTTTATCTGTGTCAGCCTTCCTGCCGTGTTCAAATTTTCAATATCCTTTTCACAAAAGTCTACTCTGTATGGTTTCTGCAACGTTTTCACCTTTGTAAAGTCTATTCCAATCTCACTGGCCACTTCTTCTAGTTTGTCATGTAAATTCTTTGCCCTCCATGTAATACTTTTGCACAGAAACATTATTTCATCATCCTGATAATTTTTTATCTTTTCGGTACCAATCGTTCCTAGAATTAATTCTTCCATGTCTATTTTTAATCTGATTACATCTAATGGTTTTTCTTCTGTTTCTTTTATTTCAAATGCTTTCATCCACTCATTTAACTCATCAGGAGTCGGACCTATGGGTGTATTATTTAGTTCTATCCAATTACCACTCTTTTCAGGCGTTTCTGTTGCAGATTCTGTTACCATATGCATTTTCCTACCATTGCACTCATTCACCGTTAAATTTGTAGGTGGACTTGGTCTGTAAGTACTAGCCAAATTGCTTGTACTTGCACTTTGTTCCATCCTTTCCTTTTCTCTCTGAAATTGTGAACTCATGGGAATCACCAAAGATCGTTCATCAATTTTCTGATTCTCAAAAACGGGTATTACTGGACCTATTGTTACAGGCACAGTAACTGCTTCCATATTTTTCGTTAATTCTCTAATCTTCTCAGTTAGTTCTTTTGTTGTCCTTGCCAATTCGCTTGCATTGTCGCTTTCTATTCCTTCATTTTGAGAAGTTCTCATTTGTTCTTGTGACCTATTTACATCAATTCTCTTTTCCGGGCTTTTATTTTGCATAGTCTCTATTAGCGGCGCATTTGGTGTCACCACTGTAGAACTCTGCTGATACGGAGGTGGATTTCTATTTAAAATATCTTCCAGCAACTCGTCATCCGTTTCGCTCTCATGCATATACTTTTCTCTCTCTATATGTTTCTTTTTCTCAGTCCGCTTTTTCTTAGTCCCTTCCTCAACTGTAAAAGCTGGAAACAAACCTCCTGTCATGTTAGCACATCTCCATCGTTTTATTCTGTCCTCATGATTTACTCCCCACAATCTTCCAGGCATAAACTCATGATCTCTCATTCCTCTGAATCTCTCTCGTTCATACATCTCATCTTCCCATTCCGTCAAAGCCTCAAACTGTGTTGGTCTAGGTCTAGGTTCCAACTTACACATTTTTCTCGCAAGTTTCGCAAAACCGCTACACTAAATGATCCATTCTCAGGGAAAGCCAAAGCACCATCATTCTTTGTATATTTAGCCCAATTTTCCAACCATATGCACGTATGATATCCATATTTCAGCATCATGTGTGAAGCTGCTGATTTCGGCGGAGGAATTACTTGTCCCTCTCTAGTCACAACCTTTTTGTCTTTCTTAAAGAAATTCTTCAATTTCGTCGTCCATGACGTTCTCTCCCTTTCATACTCGTAATACGGCATGTTTTCTATTTGTTTTCTCTTTACTCTAACGCTGTTCTGTATACGGAACTTCGACCAATTACAGCGCGACTCACACTAACGTACCAATTAGAACAATTCCCACCGTCCGTGAACCAACCAATCCTAGCGCGGCACTTTTCTACGTCACTCCTGCTCTGTGTTCACGTGACTAGCGCACTATCCAATCCTAGCGCGGCACTGTTCCACGTCACTTCTACTCTTTACCCCTCCTTTACAAAATTTATCGGCAATTTTTCTTTTTGCTGTTTTCTTCGTTAGTTACAACAATTAAAACAATTCCATAGTCTGATTCGCTAAACAAAAGTGACAGCTTTGTCCTTTTACACAAGAATCCTGTATTTCCAGTAGGCAGCGCTTACCTCTACCCTACCACAGAATTATTTACTCTCGCCGATAAAGTAGCACTTCCCTCTACCTTACCCTTCTTTCAAACAAACAATTTTCTCGTTTCTCTGGGGATAAGACACATGTGGAGACTAGGCTCCTGAGAATTAAGGCCAAAGTTTCACAAGTAAACGTGATTTGCTATCTCAATTACACACTTTTCGTACAGAAAATCCCTAACATAACACAACCTGCGTTATTACCAAAATGAATTCAGACCATGTACCAAATTCCATGTGACTTCTCTTGCCACACGTGTTCCACTTCCTACATCCCAGAAGCGTGAAAACTCACATATAACATAACGTGACTCAACATATAGTGTTAGTCATCAAAAATAATCAATAATCAATAAACAATAATCACTAAACTAATCTATAGAAAACCATAACTCTGCTACCAAGAAATCTGATGCAGCGCGTACAATAAAAACTATTCTCCTCCCAGGTCACTTATAGGTCATCCAGGGGCAAACTATATTTCTCATATCCACATGACGATGGGGCCCATAGACATCGCCTAACACACACACACACACTCCTGGATTTCCTTTACACCTTTATGAAATTCTATACTCCTAGGAGAAGCATGAGAACTAAATGGAGAACACCATTTATGTACCGCTGGAAGAGCCGGGATATCTTATTACCTTAATTTGTCACTTTCTTTTAGTTATTTCTTAAGATATTCCTGCTCATTGTTTTGTCGATGAATCATTCATGTAAAAATTCGTTCATAGTGATTAAGACCAGCTGAATCACAATAACCAATTACTGATGTCACAATCATTTAGGAAAATAACCACTGAGTCATTTTGGGTTTAAAGAATCTTAAATTGTATATAATTTTTAAAAGCATGAGAAAGAATTTAAAACTTTATTCAATTATTCATTCTTAAATTCAAATATTTATTAAGCATAATCAATTTATTGCAGAAAGGAAATTTTTGTCATGAAGCCAAAACCCTAATTACCTGCCTAGCTTCCTAATTTAGCCTAATGATTTCTAACCTAAGTTAAGAATTAGAAATAGCCTGATTCTCATACTCAACTGGAAAATTAAGACAGCAACAGCAACTTCAGCTCGTCAGCATCAGCTACCTGCAACCCGTCTCATCTAACAGTCTTTCAGCATCTCCCGCTCAGTAAGGGATCGATCAGGACCACCCAGCACTGGAAGCCACCAACACGACTCTCCAACTCCTCTCCTGACTGTGACTGCAACCGCGACTGAACCCCTCCCACTAAGAGTAGGCCCTCTTATACCCTAATTCTAACTTTGCTAACTAACTGTTGCAACATTAATAACACGCTTTTCTTTCATTGGTCCATGCATGTCATCTTATTCATTCTTTTAATCAAGTTCTCTTGGACTCAAGGGTCCTTGGATCATTTCCTTTCCCATACGCTCAAACATTTTTCATCCGTTTCGATCAGTACATTTGTAACTTCTTTCGATACATTCGAGAACTCCGCAGTCATTGTCCTTTCTCTTAAACTTGTTTCCCACGGGTCTTCTGCTGATCATCACGGCACACTATCAGTTCAATTAGGTCACACCAGCCTTGACCATTTCTTGCATCCTAGCATCTCAGTAACCTCACGAGGTTTAGTTTTTCTCCGATTTCATCCCGTGTCATGTGTCCCCTTGCGCCTGCGCACATCTTCCCACTGGCGACCATTTTATATCGCCACTCGGTTATACTTTTAGAAGCACTAATTTGAGGCAAACAAAACATAATTAAAATAGAGAAAAATAGCCCTTTTGTTTCCCTCCCGTCGTCTACGTACCCCAATTAGTTATTACCTAGCAAAAAGCAACATTTAAGCTGTTCCTTACTTACCATCACTATTGTTTTTGCAACGACACGTTTTATTTCTATGAAGCACAAACATGCATTTATTTTTAATTAGTACGCATTTATTTTTACGTTATAATTAGACACACGGACATCCATTAATAGATTATTTAGCACACATTTTTGGCATGTTACCATTCCCATACATACAGTGTTGATTAATACATTTAGAACAGAACATTTTATTTAATTAATTATAAAATTTGTTAGGGGTTAATTTTTTTATTTTCCCTGCTCCATCACCTGCCTGAAGGAATATTAACACTATCCCATCAGAGTGAACCCCAAATGCCGCTAAAGTAACCAGAGCAGGTAAGCTTAATTTAGGGCAAAGTGTAAAATGTTTAGGCTGTACCAAAGCAGTAATAAAGTCAAAACACTGAATAATAGAAATCCCAAACTGAATTAGAAAAACAAAGTAATAGATTTTATTAAAGAAAATGACACCAAAACAACAAAAAACGATAGGGGAACCAGAGATATGTGTTTTTATATTTTTGAGTGAAAATAGCACCATAAAGTGCTAAGCACCAATGAAAGTCTATGGTTGAAGTAGACTTGTATCTAGACACACATTGAGGTTGGTCGTCATGGATCCTGAGGTTGGGTACATCAAGCAGCATGGCCTGGTAAACAATTTTACCTGCAGACTTAGGGCCCAATTTAAATGTTGGTGGTAAGCTATTGTGATGGGGTATGCTTACCCCCAGCATTAAGGTCCGCTCATAGATTTTAAAAGTGGGCTCACTATAGTTTAACCATGGTGGAGACTACTCCGTCTCCACCATAGCCAAACTGCTCTGACAGCCCGATGGAGTAAGGGCCTTCAGAGAATTGGCTATATGTCCATCCGGCCAATTAGTATGGGAGGACATGTAGACATTTTTTACTGCCCATCACCGCCAGGCAAACCTGGAAGTAAGGGGCAGTAAAAAACAAGGAATGCCCCGCTCCCCATGGGAGGTGTATCCATGGTGAGGGGAGCATTTGTTTTATTTCAAAAAGAAATTCCCACTTCAAGATTTTCTTTTTGAAAATAAAAAATAAAACAGTTGGGTCCTGTACCAAACTGCAAAAAGTATTGACAGGAATCGCTGTGACTGTGGTGCCTGGCAGTGTCTTTAAAAATGACAGCCAGCTCTAAGTTGTTTCATGATTTGGAGGGTGGAGATGCAGTCAAGGCAACAAAGTAAATTACTCCATCACCCTGAATGCAATACCTCAATCTGCCAAAATATAAATCGCCCACTTAGTCTGCAAAGTGGAAGGTAGAATCTCACCTCTGGGCAGGACAGCATGCGCTATCTGGGAAGGTCTCACTGAAGTCAGATAGGCATTGAGCAAGGTCCTACGGAAGCTGTTGATTTGGACAAGTAAAGGTCAGAGTAGCAAAATTCAAATTGTGCACCAAGGACTTTCGTCAACAAAATGTTAAAAGGCAGAGAATGTGACAACATTTGAAAGTGTCTTTGCAAAATATACATACAATCAATCCTTACTGATGGTTTTATTTCCTGTAATTAGTTATATGCTATAAGAAATACTTTCCTATTTATCTCCTAACTGGGGAGAAGGAAAAAAGGCTTTTTGAAACTGTGCTGGCTCAAACCTGTACAGCCCGACAATAGCCTCTCATGTTTGGGACAGAGTATCTCATCCTCTAAACTCTAGTGCCTAGATTCATGTGACACCCTTTCATATGCAAGTGTGAATACTACTTACATTTATGGTTTAAGCACTATGCAGCTAGGACTTAATTTGGCAAGGCGGAGCAATATCTGACTTACAAGGTGTTAAAACTAGTATTTCATTTGGAGAACATTTGTCTGAGTAGCCTTACACCCTTTCCAGGAGCTTAGTCCCTTGAGGCCCACCAATAATTCTGTTTCTTTCACACATACTCTCAATCCTTGAAGAGGTTCACCACTTCTACTGCTGAAAACTTTTTGTGACTGAAATACTTCCTTCTCTGTAGTCTCATTCTGTTAACACCTACCTACGAAATTCAGGATCCCACAGACTTTGGGCCCGATTCTGATGCGGGTTGGAAAAGCTTCCCGACCGAGGGCCTGATTCTGATGCGGTTAGGAAGGCCTCCTAACGGCATTTGCTCCTTCCAAATCGGATCGGGAACGTGTCTTCCCGACCGAGGGCCCAATTCTGATGCGGTTAGGAACAAATGTTCCCATTGAAGTCAATGGGAGTTCAACCAAATCGTATCTGGAAGCATCCGGATGCATCCTACTCCGCCGGTCGGACTTTCCCGATCCGAGTGGGTCGGACACCATTTCCCAACCGATTCGGTCGGGAAGCTTTTCCAACCCGCATCAGAATTGGCCCCTTTGTAGTGATACTCTATAGGTGGGGATCTTTGATATGCCTGAAAATGGGGGGGGGGCTGTGCTTTGATCCAAGAAGGACCAAAGGCATTTGGCTTAGAATGGAGTCATGATAGTGAAAATCCTAGACTACGCTCAGTCTTTTCATTTTGTAAAACTCCAGAATAATGAATTGTGGGATTATTTTTGTCATAAAGTATGATCCTGGAGCATGGAATGGATCATGGTGCTGCCAAAAATCGGTGAGGATGTGAATTTGTGTGAAATGAATAGCTAATCAATGTTAGATTCACCTTATATAAACTTCTACAACTACAGTCGTATGGAGAACTGCTTGGAACTGAGAAGAAATTAGAGAATCACCTTCTAACAATTCTTGCCTGTGTGGTGAAGGCATGAGGGGTACTCACTTCTCTTTAAATCTGAAAGGCTTCTCTAAGGTCCAGGAAGATAACCAATTGCTATGCCAACACGTCTAAAAGACTTCATAATTTAATGAGGAGGCGTATGTCTGTTGTGGAGCTGCTTTTCTGAGGAAACGGTTGAGTAAGATCCATAGAGCAGAGACAGCTGCACTTATCTGACTGAACCCAAGCAACACCATTGGTGACTGTACATCTGTTTCTGGTCCTGACTGAAGATGAGCAACCTTTTTCCTACTTAGTCCCATTGTTTGGTGTCCAAAAAAGCCTTCACTGAAGGCCTTGAGATTTCTGTACCATGAGGAAGTGTTGTGTAGTTACTACTAATCCATAGGATCTGCATATTGTTTGGACAACATGAACTATGGGCCTGGTGCCTAGACTGGTTCCGGACACCCCTGCAGGATATGTTGGCCTATAGACCAGCTAGCTCACAGTGCCACTGTAAGCCCCGCTAACCTACCAGGGAGCGAGCAGTTTCTGGCAACCACTGAACATGACAACCCTGATCACTCAGGGATTGTGGAAGCAGTACAGAATCGTTCGCTCAGTCACTCATGCTTACTTTCTCCCAGAGAAGTATACAGAATACACAGTGGGACGTTTTCAATATATTTATTGAACCAACGTTGTTCTTGTATAAAATACATGTGCTGCAATGATTAGGAGACAGAAGCAAATAAAGGAGATCACAAGCACCGAAAGAGTAAATAGTTGATACATTTCTACCATGGTGCTGAAGCAAGGAATATATGCAGGCATATATGCAAAATGGTAATCTAATGTAATCCTACGATGCAGACCCTACTCTGAGTGTACCAAGAGTGTGTTTGGGTGTAGAGCCAAGAATCCCCCCGAGGGACGTTCCAACCCCATTATCTGATAGGAGAGAGTGAAGGTCCCCGCCTTGGCCTCGAGTTCGACACTCCTCACGGAATGTCAGACTGGTGTGTGGTGATTTCTCAGCTTGCAGGGTCCTTCAGTGTCAGCAGAAGTGCCTCCTCTACCAATCTATCGGGATGCCTATTATTTATAATAAAAAGCAGCCTTTGCACTGTGCGCGCCAGATTAGTGATGTTATGGATATGTAGATAGTGCTGTCCTTCAGTGGATGAAGATAGGATGACTTTTGTACCTAGTGCGTAGAGAGGCCTAGTACATGGTGTTCAAGGCATCGTGATAATGTTGTGCAAAGCTGGATGTGTAAGCAAAGTAGTTTCAGAGAAACAAATCCAACATTGTCGTGCATGCAAATGTGTGCAAAAGTTCACTGCTGAAATGTTATTTTCTAGGACAATGTAAGGAATAAGCTGCCTTGCTACATGGGCCTAACTCAGGAATATAATAGAAGGAAGTTACAGAAGCCTGGAAAGTTGTTACTTTTTACATTTTACATCTTTGGAGGAAAATGACAAGGTGTCACATCTTCTCATTGAAGATAAAATATTTCCTCATCTGTCCTGTTTGAAGGTTTTTTTGCTGCACAAATCAAGGGTCGAGCACGACTGCAAAAAACAAGATATACAATCACGGAAGTCCTCCTTGACTACTCGACTCACCTTGCCCCACAGGCTGAATCTGGCTTTTTTTAAAACAATTAAATCAAAAGGTAATTTGTTTGACGGGGCAAGCCACTAACCTTTGCTCAAACTTGTTTCATCACCTGCCAGCTACAGAGGGTGCATCTGGGTTATTTATACTATAATTATCCATGTTCCATAGGATAACATTATATTTTGGTTTCTTATTATCCCACACAACGCTCTCAATAATTCTATAACTCCCCTTCCTAATATGCTATTGGAACCATTTTTGTATCATTTTTAATCATCAGATTTAGTGCTTTTTAAATAAAGAAGCTTGGAAAGTTCAAGGTGTAGGAAATTAGGTTGCTGGTTGGTGTGGGTGAAACCTCACTTGGGCAGCAACCACAATACTTGTCAGGGTGAAACACAAGGAAAGCCCAAATTAACCTGTGATTAAACTTCTGGTAATGTGGCACAAAAGCAGTCAAGCTTAGCTTAGAGGCAATGTGTAAAGTATTTATGCAGCATACAAACAGAAATGAAGTGAAAACATAACACAAGAAAAACCCCACACCAATTTAGAAAAACAGAGTAAATTTTCATAAATTATTTGAGACCAGATTGACAAAAACCCAAGCAGTAGAACTGGAGATATGCAATTTTAAAGATTTAATGTAAGTATAGCACCTAAAAGCACAAAGCGCCACTCACGGTTATTTGGTCGTGTGAGACCAGGTGAAAGTCATAGGTTCAGGCTGACCGTGGTGGAGTACAGGCAGGGACCAGGTTAGTCCTGCTGAAAGAGTTACCTCCAAAAGTCCAACATGAAGTTTTGTTCAAGGTGGAGGAGGCCGCCAGAAGCAGGGAGAGCACTGGGGATGGTCGTGCTGTAATGAGAAAATCAGGCCGGGAGCCGTGGAACATCATCACTGTGGCTCAATGATCCTGTCGGGCATTGCAGATGGTCATTGCTGGAGGTTCATGCTGGTGGTCACTGCAGGCTGTCGATGCTATTGCGCAAAGTGCTGATCTCATGTAGCTGCGCATCACAGGTGGTAACTGTGGCATGAAGAGTCAGATTCACCGGAGCTTCACATTGGTGGGTGGGTGGCAGAACATGCCCATTTAAGATTGTGAGGAGCCCATAACTTTAGTATTTCTCCTTTTCTTGGGGAGAGAGCTCAACTGATGTCACACCAAGGGTCTAGGACCTGAGGGATATTTCTTGGGGATCAGGAACTCACTCAAGCAGAAACCAATAGGGCTCAGGAAGGTCCATTTGCAGGTTCAGTTGCAGGTCCAGGCAGCAGGTCAGCTGGGCAGTTGCAGAGAGCTCTCTGGAGCTTGTTATGTCATTTAGCTCAGAACAGGAGGTCAGTCAGCTGACCCTTGGAGTCTCTTTAGCCTGGGATGAAGGGTGCAGGTCCAGTCTTCCTTCTCAGCAAACAGGGCAGCAAGAAGCAGGGCAGCAGAGTAACAGGGCAGCAAGATAGCAGTCCTTCTGGCAGCAGAGCAGTACAACAGTCATTGTTCGATAGTATCCACAGGTCCAGAGGTGTACTGAAGAGTTGAGTCTGAAGGTCCAATATTTGTGCCAGGTGCCCACTTTGAAGTAGGAGAAGTTTCTGCATGGTCCTACCCCAGAGATGATTGGGATTTCATTCCTCCCTACCCTGGCCCCAGCTTATCTTGGGGCACAATAGACTAGTGTCAAATCCTTTGTAAGTGTGCTAGAACACAGGCTTTGTCATCATGTGCAAGTGTGGTGGGAGACAGCTGTGCCCCCCTCTTATTAACTCAGAGATGACCTTCCATCCTTCTAGCATCTATTACCCCTTTGTCTCGATGTTTGGGAGCAATACTCAAGGACTAACTGCCAGCTATTCCTAGTCATGTTACCCAGGATACAGACTGCAGGCACCAAGTGGTTGGGTCAAGAAAATGCCAACTTTCTAAAAGTAGCATTGGTAGACTAAGACTATTCCACTACACATCTAAGTCAAGTCTGCAGCCCCCAAGCGGTATCACTAGAAAGAGACAATTGTCAGATTTAGTGATTCACAGCCTTTGCTTGTTTTGTTCAAGAACAGATGACTGGTACGATGAGTTCTTTCATTGGATAAGTCTTGTAAATTTGTACACAAAATGTCACTAGTACTTGTTGTTTTTTCAGTTTCTTTGAAAATTTGTCACAGTACAGTATGTTATATGTTTGTAACAGATCTGTGTGTGTATGTATAAGATGAAAAAAGTGGTCCTTTTATGATATGCTATAAGCTATAGCATACGTTCAAATAATTGAAGAAAAGAATGCAAATAAATACAAGGGCCAAGACAATTAAGTTACTGGACCCTGTCTTTAAGTCATTTACCATTGTAATCAGGCAGCTAGATTTCAATTTTGGTTGGCCTAATAGAGAGGCTCAATCTAGTTGTTCATAAGAGCCCAACCCCTATAAATATGTCAACTTTCTAAAAGTAGCATTTTCAGAATTGTGACTTAAAATCCAACTTTACCATTAAAGAGGGTTTTAAATTACAATTCTTTATACACCAAACTCGACATTCCTACTGGCTCCTGATTGAAGGCTATCACATATTAAATGCAATAAGGGAATCCAATGATATCCCATGGAAGAGTTAGGCCTCGCTTTAGTAAAAAATATATTTAGGTGTTTCATTACCAGGACATGACATGTAAAACTTAAAAGTATATGTCTAACTTTTTAGATACACTGTACCCTGCCCTCTGGACTGTGTAGGGCCTACCCTAGGGGTGATACATGTATGAAAAAGGGAGGTTTGGGCCTGGCAAGAGGTTTATCTTGTCAGTCGAAATGACAAAATAAACTGTACACACAGGCTACAATGGCAGGCCTGAGACACGTGTTAAGCGCTACTTCAGTGGGTGGCACAGTAAGTGCTGCAGGCCCACTAGTAGCATTTATTTTACAGGCCCTGGGCACATGTTTTATCTCTTTGCTAGGGACTTTCAAGTACACTAAAAGTTACGATTGGGTGTAAGCCAATTTTACCATGTTTAAAGGGGAGAGCAAAAGCACTTTAGCAGTGGTTAACAGTGGTAACGTGCACAGAGTCCTAAAAGCCAATAAAAAGAGGGTTCAGAAAAGAGGAGAGTGATGGCAAAAAGTTTGAGGAAACCCCTGCAGAGAGGGCCATATCCTACACAATGTATTTATTTCTTAACTATCCCCAGAATGAACTAGATTTAGTTAACCACTACCATCACCAGGACTACATGCCCCATCATCTCTTAAACAAGGTCTGCTGCATCAGATACAAGAAAGAGAAAAAGAAACACATGTTTGTGAGCATGTGGCTGCAAAGGGGGCCTGAATGGGAACTTGCATAACATATTTCACATGCAGTCATAGCTTAGAACATAGATGTGTTCTTCCTTCTTGAGCCCATGATTGAACAGTGGGACAACAAGCTCTATAACCTAGCACGTGCCCTACCTTAAATGTGACTAATAGTGTGCATGCCTACCAAAGAACTAAACAAAGGGTGACATAATCCGAACTCGAGAAGTAATATGACTTTATGAGTAAAATTACAAGAGTGCAGTAAACCAAAAATCACCAATGCCATAGAGTAAGGGATAAAAAAACAAACTAATCCTTGCATCCTCTCTGCTGTAACAAGTGAATTCCATAAAGACAAAAATCAAGAGCAGCATCAGCCATAATAACATAGTAATAATAACAGACTCAATGGATCTACAAAAATGACAAGCGGTATTGACACTGCCCATTTTTATCTCAGGGTAAATCAACATAATCAGGTGCATGCCACATAGAATGTAGAGGGAGAGAGTGTAGCTTGAGCTAAACAGTTAGTAATGTAAAGACCTATAATAGGAGATAGTCATATATACTATCATGCAATACTCATAACTACTTTCCAATCCCTCTTTGTGTATTAGGTATGTATGTTCCCTGTATCAATGCCAGGTCAGATTGATGGATCATGTTGCACTTGCCATTCAGCTTAGGGCCAGTCACTGTGCTGCATTTTTCAATCTTTTTTCCTCCTGGGTTACAATTTTACCTTACTGTTCTTGTCAGTGGATGGTTGCTTGGCTCCAGAGGGTGGTTGACCATCAAGGGTACCAAATATTCCTGCTGGAATTGAGGTCAGGGTCGGACAGTCAGAAAATGTTAGTGTGAAACAGAGGAGTTGTGCTTTTTATGAATCTATCGAGGAGCAGACCTAAATGATTGGGGTATTGTTTAAAAGCACTTACCTTACATACACTCTGAATAACAAATTTCCATTTAGAAAGCGTTATTTGTTGGCTACTTTTCATGGATCTCCTTCGGCTCCCTTTTTACCGACTTTTCTCATGATAGAAGTAACTATTTTAATTATCCTTGTCCTGAGATGAACTTTGGACTATCAGCTAATGGGTTGAAATGTCAACTTTATCAAGCGTCTAAGAACCAACTGGGCATTGCCCAAGGACATTATCATGATTGAATTCATTTTAATGTATTTGTTAAAACATATTCTGCTCTTCAAGATAACAGACAAATCACAGTGTTGTTAATAATTGGCCTAATTCACAAAGGGCCTCTGCACTTGTGGCTTAGGCCCCGTAGTACTGCGGGAGTCTCTATACTCGGGGTGGAATCAGCGTAATGAGAATTATCATTAGTGAGATTCCGCCCTGAGTGTAGAGACTCCCCGAAGGCTGCGGGTCCTCTGCCCCGACTGCGGAGGCCCTTTGTGAATAAGGTCCAACGTGATTCAGCCCAACCAACAGGTATGGACAAATAAACTATTAAAGATCATTGAAAGATTTCAAAAAGGTAACCTTAAAACTTTTCCAGTATTAATGTTGGAATTAGTATATATTCAGACATTTTATGATATTCTAAGAATGATTTCCACTCTAAGGTATAGGAAAACTTGGACCATTGAGGTAAGCTGAGTTAGTCAAATGGTGGAAGTTGGTGGAAAAACGATGACCTCAATACCAATGGAATATTCAAATTATCTCATACCCATATCAATGACCATTCTTTATGATACTTGTATAGTGCGAATTAGACCTTATTGTATCTGAGCACTAAGAGATATATTTAAGCACTAACAGAGATGAAATGGAAGACTTAGGAAAGAGAGTAGTTCTCCACCTTTCTAAACTGTTCATTGTGTTCATACAACCAGAATAACATTGTATTTGGTTTGTTTATAAAAAAAATTACATCCAGAAAAACAAACCAGTTCTACTGAATATTGACAAATTCTATAATGAATAGGGTTTCAATAGAGGAGTTGATGCAGGGTCATAAGTAAGTAAAATATTTTTAAAAATGCTTGACTCTCTCAGACAAGGATTCTCCGCAATTTGGATGGAAAATAAAACTCAAAACAGATGTCTCTTTAGTAGTTTCCTAAAATGAAGGAAACTCGCTTCCAACTTCATGTCAATAAAAGAAAATTCATAGTGATGATTTACATAATCTCTAAATGTATACTTTTCTTCAGGGCCAGACAGGTCATAACGGGCATCAGGCATTTACCCGGGAGGCTGAAAGGGTGGGGGCCGGTTTTGCAGCAGTAGGGCTGGCTCTGTTACTGGAGGCTGTTTTTGCAGCAGTGCTGCAATATCGGCCCCCAGTAACAAAAGCATCAGTGCTTCACCCTTGCACCCAATCCCTCCACCCCTCCTGCCCTGGGGACACTGGTCTGACAAAATTGCCAGGGCTGCTTTGGGTTTACAGTCCCGCCCTGATTTTCATATAATATCAAATATTTATAACCCTCCTGCACAATTTAGCAAATATGACTTTAAAATGAATTCCTGCTTAAGATCTGGAAAGACAAGGCAGACTAGTCAAACATCTGGGGCTAATTATTTAAAAAGGCAACTAAGAAAAATTGGAGATCAAGCTCTTCATACATGCTAAAATATCATAGAGAAAATACAGAAAAAATAAAATTTAATTTAAGAATTTTTTTTTTTTTTTTGCAAAAGAGCATTGTGGCTGGCGAAACAAAAACATGTTGGTATTTGACCTAAGCAAGACACGTCAGGTGGTAAAGAGGAAAAACACTCATGATCTCATTTACTAAGGAATTTCCCGGACTTAAGACAGTTTTAAGACTGTTTTATGCTTTATAAAAGAGCCTGATGTAGGAAGGGTCTGCCTGACGGAAAACAATCTTTAGTCTGTTTTAAGCCAGCAAAACCCATTCTAAATCCGACCCAAACATTTTAAGACTGTCTTAATCAAGGACAAAACCCTCATTAAATAAGACCCTCTTACCTAACTTAAGAAGACTGTTTCAATTCTTGAAAGCATTGTAGTAAATTGGCTCCTTTGATCTTATTGTTTCAGTATCATAGAAGCAAGAAAAGTAAATAACATTATGTGACCTAGATTAATATCAGCCGACTATTGAATGGAATAGATTGGCTGGAGTCTGACCCAGTAACTCAGAGCAACCAAGGAAAGGAGTTTAGAATAGTAAAATGACACATAGGGGGATATTCTCAAGAACGTGCGATAAACATTGCCAAAATAGGTTAACGCAAGTTTTCATATCGCCGTCTATCGCGGGAAAATAACTCTGTGTTAACGTCGTATTTTCAACACGGCGGTAACATGCGATAGTCTCCCGATAACGCGTCAAATGTCCACGATAACATTACCGGAACGGCGATAAAAATCCAAAGCCGAACGTGAAAAAAGTTGTGATGGGCCCAACCGCGATAAGACAAACAGCGAAAAGCAGTGCCAGGCCTGCAATTCACACACGTCAGGCGTGAAAAACCACTACAAAAGCAGAACAAAAACCACATACAAAACCAAAACAACTGCGAAGCACAATGGAGGCAGCCTGGCTGATGAGTGTTTTGAACCCGAAACCGGTCCCAGGATGCTTGTTTCTGGTCCAGGGAAGACATAGCTTGGCAGTTCGGGCTGGACTGTTCCCATGAGGCACAGGGTCAGACTGATTTGCATATGGCCATGTCTGAACTGGGGTGGTGGAGTGAGCTAAAGAATGATGATGGATTAAACCCAGATCAGTTGACTGGGGGTGAGTGTTTGATTTGCTCTAGCGCTCCGTCCATCATCCCCTTTGGTATCGCTTTGTTCGTCCTAAGTTGGCAGGGTATGCCCAGACGTGGGTCCCTTGCTCACTTTGCCACTGGATTCAAGATAGCCTGGCTGATGAGGGTTATGAACCCGAAACTGGTCCCAGGATGCTTGTTTCCGGTCCAGGGAAGACATGGCTTGGCAGTTCGGGCGGGACTGTTCACATGAGGCACAGGGTCAGACTGATTTGCATATGGCCATGTCTGAACTGGGGTGGTGGTTAGAGCTAAAGAATGATGATGGATTAAACCCAGATCACTTGACTGGGGGTGAGTGTTTGATTTGCTCTAGCGCTCCGTCCATCACCCCCTTTGGTATCGGCAGCCGGAGCAGGTACAGAGGACGACCAGAACCCCACAAGCCCTTCGGAGGACCAGCCTGGGACCTCGGGGTCAGGGAAGGGCAAGGACAAGAAGAAGAGGAAGACGCGGGTCAGTCCGCAGGAAAACAGGATCCTGATCACGGAGGTGATAGAACACCATCAACAACTGTTCGTCAGGTCCACTGTGTCATTGGCAACAAAAAATGCAATATGGCAGTCCATCGTGGACAAGGCGAATGCAGTCGTAGTGCTGAGGAGGACAATGGAAGAGCTCAAGAGGCGCTGGAATGATGTGAAGCGCAAGACCAAGCAGAAACTCGCCAACAACCAGAAGGCAGCAATGCAGACCGGAGGTGGGAGTCCAGCGCCACAGGAGGAGCTGGATGAGATGGAGGAAATGGTGTCCACAGTCATCAGTGGGGAGACGGTGGAAGGAGTTGGGGGACCGGACACTGCTCAACATGACCCGACACAACAGCAACAGGGAGAGTAACCACCAGGGACTGGGGGGACCGGGGGAGATGGGCACAATGGCACACATGCACAATTATGTAGAGCACATCTTCGGACAAACCATGGCCAACAGTCACAACTCCAACCAAGATCCCAATTTACCCAAGTCTGCAACAGCACAGCACTGCATAAGCACAGAAGTGAAAGCCACACTGACTGAAAGGGATAAGGGCCAGCCAAATCAGAGCTGAAGGGGCAACTCAACTACAATGCAGCACACACACATAAGATCCAGAGCACCGCAACATTTACAACAATGTTGAACAAACAGCAACACCAGCACAACAGTACAGAGGACACAACTGCTGCCGCTTGTGTGTGGAAAATGGCCATTCGCATGTGGCATAGCTGGAAACTGTGAGATGATGATGTACTAGTACAACCCCACATCCCTGATGGTGTAGTAATGCATGTATGGCCGTGACCCAGATAGGCAGTGAGACACACATTGTCATACAAATCAACACTCATCACAGTTGAATACAAGTGAAGGTGCGTAGACTTTATTAGCATATGCGTGTCAGTACGGCCAAGATAAGTGCCACAACATGCAGACCAATGCAGCACTATGTCAGAACGTGGAACGTTGCCAAGCGCCGCTGTCCACTCCGGGGGAGTGCCTCAACTTTCACAGGTGTGTGTCTACCCGCGTTGTTGTCCGCTCATGTATTCGAAGTCCAGGCGAATGCAGTCATGTCCACTGTCATCGTGGGAGATGTGAAGAGAACCCCAAGTCCCAACAAGGTGTCGGGACATGTGCAATGGGTTCCTAACTGTTGTGTCTGCATGTACGTAGTTACACATCCATGAAAGCGAGTGCAGCTTCGTAGGCTATCATTTCCAACATGAGGTCGTTGTCGACTTCATCAAACAGGACGGCGAGGCTAACCATTAGCAGGTCCGGACAGATGTGCTGCGTCCACCCCCTTTCACCAATTAGCACTACAGCCCAATGGGAGAGCGGCTCAATGTGGTCGCTGCACATGAGGAGTTCTGCAAACTCCCAGGTCCAGCTGCCAGCATGTATGCCAAGTATCCAGGCATCCCATAGACGGGTGTCACGGTGACACTCATGGTCGTGGGCCAACAGGGGGCGCACACACATGTCGAAATCCAGTTCGGCTACCGTCCTGTTGGATAGGCAGACATCCATGGACCACTCGAATATGCACAAGCGACAAATCAAAACAGGCTGCACGCAGGTGACATTGGCAAGGCGGAAGCTCAGCCGGTAACTGATCCGCAGCACTACCAATGGCAGTGCCCCCAGTAAATGCAGCATACGTGCACAGTACAGTTCCACATATGTCCGGGATGGTCAGCCATAGCGTTAGTGGCTCTGGTTGAAGCAGCACTGTTCTGTCCTGCGCCAGTTCTATGGATGAAATGCCACAGCTCGGATCAATGAGTTGTTTAAGTGTGCAACGGTTGTACACCTGGGATGGTGTGGGAGTAAGAGTGAAGGTCATACCATGCAAGATAACTCAGAGCAAGGACTTCTGTGCGTGGGGTGTGTATATGTTGTTCTGTCGTCGGGCTGTGCGTAGTGTGGGAGTCGTCCTCAACTGCTATCGTATGTGTCAGGGGGTGCCGGGCACATGCAATTCCGAGGTCAGATGTGCAGATGTGCTTCCGCCTGATAGCTCAGAGAAAGGAGCTTTCATCCCTAATGTCAGTTTGTCATCTGCTTGCATTCATGAAGTGTGATGTGGCGTGTTGGGTGTGGGGTGGGATGTGTGCGACTTTGGGATCCATGTTTGACATGACTTGCATTTGGCAAATGAGCGGCATCACTGTGTGTTACGTTGCCTCAAAGCTGCTCCTCCCTCCCCCCGAGCCTATTTACTTGTGTGCGCTGCGCGGTTGCATCACTTGCACTCCTAGGACACACCATTGTCATGCCTGTCTGCGCATGTCCACAAGCCTGACAACGACACTGTGATGTTGTCCGTTGAAGGTGGGCGGACACGTGAGTGTAGGCCTATGGTAAGGTTAGTGCGGACACAGATGTAGAGTTCATGCCTGGCTGAACTCTCGCTGTGACTAAGGCTAGACATTTGGGTCATGCTGCGGCAATGCAGATACACACAACACTTGGCATGTATGAGCCAAGACCCCGAGCGGTCATGCGCTCCTTCATTTCTCCGTTCGTGCGAGACCGCCCTCCGGGTGCATGCTACATTGCAACATTGTCAATTGCGGGTGGCGCCGACACTACAACAGAGACACACGCATTGGTGACTTCCTTGTCCAGGCCAGAACTGAACCACTCCCTGAGCCCCGGGCTAATTCTACACACCCTTGCGCTGGACTGACGTGCGCCGGCCCAGCCACTCCGCTTACAGGGGACGACTACAAAGCTACATGTCCAAGGTCTTACCCGCTGCCTGAGGTGACATGCTTGCGTCCGCTGTCCACAGCACGATGTGATGTGGTAGGGCCAGGGGCCATCACGAATACATAATGACCACACGGACACACTTAGATAGATAGTGGAACTGGCTACGGGCACATGCGCCCGGCCCCTTTTTATTACCAGTGTGAGAAGTTGGCCTGGTATATGCTGTCCACTAATTATAGTGGGCACCTTGCACCAGTCCAAACAACCCCTTATTGGAGATAGGTTAAAGACAACCTTATTGAAAGCTATCCTAGTGGTAGCTATGGAGAGCAGCCTTCAGGCTAAGTCTTGAAGGAATGTAAAGCAGCTTGTTTTACCAGTCTATAATCTCTTGAGTGATCAAATGAAAGAGCACCACACCAGGTATATATTCAAAATATATGTATTTATTGCTAAACACACCCCTCTAGTCTCTTTATGAGGCTAGAGTTCGAAATACATAAGTTAGAAGTTATTTAAACACAGTAATAGCACAAATACACGTTTGGGCCCTAGGGGCGTACTAAACCATATACCAATAAAGTGGTATAAGAACCACGACTGAACTAGACACTAGGGCTAGAGCCTCTAGAAGTGCTTGGACCACAAGGAACCACCCAAGGTAGTGACACAGGGGACCCACGGGAGACGCGTGCAGTGTAAATACACAACCGCGATACGCCGTTGACTTCTATGGAGAAAGTCGTGATCGGGAAATTAGAGAAAAGGGACACTTAAAAGAGGACTTGGACCAAACCCTTTGAGATCTAGGACTTTGAAGAGTCTCTACCCACGGGAGCACCGGAGTACTCGTGTTACCTCACCCAGGGAAGCCGGGTGCATAGGTGCCTTTCGGGGTCGGGTTTCGTCGTCGATTTGAATGGCGATCTGCTGCAAAGTGCTGCTGGCGACCAAGTGAAAAGTGTCCGGGTGGATCCAAGAGTGGATCGGAGTTCTGAAGAACGTGAAAGCAGAGGGGACAGAGTCTGGCTCACTAGCCAGTGACCAGGAAGGCGATGGACAGATGCCCACCGATGTCGAGTGCTTCAGGTGCGTTGACGTTCGTCTTGACTCTTCAGCCACGAGGTCCAGGAGGCGTTGTCGGTGACCAGGAGCAGGATTCGGGCTGGTACACGATGTCTGTCGAGTGCTGAGGTGTCGGCGACCGGATTGGACTCAACAAGCCTTGGCAACGGCAAGTCTCGATGCAGAGGAAGATCGTCGATGGTGCAGACCAGCAAGGTCTGGGGAACTCACCCAGCGACGGTAAGTGAGGGCAGGCCTGGAGCAACCAGGATGCTAAGTTAGGAAAAGATTGGCCTTCGTTAAGGGCTACTAGCCAACGGGCTAGCGACCGCAAAGGAGCCTCGTGACGCCGCACGTGGATCTGGCTTACAGGACACTCGTGGAGTGGGGGCCAGTGATCTTCGGTGCAGGTAGTGCTGGAGGCTAGGGCTACTCGGAGCCCAAAGCACGACTTCTTGGGAGACCCAGAAGAGGATGCACTTGCAAATGTGCTCGGTGTCCAGGGGTCACGGTCTCAATACACCCACGATAGCCACGGGCCTCAGCTTTGCTGGGGACTCAGGGTAGCCTCGGCGAAGTCTGAGAATCCACCTCTGGTGATGCGATGACTTCGGCGTCCGACGGGAGCTTCAGAAATGCGAACCGGACAGATGCTTCTTTGGTGCCTGCCAAGCAGGGGAGTCACTCCTTGACCCCAAGGGAGATTCTTCTGTCCTCTAATCGTGAGTAGAGCGTCGAAGGTCCAGGATTCAGTTTCAGAGTTTCGTCCAGGGATAATCTAAAGTCCTAAGGACTGGGTTCCTATACTTATACTAAGGATAGGGGTTGGACTACTCTGTGGCCCCACCTATGGGTGGGTCAGGGCAGAGGGGTGGCTACACCCCTTTCCCTTTGTCCAGTTCACGCCAAAGCAGGGGCTGCAAGCCCCTGATCCGGTTTGAACTGGGGTATGCACAGGGACACCAAGTGTGCCCCCAGTGCAGGACTTCAAAGCACCAGAAAGTGCTCCCGCCCAGCCCCAATACACATTATCCTGTCTGGGGAGGTGGTCACACCTCCCTGGGACAGGAAACCTATTGTCCAGGCCTCCCCTGCTGGAGTTTCGTCCAGCAGCAGGAGGCCAGACTTGTGTCTGTGGCAGTAGCATCCATTTTGTGATGCCAGGCTTTAGAAAGAAGTTACCGGCCAGGCCAGGGTTAACATGTCTCTCCCTCTAGAAGGGTGGAATGCTACCCCCGCCGCCAGAATTGGCGGGGGGTAGTATTCCAAGATGTTTGACACCAAACACGACATGTTTAGGTGCAGCCATTCCAAAGTTAGCATTTAACGCGAGGTTATAATGCGCTTAAGAGTATATGGTCAGGCTGCACTACAAACAGCATCAGAGAAGGGTCTCCGACCGCTGCAGAGGGGCCCTGCTCATGCAGGGGCACCCTCTCACATAGGAACCACGCACTCTGCCTTCAGGATTGATAAGGCCTGCCTTAGGAGTGACTTATAGGTTTATATGTGTGTATGTATTTAGTGATATAGGTAACCTATATCACAGTAAAGGGTGCATGCACCACCTTACCCAGGCTGCAGTAGCAGACCTGTGGTGTCAGTTTGGATGGCCTTCCAGGGGTGGCATAATACATGCTGCAGCCCCTGGTAGGCCTCTGAGGTACCTATGTCCTTGGTACATAGTATACCATATACTAGGGACTTATAAGGGCACTCCAGATTCCAATCAGAGATGTGCCTAAGGCACATGGAAACCTTTTTACAGAGAAAGCAGATAGACTGGGGCCCTGAATAGCAGGATCCCAGTCCAACTAAGTCATAAACCAGCAAAACACCATAAAAAAAGTGGGGGCAACCATATAGTCAGATTCCACCTTCCTACATAACCCCCCCCAAACGAAAGGAGATAAGGCTAACCTTGGCCAGTTGAGCCTTCATTGACTAAGTGGTCATATAAGGAAGCACCTGCACTAGCATGGTTGCCCCCTGTCTTATGGCCCACTAAGCAATCCCTCACCCTAAGGGTATGAGAGGGTCTCCACCATGGGGAATCACTACCTGTGGTGTGCTTAGGTAAAGTACAAGGCTGGTGAGGTGTCTGAGTAGGGAAGTGAGGCCCTAGGAATGTTGGCCTCAGCTTCCTCAGATCACTGGTCACCATGTATGCCTGTCTTTCCATGACTGAGTTGCACTTTGCTCTAAGGGTCAACCTTTGGCTGCCTACAGCTGGGGGTTGGGTCCCTTTGGATGGACTACTGGAGGGACAGGGCAGGTTTGGAACCTTCAGGTCCCAGGTTTGCCCTTGCCTACCAGAGTCCTTCTGGGGGAGGTCCCTACATAAAGGCATGGGGGATCCCTCAGTGTGTAGAGGAGTTTTCACCTGGCTAGGGCTACTAGACTGGGTGCCCCTAATCTGCTGATGGGGGGTTCCTCTGGACAGGGGGCCCTGGGGGGTCCACTGACCTCCCTGACCTCTGCAGCCCTGGGCTGGCTGAGGCAGGGTAGAGAGGGGCAGGTTACCTGCTCCAGACTGGAGTACCACCTTAGAAGGGTCCTCTGCCATCAGGGGTGTGGCCAGGCCAGGCCTGACTACCTCTGGGGCAGTTCCTTCACTAGGGGTAGGGTCAGGTCCCTGAGGAGGCTGACCCTTACCTACTGTCTGGAGGGAAGAAGACTTTTCTTCAACCCTTGTGCTCTCTTTTGGGGGAGAGTGGGCCATTCTTCCAGGCTCCATCTCTCCAAAATCTTGGGCTGGGGCTGTGGCCATCACAGCCCCACTAACCTCTACAGGGACGCCCAACATCCTAAGATGGGTTTGGTGTTCAACTTCAGCCCAGGCTGAAATATCCAAATCATTGCCCATCAGGCAATCTACAGGTAAGGTGGGGGACACTGCCACTCTCTTTGGGCCTGTGACCCCCTCCCAGGTGAGATTGACTATGGCCATGGGGTGATCTGTTCTGACACCATCAATGTTGGTCACCTGGTATTTAAACTCAGGTAAAAACTGGTGAGGGGGGACTAGCTTCCCTGCCACCATGGTGACACTAGCCCCTGTGTCCCTAAATGCCACAGCTTTCTGACCATTAATTATTGGCTCCAATCTGTACCTGCCCAACGCTGTGGGACCCATGGTAAAGGTGGCAAATCCTATACCACCATCAGAGTCAGAGGAGTCTGTTGAGGGGTCCCTGTCTAAACTAGGGCTCACCTCTGTTCCTCTTGCAAAAGCACCTAACTTTTTGGGTGCACTACTCCCAACTGGAGGATTACTACTGGTAGTACCAGGAGGGGTGGTAGTAGTTGTGGGAGGAACATTTTCTTTATTGCCAATCCTGGGGCAACTGGGATCAGTTTTCCAGTGCCCAGGCCTTTTACAGACATGGCAATATGGTTTCTTTTCAGGAGAGGAAGGAGTTTGGGACCCACCCCCAGAAGAGGAATTTTGGGGCCCTGTAGGGGACTTATCCTTAGATTTATCCACACCTTTCTCTTGGGACTTAGTAGAATCTTTCTTCTGGTCACCACCCTGATTTCTAGTTTTTACTCTGGTTCTGACCCATTTGTCTGCCTTCTTTCCCAATTCTTGGGGAGAGGTCAGATCAGAGTCCACCAGATACTGGTGCAAAAGCTGGTTTTGACAATTATTAAGGATCTGCTCCCTCATAATCAAATTGTACAATCCTAAAAAGTCATGCACTTTGTTGCCATGTATCCAACCTTCCAGAGCCTTTGTAGCACAATCTACAAAATCAACCCAGTCTTGAGTCTGAGCTTTTGGGTGTCTCTGAACTTCAACCTATACTGTTCAGTGGTTAGGCCAAACCCATCTATCAGAGCACTCTTCAAGACTGTGTAATTGTCAGCATCCTCTTCTCTTACAGTGAGGAGCTTGTCTCTACCTTTGTCTGCAAAGGAGAGCCACAAGATTGCTGCCCACTGCCTCTGGGGGACCTTCTGAACTTTACAGGCCCTCTCCAGTGCAGTTATCCATTTGTGGATGTCATCCCCACTCTGGTAGGGAGGGACAATCTTGTTTAGGTTTCTATGGTCATAAGACCTTTCCCTATCTCTAGGGATATTGCTGCCACCATGGGACTCTAGTCCCAACTTTCTTCTCTCTCTAAAGAGATCTAGGGACTCCCTGTCTATGGCTAGTTGCTTCTTTTTGAGTTCAAGCTGAGCTTCCTCATATAGAACCAGCCTCTTTCTTCTCTCATGAGAGGATTCCCTCCTATGAGATGAGACAGAGCTCCCTATTGAGGTGCCAGAGTGGTTAGACTCCTGAGAAGAAGATCTAGACCTTCTGGGCACACTCACAATCCTTCCTGGGGGGACAAAGGGGGCATCATTCTGATCCTCCTCTTCATCTTCCTCAGGAGGGGTTGGATTATCCAGGTCAGGGCCATTGTCGCCCTCCTGGTCAGTTTCAGAGGGGGGCTGGGGGTACTGGTACCCCTGGTCCCATCCTCATCTTCTGCCCCACCCTCAGCTCCTACCCCTTCAGTCCCCAAGGGCTTACTAAGGTCATAAGCCACCAACAACTCCTTGAGGTGTTGGGTGGTGGGGCTTTGGCCTGTCCTTATTTTTCTCAAGTTGCATAAAGCTCTCAATTCCAAGAAAGGGAGTGTATCATACTTGGAGGGTGGAAGCTCAGTGGCTTCCTGCAAGGATTCTTTAGATCCTACCCTTAAAGACATTACTAGTGTGGTGTGGTGTATGCACTACCTACTCTAGTGTGGCCTACTAAACTCTCTTGAGTTGTAGAAAGGGTGTGCTATCCCTTAACACACAACTCTAAGTTCAGTAGAACTTACTGTATTCTAAGCTTAAATTATATGTACCTTAGGTACCTTTAGTGGTTTTCAGTTGATCAATTCAATTGAGATTATCTGGTAAAACAATAGCAAGCTGGAATCCCACACGCTGCACACCAATGTGAGAAGTTGGCCTGGTATATGCAGTCCACTAATTATAATGGGCACCTTGCACCAGTCCAAACAACCCCTTATTGGAGATAGGTTAAAGACAACCTTATTGAAAGCTATCCTAGTGGTAGCTATGGAGAGCAGCCTTTAGGCTAAGTCTTGAAGGAATGTAAAGCAGCTTGTTTTACCAGTCTATAATCTCTTGAGTGATCAAATGAAAGAGCACCACACCAGGTATATATTCAAAATATATGTATTTATTGCTAAACACACCCCTCTAGTCTCTTTATGAGGCTAGAGTTCGAAATACATAAGTTAGAAGTTATTTAAACACAGTAATAGCACAAATACACGTTTGGGCCCTAGGGGCGTACCAAACCATATACCAATAAAGTGGTATAAGAACCACGACTGAACTAGACACTAGGCCTAGAGCCTCTAGAAGTGCTTGGACCACAAGGAACCACCCAAGGTAGTGACACAGGGGACCCACGGGAGACGCGTGCAGTGTAAATACACAACTGCGATACGCCGTTGACTTCTATGGAGAAAGTCGTGATCGGGAAATTAGAGAAAAGGGACACTTAAAAGAGGACTTGGACCAAACCCTTTGAGATCTAGGACTTTGAAGAGTCTCTACCCACGGGAGCACCGGAGTACTCGTGTTACCTCACCCAGGGAAGCCGGGTGCATAGGTGCCTTTCGGGGTCGGGTTTCGTCGTCGATTTGAATGGCGATCTGCTGCAAAGTGCTGCTGGCGACCAAGTGGAAAGTGTCCGGGTGGATCCAAGAGTGGATCGGAGTTCTGAAGAACCTGAAAGCAGAGGGGACAGAGTCTGGGTCACTAACCAGTGACCAGGAAGGCGATGGACAGATGCCCACCGATGTCGAGTGCTTCAGGTGCGTTGACGGTCATCTTGACTCTTCAGCCACGAGGTCCAGGAGGCATTGTCGGTGACCAGGAGCAGGATTCGGGCCGGTACACGATGTCTGTCGAGTGCTGAGGTGTCGGCGACCGGATTGGACCCAACAAGCCTTGGCAACGGCAAGTCTCGATGCAGAGGAAGATCGTCGATGGTGCAGACCAGCAAGGTCTGGGGAACTCACCTAGCGAGGGTAAGTGAGGGCAGGCCTGGAGCAACCAGGATGCCAAGTTAGGAAAAGATTGGCCTTCGTTAAGGGCTACTAGCCAACGGGCTAGCGACCGTGAAGGAGCATCGTGACGCCGCACGTGGATCTGGCTTACAGGACACTCGTGGAGTGGGGGCCAGTGATCTTCGGTGCAGGTGGTGCTGGAGGCTAGGGCTACTCAGAGCCCAAAGCACGACTTCTTGGGAGACCCAGAAGAGGATGCACTTACAAATGTGCTCGGTGTCCAGGAGTCACGGTCTCAAGTCACCCACGATAGCCACGGGCCTCAGCTTTGCTGGGGACTCAGGGTAGTCTCGGGGAAGTCTGAGAATCTACCTCTGGTGATGCGATGACTTCGGCGTCTGACGGGAGCTTCAGAAATGCGAACCAGACAGATGCTTCTTTGGTGCCTGCCAAGCAGGGGAGTCACTCCTTGACCCCAAGGGAGATTCTTCTGTCCTATAATCGTGAGTAGAGCATCGAAGGTCCAGGATTCAGTTTCAGAGTTTCGTCCAGGGATAATCTAAAGTCCTAAGGACTGGGTTCCTATACTTATACTAAGGATAGGGGTTGGACTACTCTGTGGCCCCACCTATGGGTGGGTCAGGGCAGAGGGGTGGCTACACCCCTTTCCCTTTGTCCAGTTTGCGCCAAAGCAGGGGCTGCAAGCCCCTGATCCGGTTTGAACTGGGGTATGCACAGGGACACCAAGTGTGCCCCCAGTGCAGGACTTCAAAGCACCAGAAAGTGCTCCCGCCCAGCCCCAATACACATTATCCTGTCTGGGGAGGTGGTCACACCTCCCTGGGACAGGAAACCTATTGTCCAGGCCTCCCCTGCCGGAGTTTCGTCCAGCAGCAGGAGGCCAGACTTGTGTCTGTGGCAGTAGCATCCATTTTGTGATGCCAGGCTTTAGAAAGAAGTTACCGGCCAGGCCAGGGTTAACATGTCTCTCCCTCTAGAAGGGTGGAATGCTACCCCCGCCGCCAGAATTGGCGGGGGGTAGTATTCCAAGATGTTTGACACCAAACACGACATGTTTAGGTGCAGCCATTCCAAAGTTAGCATTTAACGCGAGGTTATAATGCGCTTAAGAGTATATGGTCAGGCTGCACTACAAACAGCATCAGAGAAGGGTCTCCGACCGCTGCAGAGGGGCCCTGCTCATGCAGGGGCACCCTCTCACATAGGAACCACGCACTCTGCCTTCAGGATTGATAAGGCCTGCCTTAGGAGTGACTTATAGGTTTATATGTGTGTATGTATTTAGTGATATAGGTAACCTATATCACAGTAAGAGGTGCATGCACCACCTTACCCAGGCTGCAGTAGCAGACCTGTGGTGTCAGTTTGGATGGCCTTCCAGGGGTGGCATAATACATGCTGCAGCCCCTGGTAGGCCTCTGAGGTACCTATGCCCTTGGTACATAGTATACCATATACTAGGGACTTATAAGGGCACTCCAGATTCCAATCAGAGATGTGCCTAAGGCACATGGAAACTTTTTTACAGAGAAAGCAGATAGACTGGGGCCCTGAATAGGAGGATCCCAGTCCAACTAAGTCATAAACCAGCAAAACACCATAAAAAAAGTGGGGGCAACCATATAGTCAGATTCCACCTTCCTACAACCAGGGTCACATGTCCAGTGACGCCTGTGCTGGATGGGTGTGGGGTGAGTGTAAGCCAGCACTCAGGGAGTGGTTGGTGCTGGCAACAACTAGAACAGTGATCATCGGATCACACACACAGAGTCACTCATGAAGGGTCCATGACTTGCAGTGCACTGAGGTAGGGGCACCAGAACTGGACTCACATATGATTACTTCATAAAGGGCTACACTGAGTTCGTGGTACCGGAAGCGTTCGGCGGGTGCGCGGCCTGCGATGATGCGTCGTCCGGGCGGGCCGCCCTGGAAGCAATGTCTGTTGCCTACTGGACTGCGCCATGAATAAATGAAGACTCAATTTGAATTGTGAGCCCTGCTGACCGCAGTGTAGGCCGGAAGCAGCGGTCAGCGAGGGCCCACAGCCACGTGGCGTCGACTTGTGTTGCACAGGGTCAGTGGCACCTGGAGCGCTCAGCAGGTGCACAGCCAGCGATGATGCGTCGTTTGACTTGGGGGACCTGCTGACCGCAGTGTAGGCCGGAGGCAGCGGTCAGCGAGGGCCCACAGCCATGTGGCGATGGCTTGTGGTACACTGAGTTAGTGGCACCTGGAGTGCTCAGCGGGTGTGCAGCCAGCGATGATGTGTCGTTTGACTTGGGGGACCTGCTGACCGCAGTGTAGGCCGGAGGCAGCGGTCAGCGAGGGCTCACAGCCACGTGGCGATGACTTGTGGTGCACTGAGTTAGTGGCACCTGGAGCGCTCAGCAGGTGTGCAGCCAACGATGATGCTTCATCCGGGCGGGCCGCACTGGGGGCAATGTCTGTTGACTAGTGGTTTCCTCCATTAACAGAAATGTGGCACGATTTGAATTGTGGGACCTGCTGACCGCAGTGTAGGACTAAGTCAGTATCCGGCACACACATGACTCCGTGTTACTGTGCCGCTGGATGCGCTGGGGGCCTGTGTCGTGGAGTCTGGAGGTCACGGCGGCGGACTCGTGGCAGGGTGAGGTGCGCTGCCCTGGCAGACGCGTTGCCCATCACGGAAGAGAACCACGCCCAGAGCCCCGGCCTTTTTATCCGCACTCCTACGCTGGAGTGGCGTACGCCGGCCCAGCCCACTGCGCTTACGCTTACAGGGGGGACAGCACAGCTACATGTCCAAGGTCTTCCCCACTGCCTGAGGTAACATGTTTGCGTCCACTGTCCACAACACTACAAACCCCAGCAGTATATGTCCACATGGACATGTCTGTGCTCTGCATTCTGTGGTCTGTCCAGCACATCACCGCCACACTTGGCATTGTGTACATTCTTCTTCATGGGTGAGTTGCCTCCTTCACACATACTTGGTTCCCAACTCTCCCCCCATTCTGCACTTGTGTGGCTAAGGGGCCATGCCGTTTTCAGAAGGTCCGCTGTCTTGTCCTACGCTGCCTTGGTGGTAGTCCAGGGGGGAGGTTCAGAGGAGGGGGGGATCCTGGGAGTGGTGGCGGTGGGTGTTGTGGCCCTCTTGGGTCTCCGAGCTGCATGTTCATTGGCTCCATGGCATCTGTGGGTCTTCAGTTGTGGCTCTGGGCTGGGCTCCCTTTCATGCTGCAGGTAGTCGTCCTGCTTAGCACCAGCTAAAGGCAGGTGTTATATCCCTGCAGCTAACGCGCCTTATCACCTGTTCTTGGTTCGCATCGCAGATCTGACTGGTCGTTGAGAATCGTGCGAAGTGATGTTTTCGTGTGTTTTTGCACAGGAACGCCTACTCTGCATATCATTAGCGTTAGTTTTGCGGTAGCTATCACTGGTAAACTGGCGATGTCGGCAGTTTGCACCAGCTTGAGAATAGGGCGATAAATCTATCGCCACTTTTGCGGCGCTAAAGTGCCGATAAATCGGCGATAAGTCCTTGAGAATATGCCCCATAGAGTATGTGGGAGATAATCCTTGACATCTTGTTTAGTAAGAAAAAAATAATATGTATCTGATTTTACCACACATCCCAACCCCTTCAAACAATGCTTGCAAGATTTTGATCACGGCACTAATTCATGAAGTTTTTTGTTGTTTTTGTTTTGCTCTCTTTTTACTGGAAACATTGCCTGACTAGATTTGGCACGAACTAGAAATGTAACAACAACATTATGGAGTGATTTATAGTTTGGCAGACAGGGTACTCCATTACAAAGGTGATGGTGACCCCTGTCCGCCAAACCTTTGCTTTTCCCACTCACAGAAGGACCTAAAGTTTTCCATCGAAAAAGCCCCGGTTGGCTCAGCCGACAAAAGATGTTCTATGTACAGTGCACTGTGTAATACCTTACTTTCCTATCTGTCACCGAGGGGAAGACAAAAAAGAAAAATTACCCACACAGCTAGGGAGAAAACTCACAGGGCCTGGGGGTCATTTGTTTTTTTGAGACAAACTCCAGTTTTAGGAGTTTCGTTCTGAAAAACGAAAGCTTTGGGAGCTTGTTTCTGAAAAACAAAAAAATTTAAAGTTAAATTGCAAATCCAAAAACTTTCATGCAAAGCAAAAGGCCCTTTTGCGATCGCAAACGGCCGATTTTTGCGAATCGCACTGTTTGCGATCACAAAATTGCTTGATGCATGTGCCCCTAGGTCTTTTCTATGCTGTACATTGCAGATTTATGAGATGCAGATCTGAGAGTAGGAAATGCGCCTTTGTACAAATATCGTATTTTGAATTATCACCAGTTCCCTACCACTGAAAATAACATATAATATATCACCAGTAACAATTTTAAAAGCTATTCAAGTGCAATGACGGTTGCATATCTGTCTCTTTAAACCAATTGCAAAGCAAATCTACAAATGAGCCATCTAAGTCCCATCCTATTATATATTGTATGCAATAGCTTGCCAGTAAAGGTGCAAGCAACAGTATGGCAAACCTCAATAGTATGTTTCAATCTATGAATACATATGAGGGTGTCTTGCAGGGGTGTAATGCAGGCCCTTGCAGCCCCTGCAGGACAGGGGCCTCCCCAGCCCTCCAGGGGGGCCCTAACCCTCCAGCCCAAAGCCAATGAACATCTGTAAGTAATAGAAGACTCAGAGGGGCCTCATTGCGTTCTGCCGGACGGCCCTTATGCCACTGGTGCCTTGTTATACGAAGAGGTATGAGTGGAATTTCTATGGACTACTAATTTGATATAGATTTTTTTTTTAAACCGATGCCATTACACAAACCAATTTTTAGTCTTGGTCTTGTTTAACAGTAAACAGCTACCGTCTCCAGGTGTGGCACACTGTTACAGATGAATACAGACGATATTTGGTATACCAATCACTGCTAAGAGCCCGACTCCGAGCACATGCAGTATTTTCTATATGAAGCTCGAGTTCCTCGGAGATACCCTTTCAGTCTTTATAACAATACTCTACTACTCTATGAAATGGAAATACACTGCCTGGAAACACAGTGAATTCCACTTTTTGTGGGTTGCCTTTTTCAATTACTAATGGGCCTACCCATTTTGAAGTACAGCTCCCACCTCTGCTCCTTGCTTTGCTAGCGAGTCCCCTGGTAAAGGAAGGGGACATCGAGTGTCTGTTCTCCTAGACTGAGCAGTTGATGACACTAACTATCTTCGCTAACCGGAATATTGAAATTGTTTGTTATATTTGTCTACTAATTTTTAGATTATTATAGTCACATAGCAGCCGTTTGATGTGGCTCGTTCTGCAATGGAACCACTTTATTTAACAAATCAAGTTTCTCATTCCATTCTTGAAAATGTGCTTGAAAATATGCTCAGAGTGCCAGCCCAGTTTTTCTCATCGGATTACATTACAGATCGCTCTGCTGGGGAGATCGTAATTCCAAGGGACAGTAATTGGCTATAAAAATATCCTTTGAATGCAGT
The DNA here is from genome assembly GCA_963921515.1 of Calotriton arnoldi. Lineage (NCBI taxonomy): Eukaryota > Metazoa > Chordata > Amphibia > Caudata > Salamandridae > Calotriton > Calotriton arnoldi. The sequence continues at coordinate 277,941 of CAWUFW010006155.1, forward strand.
CCTTTGAGAAACAGAGCATGAGATAGATTGCTAATAATACCCAGATGTCGCAGCCATCATAAACAAACTACAGGGACAACGTTATATGTCCCTCCAGAGTATGTAGAAATGTTGACATAATAGATGAGCGTTGGATCCTTTTTTGGCCTGTAAATACTTTGTTTTGTGGCACTCTAGGTATATTGCTGTGGTGCTTTGGATTGTATGGGGAAGGATGCCAGGTGTTGGTCAGTAGTGTTTGTGAGGTATGATATGGTGCCAGTTATGGGTCTGCGATGTTTGAGGGGATGGCTTGATGCTAGGTCTGAGACAGTTTTGTTTGGTAGGGCATGTATGCGACGATGCCAGGTTTTGGGATGTCATGTGTGAGGTAGTGGCGTTTGTAGTTAGGGCAGGATTTTATGATTCGTGAACCCGAAATGAGACTATCTAAGTGCAGGGTTTTCAAGGACAGAAAGGTATGTGACAACATCTGAATGAGGCACAGAAAGACATCAAGATAAGGGATATTTTGGGGAGGAGTTGGCAGGGCTTCCATATTTGGTATATTTTGGGTATGAGAGGGTGGCAGGACAACTAGGTTTGTGCTATGTTTAGGGGTTGGGTTAAGGTAGGACAACTAGGTATGGAACTCTTTAGGGATAAGACACAGGTGATCCAGCGGAAACGCAGTTTAAACATTTTATATTTATATTTTTCTCCCTTCTTAATCTACTCTCATATTACTCATCTAACCGTGGGCCCTTTACGATCAGACAACCAAATCAAAGCCATTTACCACAGAGGCAATGATCCTCTGAAGAATCTTTCTCCGCCGATAGGAGGGGTGGAAATTAGGGTGTCTAAAACTCTGTTAGCTGTCCAAAAAGGACCATTAATTGACAGCTAACTCACAGGTTAGAGATCAGATTTAGATACACCACTCTCAAGACCATACTGTAGATATAAAGAATAGCAACAGGAAGTCCCAACCTCCTAAAGAAGTTAAGACGAGTAAGGATTATACAAACCAATAACTCTGCAGTCACTACAAGGAATAAGAGAAGCAACACCTGATGTTCAGTCAGGGCTTGTATTCATGCATATTTTTCATAAAACATATTTCTAATATCGTTTGAAGGTTTTCATAAGCTATAATATCTCTTACATAATTCTGTAAAATATCAAGTTTATACATCCTTGGTACACATTTTTGCACTGTTTTTTCTCTAACTAGTGCATATTAGTAAAAAGCACCAAGACACTAAGGGGCATATGTATCATGAACTCGTTTTGCGAGTCCTTAATAGCGATTTTTAGCAAATCGCTATTAAGACTCGCAAAAAGAAATGTATGTAGGTATCGCAATATTAATTGCGATTCCTACGTATTCCTTAATTGCGAATCGCAAATTGCGATTCGCAATTAATGAATACCATCCCATTCATTCCTATGGGCCTAGAGGCCTATAGGAATGAATGGGAAGACATTCGCAATTTGCGAGTACCCATTAGGTACTCGCAAATTGCGAATGCAATTTCAAGGGTGCAAGGGTGTCGAAAGGACACCCTGTTGCACCCCTGAAATATGCATGGGTGCACATGTGGCACACATACATGCCCTAAGGGCATGTATGTGCGCCACATGGCACTTTGAAAAATGCCAAAAAGTGCATTTTTCTAGGAAATCGCAAATTACCACCAACTTGAAGTTGGTGGTAATTTGCAATTTCTTAAGCCAAATTTATACAACATGGGTGCTACCTGAATTGCATTTAAGGAATCGCAATTTGCAAGTCCGTAAATGCATTTGCAAAATAGGGAATCGCAAATTTTGCGATTCCTTATCTTGCGATGGCCTTTTGGGATGATACATCCCAAAAGGCTTTTTCCCGTTCGCAAACAGGCTGATTCTCAGAATCGGCCCGTCTGCGAACGGGAAAACGCTTCATACATATGCCCCTAGGCAACTTCATTTAGCATAAACTCCAATAATAAGCATAAGTATCATTAGTGCAACTTTGTATATACTATATGTATGTTTACTTCATCTCACATTTTAAAGCACACTTTTATGGTGCTTCTACTACACTTGTCTCTGTTTCATGTATCACTGTATCTATTGTGTGCAATGTACATTTTCAACATTTCACATTCTCTATGCATAAATGTGTTGTGCATTAACATTTTCAAAATCTCACAGGATCACATGCATCTGGATAAATATTTCTGATAATGAGGGTGTACAACTGCTTGGTATGTTTTGTTATAAATGGAAATTAGCAGCAGGATGCCAGCCATTTGCACATTTGGGAGATGGGTAGAGGGGTGCAGGCTGCAAGGACTATTTATTAGAGTTTGATACTGTAGTGTCCAGCTTGGCCTAGACTTCAGAACATTTCCACAAATGTATGCATACCAAAATATGTTTCATTTTAAAAATTACTTACTTGGGGGCGTGGCCAAGACAGCCAACATGGCGGTCGCCTGAATCGCGAGCTCCGCCGTGAGCCAACTAGATCCTTCATGCATCTGACACGTCGGCTGCACCTTCAGCACTCACCTCTGCGGGTTCTATCAGGGAGTGCCCCTGGAGACTTTTGGGGCATCCGACTGCCTCTTTGCGGCCTGGGAACCCGGCAACTGCGGAGGTGAGAGGCGCGGTCTGGGACGCAGTGGTGGGCCCACCCGAAGACGACTGGGCCGCTGGCATCCTGAGCGGGGCCGCGGGGCCGAGAGGAAAGGTGCCGGGGCATCATCAACCCCCCCTACAAACCTTGCTGGCCATTGCTGGACTGGTGGGGGGCCAGCTTGCAGGTGTGAGAGGACGTGCTGCCACAGTTGGCCAACGCAGTGACAGCCTTGACGGCTAGGCAGCCCTGGCGCCTAATCCTACCCAGGGTACCCACCCACTCTAGACCATCTGTGACCACCTCCCCCCTCCTGCTGTGACTGGCGGTCTGCTGCCAGGGGGCCCAGGAAAGACGGTGAGGAGACTGGGGGAGGAGGGGCGGGGACCCTGCCCAACTCAGAGCACTATGCCAGGGGTTGTGGGCCGGTTCTGGGCCCACACTGATTCTGCCATTGGTGCCCCCCTCCCCAAGATGCGCTGAACCTGGCCTAGCTGCACGGATCTGTGCAGGGCTGGTAACTAGACTGTTGCCTCACCAGAGAGGCCGACTGCCAGGCCCAACTTGATGCCCCACATGGTCCCGCCTCCCAGACGCTGGCTGGAGGCACCTCCCTGGAGACCCACAGGGCTATGCTGGTTGGTCCAACGGGGTTGAAGGGCCAGTGCAGCACTGTGGAACTGGTAGTAGGCAGGATCTGCCTGGCCTGAGGATGCTGGAGAAGTTACTGGGGACACAGGCGCCTTGGGGCCCCCATCCAGAAACTGCCACCTTTGACCCGCTGCACGGATCGGTGCAGGGCCGGTGCCTGGGGCCCTGAGCTGCTCACCGGACTGCTATGGATGGGCCACCATGGGGAGAACTGACCTGAGGCCCTGGGGCTGAGCAAATCACCCCTGCATGTATTCTGGGCCCATCTAGCGCTTGATCCGCCTGCCCAGACCCTCTTTGGCCCAGAGGAGGGAGTGAGTCCCCAGGGCGCGTGTGGGGCATTGGGTGCACCGACTGGTCCTCTCTCCTCCCCGGGTGGCCGGTCCTCTGGGCCCCCCAACCCTCCGGACTCCACCACACTCAACAGCACTAAACTGGGGACGCAGTGCCAACCTCGGAGTTGCCGGGGCCCCATGCTCCTGCTAATTGACGGGCAGTCGCATGGGCCTGACTCCAGGACCATCCCACAGACTCAAAGCTTTTTTGCTGCCTGACTTGGTGTGGGGCCCGCGTCTGCAGGGTGTGCTCGCTGCCTGTCCTCCTCCTCCTGTCCTTGATGCCTGCAGCGAGTGGAGGCGCAACCAATAGAAGTGGCTCCTATTGCCCCCGGAGGCCCCTCGTTGCCCCCTCTTCATGGAGTGGCGTCCCGCCGGACTTTGTGACTTGAAGCCAGGATCTGGTCTGGCAGAGGCCCAAGGACGACTGGGCCAATGGGAAGGACAGGGCTGCGTGTGCCGCATCCACGCAGATGCTGATAGACCACTACACCACCTGCTTCAGAGGTCCCGCCTCAGGACCCGCGGACTCGGACAAAGCAGAGGCCCCGATCAATGACCTCTCCGTCACCATACAAGCGATCCATGCCTCCCAGGCCACGGTGGAGGTGAGAGTCGGAGAAGTGAACATGGATGTCGCTTTGCTCTGTCAAGACCTTCGCAACTCCATAACCAGGATCGCAGAGACAGAGTCATGGATCTCCATGGTCGAGGATGAAGTTTCAACTCTCAAATTCCAAGTGTCATATCTCCTGACATGCATGGCGGAACTGCACGCGCGGGTGGGGGATGCGGAAAACCGCTCACGGCGCAACAATATCCGCATCGTGGGGGGTTATTGAGTCCGTCGGAGAGACGTCCCCGCAGCAAATGGCAGACCCCATCTGAAAGTGGCGCAAGACCTGGATGCCCGAAGAGCGCTTGTTCCTCTGGTTTGCCGTGGACAGGGTGCCCCACTCCCTGACACCGAGGCCCCCTACCGGCGCTGCCCCAAGACCGATCATCGCCCGCATCCTGAATTTCCACGACCAAGATGCAGTCCTTGGGGAGGCGCGCTTCTGGCTGGACCTCTAATACGAAGGTGCTAAAGTCCTGATATTCCCAGACTACACCAAAGAGGTCCAGCAATGCAGGCGATCCTTCCAAGACATCAAATAGAAGCTACGGAACATGGGTCTGCAATACCGCCTCTTTTTCCCAGCAAGACTCCGGGTCATCTTCCAAAACAAGTACATCTTCTTCGACACACCCGACGTAGCCTGGCAATGCCTAACAGAGGAAATGCCACTACAAGAGTGCCCCTCCCTCTCCACAGGTGCCTGCAGACAGACAATGGACCTTACCGCTTGTTCCCAGACCCGGTATAGAGGACAACACCACTGCTTCCAGAAGCGACGTGGTAGAACTCGCTCGGCCTCTGCGCTGGGCTCCCCCCCACCAGCACTCCGAGCTGAAGGACCCCCATCAACAGATCAGTCAATGGGCAATCAGAATGACTCCGAGAACGATATGCATCCTCCGCCTTCCTCCCTAAAATCCTCCCTGCCCCTCGGACAGATCCGGACCTATCCCATAGTCCAATACTTAGTCCGGTCTCAGACCTAAAGCATGCCACCTGATATGAGTGCTGCAGACCTCCGGGTCCCACCGGGTCACAACCAACCCCTTGACTTGCTGCCTTGATTGGGCCCTAAACCAACTTGACAGCGGGAGCCAACATTAAAATATCAGGACCCTACATTGGCTCACCCCAACCCGTACTGTGGACTCGTCAAACAACGTATGTTGACTTTCTTGTTTCGTTTTTCTCGGGCGAAAGATGCTTCTGGGGTAGAAGTATGGGGAGGGGTGGGAGTTGGGGGCTGGGGTTTTAATTAGGCATATTTGTTGACTGTTTACAATACTTTCCTTCCCTTAGGTACAGGCACATTCAGTATTCTCCGCGATCACAAAACACTAGGCATTCTTGGAGCCTCCCTGAGACCTGCCACCTCAGCGTGCTAGCCCCCCAATGGCCCCTTTCCAGGGGCGCTGCCCACCTCTGGCATCTACTTGACCCCACTTACCACATTCAAGGTGCTATCATGGAATGTTAAGGGTCTTCTAGACTGGATCAAGCGCTCGGCGGTCTTCGCATTTGTCCATCGCCACTCACCAGAAGTCCTCCTCCTACAAGAAACCCACCTGTGCTGCCCTTCCCTGTCCCACAAAGTCTATGATAGGCTCTTCCACGCGGGGTTCACACCAGGAGCAAAGGGGGTCACCATTCTCGTGCACCGTTCCTTCCGCCTGGTGGTTTCTCGAATTTCCCGTGACCCCCAAGGGCGTTTCACAGCACTTGAGGGCAGTCTGGAGGGACGGGTGATTGTTCTGTTGTCCATTTATGCCCCCCTGCCACCCTGGGAGGCTGCCTGCAAGCCTTGTTGTCACTTCTTGCTCGCCTCCCTCAGGGCCTCACCGTGCTGGGTGGCGACTTTAACACTGTTTCTAGACTGCACTCAACTGCACCGGGCCCAGTGCTTCCAGGAGCCCTGGGACCAAGCTTCTGACTGATTGGCTCTCCTCCTGGGCAGGCCTGGGCGTAGTTCGCGGAGTTTTGCTACGCGGAAGTCCGCGAAGTTACAAAAAAACTCTGAGAAGTTCCGCGAGTGGCGGAGTGCAGTGCGAACTGCAGTTTGTGCTGGTATTCCTGCCGCTCAGGTAGAAATTCTACCCGAGCGGCAGCTCGCGCTCGCAAACTTACCGTTCGCGATCGCGAACTTACCGTTCGTGATCGTGAGCGGGGAAAAAACTCCGCTGCACATCGCGAAGCGGAGTTTTCTGCACTCCGCAAGCTCCTCGGAGTGCGGAGTGCAGAAAACTCCACAAACTCCGCGAACGGAGCGAAGTTCACTGCCCAGGCCTACTCCTGGGGCCTTTGTGATGCTTGGAGAACATGGCACCCGACACTCCGGCAATACACGCACACCTCGGCCTCCCATCACACACACTCACGTATCGACCGGGTTCTGCTGCCAGCCCCTGACTGCCAATTCCTGAGCCATATTGACATATTGCCCAGAGGGGTCTTGGACCATTCTCCCGTGCTCCTTGGACTGGGGCAAGGCCCGCAACATTGGGACCCATGTGGTGCATTAACACCTGGTATTTCAAAGACCCAACCTTTGTCCATGCACTAAGAGACGAGCTCCAATCCTACTTCCTCCACAACTCCGGTTCAGTGGCCCGAGTGAGCACGCTCTGGTCCGCCAGTAAGGCCACCATTCGTGGATTCGCGAAACACTTGGTCCGGACAAGGGATAGTGAGCGTCTTTCCCTTATTACGCAACTGGAAGCCCAAGCCTTCACCTGGAGCAGCACCTTCTCTCTGACCCGAGGGAAGCCACTTCTCGCCAGCTGTGTCTCGTCTGGGAAGACATACGCCTTCACTCTCTAGAAGTGGCCAAACTCCTCTGGTGCGCAACGATGAACAATGTCTATGGCTGGGATGACAAGAATGGGAAAATGCTGTACTGGTTGGCCTCCGATGAGCAGGCCCCTAGAATAGTCCTAAAGATCAGAGACGAAACGGGCCAGATGCATCAGGCTCTACCAGACATTGCCCAGACCTTTGCCCTTACTATGAGGGACAGTATTCCGTGCCGAGTGACAGAGACCGGGAAGCCGGTGACTGCCTCCTGGGCGTGGTCAACCTACCACCTCTCCCCTGGGGAGAATCCCAACTCCTGTATGACCCCACCATGATGGAGGAGGTCGGAGAGGCTCTCTCTGGGCTACACCCCGGGAAGACTCCAGGCCCAGACTGTTTCCCCATAGAATACCTGCTAAAAAACCGAGACTTATTGCTCCCCCACCTCCTCGCCCTTTTCGAAGAGGCGTGTCGCCTTGGCTCCTTCCCGAGGACCTGGACTCTGCCACCATAGTGGTGATCCCCATAACGCAGCCCACCTCAACCTCATGCACGCATTACCGCCCCATCTCCCTACTCAACTGAGAAGTTAAAATTTTTGCCACCATTCTAGCAAATTGGCTGAGAAGGGTGCTACCAACGCTAATCCACCCGGACCAGTGCGGCTTTATGCCTGAAAGAAGCACACAACACTGCATTTGACGGCTCCTCATGGCCCTAGCCCACCGTCACTACTTACCACACGACCTAGCCTTACTCCTCATCGATTTCGAAAAGACGTTTGATACAGTGGACTGGGATTACCTTCGCAAGGTGCTGGTCTCGGCCCAAGCTTCCACAGAATGGTTGATGTGCTATACTCCCATCCCTTGGCCCGAGTACGGGTAAACGGGGTCCTCTCGGACCCGTTTGCTAATAGATGAGGCACAAGGCAGGGCTGCCCCTTGTCCCCCCTCCTCCTCGCTTTAGCAATGGAGCCTCTAGCACGGTCATTCGCAACAACCCAAAATGTGGGGGGTGGAAGTGGGATGCCAATCACGAGGACCGCATCGCCCTCTACGCAGATGACGTCCTTTTGTCACAGTGCAGCGCGGCCCCCGCTGTCTGCGCCTACTGGAAGCCTTCGGACGAGCCTCTGGGCTGAAGATCAACCCAGCCAAATCAGTGCTGGTTTCCCTGGCCCAGTCAAGGGACTGTTTCGACTGGCAGTCGAACATTACCCTCCGTAGTTTAAGCTTCAAATACATGGGCGTATGGGTGGTGCTACACCCTTAACTCACCTGGGCCCTGAACATACAACCACTGACCCAGAAAACAAGGGCGGACCAGACTCAATGGCGGAGCCTCCCTCTTAATGTGATGGGCTGGATTGCCTTATATAAAATGATGATCTTGCCCCGCTTTCTCCATGTCCTATTTAACATCCCCCTTTAGATTCCAAGGTCCTGGTTCTGCAAGCTGGAGAGAGAAGTACGTACCTTTTTATGGCGGGGCACCAGGCCACGTCTCACGCTAACCCACTGCCAGCGAGGCCCGTATGATGGCGGACTGGGCATGTCTACCCTATAGCTCTTCTGTCTCTACTTCCAGCTCCTAGTAGCACACGATTGGTAAAACAGGGGGTGGTTGGTCCCGGCCTATACGCTAGAGCTTGCACGGCTCGGTTTTCCTGCTTAACAGGCAATGCTATACAGTGCCCCGATCCCCTCCCACCTGCCCACGGACACACGGGTGGTGCCCCTGGCCTGGCAGGCTGCCCTGCATCATGTGCAATGGGATGGTAAGCTCACACAGCAAACCCCGCTATGGCACAGCACTTGGCTGAAGAAATTGATGGCACTTACAGGCTTCAGAGCATGGGATACCATTGGAATCTCTCAACTTGGGGACATATGATCAGGAACGCACAAACGCTCCTTTGCCAACCTCCAAGAATCATATGCCCTCACCCGTTCCCAGTTCTACAAATACCTCCAGATCCGACATGCCCTCCATGCCTACATGCGTGACACAGAACCCCTCCCAGTGTTTAACCCCCTTAAAGCCAAAATCCTAATGGGTAACCTGGGGCGCGGCGGTGTATCGCAAATCTACTGCACTGTCGTAATTAACTCATCTTGTTCCCACCATCATCTATGGACCCAGTGGGAGGGTTGGGTGGGCCCCCTAGATGAAGCAGATTGGCCTGATGCCCTGATGGCCCCCTCTGAGCTCACTATCTCCTCCAAGCTGAGGCTAATACAAACCTACTATCTTCATGTTGCATATCTAACCCTTGCACGTCTTCAAAGGGCCGGTCTCCAACCTGACGCCTCCTCTCCAAGATGCAGAGCTACGCCTGCAGATTTCTTCCACATGGTTTGATCCTGTGCTCCAATTAAAGCAAGCAGGGCCGCAATAATGGACTAACTGCCAGTAGTACTGGATTGGACAGTACCCATCTCTCCCATCCTGATCCTTTTGGGTATAATGAAGGGCGTGGGGGGCACCAGGGCTGAGAAAGTCTTCCTAGGTATGGCCTTCCTTGTTGTCAAGCGTGACATCGCACCACAGTGAATGAATCCCACTCCCCCCACTGTCACAATGTGGCGCCGTGGAGTTGATTGGTGTGCCCACCAGGAAAGAGTAGTGTTTGAGGCAAGGGACTGTCCCCATAAACATGGCTGTGTGCGGGGTAAGTGGTTGCACCTTTGACTTGCTATCTCCATGCCCCAGCTCTGAGTGGGTTCAAGGATCACTGAACTACTTATTTATGAATATGCCCTGATTCGCTGGTTGTATTTTGTATATGCAATGCTGAATATTCTTCTTGTGCCTACTCTTGTTAGCCACCTTTTGGCTGTTAAAACCCAATAAAAGTTGTTATAAAAAAAATAATACTTACTTGCTTACTTATTCCTACTACCCCTCCTGGGGTATAGGTCATCAACCAGGACTCTCCAGCATCTCTGTCTTGGGATTTTCTTTCAATCTTACTACAGGTGTAGCCCATCTGCTTGCAGTCAGCCTTGAGGTCTTGGAGCAAGGTGTTTCTTGGCCTTCCTCTTTTCTTTTTCCCTGGAGGGTTCCAGGTCTGGGCTTCCCTGGTGGTGATTGACGAGGGCTTGCACAAGGTGTGACCTATCCAGCCTCAGCGTCTTTTCATGATTTCTTCTTGGGCAGGAAGTTGGGAAAGTCTGCTTCCATAGTTCATTGTTGCTGATGGTGTTTGGCCAGCAGATGTGGAGGATTTTCCTCATACACCTGTTGAAGGTCTGGACTTTGTTGGTGGTGGTCACTGTTGCAGTCTAAGTTTCTGCTCCACACAGAAGGACCGATTGAACATTGGTATTAAAAAGCCTGATCCTGGTTTGCCATATTAGGTCCTTTGAGCTCCAGATCTTCTTTAGCTAAATGAAGGCAGCCCTTGCTTTGCAGATTCTTGCTTTAACATTGGCATCTGTGCTGCCCTGCTTACCTATAACACTGCCCACATAGGTGGAGGCCTCAACTTCTTCCAGTGCATCTCCTGCAAGAGTGTCTGCAGCTATGCTGGCAGTGTTAGACTTCAGGATCTTGTTTCTTACCCTGTGGATGTTAAGGCCAAGTTGAGCTGATTAGGCTGACACATTGTTGGTGTTCTCTTGCATCTCTGATGGGTATGGGAGAGTAGGGTCAGGTTGTCTGCAAAGTCCAGGCCATCGAGCTGTATCCAAAGTGCCCACTGGATCCCATTTCTTCTTCCTGTTGTGCATGTCTTCATGATCCAGTCTATGACCAGCAGGAAGAGAAAAGGTGAGAGTAAACAACACTGGTGGACTCCCTTCGTCACTTGGAAGGCTTCTGTTGTTTGTCCTCCATGGATTATCTTTCAGTTCCTTCCCTCAGAAGAGTTCCTCATGATTCTTATGGGGTTATCTGGCACACCATAGTGGACAGGAGTTTCTAAAGGGTCTCTCTGTCTACACTGTCGAATGCCTTCTCATAGTTAATGAAGTTGACATAGAGGGGGGGGGGGTTCCATGACATTGATAGCTCAATGATGATGCACACAGTTGCAATCTGGTCTGTGCAGGATCTATCTTTATTGAGACAAGCTTGACGGTCTCTCAACTGAGCGTCAAATTGTTTCTTCATTGTGTTCAGGATGACTCTGTTGAACACTTTGCTTGGGCTTGACAGAAGAGTTATCCCTCTGTAGTTTGTGCAGGTACTCAGGTCACCTTTCTTGGGAACCTTGATGAGATAGCCCTCCTTCCATTCTGATTACACCTTTTCCTCTTCACAGATTATTCCAATCATGGGGTAGAGCATGTCTACTGATGCTCAATGTCTGCCTTCAGTGCCTCCACAGGAATGCTGTCAGGTCCTGCTGCCTTCCCATGTCTCAGATGTTTGATGGTGACTCATATGAGGCCAGGGGTTGCAAAGAAAGTGCCAGCAGTAGCAAGGAGCAGGTTAGAGATCGGAGCTGCAACCCCTGACTACTCCCAAATGACGTCCATGCTTGGTTGGTCTTCTGCAATTTTTTGACAACTCCTTGTTAGCTGGCTGTATGTCTGGTGGGAACTGCCGGACAAGCTGGCTCAGCAGTTTTTCAAAGTGCTCTACCCATCTTCGTTGTTGGCCTTCATTACCCTGGGGCTATCTTTCCAGCTTGGTCTTTAACAGATCTTTATGCCTTGCTGTATCTGTCGGAGAGTTTCCTCGATATGTCATAGAGTTCTTTCAAGTTTCCATGGCTTGCTGTTTCTTGGGCTTCTGTGGCAAGCCCATGGATGAGTCGCTTTTCTGCTGTTAAGCTTTTATTTACTTTGTTGTTTATTCTGGTGCACTTGCCCTGATCTTTCACTTTTTCTGCTCTTGTTTGGCCGGTGTTGGCTGTAGCTTTCTTTTCCTTTCTCTCTTGGATTTCGCTGAGAGTCTTGGTGGAGATCCGTTCTTTATGCTGGCTTTTCTTAGAACCAGTACTTCCTGGCAGGCTGATGTCACTGTTTCTTTGATCTTCTCACACTGTATTTCTACTGCCTCCTTATCATTCTCTGGTTCTTGCAGAATTTGAAACTTGTTACTAAAGATGACTGAGTAGTCTGTGCATTTTTGAGAAGGGTCAATAAATCAATCAATCAACTAGTCTTTGTACAGCATGGCTCATCAGCCCAGGGGGTATCCTGGCACTGTGCTTCAGTTCTCAGTTGAAGAGCTAGGTCTTTAGTCACTTCTTGAAGTGCTTCAGCGATGGTGAAGTGCAGAGGTGGAGAGGGAGGGTGGTCCAGGCTTTGGCATAGAAGTGGGAGAATGAACGTCCTCTGGAGTGGCTGCAGTGGATGCGTGGCACCTGAGTGAGGGTGAAGTGTGAAGAGCGAAGGTTTCTGGAAGGTTGGTGGAAGGTCAGTCGTTGGTTCATGTAGTGGTCTTTGGCTGTGGAGGGCCTTGTAGGCATAGTAAGGGAGGAGTTAATGTGGGGGCTAGTTCACTTCCCCTGACGTAATGCTAGCACGGAATCCTGATCGGAAGGCCAGAATAGGTATGAGACAAGGGCAGGCGACCTTGAAGAACGTGTGACCACAGGTCCTGCCCCCTTGCAGGATTCATGCTGCTCGGAATTAATCTATTCCCGTTTTAAGCAGCACGAGGAGGCAGCACTTATCCTCCTCCACTGCACCTTAGTGTGTGCAACAAATTGACAAGTCTAATATTCTTGAACTTCACGTAAACACTTTTTCACATAGATCCTGACGAAAGCCAGCATACGTAGTAACCTGGCTGAAACATGTAGACCTGACCTTTTAATATAGGATATTAGAGACATTACCTCAACACATATCCGACCATTGCACTTCTTTTTAATTCTGCCAGAGGGCCCATTATTAAAATAACTCTTTATTCAAAGGGCCCCAAGGGACAGCTTTTAACTTCACTATCACAGCACCACTTTAGCACTTACACCACACCTGCTCCGCTGTAATTCAGGCGTCAAAGCACACCCGAGGTGCACTCAGCACCTTGGGTGGGACCCGATGATGAAGCATGCCACCAACTAGGTTGGTGGGTGAGGGTTTTCATATAAAACCGAAGGGTTTTCCACACAAACATTCTAGTTCCTAAATATTGTGAGGTAGTTCTTCTTGATATCTCTACCTTGTAGGCATAGGCCAGGAGCTTAAACTGGTATTTTTGCTGGACAGGGAGCCAGTGGGGGTCCACAAGGGTGGTGTTATATCACTGGCATAGGTTTGTCAGTTTCATCCATGCTTTCTTCAGCTTTAGCTTCAGCTTGGCCTTGACAAGGTGATGGCCTGACACCACATCTGCTCTTCTCATCACTCTCACATCCCAGAAGAACCTCTGGAAATTCTTGGCAATGCAGACATGGTTGACCTGATTCTCTATTGAATGGTCTGGTGACCACCACCTTTCCTTGTATATTCGTTTGAGTGGGAATACTCTGCCGCCTATTACCAGACTGTTCAGAGTGCAGAGATATGCAAGCATTTCACCATTCTTGTTCATGTCACCAAGGCCATGGTTGCCCATGACTTCTTTGTACCTGGTCTTGCTGCTTCCAGTCTTGGCACTGAGGTCCCGCATCAGTATGGTGATGTCTCTCTCAGGGCGTTTCTTCAGGATTGACTGGAGTCTTGTGCAAAACTGTATTTTTTCCTCTTCTTTGCTGTCATTTTTAGAACTGCATACTTTTATGGGATGTCTTTTGGTTGATATTTCTGTTGCTAGAATATTTTACATGATGGGGTAGCTGCCCCCATGCATAACCGCAGCCGGGCTTGGGATCATCCATGGTGGAGTTAATAGTGTTCGGCTTGGCCCAGACTTTAGAATATTACCACAAAAGCATACTTAATAAAATATGTTTTAGTTTAAACTTGCTAGTTTGAAAAGGCAATGCTATCTGCTGGAATAGGTCACATAATTTTTAAGGCTAAAAAATGGGGGAAATTGATGTATTTGAATAAAATAAAGTGCTGCAAAAACTCAACAACAAAATGATGTGCTGCACAGTTTGTCTTTTTCTACTGTAGAATGTGCTATTCCATTTCACAATATCATTGATGTTCTGGGTGAAACCCCCTGTTAAGTAAGACTCCTCAAAGATGAGACTACATTATCTTCACCTCCAGAGTGTCATCAACGCCCCAGTTTAGCACGTTGGGCAGGGGGTGGGTGTCACTGGGCAGTTCTGATTAACATGAAGGGTTTACCTTTTTGTTTATAGCTTTGATCAGAGAGTGCTAGTCTCTGAACAGAAGCTCAGAAATACCACTGGAAGATGATAGTGTGATGGATCTGTGGTTGAGTCATGACAAATGGGACAAGAAAGTGTGGAAAAGTGAAGAGAAGGAGAGATGATAGAAGGATGGAAGCATAAATGAATGGATGGAAGTATTGATGGGGAAATGGGTGGAGAGATGGATAGATGGATGCAGGGATGAATGGATGGAGAGTAGATGAGGGGCAGGTGGAGAGAATGATTACATGATGAATATTAAAAATGAATGGAGAGAAGGTCGAATAGACGAGGAAATTGATAGATGGAAGTATTTAAAGAGAAATGAATGGAAGAATGATTGGATAAATAGATGGATGGAGAGAAGCATGGACAGAAGTGTGAATATATGTATGTATGGATGGAGAAAGGAAGAAAAAGACAGATGGCTGGGAAGAAGAAAAAATTAATGAAATAAGGATAGCAAAAGCGAAGGATGGGTGGATGGATGGAAAAAGGACAGAAAGAAAGACGGTAAGAGTTGAAAGAAAAGAGACAGAAAAAAGACAGAAATAAGAATCAAGAGAAGGAGGGAAGGAAAGAAGGAAAAAAAAATAAAGATGGATGGAGAGCAGGAAGGACATTTCAGAATTCCTTCAACGTTAGCTCTCCCCTTAAAGCCTATCAGGCTTGCTAACCTCAGTTGCTTATTGGCATTTTACATACAGTTTACATGGGGAGTATTGTATTTTTCTGGCTGCTCCCTTGTTCACCTCCTTGAACCAGTTACACGTGCTACCTGATGCAAACATCGACATTCACAAATGCAGCCCGACTATTTGTGCCATGTTAATAGGTAACCTGGCTCTTTCTATGCTACCTATATCTGTGTCATTTTTTTGATTCCAAAAAGTAGTCTGCAAACCATAGAGCATGTCTCTGTTTGCAAACATTAGATTGTGCTACGGAATATAGAGCATAGGAAGATTGTGGTACCAAAATATCATGGACAAAATATCGAAAGGTAAGGTCATATAGAAGAAGTTTAGATATAGTAATCTTACCTCTGTATTATGATCTATGCACCTACAATATATATATAGTTAAAGTTAGGATTACCTTTACAAAACAAAAGTTTTTTATCTGGGCAGTTGGGTTCGCTATAGTCATGCAAGATTCCCACGATCACGCAACTTAAAAGAATAGAGCAATCTAATTGGGGAGGGGCTTTTTTTCGTTAGGCCATCTCACTCCTGCGGGAATGAGGGTTTCTTGGGAGTGAGCACTCTGATAGGCTGGCTGCAACACGAAAAGAAATATTGCTGCAGCCATACAGTACTCGGGACTAAGTCTTCTGTCCTGAAAAAGTTTTTAATAAACAATATAAGAGTGCAGGAAAGGAATACCCTGCTCCCCTGGCCCTTGGGGGGAAGGGGCTCCCACAAGGACGTTCCCTGGAGCCAAAAGTAAAAAAAAGATTTTTTGTTGTGATCCCGCTGGTCTCCCGCAGTATTGCAGAAAAAACATGGTGGCTGTATTTTTTAATAACAAAATGAGCCCCTGGGTAGGCCAGTGGGTCAAACAATTGTTTTTCACATTATAGTGAGGGGGGCTTGTGCGGGACCCCCTTATCTGAGCCGATTACGGCCCCAGGGACCCCATCACCAGGGCCCAATTTTATTATAAAGGGGTAGGGGCACGTGGCTCCCCCCCTGAGCCTCAGAAGGCCCTGGCCAAAACATAATTGAAGGGCATTCGGCCCCCTGCCCAAGCCTTGAGAGGGCCCACGCCCAAGAGACCTCATCCCCCTGGGCAAGTATTTACCTAGAAGGGTTAGGACTATGCAGCCCACCTCCCTAAGCCTTAATCGGGCCCCAAGGACCTCATTACCTAAGGTGATGCTCAACTATAGGGGTGCATAGACCCCCTCGCCAAACTCCAGAAAGCTCTGGTGACCACATTCCCCGGGGCCAGCTCAAGGGAGCCCACCTTTGGGACACTGTTTCCCTGCCCACAGGAGCAGGGCCTTTAAATGAATGTTGACTCTAGGGGATGGGGCCCCTGGGGACTTTTGAGGCCTGGGTAGGAGGGCTGCACATCCCCGAACCATAATTTTTTTTAAAAAATTGCCAGTGAGATGGGGTCACAGGGGCCAGCAACATCTCAGGGAGCACATATGCCCACCTCCCCTATATTAAAAGAAAGGGCAAACATGAAAAATAACTGAGCAGCTAATTTATTAGTCATTGCCCATAGCAAGAAGCGCTCCAAAAGGACCTAGGGCTTTTTCATACAACTGATTTTCTTGCTGGTGGTGTCCCTAGAAGAGGCAGGAGCACCTCAAAACATTTTATAATGTTGTGGGGGACCGCGGGATTGCAGCAGCCCCCCCAGCAACCGTGAAAAAGTAAGTCTTCTGGGTCATTAAATCTATGACCTCAGGTGAATTTTGCATATTTTTTAAAAGCACTCTTCAGCTGGACTGCAGAGTCTCGTGTGGTTGGCTCTTTGGTTGCACTTTGTGCCTTGTAAAATGTTAAAAGAAAGACGTAAAAACATGTTAATGTTCTTTTTAAAGGCTTCATTCATGTTATGGCAATGCCTTTTATTAAACATTGCAATTGTGTGAATTTATGAAATATACATTTGATAATATTTTTGGGTGATTTTTTGACAAATCCAGTCAGTCATGCACCACGCCCTGCGGCCAACTCCCTGATGCGTGGAAGGGGGTTGTTCTGTAAAGTTAGCCTTCCGTGCAGGCAACAATGACTCATTGCTGTCATGCCAAACTACTTCATGATACAGGTATAAAGTAACTCCCCATCTAAAGTCACTAACCATATTAACTCTGGGTCCCATCTCAACTCTTCAAACTCATTAATTTGTTGTGTTATTTGTAAAATGAATTGAGCTTCAGGGTGGTATAGGTTGTCATACCTCATTTATTATGGGTATTGATCGTATATCATGATCGGAGTGTAGAACAACAGCATAGTCCTGTGATTTGCGTAATTATAGAGGTTAAACTTTTAAGTCATTTTGTAAAAAGGAATCATTCTGAGATTACGCTGTGCCATGATATTAAGCAAGGAATCACTCCAAAATGGCACTTTGCATGACTCTGTTCCTTTTTAATGAGTATACAAATATGTGCTGAAGGAAATGCCAGAGTTGGCTTGTTGGAACACTGAGATTATATATTCTGTACTAGCCATCACTGTAACTCATATTGGTGGTTTTATGAGTGAGTTGCAGAATGGATGCTAATAAGGAGTCACTTTAAGATGGTGTATTGCATGGTTATGAAGTTACCCAGTCTAACACGAGTACATTATCATTATTGGTAATATGAAGAAGCTATGTTGGGTGAAAGGCCTGTTTGCGGATTTAGGGCAACCCCAGGATATAATTGCTCAGTATGTTGTCTTGGTCAATCCAACTCATGTATGTTTAGATCAAATGTATACTGTTGTATATTTGTATTCTTTAAATGGGCTAATGTTAGGTTTGTTTTTGCTCTTTTCCAGGTTTTTGCTTGATTTACAGCTCAAATATATAATGATGCATGCTTCTTTCAACTGAATGCTTCTTATGTCAGCACTAATATATCGGGTGGCCGTCCAAAGAGAATATTCATCTTTTGGATTCCACTTCCATCAAATAAGTTATATGCATAATAAGAGTCATTTTGCAGGTAGGATGTGGACTTTGGAGATGTTAATGATGCAATTAGAGCACATGTTCTTTATTGTTAGGGGAGAGGGTGAAAAATGGGATGAACATGCTTCATCCCATTATTAACGTTCAAAGTTGAAATGATTTTAAATCTGTTGTGACTTTTTTTGTTGGAATCAGATTGCATAATATGTATTGTTGTGCTATTTCTTCTAATTTATTATTACTGAAGTCTCAAATGAATTGTTATGAACAGTGAGATACAGTTATTTGATTTAGGGTAAGTAACATGTTGGTTGCATTATATGATTTTTCTGACCTGAATGAATTAGACTTTTTATTTGTAGTTTAGGTTCTGTAAGGTCGTTTCATCTATCTTGATGGGGCATGAGAAATGTATTTTTTGCAGTAGATTATTACCTATTTTAATTACATTTTGTATAACAAATTTAATCTTTTTAATTGTAAATGTATTTTTTTGGGGGATATTGCATCTCTGATGAAGCTCGTGATTGATGAGCAAAACACGTTGGCTGCTTTGCTGTGTTTTATGTCAGTTGTCAGAAGAACAATAAACAATGCATCTTAAAGAATTCTGGATTTCCTTTGTTTTTGGGCTAAAAGAAACTTTACTATTGTTGTTTTTGCATCTCAGTCTTGTATTATGTCAGAAGTATGGATTTAGGGCAGTTGATCCAGGGAGGTGGGCAACGCTTTTATTTAACAAAGATTAAGGGGAATTAGCTGGCAGATGTGGTGAAGAGCCTTGAGCTGTCCATAGTTAGTGAAAACATATAAGGCACCCCCTAAGGTAGCACGAGCGTGTTTTAAATGTTACATGCCCTGGTAGTGAACAACTCATAAATTTGTTTTTCACTACTGTGAGGCCTATCTCTTCCATTAGATAACATAGGCTTACCTTATCATATGTAATAAGTTCTAACATTTGATTGGGAACAGGTAGAAAGGGCATTTTTGAACACAAATGATTTGTAAATTATCTTCAATGGTAAAGTCAGATTTTCAGTCATGATTCTGAAAATGCCACTTTTGGAAAGTTGTTGTTTTCTTCCCCTATCCATTTGGTGCCAGTGTCCTCTGTCACATGACTGTGAATACCTTAACTTTTGGCTTTGTGCATTCCTCCCAGACAGTGACACAAAAGGGGACTAGTTGTTAGCAGGATAAGCCATTTTTGCAGAATTGTTGTTGGTGGAGTTGTTTCCAGCGTCACTTACATTTCAAAGAGATTTCCACAAGTACACACAAAGGAACCTGGCATGAGTCTTTTGTAACCCCAGACTTCTTGGATCCTTGGCAGGGAAAAGGAAGAACTTTCCAGGATCATGTATAGGTGTAGCCTAAAAGTTCCCACCATGTCAAAGGCTGGCACCAGGCATACTTACTGGACCCTCAGAACAACTCATCAGTA
The DNA here is from genome assembly GCA_963921515.1 of Calotriton arnoldi. Lineage (NCBI taxonomy): Eukaryota > Metazoa > Chordata > Amphibia > Caudata > Salamandridae > Calotriton > Calotriton arnoldi. The sequence goes on from CAWUFW010006155.1 coordinate 297,258, forward strand.
CACTCCTGGACCTGTGGAAGACTTCAGAAGGACTTCCTTGGTTCCCCAGAAGACTGGCCTGCACGTAAGACCATCCTTGTACCTCAGAGGATTGTCCTGCTGCTACCAGAGGACTTCCCTCCTGTTTGAGACTTGCCTTGCCTCCCCAGAGGACTGCCCTGCTGCTTGAGACTTGCCTTGCTTTTTAAATCCGGGACTACCAGAGACACTCCAAGGGCTAGTTGGCTGGCATTCTGTGTGAGCTACTGGGACATACTAAGCTCCAGAGACCTTGAACCCTGTACCTTGCCTTTGCTGGGGTGAGTCCTAACCCCCTAAGTGGTGCTCCCCAAGTCCTGGACGTTTGTTTATGGTGTTAAAGGCTCATGGCTATCCCAATAAGTTGGGACATATATAAATGTTCCCCAAAATGTGGCTTGGGAGCCAACAGAAAATTGGGACCTACCTGCTCACAGATTTGCCCAAGGCACATCACAGGTCAGCCAGAGTCCGTCACAGCTCCACTAGGTCTTCTCTGCAGCATCAAATCCTGTTCAGCAGGATCTCTCGGCAAAGGTATCCATCATTGTGGAGCCCTTGTGGACTAAGACTGCAGCTTCCCCCCACTGGAGATTTTTGACTTCCATAAAAGTGACAAAGTCCGAAGGTAGAAATGTTCACCACAACTCTGCCTAGCGGCTCCCAATGAAGTTGCCTCCTGCTTCTCAGACACCGCCCTCTGCCTCACCCTGCTGAACTTTACCTTCTCAGGAACTTTTCTTCCATATTTGATCCAATGCTGAAGGTAAGTCGAGACCAGGCCCAATCCACCTTGTGCATCCGTCCCATGATCCATTGTGGTCGGCCTTAATTTTTTACTTTAGCCCAGTCTCGCACAACCAGATACTCAGGGTTGGTGCTTTAGTCCTTTAGCTGCTATTTTTCACTAAAAACTTTAAAATTGACTGATTGGATTTAATTTGTTTTGCTGTCATTTTATTTATTAAAATGTTCTCTCTTTTTCTAAATTGGCGTGTGTTTTTCCTATGTTGTATTTTCACTTTATTACTGCGTGAGTGCTTCAAAAATACTTACACATTTTCTTTTACGTTAAACCTGATTGCTTTTGTGCCAAGATACCAGAGCATTAAGCATAGGTTAAGTTAGTGGCTTTTATTGTCCACCCTTACAAGGATTCTGGTTGTTGTTTGAGAATGGCTCACACCCCCCTCAACTAACAACCCATTTTTTCGCATTGGTACTTAGTGGTGGGATTCAGTACTTGTGTTTGGGCAGAGCCATTCAGTGATTTTTTTTTGTAACACTAGAAATACCACAGAAAATACTTCCACTACAGATTTGACCTTTTTTTCTATTTTCATCAATTGACCTCTTTTACTTTTTCCAAATTCACTTCTTTTCCACCTGACTTTGTGCACCTGTGACCGTGCCTGTTCATAGCATGAAGTTTGAGCTCAACAATCTGGAGAGCCACACTGTGGCTGAGCGCAAGGAATTCTGCAGGGAGAGGGGGCTTCCAGCAAACAGTCCAGGCGGTCCTCAGGGTCTGGTGGAAGGCCGCCAGTTATAGGCTACAACACAGGAGGAGGATGACGAGGTCCACGTTGAGGAGGAGTAGGAGAAAGAGATGAAAAGGCGGGATGACAGCCCTCCTGATCATGGTTTCAGAGGAGAGTGGGGGACCCGTAAGAGTGAGGTCCCCTGCCAGATCCTGAGCCAGCAGCAGCATACCTACCTGCAATCTGTCCCTGGAGGAGCTGGAGGGCAGGATGGGAGAGAGAAAGTATAGGATGCAGCTGGTTAAGCTCAAAATGGAGGCAGACGAAAGAAAAGCTGAGGCAGAAAAAGCCTTAGCAAAGGAAAAGGCCTAGAGAAAAGAATCTGGCCCTGGAAGAGAAGGAAATACTGGTGGCTCATGAAATGAGTAAACAAGAGCTGAACCTCAAAGCCAAACAGGTCTCTGGGTCCAGCAGCAAAGGTCACAGTCATACCCCAGTGCCCAGTTGAGACAGGGTGGTCAACATTCCCAGGGACCTGGTTTGTTGTGGGAGATCACATATTTACATTGTTTGAGGCCTATGATGTTGTCCTAGAGATATACAGACTCCTAGAGGAGGATTGGGGTGGCAGTCTCTGGATTCACATTCTCACTGAAGGGAGCGATGCACTGCTAGCCCTAAGGAGAGGGGCTAGGATGAAGGATCCACTCATGAGTTACACTCCTACCAGGAAATATGGACTCACTCCTGGGAAGTAAAGACCGATGTTTAGGGACAGCCAGAAGTTTCCCCATCAGTACTGGGTAGAGTATGTGGATTATTTTGAAAGACACTGGATGGTTGGGTGAAGGGCATTAATGTGATCAATTATCAAGAACTGTACACTTTATTTGCAAGGGAGTAGGGGTGGGCGGAACTTTTAATTCTGCCAGCGGAATTGGAAGAATTTAGCAATTCCGCGTTACTCTTGTCATGCGGAATTACTAAAAAGTTGTGTCACTCCGCTGCTGGAATTAATCAGCACTGTATAGGTTTTTAAACAGGGCTGAAAGAGTGAGCAGTCCCTTTTATGTTTAAAAACTATTGCAGATTAAGCTTTAATGTGCAATGATTTGTCAAATAAAAGTGACAGCTCCCTCTTACAGCCCTGTTAAAAAAACACTGACTGCACTGCTGTGCATACCCCTCAGTGCCCTTACTTACTCAGGGCCTCACTTATGAGGAAGTCACACAGTGCAGCATATCAAGTCACCTTGCTGCGCTGCGTGACAGGTAAAGGGCAGGAATGTGCTGTATTTAAGTCAATACGGTGCATTCCTGTCTTTTCCCTTGCGCTGGCACCATTTGGCAGCCTAGCGCCATCGCAGGCACCCTTGCACCATGTTACAAGGATGCCTGCTTTGCATGCAGGATTGTTTTTATGCAGGAAGGGGCACCTTCCTACACAAAACGAATTCTGGGAGTCATATTCCTCTTTCTATGTGTGCTGCAAAATGCATCACACATAAAAAGAAGAAGAAACAAGTAGAAATAGAGATATTTCTCCGCGTTAAGCATCCCCTGGGAAGGTGTATGTTTTTGACGCATCCCCAAGTTTATCCTCAGCCTAGGGATACGTCAAAATCCATGGGAGTTGCGTGGATCCACGCAACACACACGAATTGCCTACCCAGGTCAGGGTAGCGCAATGCAGAGATTTGCACTGCGTTGCGTTACTCCAGATTTTTGAAGCCACAAATCTGGCTTAGACAGTTTAATCACGCATGTACCACATTGCATGGAGTAAACGTGATGCTACCCTCTCATAATGAGGCCCTCATAGTATTTAAGGCATGCTGGCTCTCTGAAACCAGATGCTGCTCTTCTGGAAGAAAGCCACTACCAATCTGGAAGCCATCCTGGGGGGTGATGAAGCTCTGGTATGATCAGAAGGACGCTCTGGTCTAGTTTCAAACTGACCAAAAAGCGTGGGTTATGGAGCCTGTGGAGCCCAGGGCCCCACAAGACCACTGGTCTGGGTCCTACAGGTTGAGGGAGAGAAAGGAGAAAGTCACCTACCTAGTGGACCACAAGACCCCCAGGAACCCCTTATGAGTACTCCATGTACACTGCCTCAAACCACACTACGAGAGTTCTGAGTTCACTATGCTTATAGATAAGGCTTATGTACTCTGAGTATGTAAGGGCACTGAGGGGTAGGCACAGCTGTGCAGTCAGTGATTTTTAAACAGGGCTGAAAGAGGGAGCTGTCCCTCTTTGCTTAAAAATCACTTCAGATTAGAGTTTAATCTTCAGTGGTTACATACATACTGCAGTAATCACTGAGAGTATGTAAAGGCACTGAGGAGTATGCATTTTACTATATATTCCTTGGCATTCTGACATACTCTGCATTGATTACTGCAAAGTATATAAGGGTGCTGGGGGTTTGCTCAGAAGTGCCAAATACCAAATGCTCTTACAGTGCATCCCCCCCGGCGCCTTTATATACTCTGCAGTAATTACTGCAGAGTATGTAAGGGTACCAAAGGGTATGCACTCTAAGTGTAGTTGGTATTTGGCGGCACTATTTCTTAGTGCAAAATTCATCCTCACATCCATTTTTTGGATACGAAGGTGCATTGTGTGCTAAGAAAATAGCACCAAATGCCCACTCTGCCCCACCGCAGAATTCTGCATAATCTCACAGAATTTTTAAGTAATTCAGTGAAATTCAGTGGAATAACATTCTGCCACTTCCACCCATCCCTATCAGAGAGTACATATTCAGCAATCGTTTTCCAGAGCTGTGCCAAAGCCTAGTGAATAGTAAGCTCAGGGACCCCCAGGGACCTTGCTAAGCAGGTGGACTGCTGACTCAGCACCAGGGTCCACAAGAATGTATCTGAGGGGGATCATCCTAAGGGTGAACAGGGTCCCCAAAAGAAGAAAGAAGGGGGAGAAAAACTTAAAAATATGGGGTTCTGTACCAACCCCCCAAATAGTTCCCAAGGGAAAGGTAAACAGTCCCAACTGGATCAGCAGAAAAAGCGATTCTTCGACAAGAAGACAGGGAGGTTTCTGCCCAAGTGTACTGAGTGCTACTAGTATGGCAACATGAAGGGAGATGACAAATGCCTCAAGAGGGCTCAGCCCCCCACTGGTGGGCAGACACCAGGGTTGGCAAGTGTAGCGTTTGTGGAAAAGGTGGTCCCAGTTTGCATAGGGAGAGAGCAGAGGTTACCTTAGTGTACCTGGGTGACTAGGAGATGGTGCCCAAAGCCCACATGCCTTCAAATACTTCCAAGTACAGGCAGTGGATCACCATTAATGGGCATAGGATGGAAGCGCGGAGGGACACAGGAGCTAGTATGACTACTGTAAGGCGTAATCTGGTGGTCTCAAAGCAAGTGATACACTAAATTCCAGCAGATTATAGTTGCAGAAACTGTGAAAGTCCCTACCCTGTGATTCTGGTTCCCTTTGAGTGGGAGGGGTTTCATGTTCTATAAAAGTAGCTGTGAGCCCTGCCATGTCTGTGGATTGTCTGTTATGAAATGATGTGGAGCAAACTGTCTAAAAAAAAGTGGAGCTCAGGTCACGCCTGGACGGTTATCATTCTCCACACCCTATCATCCGCAGACCAATAGGCTCATTGAGAGATTCAACAGGACCATTTATGGCATGATTATGGGTCTACCGGAGCCCATGTGGCAGAGGTGAGGCACCCTCTTACCTTACCCACTATTTGCCTACAGGGAGGTACCACAGTACGAGGTTGGGTACACCTCCTCTCTGGCCACCTTGTTAGGGGACCGCTAAGCTTGGTGAAAGAGGGGTAGGAGCAAACTCCCAAGAAGCCCACCAGGATGTAATCAGCTACATGCTTGCTCTCTGAAACCAAATGCTGCACTTCTGGAAGAAGGCCACTACAAATCTGGAAGCCAGCCAGGAGGTGATTAAGCTCTGGTATGACCAAAAGGATACTCTGGTTAAATTTCCAATTTACCAAAATGTGTGTTTTATGGAGCCTGTGGAGCCCAAGGCCCCACAAGACCCTGAGTCTGGGCTCTACGGGGTGAAGGAGAGAAAGGGGAAAGTTACCTACCTGGTGGACCACAAGAACCCCAGGAACCCCTTAAGAGTACTTCATGTAAACTGCCTCAACCCATACTACAAGAGGTCTGAAGCCAATATGCTCCTGCTAACAGACGATGGTGTGGAAGAGGAGCGTGAGCTTCTCTCTGACCTCCTATCCTCCATGGAGCCAAATGAGTCAGTAGAGGACATCAACCTCTCCCCTACCCTTTCCCTGGAACAACAGGGAGACTGTCACCAGTTGCTGTGGCAGAGGGCCTCTCTTTTCTCCCTCACACCTGGGCTTACACATTTGTGTACCCATGACATAGATACTTGAGACAGCATGCCTGTAAAGAACAACATTCCCAGACTGTCAGCTAAAGTGAAGGCTAGCATCAAGGCAGAGGTATCCAAGATACTTGACTTAGGGGAAATTGAGCACTGAAATAGTCCCTGGTCCAGTCAAGTGATGCTGGTTCCCAAGCCACCCCACCGGGCAAAAGCAAAGAACTCAGGTTCTGTGTGGATAATAGGGGGCTCAATTCAGTTACCAAAACTGATGCTCACCCCATCCCCCGAGCTGATGAGCTCATCAACAGGCTGGGAGCTGACAAGCTCCTGGCTACCTTTGTCTTAACATCAGGGTACTGGCAGATTGCCCTGACTGAGGGGGACAAAGAGAAGTCTCCATGTTTTACCCCTGAGGGCCACTTTCAATTCAGGGTGATGCCCTTTTGGTTGAAGAATGCCTCTGCTACCTTTTAAAGAGGTTCTGTCTGGAATGGAGGCCTTCTGTGTCACCTACCTGGGCAACATACCTGTCTTCAGCTCCAGCTGAGAGGAACACCTTTTTCACCTTCAGGAAATGCTTCAAGGTCAAGAAGCAGGCATGCCTGACTTTCATGGCCAGCAAGTGCCAGATAGGGCAGGGTACAGTGGTGTATCTGGGCCATGTAGTGGCCGGAGCAAGGTGCAGCCCCCCCAAGTCAAGATAGAGACTATGCTGGCCTGGCAACCTCCACAAACATAGACAGAGGAGAGGGCCATCTTGGGCCTCAGTAGGTACTATAGAAGGTTTGGCAAGTTGTATGGCACCATTGTTGCCCTCTTGACGGAGCTGACTTCGAAGAAGCAGCACCAGAAGGTGATCTGCACAGAGGCCTGCCAAAAACTCTTTGATACCCTCAAAGAGGCCATGTGTACAGCACCTGTACTTAAGGCCTGTGACTTCTCTTAGGAATTCATAGTGCAAATGAGTGATTCAGAGCATAGTTTGGGGTCAGTTAAATTTGGAGGGCCTAAGCCATCTTCTAGCCTTTATTAGTGGATGGCTACTCGCAAGAGAACAGAAGTGGAACCTAATGAGTGAGAAGCTTTTGTTGTGGTCCGGGTACTGAAAAAGATGAGACCATACCTGTTTGGAACTCACCTCCGGGTTCAGATATAACATAGGCCCCAAAGATGGCTCATGCAGATGAGGGCTGATAATCCCAAATTGTTGAGGTGATGCGTCTCCCTGGAACCAACCACACCAATGCTGAAGGTCTTTCCAGGTTCCTCTGCCTTAGTGATGAGAGCTCCCATGAGGGTGGGCAGTTCTCTCCACTTTCAGCAGGAGGGACACATGTTAGAATTGACATCCTTGGTGTGATTTTCACCCAATTTCTTGTTTTCACTCCTCCTGTTTTTCTGAATTCATTTTTTTTGGCCTTAGGACTCTGTGCACTTTACTACTGCTAACCAGTGCTAAATTGCTTTTGCTCACTCCTCTAAATATGTTGAAATTGGCTTACCCCTAGCTGGCACATTTAACTTACTTAAACGTCCCTAGTAAATTGATACTACATGTTTTCTAAAACTGTCTTTATTGTCATTTTCCATGAGTATCACAGTGCATGAGTATTGGATATCAAGCAACAACCATTGTTCTTAACTTTGTGCATCATCTTAGTTTCAGTGAATTACATTTTGATACGTAACCCGTTTTGAGTTCCCCATAGCGGTCATCATATCACACAATCCATTGTTGATTAGAGCACGAGTTCTGGAGAGCATGACATCATAGGATGCATCTTCCCCATCATACCACTCAATCCTACGTGGTGGGGTACAGCTGCAGGGGGAACAGCCCTAGATTGTAAGTGGGGTATTTGAATCTAGTATGCCTCTCGGTTCAGCAAATGAGTATTCTGCTGTTAGGCCACCTATATGTCTAAAACAGGGTCTACTAAAGGGCAGCCCCACCCTCAGATGTAGTGGAATGATTTACAAGTTAAGTCTGGAGAGGGTCCCATATATCCTGTGGTCGAGAACTTGGGGACAACAACTCTGCATAAGTGGTCAGTTGGTCTTTACAGTAAATTAAGTCTTGCAGCCATTCCTTACATTTTGGAGCACGCCCCATCCCCCATTTGCATGCAACTTTGTGCTTTGTTAGCAGAAGGCCTAGCACCACATATCTTCTAAAAGATGCTTTTATATCCTCTGTGTGCCCCTGTAGTGCCATTAATGGTGCGAGAATTAGAGGCCTGTCAATCATCAGGGACAGTGCATTCGCAACTTCTCCCAACAAGCTTGTATCAAGCCGCACTCCCATTCGAGATGGAGGATGTCCACCACCCTTGTGGCGCACTGTACACATCTATCATCAGAGTGCAGATTATAATGATGTAATCTAGCAGGTGTGTAATGAACTCGATGAAAAATTTGAAATGAAAGACTGTTACTCGAGGCTATGCGGCCCGTTTGTTGACAGAAGTATTGCCATTGCTTGTCTGTGAGTGTTGTCTCCAACTCTCGGTCCCAGTCGGCACAAGAATTTCCCATCACCAGGTGCGTCGGTGCTCTCCAAGCAAAGAACTCATCTCGGGTAATGAAGAGTCCCTCAGAGTATAGATCGCATCAGGTGGTGATACCTGTCTTGGTAAGATGACCATTTTTATCAGGGAGATACGCCCCACCAAGGAGAGGGGTAGGGATATCGACTGTGTGATACTGTCTGTTACTTCAGTCAAGAAAGTGCCATAAATCGGGCATGATCAATACTCCCAGATAATCAAGTTTTGATTCCCACCATTTCAGTGGGTGTTGTGGCGGTATCATTTTGTGGCAGGAGTGAGGGGAAGTATCTGGGATTTCTTCCAATTGATGTGAAAGCCTGATAGACAGCTAAAGCGGATACATTTGACAGTATTTCATTTAGGCTTTCCTGAGGGTCTCTAACATATAGCGTGTTGTCGCCAGCATATAATGACACCAATATATGCCTAGTGGGTTATCTGATAGCGTAATCGCGGTGATGTTGTCTCAGTTTTGCCGCCAATGTCTCCACTGACGATACCAAAGGGGGATGATGGACGGAGCGTTAGAGCAAATCAAACACTCACCCCCAGTCAACTGATCTGGGTTTAATCCATCATCATTCTTTAGCTCACTCCACCACCCCAGTTCAGACATGGCCATATGCAAATCAGTCTGACCCTGTTCCTCATGGGAACAGTCCAGCCCGAACTGCCAAGCCATGTCTTCCCTGGACCGGAAACAAGCATCCTGGGACCGGTTTCGGGTTCATAACCCTCATCAGCCAGGCTATCTTGAATCCAGTGGCAAAGTGAGCAAGGGACCCACGTCTGGGCATACCCTGCCAACTTAGGGCGAACAAAGCGATACCAAAGGGGGATGATGGACGGAGCGTTAGAGCAAATCAAACACTCACCCCCAGTCAACTGATCTGGGTTTAATCCATCATCATTCTTTAGCTCACTCCACCACCCCAGTTCAGACATGGCCATATGCAAATCAGTCTGCCCCTGTGCCTCATGGGAACAGTCCAGCCCGAACTGCCAAGCCATGCCTTCCCTGGACCGGAAACAAGCATCCTGGGACCGGTTTCGGGTTCATAACCCTCATCAGCCAGGCTATCTTGAATCCAGTGACAAAGTGAGCAAGGGACCCACGTCTGGGCATACCCTGCCAACTTAGGGCGAACAAAGCGATACCAAAGGGGGATGATGGACGGAGCGTTAGAGCAAATCAAACACTCACCCCCAGTCAACTGATCTGGGTTTAATCCATCATCATTCTTTAGCTCACTCCACCACCCCAGTTCAGACATGGCCATATGCAAATCAGTCTGACCCTGTGCTTCATGGGAACAGTCCAGCCCGAACTGCCAAGCCATGTATTCCCTGGACTGGAAACAAGCATCCTGGGACCGGTTTCGGGTTCATAACCCTCATCAGCCAGGCTATCTTGAATCCAGTGGCAAAGTGAGCAAGGGACCCACGTCTGGGCATACCCTGCCAACTTAGGGCGAACAAAGCGATACCAAAGGGGGATGCTGGACGGAGCGTTAGAGCAAATCAAACACTCACCCCCAGTCAACTGATCTGGGTTTAATCCATCATCATTCTTTAGCTCACTCCACCACCCCAGTTCAGACATGGCCATATGCAAATCAGTCTGACCCTGTGCCTCATGGGAACAGTCCAGCCCGAACTGCCAAGCCATGTCTTCCCTGGACCGGAAACAAGCATCCTGGGACCGGTTTCGGGTTCATAACCCTCATCAGCCAAGCTATCTTGAATCCAGTGGCAAAGTGAGCAAGGGACCCACGTCTGGGCATACCCTGCCAACTTAGGGCGAACAAAGCGATACCAAAGGGGGATGATGGACGGAGCGTTAGAGCAAATCAAACACTCACCCCCAGTCAACTGATCTGGGTTTAATCCATCATCATTCTTTAGCTCACTCCACCACCCCAGTTCAGACATGGCCATATGCAAATCAGTCTGACCCTGTGCCTCATGGGAACAGTCCAGCCCGAACTGCCAAGCCATGCCTTCCCTGGACCGGAAACAAGCATCCTGGGACCGGTTTCGGGTTCATAACCCTCATCAGCCAGGCTATCTTGAATCCAGTAGCAAAGTGAGCAAGGGACCCACGTCTGGGCATACCCTGCCAACTTAGGGCGAACAAAGCGATACCAAAGGGGGATGATGGACGGAGCGTTAGAGCAAATCAAACACTCTCCCCCAGTCAACTGATCTGGGTTTAATCCATCATCATTCTTTAGCTCACTCCACCACCCCAGTTCAGACATGGCCGTAGGCAAATCAGTTTGACCCTGTGCCTCATGGGAACAGTCCATTCCGAACTGACAAGCCATGTCTTCCCTGGACCGGAAACAAGCATCCTGGGACCGGTTTCGGGTTCATAACCCTCATCAGCCAGGCTATCTTGAATCCAGTGGCTAAGTGAGCATGGGACCCACGTCTGGGCATACCCTGCCAACTTAGGGCGAACAAAGCGATACCAAAGGGGGATGATGGACGGAGCGTTAGAGCAAATCAAACACTCACCCCCAGTCAACTGATCTGGGTTTAATCCATCATCATTCTTTAGCTCACTCCACCACCCCAGTTCAGACATGGCCATATGCAAATCAGTCTGACCCTGTGCCTCATGGGAACAGTCCAGCCCGAACTGCCAAGCCATGTCTTCCCTGGACCGGAAACAAGCATCCTGGGACCGGTTTCGGGTTCATAACCCTCATCAGCCAGGCTATCTTGAATCCAGTGGCAAAGTGAGCAAGGGACCCACGTCTGGGCATACCCTGCCAACTTAGGGCGAACAAAGCGATACCAAAGGGGGATGATGGACGGAGCGTTAGAGCAAATCAAACACTCACCCCCAGTCAACTGATCTGGGTTTAATCCATCATCATTCTTTAGCTCACTCCACCACCCCAGTTCAGACATGGCCATATGCAAATCAGTCTGACCCTGTGCCTCATGGGAACAGTCCAGCCCGAACTGCCAAGCCATGCCTTCCCTGGACCGGAAACAAGCATCCTGGGACCGGTTTCGGGTTCATAACCCTCATCAGCCAGGCTATCTTGAATCCAGTGGCAAAGTGAGCAAGGGACCCACGTCTGGGCATACCCTGCCAACTTAGGGCGAACAAAGCGATACCAAAGGGGGATGATGGACAGAGCGTTAGAGCAAATCAAACACTCACCCCAGTCAACTGATCTGGGTTTAATCCATCATCATTCTTTAGCTCACTCCACCACCCCAGTTTAGACATGGCCATATGCAAATCAGTCTGACCCTGTGCCTCATGGCAACAGTCCAGCCCGAACTGCCAAGCCATGTCTTCCCTGGACCGGAAACAAGCATCCTGGGACCGGTTTCGGGTTCATAACCCTCATCAGCCAGGCTATCTTGAATCCAGTGGCAAAGTGAGCAAGGGACCCACGTCTGGGCATACCCTGCCAACTTAGGGCGAACAAAGCGATACCAAAGGGGATGATGGACGGAGCGTTAGAGCAAATCAAACACTCACCCCCAGTCAACTGATCTGGGTTTAATCCATCATCATTCTTTAGCTCACTCCACCACCCCAGTTCAGACATGGCCATATGCAAATCAGTCTGACCCTGTGCCTCATGGGAACAGTCCAGCCCGAACTGCCAAGCCATGTCTTCCCTGGACCGGAAACAAGCATCCTGGGACCGGTTTCGGGTTCATAACCTTCAACAGCCAGGCTATCTTGAATCCAGTGGCAAAGTGAGCAAGGGACCCACGTCTGGGCATACCCTGCCAACTTAGGGCGAACAAAGCGATACCAAAGGGGGATGATGGACGGAGCTTTAGAGCAAATCAAACACTCTCCCCCAGTCAACTGATCTGGGTTTAATCCATCATCATTCTTTAGCTCACTCCACAACCCCAGTTCAGACATGGCCGTATGCAAATCAGTCTGACCCTGTGCCTCATGGGAACAGTCCAGCCCTAACTGCCAAGCCATGCCTTCCCTGGCCCGGAAACAAGCATCCTGGGACCGGTTTCGGGTTCATAACCCTCATCAGCCAGGCTATCTTGAATCCAGTGGCAAAGTGAGCAAGGGACCCACGTCTGGGCATACCCTGCCAACTTAGGGCGAACAAAGCGATACCAAAGGGGGATGATGGACGGAGCGTTAGAGCAAATCAAACACTCACCCCCAGTCAACTGATCTGGGTTTAATCCATCATCATTCTTTAGCTCACTCCACCACCCCAGTTCAGACATGGCCATATGCAAATCAGTCTGACCCTGTGCTTCATGGGAACAGTCCAGCCCGAACTGCCAAGCCATGTCTTCCCTGGACCGGAAACAAGCATCCTGGGACCGGTTTCGGGTTCATAACCCTCATCAGCCAGGCTATCTTGAATCCAGTGGCAAAGTGAGCAAGGGACCCACGTCTGGGCATACCCTGCCAACTTAGGGCGAACAAAGCGATACCAAAGGGAGATGATGGACAGAGCGTTAGAGCAAATCAAACACTCACCCCAGTCAACTGATCTGGGTTTAATCCATCATCATTCTTTAGCTCACTCCACCACCCCAGTTTAGACATGGCCATATGCAAATCAGTCTGACCCTGTGCCTCATGGCAACAGTCCAGCCCGAACTGCCAAGCCATGTCTTCCCTGGACCGGAAACAAGCATCCTGGGACCGGTTTCGGGTTCATAACCCTCATCAGCCAGGCTATCTTGAATCCAGTGGCAAAGTGAGCAAGGGACCCACGTCTGGGCATACCCTGCCAACTTAGGGCGAACAAAGCGATACCAAAGGGGGATGATGGACGGAGCGTTAGAGCAAATCAAACACTCACCCCCAGTCAACTGATCTGGGTTTAATCCATCATCATTCTTTAGCTCACTCCACCACCCCAGTTCAGACAGGGCCATATGCAAATCAGTCTGACCCTGTGCCTCATGGGAACAGTCCAGCCCGAACTGCCAAGCCATGTCTTCCCTGGACCGGAAACAAGCATCCTGGGACCGGTTTCGGGTTCATAACCCTCAACAGCCAGGCTATCTTGAATCCAGTGGCAAAGTGAGCAAGGGACCCACGTCTGGGCATACCCTGCCAACTTAGGGCGAACAAAGCGATACCAAAGGGGGATGATGGACGGAGCTTTAGAGCAAATCAAACACTCTCCCACAGTCAACTGATCTGGGTTTAATCCATCATCATTCTTTAGCTCACTCCACAACCCCAGTTCAGACATGGCCGTATGCAAATCAGTCTGACCCTGTGCCTCATGGGAACAGTCCAGCCCGAACTGCCAAGCCATGCCTTCCCTGGCCCGGAAACAAGCATCCTGGGACCGGTTTCGGGTTCATAACCCTCATCAGCCAGGCTATCTTGAATCCAGTGGCAAAGTGAGCAAGGGACCCACGTCTGGGCATACCCTGCCAACTTAGGGCGAACAAAGATATACCAAAGGGGGATGATGGACGGAGCGTTAGAGCAAATCAAACACTCACCCCCAGTCAACTGATCTGGGTTTAATCCATCATCATTCTTTAGCTCACTCCACCACCCCAGTTCAGACATGGCCATATGCAAATCAGTCTGACCCTGTGCTTCATGGGAACAGTCCAGCCCGAACTGCCAAGCCATGTCTTCCCTGGACCGGAAACAAGCATCCTGGGACCGGTTTCGGGTTCATAACCCTCATCAGCCAGGCTATCTTGAATCCAGTGGCAAAGTGAGCAAGGGACCCACGTCTGGGCATACCCTGCCAACTTAGGGCGAACAAAGCGATACCAAAGGGAGATGATGGACAGAGCGTTAGAGCAAATCAAACACTCACCCCAGTCAACTGATCTGGGTTTAATCCATCATCATTCTTTAGCTCACTCCACCACCCCAGTTTAGACATGGCCATATGCAAATCAGTCTGACCCTGTGCCTCATGGCAACAGTCTAGCCCGAACTGCCAAGCCATGTCTTCCCTGGACCGGAAACAAGCATCCTGGGACCGGTTTTGGGTTCATAACCCTCATCAGCCAGGCTATCTTGAATCCAGTGGCAAAGTGAGCAAGGGACCCACGTCTGGGCATACCCTGCCAACTTAGGGCGAACAAAGCGATACCAAAGGGGGATGATGGACGGAGCGTTAGAGCAAATCAAACACTCACCCCCAGTCAACTGATCTGGGTTTAATCCATCATCATTCTTTAGCTCACTCCACCACCCCAGTTCAGACATGGCCATATGCAAATCAGTCTGACCCTGTGCCTCATGAGAACAGTCCAGCCCGAACTGCCAAGCCATGTCTTCCCTGGACCGGAAACAAGCATCCTGGGACCGGTTTCGGGTTCATAACCCTCATCAGCCAGGCTATCTTGAATCCAGTGGCAAAGTGAGCAAGGGACCCACGTCTGGGCATACCCTGCCAACTTAGGGCGAACAAAGCGATACCAAAGGGGGATGATGGACGGAGCTTTAGAGCAAATCAAACACTCTCCCCCAGTCAACTGATCTGGGTTTAATCCATCATCATTCTTTAGCTCACTCCACCACCCCAGTTCAGACATGGCCGTATGCAAATCAGTCTGACCCTGTGCCTCATGGGAACAGTCCAGCCCGAACTGACAAGCCATGTCTTCCCTGGACCGGAAACAAGCATCGTGGGACCGGTTTCGGGTTCATAACCCTCATCAGCCAGGCTATCTTGAATCCCGTGGCTAAGTGAGCAAGGGACCCACGTCTGGGCATACCCTGCCAACTTAGGGCGAACAAAGCGATACCAAAGGGGGATGATGGTCGGAGCGTTAGAGCAAATCAAACACTCACCCCCAGTCAACTGATCTGGGTTTAATCCATCATCATTCTTTAGCTCACTCCACCACCCCAGGTCAGACATGGCCATATGCAAATCAGTCTGACCCTGTGCCTCATGGGAACAGTCCAGCCCGAACTGCCAAGCCATGTCTTCCCAGGATCGGAAACAAGCATCCTGGGACCGGTTTTGGGTTCATAACCCTCATCAGCCAGGCTATCTTGAATCCATTGGCAAAGTGAGCAAGGGACCCACGTCTGGGCATACCCTGCCAACTTAGGGCGAACAAAGCGATACCAAAGGGGGATAATGGACGGAGCGTTAGAGCAAATCAAACACTCACCCCCAGTCAACTGATCTGGGTTTAATCCATCATCATTCTTTAGCTCACTCCACCACCCCAGTTCAGACATGGCCATATGCAAATCAGTCTGACCCTGTGCCTCATGGGAACAGTCCAGCCCAAACTGCCAAGCCATGTCTTCCCTGGACCGGAAACAAGCATCCTGGTACCGGTTTCGGGTTCATAACCCTCATCAGCCAGGCTATCTTGAATCCAGTGGCAAAGTGAGCAAGGGACCCACGTCTGGGCATACCCTGCCAACTTAGGGCGAACAAAGCGATACCAAAGGGGGATGATGGACGGAGCGTTAGAGCAAACCAAACACTCACCCCCAGTCAACTGATCTGGGTTTAATCCATCATCATTCTTTAGCTCACTCCACCACCCCAGTTCAGACATGGCCATATGCAAATCAGTCTGACCCTGTGCCTCATGGGAACAGTCCAGCCCGAACTGCCAAGCCATGTCTTCCCTGGACCAGAAACAAGCATCCTGGGACCGGTTTCGGGTTCATAACCCTCATCAGCCAGGCTATCTTGAATCCAGTGGCAAAGTGAGCAAGGGAGCCACGTCTGGGCATACCCTGCCAACTTAGGGCGAACAAAGCGATACCAAAGGGGGATGATGGACGGAGCATTAGAGCAAATCAAACACTCACCCCCAGTCAACTGATCTGGGTTTAATCCATCATCATTCTTTAGCTCAGTCCACCACCCCAGTTCAGACATGGCCATGTGCAAATCAGTCTGACCCTGTGCCTCATGGGAACAGTCCAGCCCGAACTGCCAAGCCATGTCTTCCCTGGACCGGAAACAAGCATCCTGGGACCGGTTTCGGGTTCATAACCCTCATCAGCCAGGCTATCTTGAATCCAGTGGCAAAGTGAGCAAGGGACCCACGTCTGGGCATACCCTGCCAACTTCGGGCGAACAAAGCGATACTAAAGGGGGATGATGGACGGAGCGTTGGAGCAAATCAAACACTCACCCCCAGTCAACTGATCTGGGTTTAATCCATCATCATTCTTTAGCTCACTCCACCACCCCAGTTCAGACATGGCCATATGCAAATCAGTCTGACCCTGTGCCTCATGGGAACAGTCCAGCCCGAACTGCCAAGCCATGTCTTCCCTGGACCGGAAACAAGCATCCTGGGACCGGTTTCGGGTTCATAACCCTCATCAGCCAGGCTATCTTGAATCCAGTGGCAAAGTGAGCAAGGGACCCACGTCTGGGCATACCCTGCCAACTTAGGGCGAACAAAGCGATACCAAAGGGGGATGATGGACGGAGCATTAGAGCAAATCAAACACTCACCCCCAGTCCACTGATCTGGGTTTAATCCATCATCATTCTTTAGCTCACTCCACACCCCAGTTCAGACATGGCCATATGCAAATCAGTCTGACCCTGTGCCTCATGGGAACAGTCCAGATCGAACTGCCAAGCCATGTCTTCCCTGGACCGGAAACAAGCATCCTGGGACCGGTTTCGGGTTCATAACCCTCATCAGCCAAGCTATCTTGAATCCAGTGGCAAAGTGAGCAAGGGTGAGCAAGATAGCCTGGCTGATGAGGGTTTTGAACCCGAAACCGTTCCCAGGATGCTTGTTTCCTGTCCAGGGAAGACATGGCTTGGCAGTTCGGGCTGGACTGTTCCCATGAGGCACAGGGTCAGACTGATTTGCATATGGCCATGTCTGAACTGGGGTGTGGAGTGAGCTAAAGAATGATGATGGATTAAACCCAGATCAGTTGACTGGGGGTGAGTGTTTGATTTGCTCTAACGATCCGTCCATCATCCCCCTTTGGTATTGCTTTGTTCGCCCTAAGTTGGCAGGGTATGCCCAGACATGGGTCCCTTGCTCACTTTGCCACTGGATTCAAGATAGCCTGGCTGATGAGGGTTTTGAACCCGAAACCGGTCCCAGGATGCTTGTTTCCGGTCCAGGGAAGACATGGCTTGGCAGTTCGGGCTGGACTGTTCCCATGAGGCACAGGGTCAGACTGATTTGCATATGGCCATGTCAGAACTGGGGTGGTGGAGTGAGCTAAAGAATGATGATGGATTAAACCCAGATCAGTTGACTGGGGTGAGTGTTTGATTTGCTCTAACGATCCGTCCATCATCCCCCTTTGGTATTGCTTTGTTCGCCCTAAGTTGGCAGGGTATGCCCAGACATGGGTCCCTTGCTCACTTTGCCACTGGATTCAAGATAGCCTGGCTGATGAGGGTTTTGAACCCGAAACCGGTCCCAGGGTGCTTGTTTCCGGTCCAGGGAAGACATGGACTGGCAGTTCGGGCTGGACTGTTCCCATGAGGCACATGGTCAGACTGATTTGCATATGGCCATGTGTGATCTGGGGTGGTGGAGTGAGCTAAAGAATGATGATGGTAAACCCAGATCAGTTGACTGGGGGTGAGTGTTTGATTTGCTCTAACGCTCCGTCCATCATCCCCTTTGGTATCGCAATGTCTCCACTGACAGCACAAAAAGCAAGGGCGATGAGGCACCCCTGCCTAGTTCCCCGTTCAATGGAGAAGTCGGTAAAGCAGGTCCCATTTATTTGTACTTTAGCAGTCCATTGGGAATAAAATATGGCTATCCAAGATAGAAATGGGGGGGGGGAGAAGCCCATGCGTCTGAGCACAACCATCAGATAATCCAGAGAATGCAATGCCTTGGTGGCATCGTGTAATACTGCCACCGCAGCCAGGTAGCATGTCAAGGTATGAAACTTAATTGATCAAGCCCAGTGGTGGCTGCTGAGGAACGTGGGTGGTAGGACAGGAGTGGGGGATGGAAAAAAAGAAAACTTACCTGTGAATGCTGCCTCCTCTCCTCCATCCTCTTCTCCGTCCTCTTCTCTCGGCAGCATTGAATAAAAGCACACATGCTCCCAGACTCCCCCAGCCAATCACAATGCTGCTGTCACCAGCATGACACCAGCGTTGTGATTGGTCTGAGAGGCCTGTTTGGCCGCTCAGGCAGTGCCTGGGATGTTCTCCACCCCGATGGTACAAAACAGCCGGGTGGAGAACATGGTAAAAGGCTAAGAGAGCCGGCCAAACCGTCATGCGCACTGAGAGAGTGCAAACCATTCCTCCCTCTGCTCTGGCCAGCCCAGCCCCACCCTAACCTGGCTCTGTACTGAAAAAGAAAATGAAATAACATAATGTTTTTATCATTTTCTTTTTTTTTCACAGCTCAAATAGCAGTGGGGCCACCACTGATCAAGCCACAGCAGAAATGTCATCAGCAAGTTCAAGCAATTAGCTAGAACCTTAGCGAGGATTTTGACATCGCAGTTGGTGAGTGAGAAGGGCCAATAGGACTCAGAGCTCTGCTGGTTTTACGGGCTTGTGGAGAGCTATAATCATCGCTTCCTTCATCGATTTCGGGAGGAGGCCAGATCTCTTTGCCTCCTAATTGACTAGGCTGTTTTCAAGAGTGATCAACAGAATCAATGTATGTTTTATAAAAATCAGCTAGTAGCCAGTCCGAGCCGGGGACCTTACCAGATTGTAGGGGCATTATAGCCTCCCTTATTTCATCTTCCTCTATGGCTGCTGATAGAAACTCCTGCTGTGTGTCACTCAGCCATCCCAATGCCTCATCTTTGAGGTATGCATTGATGTCTATAGCTTGCATTTGCCGAGATGTGTAGAGGTCGGAATAGAAGTCAGAAAACATGTTCAATATCTCTGCCGTGTCTCAAAATAATGCATCCTCTGCATCTCCAATCTCAAGGACAGAGTTCGTGAACCGGGGTTTGCGCATCATCTCTGCCAACGCATGTCCCAGGTGTTCCCTCTCTCCATACATCCTAGCTTTAATGTATTTGCCTCAGAACAGGCACTCTTGTTCATCCGTGTCTTGATAATCAGTGAGAGTGTCCCTGAGCTTGCCAGTGACCTCTGGAACCTCCAGATCCCCCAAAGTTCCTGCCAGTTGCTTGATATCACTTTCCAGCCTCTGGAGTGTGTTTCTGATATTGCGCAAGATCCCACCGCTTTTAGCCATGCACGATCCACGAATGGCAACCTTAAAGGCCTCCCATACTTTGCCCACCTCCAGGACCGGGTCATAATTTCTCTCAAAGAAATCGAGAATTTCTTGCCTCAGGTTCTTGCAGAATGGCACATTTAGCAATACTGCCAGAGACAGCCTCTAAGACGCATAGTGAGGGACTTGACAGAGGACTGGGGAATGGTCTGAATAGGTGCGCGTAAGTGTGTTACTTCTTGTACCCAAGTGCACAGCCCCCTGGATAGGAGCCAATAGTCAAGCTTTGACCAGCTATTGTGCACTTCAGAGTGGAATGTAACCTCTTTTTCCAGGGGGTGTAGTGATCTGCATGCATCAAGTAGTTGATGTTCTATCATCATAGTTTGAATATGTTGACTAGCCGATGTATGGTAATGGGGCTACGCATGGGTTCTATCCATAGCAGCGAGTAGATTAATGTTAAAATCCCCTCCCCAAATGATGTACATAGACCCTATCTCCATGATTAGACCCCACACTCTATCAAAAAAAGGGGCATCATCCATGTTAGGGCCATAACAGTTGAAGATGGATATGGACACTGTTGGAACTGGTACTTTTTGGTTGTCTGAGGCGGTGCCCAAGTCAGGCAGAACCTACCGCTCCTTTCAGGGTTAGGTAATTATACTCACTGTACCTGCACTCACTCTTGGGTAGCTTGGCACTGAGCAGTCAGGCTTATCACAGAGGCAATGTGTAAAGCATTGGCATGTTAGAATAAAAATTATGCTTTTGTATTGTTTTTACGTATGTTAGCATTCGCAGCGCCATTTTGTATACGGGCGCCATTTTGTATTATAATCAAAACTAATTCTCTTCCATTTCCGAGAAACGGCCTTCTCTAGGTTATGTTTCTTCGGAGCTGAGTTCTGCCACACTAATGAATGCCCTGATCTTATTAGCGCATACCTTTCCTTTAGATATAAGCCTTCTTCCACTTGTCTAGTGGTGGGCACAGGCGGAATGGCCTTTACTGATAGATAATGTGTGCCCGGCTTCAGAACCAAAACGTACTCCTTTGTAATTTACTGTCCAGCTGCGATTCTCTGGAAAATTCCATGGTGGGTGGGTTTTTATTGATTCTGAAATGTACATAATGTATCGTTATGCTTGCTGAAGTCAGACTCTCTCTGCAACACTCTTAGCGACTGGGCAGACAGGGCTCCGCTCTGAGCGAACTTTGAATAAACTGTTATTGGTTTGCATTCTCTACTGTCTGACCGACTCTTCATTTCATAGAAGGCTGAGTGGTGGTCGTGAGTGACCCAAGTGACCCGAATCAGGTCACTTCCTTCAGGCACAGCCCTCTCATACAATAAATACACTGAGTGTCACAAAAGAGACTTCACACGTGATGTATGCAAATAAAGATTGCATTCAACACACACATTAATTATATTTTCTTGCTATAGGCAATTGGTTGTGGGGAATGGTGCTCCAAGAAAATCACAAAGTATATATTGCTTCAGTGTGGAGAGTGCGGTGCTTATGAGGAGGGGAGAACCACCCCGCTCCCCAATATGTGATCTAGGACCACAAAATCATGCAAAAGAGATCCCCCAGCACACGCTCACATGTAAAACATAAACATCATATGAAAGTCATTAGTTGTCCTTTCCTTTTTATTTCTTTGTGATCATTTGTTCAACTGTAATAGTTTTTGCCACAAAAACCAACACGTGTTTCGTCGCTCATAGGGAACAGTCCCGCGACTTCCTCGGAGCTATATGGTCTCTTGAAGTAATCCTTAAAGTGGGTTGTATTGCCGTCCTGCTATTAATATGGTAGTTTAAGCCAATCTAAATATCTTTTTTCATTCTAAAGTGGTCATTCTCCTGTTGGTAGTTTTCCACTGAATCTCTCCTTCCCTGGGTTGCAGTGAGTACGCCGTATACCTCAAGTGCGGAGCGGCTCGAGTAGTGTGTTACTCGAGCTGCTCTGCACGTGATATTCAGTGTATCGCAAACGGGTACAAGGATGAAATTTACTCTGTAACTGAGGAGTTCCAAAACTGAAAATGTACTCATCTATTGCAAACTACCAACTGGAGAATGACCACTATGGACTGGCTAAAATTATCACAGATGAACAAAGGATCACAAAGAAATATAAAGAAAAGGAGAACCAATGACTTTCAAATGATGTTTATGTTTTACATGTGAGCTTGTGCTGGGGGATCTTTTGTACATACATTAATTAACACAACATGAACATCATGTATTTCTAGGCATATATCACACTTGGAAATATTACTAGCAGACTAGACATCTGTAATATGCACACATCTGAAAAATTCTATTTTACCCCAGCACCCTTATGTGGTGCAATGCGATGGCAGAACTGGGACCACCCTGGCAAATAACACAATTCAAATCCACACATTTCTAGGGTGCAGCCCAGGTCACAACAATATCAGGAATGCGTACACACCGGAATTTATAACACTTTTCAGCAGCATTGTGGGCCAAGGCTCAATGTCAATAAGGAGTATTTGTTAGGTAATGAAACAAACAAGTAAAACAACACAGCTGCTACTAATAGCAGGCTTTTCTCATGCAGCACACTATCCAACACTCACACAGCACCCCTGACTATACCGGTTTAAGTCCAGAGTCACACTTAGGGGCCCAGGGAAGAAGGCTGGTGTAACTATCAGGGTAACCAGGTAAGAGTCAATAAATGGGGGGTTGGCCACCAATGGAGAAGTTCACCCACTTTATGAGGAGCTGCGTGGTAGGAAATTTGAGCTGGTGCGGTGATCCCTGACAGAAATGTAATGAAAATCAAATTTTTTTAGCTAAATTTGAGGTTTGCAGAGGATTCTGGGTAGGAAAACGTTGGGGGATCCACAAAAGTCACACCTCCCTGAACTCGCCGGGTTTCTAGTTTTGAGAAATGTCTGGGTTTGGTCGGTTTCCCTAAATAGCTGCCTAGCCCGGGACCAAAAATGCAGGTGCCCCCCTTGCAAAACCAGGTTGTTTTGTGATACATAATTTTGATGTCTCCACAATACATTTTGGGCCCACCCCTGTCGCGGGTACTTGGCCCACCCATAAAAGTGAGGTACCATTTTTATCGGGAGACCTGAGGGAATGATGGGTGGTAGGAAATTCATGTCAGCCAGGTGAATCCAGAACTTTCCCATACAGAAATGTGAGAAAAATGTGATTTTTTTAAAGCTAAATTTGAGGTTTGCAGGGGATTCTGGGTAAGAAAACGTTGGGGGATTCGTGCAAGCTACACGTTCCCTAGACTCCCTCGGGTGCGTAGTTTTCAGAAATGTCTGGGTTTGGTAGGTTTCCCTTAAACGGCCGCCGAGCCCCGGACCTAAAACGCAGGCTATTCTTGTGGGAGGCACAATCAGTGCGGCGGCTCACTGGTAGCCAGCGCAGTACCTGCCCTGGGTATGTGGTGAACCTCTTTACAGGGTACTGAGTGGAGGCAGGACACAGCCTATTCAAATGTTAGTAGGTCAGTACCCAGCACCTCCCTCCCACCCTCCAGTGATGGCCCGCCCAGGCCACCTAATCTCCTTATTGTGTGTAGCAGTCTAGGAGAAAAACACAAAGCTCAACTGTTAGGCACACCCGGTCATGTGACCCAGGGACAGGCTACAGGCACTAAATGGCCAAGGCAGGAAAATGGCAACTTTCTGCAAGTGGCATTTTCAGAATTGCAATTAATAATTTGACTTCACCATAATTTAGGATTTTAAATTGTGATTCCAGTGGCACAAAACATGAACTGTATACCTATTCCCATTTGGAAATTATACTTATAAAATACAATAAGGTAACTCTAATGTTATCTTATGGGAGAGGTAGGCCTTGCAGTAGTGAAAAATAAGCCCAAGAGTTTTTCACCACCAGGACAAGTAAAACTTAAAAGTACATGTCCTGATTTTTAAATACATTGCATCCTGCCCTCTGGGCTGTCAAGGTCCTACATTATGGGTGACCTATATATATTAAAAAGGAAGGTTTGGGCCTGGCAAAAGGTTTATCTTGCCATGTCGAAATGGCAGTTGAAAACTGCAGACATAGGCTCTGCAATTGCAGGCCTGAGCCATGTCTAGAGGGCTACTTAAGTGGGTGGCACAAACTGTAGTGGAGGCCCACTAGTAGCATTTAATTTACCGGCCCTGGGCACATGAGGTGAACTTTTACTTGGGACTTATAAGTAAAATAAATATGGCAATTGGGTAAAAGCCAATGTTACCATGTTTAGAGGAGAAAGCACAAGCACTTTGGCACTGGTTAGCAGTGGTAAAGTGAATAGAGTCCTAAAGCCAGCAAAAACAAATTCATCAAAAAGTGGGGGGTAAAAGTAAAATGCTTGGGGTTGACCCTGCAGGGAGGGCCAGGTCCAACATTGACCCCTCCAGCCTAAAGCCAGGGGAGATTAATCAATAATGTGATGGACTTCCCTGCTTAGGCGGTAGAACGTGGACAGTGGCCCTCTACTGCAAGGGCACTAGTCAGTTCTACACCCTTCTGAAGTCAGCTTGATCCCTCTGTCTACACTCTCTTGAGCCACTGAACTAATCCCTGGGGAACTCTTCACCTCACCTGTGGATCCCATCTGTGCAGCACCTAACCTTACGTTGCTCACAGATGCATCCCAGTTGGCAGACAGTACCACCATGGCCAACAAAGTGATGTGACCCATTCCACCCCTTGGATCAGACATCTGTCCCCAACCCAAGGAAAACTCTGCCCATAAGGATAGCAACCAACAGAGGCCACTGGCAGCTGGCAGTGTCAGAAGCCAGGCCTGGGCCATCCACTGTCAGGTAAGCCTCTCTTGCAACCTTGGGGCTGGCAAGGAGTTCCCAGTGGGCTCCTAAGGGTTCTTTGACCTCTGAGGTTTCTTAGAGTGGGGGTCATTAGCCCTGGGTGTTAGGCACCCTTCTTCCACTCGACCTCTCAACAGTTCAGTGGTGTTATCCTGAGACTGGCCATTCAGCCCAGGGTCTGTACACTGAGAGTGAGACTGAACTCCCCTACCGTGCTCCTCCATCTGGGCTCCCGTACCCTCTGCTTGGGAGAGGTACCCCCAGAAATCTAAACTGTCAGGGTATCCTGGACTGTCGTTCCCCTCATTTCTCCTGACATTGTGGGCAACTCCTTCTCCATGATGCAGTCTATGGGCATCTGGGGACCAACTGTGACCCTCCTCTAGATCCCCTCCCCACCCCACTCCAGAGATACCAGGGACATAGGGCAGAAGAAGTCCTGCCAGGGTCCTTAGTTACCCTACACACCTGGCCAGTGTATTGCTCTCGGGAAACTTCCCCTTGTTGTAGGGATTCTGCACATATACAGAGCTATGCACAGGATAATAGGACCTCGGAGTATAGTGGTGAACCAACCATGCACCTTAGTACCCACAATCCCATTCCGACTAGCTTTAGCGTCTCATTAGCAACGATGCTACCAATGATTAGACAACCCAGAACACGGTCTCTCTCTCAGGACTCGCGGGAGCAAGGACACCCTTTCATAACTCTCTCATACCTGTCCACAATGTGCGTAATAAGAGACACAGTATAGTTTAAAATGTTTATTTCAACTATCCTGCTCTAAGATACAGTACACGTGCCAGTACTATCAGCATAATGCATAAGGATAAAATAATAAGCATAGTTACAATTCCATAGAATACAAACGGGGAAAGCATTTCATAAAGCAGTGGATATAGGGCTAAATGACCATACCACCCTCCCTGTGCTAGTAGCTAGTTTATTATAAAAACAGAAGACCTCTGGGCATTGTCAGGCGAACCCCCATACCTCAATATCTAGATGCAAGGTTTACATCATCAGACAAGCACCGCTCTTCTCTCTGGAAAGGTTTTTCTCCAAGTGCGTCTAACAGTGAAATCACAATATTAAAAGCACACGAATTTCTCCAGTGCAGCTGTACTTAGTGTTATGTCTAAGTGTGAGGGACTGGCCAGATCAGCAAGAACAAGGGACGTTGTTTTTCGACCTTGTACATGTTGTGCAGACGTAACCCAAAGGGAACAGGAGAAAAGGTGAAAGGCAGAAATGCAGACAGTTCTAAAATAGCCGGGCAGAAGCAGAGGCTGGAAAAACAAAGGCACAAAGTAACGTTCGCAAAAAAGGCACCATGGCAGTCAGGCCTAAGCCAACTTAGCAAGGCAGACCAGGAGGCCACAAACCACATGACACCCTCCCCTGGTCAGTCCATTGGCGAAGACAGAGTTCAAATTGATGGAGCAGAACAGAAACGTCTGTTTGGAATAGTCCCCATGAAGGACAATGAATGGGAGAGAGAGGAAAAAAAAAAAGAAAAAAAAAAGTGCAGAATAAAAAAAGTCCAGTGAGGCAGGTCGCTGAAAGCGAAGGCCCCCTTAATCCAACAGAGTGTAAGTGCAGAAAAACGCCACACCTCCCAAGAGGACATCGTTGGAATCCTCAGAAAAAAGCGACGCCATCCAGTCCAATAAATCAAAACTGCAATCATGTTCCTCGCAAGAGGGAGCAGCGAACAGCATTGCGGGACAACTTGCGTGATACTCAATATAACTTTGTTGTAGGAGATTCTGAGCAGCCGCCCGGATATCCCATTGTGCCAAAATCCCCAGTGCAGCCGCACGCACCATGTAGCCTGCACCGGAACAGTCCCGTTCATGGGCCTCTAAGGGACCCACCAGCAGGACGAAATCCGGACGAGACAGAGACGCATTGGAGAGGCAATAATCCAAGGACCACAAGAAAGGACACCGGATGCAGGACATCACAGGTTGCACGCAAGTGAAATACGCAAAGCGAAAGGAAAGTCTATAGGACACACTGAGTGTCGCCAACGGCAGGATGCCAAAGCCAGTGAGGATACGCTCACGGAGCATCTGGAGTCGACCTGGGTCGAGAAGGGCCCAAGGAAGTGCAGCCATTGCGTAGTAAACAGACCAAAAGCAAAATACCAGCCGCTAAGGCAAGGATCAACGGAAAGCCGCCAAAGACGCTGGAAAAAATGGAATGAATAAAAGCCGGTATTACACCAAAGATAGTTTGAAATGAGGTGACAAGGCCAGAGCCCACAACTTTAAAAAAGTGCACCAGACCTTCGGTGCGTGATGCATTAAAAACACGGTGAATCAGTTCACCGAAATGTTGTGGGAGGTTTGTGTTCAAAAGGGCCTGTATTTCACTGTGGGTACTAGCCACCTGGACGATGAATGTCTCCCGGGCGGATGTGAGCATAACCTCCTGGTTCAATAATAGCACCTTTATTCTGCTCAATTTATTGAAGTCTGCCTTCAAAGTAGGAATGGAAGGCCAAATGGAACTATCTATGATGTCGTGCAGGGGAGGAAAAAGCACATTTTTGCAGCAGACAACCCTGTGGGAAACAGTTACAATATAGGGTATGCCAGCCAGCATGCCACAGCAGTCCTGATTATTCAGAAGCAGATAGCTACCATTTGCAAGCACAGTGAAAGTAGGAGAAATAGCAGGAGCAGGAATGCCTTTTAAAACACAAGCAAGATTAGGAGCCGAAACGTTACAAGCTCCGTGCAATTTAATGTTTTTGCAAATAAGGGAATGACCCACAGTAGAATCGCATGACCCCCCTGTGAGAAAAACTTCCTTTCCGTCCCTCAGGCATTTATACATGAAAGGCAGGGACCAAAGTTCATGCAGGAAGGCACTGCCCAAGGGCTGAAAACGGCCCACAGGATAATGTTTCATGCACAAACTAAATTCAAATAAAGAAAAAGGCAAGGCGATAACCCCGTGCACTAGCCACACAGCAGAATCCAATTCCGCCACAGAGAATGGTAAGGGCTCTATTTTTTTGATATGTAACAGAGTGTATGTTGCATCTTTCATGGACATGAACTGCTGTTTTTCAGTTAAATTAAAAGGCAGAAATAAGGCAGAGGTGTTCAAAAAGTGCCAAGGGACTTTACCCATTTTAAGTGTTTGCAAAGTGCATGCAAACTGCATTACTGAACGCAATTGATTTTGACCATGATATAACACAGAAACATCATCTTGTACAATATCAACAACAGAGGAAACAATATTCTCTAATGTGTAAATGCGGGAAGACAGGGTATTAATACTATTGTCAACAACAGCAAGCACCTTTTCTAAATTTGCTTGATCTATTTCCCGTAGACGGGAAGCAGCTTCAATTTGCGAAAGCTTCCAGAGTTCATTGTAAGTCTCATAAATGAACCTCCTAGGTCGAGGGCCACGAGGACCGAGAACAAAATCGGACAGATCAATGTTGCCTGATAGCAGGGCTAAATGCTGTTTCACAGAATCTAATGAAGAGTGCTGCAACCACTGTTTACATAATTTACCAACAGAATATGTTGTAACTGTACGAGAGTCAGAAAACCTCGGGTCTTGCCTATCCTGTTTGTACCCAGGAGCTGAGTTATGAAAATGCAGTTGGCAGGCATCTGCTGCCGTTGGCCAAGCCAACCAGGGAGACTGAACAAACGTAGAGATATTAAACGAATTGTTCTGAAACAAAGCTTGCACAGATGTGAGGGAGATATTGAAATGCAAGCTTTCATTAGGAGTGGAAGACAAGACAGGAATGGAAGGTGCATTCAATTGTTTGGAAGTAGCCAAACCCCAACACGTTGTTTGATAGATGGTACGATTTAAAAATAAAATTTGGTCCGGAATGAGGCAAGCATGGTGCAAGGCTTCCGTGCCTTGCACCTGCCATGGCTTGGAGCCCCAAATAGATTTCAAATCAATGGTGTCCTTCCAGTACTCATAACCACCCACAGCTAAGGCATTCAAAAAGGAACCCGAATATAGCAATTTGGTGTGGGTCAACATGATTTTCTGTGTGGATGAAGTGTTTAATTTAAAATAATAGGACCCAGGGTTTGATCTATCAAAGTCTGTAAAATAAGTAAACTTATTTCTAAGAGTCTGGGAGCTACCTGGCAAAGGGGTCGGACAATGTTCCCATTGGGTGTAATTAACAGGACCCCGAAGGGTACTTGGTTTATGGAGAAAGTGGTTGCCCCAATGCTGGTAACAATATAAATCGGCATAACTTGCAGAATTCATGTACAAATCTTCAGCATTAAAAGCAGCATAATATTTCAAATCAGTAAATAACGATTCAACTGCATGCACATCCCAATCGTCAGAATGAATATTACTTTTAACGACATCACCCATTGAAACACGGAGGACATTTGGTACATTAATAATCTCGGTTGGTCCATGAATTTGGAAATTTAACGCATCCCATACGATGCCATCAGCAACTGGGAAAGCTGAAATGTTCACGAATGTGTTGTCACGCTTCATGATGTGAGAAGAAGAATGCGGAGCCAAAGTTCCAGCGACACAGTTCACTGCAGAGCGTTCTGGTAAATAGTGACCATTGATGAGTAGAAAAAAAACTGTGACAAAGCCAATGGACATGAACAGAAAAATCAGGAATAGTACCAACCAGATGTATGTCCAGGGGGGAATCAAAAAATTGTCTCTAAACCAGGATACAAAAATACTGAATCTGGACGGGATAAGTGATGAGGTGGAATCCAAGTCAAAGGAATAACGTGTTGGGCTCAGTGGCGTTGTTGGTAGGTGAGCCACCGACTCGGTGGCGGGGTAGGTATACTCAGTCTCCTCGTTGCAGGGGGAATCCGGTTAGTCGAGTAAGCGATCAGGCAAATCTACCATCTCAATAGCAAAATCAGTGACCGTTCGGGCTGGAGGGCCACAAACATTTGTCCGGGAAATGACTGGACAAGAGACCGCTGGTGTTACACTATTCAGGATTGGCCAGATGTTGTAGCTTGACATTTTCCACTGAGATGTATCTGTTCTCTTTGCGACCAGGAAGCGGTGGTAAGATGACTGTACGAGTTCCCTTCAAGCCAAGGATTGGAACCGGTGCACGATAAGAGGGGCCAAATTCTTTTTTGTTCTCCACCTTCTCTCGGACCAGATCTCCAATCTTCGGAAGCCAGCCGGCAACCGGAATCTGCAGCGCAGCGCCTGTGCCTGAAGGTAAATGTTCGATTGCAAGTTTGTCTCGGGCTTCTTGTAAGTCCTGTAACATAGTAGAATGGTTATCTACATCAAAGATCGCGGATTGCGCCGCCATGTCTAGACCATCAAGGTCGGGCACAAACATTCGTATGCCAAAGAGCATTTCGTATGGGGTCCACCCACCCAGAGGTCTTCTAGGGAGATTATTAAGTGCACGTTGTACGGTATACAAGTGGGCCAGCCAGTTCCTGCCAGTACCTAAGACGCTAGCTGTCAAGGATTGCTTTAAGTCACGGTTCTTTCGTTCAACAATCGAATTGCCCTCAGGCCGATATGGAGACAAAAATTTCACCCGCACCCCCAGTGACCCCATTGCGTCCTTGTACGCCTTAGAGGCGAACGCTGGACCTTGGTCAGAATGGAAGGTGCCACAGGCAAAAATTCCCACAAAGACACGCAAATCCCTTATGACATTTCGAGCGTCAGCACTCCGTTGTGGCCAAACCCAGATGAAACGTGTGCACGAATCCACTGCAACCAAGATGTACTTATATGCAGTGTCAGAAGAAAATGGACCGCAGTGATCCAGGTAAACACACCCAAAAGGTCTGTTAGAAATGCAGTGCAGGGTTTGTGGTGGTCGTGTAACTGTGGAAGGCTTAATCTGCTGACAAACGTCACAAGAAAGCACATAAGTACGGCTCTGTTTATATAAACCACGCCACCAGTAACGCTGCTGCAAGATGGAAACCGTCGCAGACACGCCAGCATGAGCCGAAGCCATGCCTTCGTGTGCGGCCGTTATCAAGGAAAGTCTGCGGTCAGCATTGGGAATCAGCCGATCACCAACGTCTGGAATTCTTACGTAAGGAGCCAGTTCGGGACCTAGTTGATAAGAGTATTTGGAAGGGAAACCCCATGGGTAATTAGCACCTTCCTTTGTCGCAGCAATAGCTGCCAAAATATCATTATCTATTTTAGTCATGGATCTTGTAACTGCTGCGACTGAGCACGTGGCTACTGCTGATTTGGCAGCTTCGTCCGACAAACCGTTACCGACAGCGTGTGCGCCCACACGCTGGTGGCCAAGAGTGTGAATCACCTGTGTGAGAGGCAGACGTTGTTTCAGATCTGCCACTCGAACCCAAAGCGTTTTATGCTTAATTGTGCTGCCTTTTGCATCTCTATAGTCATTTTGCGACCAAAAGAATAGATTGTCATTGAAAGACTGAACACAATAGTAAGAATCGCATACAATGAGAGTTGTCACATCTGGATTTGCGAATTCAAGCGCGAGCACCAAAGCGCGCAGCTCGGCCAATTGTGCAGTACTGTCTCCCAATGCCTGAGTGTGCACTACAGTAGATTTGAACTCACCATTCACCATGGTACCTGCAACAATAGCACATGCTGCTGAATAAGCATGCTTGGAACCCGTGGCCGATTGTGCCGAACCATCAGTATAGATAATACATTCGTACTCCTCAAGCGGTAGCAAGGACAGAGGAGGAGGATGAATGAATTCATACTGTAAAAACTCCTGTGTCTGAAGAGAGGAATCAAAGATAAAAGTGACATCCGGAGACGTCAGAGATGTAGCCCATTGTATCCAACGGGGGTGCAAAGCCTTAGAGTTCGGTACACTTGCTTTCCTCACTGCCTCCAGGGCAGGATATGGTGTTACCACCAGAATGCGTTTTCCCTGTGCCAGTGCGCGTTCCTTTAGAATCGCCATTTGCACTGCAGTCAAAACTTTCTCAACAGAGGAGAAGCGCATTTCCGCGGAAGTGTACTGATGTGACTTGTATGCAATCGGCACTGTAGGAGAGTAGGATCTGCTTCACATGGGTACCCCCACTTTTTGCTGATGCTTCACTGGTTTTCGACATTAGTCTGGCTGGGGCCCTGCTATTCAGAACCCCAGCCTAGCTGTTTCCTCTTTAAAAGGGTCTCCATGTGCCTTAGGCACATCACTGATTGGGATCTGGAGTGCCCTTATAAGTCCCTAGTATATGGTATACTATGTACCAAGGGCATAGGTACCTCAGAGGCCTGCCAGGGGCTGCAGCATATATTATGCCACCCCTGGAAGGCCATCCAAACTGACACCACAGGTCTGCTACTGCAGCCTGGGTAAGGTGGTGCATGCACCCCTTACTGTGGTATAGGTTACCTATATCACTAAAAGCATACACACATATAAACCTATAAGTCACTCCTAAGGCAGGCCTTATCAATCCTAAAGGCAGAGTGCATGGTTCCTATGTGAGAGGGTGCCCCTGCATGAGCAGGGCCCCTCTGCAGCATTCGGAGACCATCTCTGATGCTGTTTGTAGTGCAGCCTGACCATATACTCTTAAGCGCATTATATCCTCGCGGTAAAATGCTAACTTTGGAATGGCTGCACCTAAACATGTCGTGTTTGGTGTCAAACATCTTGGAATACTACCCCCCGCCAATCCTGGCGGCGGGGGTAGCATTCCATCCTTCTGGAGGGAAAGGCATGTTAACTCTGACGAGTCCGGTAACTTCTTTCCAGAGCCCTGGCATCACAAAATGGATGCTGCTGCCACAGACACGAGTCTGGCCTCCTGCTGCTGGACGAAACTCCGGCAGGGGAGGCCTGGACAATAGGTTTCCTGTCCCAGGGAGGTGTGACCACCTCCCCAGACAGGACAATGTGTATTGGGGCTGGGCGGGAGCACTTTCGGGTGCTTTGAAGTCCTGCACTGGGGGCACATTTGGTGTCCCTGTGCATACCCCAGTTCAAACCGGATCAGGGGCTCGCAGCCCCTGCTTTGGCGCGAACTGGACAAAGGGAAAGGGGTGTAGCCACCCCTCTGCCCTGCCCCACCCATAGGTGGGGCCACAGAGTAGTCCATCCCCTATTTTTAGAATAAAGGTAGGAACCCAGTCCTTAGGACTTTAGATTATACCTGGACGAAACTCTGAAACGGAATCCTGGACCTTCGACGCTCTACTCACGATTAGAGGACTGAAGAATCTCCCTTGGGGTCAAGGAGTGACTCCCCTGCTTGGCAGGCACCAAAGAAGCATCTGTCCGGTTCGCATCACTGAAGCTCCCGTCGGACGCCGAAGTCATCGCATCACCAGAGGTGGATTCTCAGACTTCCCCGAGGCTACCCTGAGTCCCCAGCAAAGCTGAGGCCCGTGGCTATCGTGGGTGACTTGAGACCGTGACCCCTGGACACCAAGCACACTTGCAAGTGCACCATCTTCTGGGTCTCCCAAGAAGTCGTGCTTTGGGCTCCGAGTAGCCCTAGCCTCCAGCACCACCTGCACCGAAGATCACTGGCTCCCACTCCACGAGTGTCCTGTAAGCCAGCTCCACGTGCGGCGTCACGAGGCTCCTTCGCGGTCACTAGCCCGTTGGCTAGTAGCCCCTAACGAAGGCCAATCTTTTCTTTACTTGGCATCCTGGTTGCTCCAGGCCTGCCCTCACTTACCCTTGCTGGGTGAGTTCCCCAGACCTTGCTGGTCTGCACCATCGACGATCTACATCTTACTTGAGACTTGCCGTTGCCAAGGCTTGTTGGGTCCAATCCGGTCGCCGACACCTCAGCACTCGACAGACATCGAGCACCAGCTCTAATCCTGCTCCTGGTCACCGACAACGCCTCCCGGACCTCGTGGCTGAAGAGTCAAGACGACCGTCACCTCACCTGAAGCACTCGACATCGGTGGGCATCTGTCCATCGCCTTCCTGGTCACTGGCTAGTGACCCAGACTCTGTCCCCTCTGCTTTCAGGTTCTTCAGAACTCCGATCCACTCTTGGATCCACCCGGACACTTTTCTCCTGGTCGCCAGCAGCACTTTGCAGCAGATCGCCATACGAAACAACGACGAAACCCGACCCCGAAAGGCACCTTTGCACCCGGCTTCCCTGGGTGAGGTAACACGAGTACTCCGATGTTCCCGTGGGTAGAGACTCTTCAAAGTCCTAGATCTCAAAGGGTTTTGTCCTAGTCCTCTTTTAAGTGTCCCTTTCCTCTATTTTCCCGATCCCGACTTTCTCCATAGAAGTTAACGGCGTATCGGGGTTGTGTATTTACACTGCACGCGTCTCCCGTGGGTCCCCTGTGTCACTACCTTGGGTGGTTCCTTGTGGTCCAAGCACTTCTAG
The DNA here is from genome assembly GCA_963921515.1 of Calotriton arnoldi. Taxonomy (NCBI): domain Eukaryota; kingdom Metazoa; phylum Chordata; class Amphibia; order Caudata; family Salamandridae; genus Calotriton; species Calotriton arnoldi. The sequence continues at coordinate 330,973 of CAWUFW010006155.1, forward strand.
AGGCTCTAGGCCTAGTGTCTAGTTCAGTCGTGGTTCGCATACCACTTTATTGGTATATGGTTTGGTACGCCCCTAGGGCCCAAACGTGTATTTGTGCTATTACTGTGACTTAAGATCTTATAACCTATGTACTTCGAACTCTAACCTCATAAAGAGACTAGAGGGGTGTGTTTAGTAATAAATACATATATTTTGAATATATACCTGGTGTGGTGATCTTTCATTTGGTCACTCAAGAGATTATAGACTGGTAAAACAAGCTGCTTTACATTCCTTCAAGACTTAGCCTGAAGGCTGCTCTCCATAGCTACCACTAGGATAGCTTTCAATAAGGTTGTCTTTAACCTATCTACCATAAGAGTCGATTTGGACTGGTGCAAGGTGCCCACTATAATTAGTGGACAGCATATGCCAGGCCAACTTCTCACAGGCACGAGTCAACAAGAATTTAAATTCAAGTAGATCTGACTGCAAAGACTGCAGTATAGAGGAATGCTCGGGAAGCCAGCATGACTTCGAAAAGTTAGGTTGTATCAAGGCATAAAGTGGCTTGATATGCTGGGCATATTCGGGAATGTAAGTACGCCTGAAGTTTAGAAAACCCAGTAAAGACTGAAGCTTCTTCAGAGTGGTTGGAGGGCACAAGAGTGCGCATTTCTCCAAAAAATGGGGGGCTAAGCCCTTACCTTCATTGTTGAGCTCATAGCCCAAAAACAAAATGGTAAATTCAGCAATGTGAGATTTGGCAAAGTAAAATTTGTAACCTAAGACCGCAAATTCAAGAATAATGCGGTCCACTCGGTAAAGATGCGGCCATAATTCGTCGTCCGTCAGATAGATATCGTCGACGTACGAACACGCATCTGGGTCTATGCTGTCCAATAAAGAGACAACACGGGCGGCGAATACACCCGGACTGTTCCTGTAGCCCATGGGTAAATGCCGGAATTTGAAATGTTTACCACCGGAGGTAAAAGCACTCCATTGGCTGCACTCCGGGGACAAGTTGTGCGTGTAAAGTCCATTGGATAAGTCAAGTGTCGTTTTATATTTTTTACGAACAAGACTGTCTACAAGCGCCGAACTGTGTGTATTTTGTGCCGCAAAGGTCCGACAATGGGAGTTCAAATGTCGGTAATCCAAAACTAAGCGGTATGATCCGTCGGGTATAGAAACCGCGAAAAGGGGATTATTCATGGGTGACACGCATGTTTCAATCACTCCTTGATATTCTAACTGTGTCAGAATTTCAGAAACGGGACCTTTAGCTTCCCGCTTGATGGGATATTGGGGTTGTGGCTGTGGCAGCGACCGCAAAGGAATTTCATGGGGGGGAGAGTCTTCATCCCAGCCCACGTGGGTGCGGTATAACGCTGGAGCCAGGGACACAGCCCATTCAGCTGCGAGAGCCTCCGCTTTGTCCTTGGGGACATGACGAGAAAAGCTCGGAAGGATTACCTCCTCCCCTCTACGCGCAGCAAGTACGAATGGGGGCGGCCAATCCGCCTCTGCCAACAGAATGTCGTAAGAAAAGGTCAGATTCTCCCAAAAAATCCCTTTAATAACATGCTGTATGTCACCTTCAATTTGAATGACAATATTATATAGTCTGTCAGGGGGTGCCACTCTGGTGTCTGCTGTCTCGACAGTAATGAATGTTTCAGTTGCTGTCCCCTCCACATGAGGACGTAGCGCCTCCCGCACTATGGTAACTTCCGCTGCGCTGTCTAGGAGCGTCACTGCCCACGTCCAATTCAGGAGTCTCATTCTCACCGTTTGTGGCATACCTCGCTGTTACAGCTGCAACTTTCTTCTTCTGAAACTGTGGGCGAGAACGTGGAAATTCTTCTGGTTTCCCTCGGACTTGTTGTCGAGGTTGGTCTCGTCCCTGTGGAGCCTCTCGACCCCTGCCTCTATTCTGGCGTTCTCCTCCACCAGCCTGGGAAGTAGTTGGTGCCTGTGAAGAACGAGGAGAACGCGAATCAGGGACTTGAAATCTCTCTGGAGATTTAATTCTCGCCCTATCACGCAAATCATAAGTGCATTCAGAAGAGACTGAAACCGGGGAAGCGCCTCCGACCCTGGCTTTTTCTGTTGCTTACCCTGTTTTTTCAACCTCCAGCTCTTTTTAGTAAAGAACGGTTTCTCATCTTTCTCAGATTGAGTTTTTGGTTGTTGTTGCGATTGTGTTTGCGTTTTAGCAAAAGGCTTAACTCCCAGGCTATTGCGACCAATGGTTTTGTAAGCCTGTGAAATCATTTTCGGTAATTCGCGCGGCTTGTCCGGTTCTGGGATCAAAGCCAAAGCATTAGCTACTTGAAAGTTAACTGCATCGCCCTTGACATTCGCAAGAATCAAATCAGTTACTACATCGAACACTCCCACCAGTCTCATCCCTAATTCCACAGCCGCTTCAGGGCCATGCTCATCCTGCACTCGTTTAATTACAGAGGGGAGAACCGTCATGGAAGGAGTGCCGAAACACTTCGCATATACTGCTGCGAACACCTTACCCCAGTTGTTGCATTCTGCCAACTCGGGGATTAAGTCTTTTGGCAAACTAATCGTCAGAATCCTGTGTTTTTCCACAGGAGAAGTATTTGGAAAAACTGCCTCCAGCTGGTCAAATTTTTCTGCAAGCCAATAAGGCAAATCGTCCTTATTTTGTGGGCGCTTGCCCATCACTGAATTAACCATGACGGGACTTATGGTTACACCGCCTGCTCCAGCTGGATGCGCTGCAACTCCAGGCGGGGCTCCCTGGATATTGCCTGTAACATACTGTACTAAAGCTCTGTGCACACGTATCAAAGACGTATGCAATTCACGCAGTTCAGCAACTGCTAGCGTCATATAATGCGGATGTGGGGTATATCCGGCCAAAACTGGCCAAGTGGCCCCGTCAATCAATAAGGGGCCTAAACTAATCGAGGTAACCGATTGGGGGAGGGCGCCATTAAACCAAACACGGTGTTGCCATGCCGTGAGCGGTACTTCAAGATTTCGATAAGGCCTATAGATTATAGGAAGAGCGGTGGCTGTATATTCATGGAACACATTATCAGTCCCATCCACCGCCGGGAAGGTGACCCAAGAGTAAAACACCTCAAAGTGGTAAGCAGGATCCGCTTGTACCACAAAGATCAGATCGACACCCGCGTCAGGCACTCCATACACTGTCAAGTGAGCCCGGAGCGCTGCGCGGCTATGTGCCGCAATTTGGACAGCAATTTAAGGCTAACAATATTCGACAACCTACTATGAGGCAGCACAATATAGGGTTTTATTTAAAAACCTTTTAACAACTTCAAGCTTGAAAGAACCTATAAAAACGTCAATATAGGAGGTATCACCCTCACACACGCTTCCGGAAGCGTCTGCGAAGGGGGTTGTGGACAAGCACAAGTACTACTCAAGCGTCTCGCAGATAAGCAGCCCACTCGTTGGTTGCGCCATGTTGTAGGGATTCTGCACATACACAGAGCTATGCACAGGATAATAGGACCTCGGAGTATAGTGGTGAACCAACCATGCACCTTAGTACCCACAATCCCATTCCGACTAGCTTTAGCGTCTCATTAGCAACGATGCTACCAATGATTAGACAACCGAGAACACGGTCTCTCTCTCAGGACTCGCGGGAGCAAGGACACCCTTTCATAACTCTCTCATACCTGTCCACAATGTGCGTAATAAGAGACACAGTATAGTTTAAAATGTTTATTTCAACTATCGTGCTCTAAGATACAGTACACGTGCCAGTACTATCAGCATAATGCATAAGGATAAAATAATAAGCATAGTTACAATTCCATAGAATACAAACCGGGAAAGCATTTCATAAAGCAGTCGATATAGGGCTAAATGACCATACCACCCTCCCGTGCTAGTAGCTAGTTTATTATAAAAACAGAAGACCTCTGGGCATTGTCAGGCGAACCCCCATACCTCAATATCTAGATGCAAGGTTTACATCATCAGACAAGCACAGCTCTTCTCTCTGGAAAGGTTTTTCTCCAAGTGCGTCTAACAGTGAAATCACAATATTAAAAGCACACAAATTTCTCCAGTGCAGCTGTACTTAGTGTTATGTCTAAGTGCGAGGGACTGGCCAGATCAGCAAGAACAAGGGACGTTGTTTTTCGACCTTGTACATGTTGTGCAGACGTAACCCAAAGGGAACAGGAGAAAAGGTGAAAGGCAGAAATGCAGACAGTTCTAAAATAGCCGGGCAGAAGCAGAGGCTGGAAAAACAAAGGCACAAAGTAACGTGCGCAAAAAAGGCACCATGGCAGTCAGGCCTAAGCCAACTTAGCAAGGCAGACCAGGAGGCCACAAACCACATGACACCCTCTCTCTCAGCCCTGCCAAGTACCACGCATCACCGCACTACAATGCTTAGTCACGCATGCAGAGCTCTCTGACACCTTTGTTGATCACAATGCACGCCTAAAAGCAGCCTCGCGCACAGCGCATATTCTGCGCCTTGCCGTACTGCCGGTTAAGCAATTTAGCAGGTGACTGAGAACTCGTTAGTATTTATACCACACACAATACAAATGGCAATCACACAAGACTCAAACAAACCACCCACACACGCACCTGTGTAAGGTTTTCAACATGCTTTCTGGCCGGCGCACCCTTCATTAGCGGCGCTGGCTTCCTGTTACGTTGCCGTGAGAAGTTTCACTTTTTCTTTCCAGACAAGTAAGAGAGCGACGCGTAAGTACTGGACCAAGTGCTCGCCCATGGAAGATAAAATTGGGAGGTTATGAAGGACATTTACATGGCAAAACGTACCGGGGAATAGTTCACCCTTAAATGTAAGTGCCTCAGCAAGACGTGGCTCCGATGGGACAGGTGGAGGTGGGCGGGGGCTGGCACTCATGCTCTGAATGCTCCAGGTCATGCAACGTGACAATCATTCACCCGCTCTGTGGTGATCATTCATCCCCTCTGGCACCCTTCTGTGCTGTCGGATTCCAGTGCTAGGCTGCACTGTTTCAGTCGTATATCAATCATGATTGCACGGTTTCCCAAGGGATGGCGTGGAGCTTCCAATTATGTTGGTTTTGGCTTTCTAGTAGCAGTAGCAACCACAGGGGATTCTTAACTGTTGCACACAATTTTCAAAGCAGTTTCAAGCGCCCAGCTGAGCAGAGGGAAATCCGTTTAATTTGAATTGTTTCCAAGTAGCTTCCATGTCATTCATCATATATCGGCCATTCATGCCATTTTATTCAAGACAGTTTTGCATTCTGGGAATCGTAGTTTCGATTTTAACATGGCAAGTATTGGATAAAACTTAAAAGTATATCCCGTAACGCCACTGCTGCTGGAAAAATCAGGGCTGGTTGATAGTTTCATTTTAATAGTAAATTATTGTCAGTCTCACAGTGGAAATCCTAACTAGGGACAGAATAGCCATGATAATTAGTGAAAAGTGGAAATCCTCATTCATGTAGAGTAGCCTTCTTAATCAGTGTAATACAGACATAATATTTAGTGTAGGGTGACAGTAATAATTCTAAAGGAAAATCAGAGCAGACTGGGCTTCATGATCAGAGCCCTGTGGCTATTGAAATCAGTGCAGAGTGAGCAGCATGCGCAGTCTTATTAGGAGTACGGTCACAGTTCTCTGCCTCTCCCAGACTAAAAACAAAAAGTTGTTGTCTTTGTTGAAAGTCAATGCTGTGGGTTTCAACCCTAATTGTTCAAGATGTTGGTTCTTTATTAGGCCAGGCACCCAAACGGGTCTATGGGAAAAATAAAGTACTTTTTGCAGCATATGCTTCACAAAGGGGCTTGTAAAAAAATATATGGTGGGAAGGCACACATATATGTGCAGCTCATTAAGTACAGGCTGTTCAAGTATCAAACAAAAATTTGAAATGTTTTTTATTGTTTTATTTGGTAAGATTTTGGGACCACATCTAAGTCTCAATGAACCATGTACCAAGTGCTTTACCCAGTCATGAAGTGTTTAGTCCTGTCGCACACTCTAGTTCAGTGATTTCTTGGAGTATCTCATTGCTCAACTGGGTGTAATTTCTGATATTTATGTTTCCCTCGTTTTCATTGCTTTATTTTGCTCGTGAGAAAGTGTCACTCATAGTCGTTGAAGTATCACTCATAATTACACTGACAGTATGAAAATGTCACACGTAGCAATCTGAAACCTTGGCAGCTATGCACTCTGCTGAGGGGAACCTGAACCAACCTTCTTGGTCTCACTCCCAGGTATCTTCCTGGATACTCTGGTACTGACCCAGAGGCCAGACTCCTCAGCGAACTTCCTGGGGGTCAGTCAGCTGGGTGTCAACTAGGTTCTGACACAGCTCTGTAAAACATGCACTGAGCATGTGCTCTCTTGGTATCAGATTAAACAACTCAGTAAAATGAGCACCTTTGCTGCTCCACACCCAACCATTCAGTGCATTGCTGGCATAATCCAAGAAGTCCATCACAGACTGATACTGCATCTTCCAGCTGTCCCTGAACCTGATGCGGTATTTCTCTGGAGTCCAAACTTGGTGAAAAGGATGGCTTTCATTGAGGCATATCTGGTTTGGTCCTCCACTTCTAGTGTAAGAAGTGTGTCCCTCCTACTGGAGGCATATGTTTCCACAAGTCACCCCCCGACAGTGCTCCTCTGGAATCTAATTGGCCTTTAGAGGTACCTCATATGCAGCAGGCCACTTGTCTATGTCATCCCCTAGCACATAGTTGGGCACCAGATCTTTGTGTATGCAGACATTCTTGTCCCCTTCAGACACTACAGGTATGCTGCCACCAGTGCTGCTGGAGCCTGCCTGCTTAGATCTGATGTCCAGCTCTCTGAGACTTAGCTCATGGGCCATTCTCTTTTCCTCCATGACTCGTCTCCTCTTCTCTCATACAAGGCTCTCCCATCCTCATCCGTCTCCTTTGCTGACTCCATGGCCAGTTTCTTTTCCTCCATACTGAGTCTGGCCATCTCCAGCTTGAACTCCCTAATAGCTTTCCTGTCCAGCAGCTCCTCTGGGGATAGACTTTGGCAGGACACACTGCTTTCTGCTCTGGGAGGGTTCTACAATTCTGGAGGCAAGATATTCTATTCCCCTATGAGCTGCATCTCAAGACCTGTTTCCTGGTCCTCTTCCTGCTTCTCCACAACATCCTCCTCATCCTGGTCACTTGTTGTTGCCAGTGAGCGGAGAATCTCCCCCACGACCCTCACAGTTTTCCAAAGCTTGAACTTGCTGGTGCCCTCTTTGATTAGAAGTCTCAATTTCTTACAGAACTTCGTGAGCTTGTCCACTGTGCAGCACTCTAGTTTGATGAGCTTAAATTTCATTTCTGCAGATATGGTCACAGACAGTCAGGTAGGATGAGAGTAGATTTGAAAAAAGCAAAAAGAGACAATGAAGGAGAATTTAAAAAGCTTGAATTGGTCTCAGACATGGGATCGTGGTGTACACCAAATCACTGTATGGCACTGCACAACACACAAGTCTTATCCTCACTGCTGATCGCCAATGTGAGAAATTGGGTGAATGGCTGACTGGGATGTGAGCCCTGTTAAAGCAGCAACCCCAATCCTTGTCAGGATAATGCACGAGCAAACCACACATTAACCTGTGCTCAACCCTCTGGAAGCTTGGCACAGAACAGTCAGGCTTAACTTACAGGCAATGTGTAAAGTATGTGTGCAACACTTCAAACAATAAAACAGTGAAAACACCACACAAAAAGATCCCACAACAGGCTAGAAAAATAAAACTGAATTTAATAATTAAAACAAGGCCATAATGATAAAAATCCAATCAGTATGAATTTTTAAAGAATAAAGCGAATATTGCGCCAAAAGCCACAAAGCATGAATTCAGGGTGTCTGGTCGCGCTGGACCGGGTCAAATTCAAATGTTCAGGCCAACCGCAATAGAGCGCAGGTTGGAAGCAGTCCAAGGTTACTCGTGCTGAAGGTTTACCTCCTAAAGTTAGTGCCAAGAGTGCCCTTTGCATTGCAGAGGGCCGCAAGAAGCAGGGAGAGTGTCAGAAGTTGCTGTTTGCGAAGCGCGAGGGGCCGGCCAGTGTCGCAGGTGGGCGTTGCTGGAGCTTTGTGATAGCCATCCTCACAAACGGTCGATGCTGCAGTTCAAAGGGTTGGCTGACAGAGCTTTGTGCTGATTTGCGATTCGAGCGACAAGGTCTTGGTACGAACGACTTATTCACTGTCGCGAAGAGCTCAAAATTTTGTTTTCAGCACCTGTGAGCCACACCAAGGATCCAGTACCTGAGAGGCACCAATCGGGGGTCAGGAACTCTCAGCTGCTGGGTCCAGGGCCTGGGTCAGGATGTTGGGGAGACTTTTATGTCCCTGAGGCTCAGATCTGGAGGCAAGACAACTAGCCCTTGGAGTCACTCTGGGGTCCTAGGTTCAAGGTGAAGGTGCAGGTCCCGTTCTTCTTCCCCAGGGAAGAGGTCCGCAGTTTACCACAGAAAGACAACAGTCCCTTTACAACAGAAGTCCAGAAGAGTGGCAGTCCTTGTAGCAGCACAGTTTGAAGTGGGAGAGACGTTTCTATAAGTTTCCCTTTTAAGTCCCCATACATCCTGCCTTCCCTGTCCTGGCTCCAGACTAACTACCGGGGGTATGCAGCCCTTTGTGTGGGAGCAGAACACAGCCTATTCAAGTGTAAGTGTGGCTGTTCACAGCTCCTCCTTCCCATCCTGCCAGTGATGGCCCATCCAGGCACCTGAGCTGGCTATTGTGTGTGGCTGTCTAGGAGAAATACACAAAGCTCAGCTGTCAGGTACACCTAGTTATGCTACCCAGGGACAGGCTACAGGCACTAAATGGCTAAGACAGGAAAATGCCAACGTTCTAAAAATGGCATTTTCAGAATTGCAATTTAAAATCCAACTTCATCATGAGTTAGGATTTTAAATTGTGATTCCAGTGACACCAAACAAGAACTGGTTACTGTTAGAAATTGGGTTGTTGGTTGACTTAAGTATGAGCCCTGGTCAAGCAGCACCACAATCCTAGTCAGAGTAAGGGGCAGGCAAACCCCAAATTAACCTGTGCTCACTCTCTGCTAGTTTGGCCCAGAGCAGCCAGGCTTAACTTGAAGGCAATATGTAAAGCATTTGTGCAACACTTCAAATGGTAAAACAGTGAGAACACCACACAAAAAGAATCCCACACCAGGTTAGAGCAATAGATATTGATTTAATCAATAAAACAAGAACACAATGACAAAAATACAATCAACGAAACCGAAGTTATTCAATTTTAAAGTTTTAGATTGAAATAGTCCTAAAATGCACAAAGCGCCAACAAGGGGCAACAAGGCATGCTGGACCAGGACAAAGTCACAAGTTCATACCGACTGCGTTGGTGCCGGCTGGCTACAGAGACCCAGTTAGGCATGCTAAACAAAGTACCTTAAATCCTGGTCACGGAGAGTTGCGTGGATCCTTGTCGTCAAAGTGCTGCGCAGCTGAGGCGATTCATCGGTTCCGAGATGCAGTGAGGCTGTGGTGCGAGGTCCTGTTGTGTCATCATTGAAGGTCCCGTCAATGGGACTTGCGATGCAATGTCCTGGCATCGCGGATGCAGTGCGCAGCCAGCAATGCATCAGTTCCGAATAGCTGCGAGGCTGCAATGCGGAATCCATCTTCAAGGCTGCTGTCAATGAGAGATGCGAGGACCTGGGCCGGAGATGCACCGCGCCTTTTGATGATGCGCCAGGTCCGAGGACTGCAAGTGCGATGCACGCATTCAGTGCCGGATCCAATCCATGCAGCAGCAGCGCTGCGTTGGTTCTGCACAAGGATGCGCAACTCAGCCGAGGAGATGCAATGGTTCAGCTTGAGGATGCGCCGCTCAGCAGAGAAGATGTATCAGTTCCGCTGGTAAGCACCTTAGCCCACTTCCAGGGTCCAGAACTGGGGTGACATCACTTGGCAGGATAGCCTCACAGATGGCAGAGTCCAGATGCAGATGCAAGAACGTTGGAAGCCTGTTATGTCCCTGAGGCTTCAGATTAGTAGGCCAGCCAACTAGTCCATGGAGTCACTCTGGGTTCTGGGTTCAACAGATGCAGGTCCAGTACTTCTCATCCAGGCAGGAGGGCAGTAGGCAGCAGGTCAGCACAGCAAAGCAGGAGTCCAGAAGAGTAGCAGTCCAGCAAAGTGGTAGTCCTTTCCGCAGCACAACAGCCCTTCTTCCTGGCAGAGTATCCTCAGGTCCAGAAGTGTACTGAAGTGGTGGTGTTTAAGGTCCAGTAATTATACCTAGTGGTAGCTTTGAAGTGGGGGAGACTTCAAAGACATGCCTCTGAAGTGCAAAGATGCCCTCCCTTCCTGCCCTGGCTCCAGAAACACTACAAGGAGGTATGCAGTTCTTTGTGAATGGACAGTACACAGCTTATTCAAGTGTGAGGCTGTGCCCAGCTCCTCCCTCCCATCTTGCCAGGATTGCCCATCAAGTCACACCTAAGCTCCCATTGTGTGTGGCTGTCTAGGAGGAATACACAAAGCCCAACTGCCAGCTACATCCAGTCATCTGATCACAGACAGGCTCTAGGCACCAAATGTCTAAAGCAAGAAAAGGCCAACTTTCTAAAAGTGGCATTTTCAGAATTGCAATTTCAAAATCTGGCTTCATCATAAGCTTGGATTTTAAGTAGTGATTCCAGAGACACCAGACTTGCTTGGATCAGTTATATTTTCCCATTTGGTAATTGCACTTATAATATGCAATAAGGCCATCCCAGTGTTATCCTGTGTTAGATATAGACCATGTTCTAGTGATAAACGAATTGGAGAGTTTTTCACTACCAGGATATGTAAAACTTAAAACTATATGTCCAACTATTTAGATACATTGCACCCTTCCCTCTGGGCTGTTCAGGGCCTACCCTAGGTGTGACATATGTGTATTAAAAAGGAAGGTGTGGCCCTGACAAAAATATTTTTCCTGGTCTAAATTTCAGCTGAAAGCTGCCCACACACAGGCTGCAATGGCAGGCCTAAGACATATTGAAAATGCTACTTAAGTGGATGGCAGAAAGTAAATGAAATATGCCAATAGGGTATAAGTTAATGTTACCATGTTTAGAGGAGAGACCACAAGCACTTTAGCACTGGTTAACAGTGGTAATGTGCACAGAGTCCTAAGGCCAGCAAAAACGAATTTACCAAAAAGTGGAAGGTAAAGGCAAAATGTTTGTAGTTGACCCTGCAGAGAGGGACAGGTCCAAAACACTGGTAATGAACATGCCTTGATATTTGAAGTCACAGTCAGACTCTTGCAACATATAAATAATATTGGGGGCCACCATTTCATCAACAGGAATATCACAGACATACTCCAGTTTATTTTAAACTTTGAGTATTGACCAAATATATTAAGGATATACAGAAGCATTCCACAGAGTATGCAGGGTCCAAGAATTGTGGGGGTAATTAATCAGTGCATAAAGAAAGTCAGTCATCCCAGTCTTCAATCCAACCAAGGCCTCTATTTAAGGGGTATCATTTTATCCTGGATGCCAAAGGATGGGGGAGAGTGGGCCCCTACCAGGGGCAAGGACTTCAAGATCATCCCATTAACACTCTCTCCTACCATTGGGGAAGTACAGAGAAGTTCCACACGCTCACAGAAGGTCAGACCAAAGGTCAACTTGTGCAGTATTGCACAAAAAGTCTACTCCCCTTGCTGTTTCCACCTCGAGGATAATGGAATCAGAGACGTTGTTTTCCAGCAACCTGTATACAGCCAATTCTTGGTCAACCCAGCCCCATCTGCGAGGCTTTCTCTGGCAGTGGCCCTGTGCCACAGCCTCTGGATTTTATCTCCGAGTTCCAGAAAGAGGACGAGACTCCTGCCCATTAATGGGTCCAGTCCCCAGTAGCTTGGACTGCTGATCACTCGGCCCCTTTATTTCTACTACAACAGTCCAACTCTCAAGCCATTACCACACTTCGTTTGGTGTTGAAAAATGCCAGACTCTTCTTTCCACAATCACTCTCAGAAGTGCTAGAAACACTTTTTCTAAATCCACTCTGGACTGCTTGAAAGGTTTGATGCTGCTGTTGGACCCCCTGTGTGCAGTCTGGTAATAGCAGGATTTTCAAGTCCTCTACTCTCAAGAGGTGCTGTGTCTTGGATACCTGAAGGATAGTGTCCCTGTCTCTGAAAGTAAAGGCATGGCATGATCGCTCTTGGAGTGGTACCTCGTATAAAAGGCGGACATGGGACTTTGGGTGCCCACTCAATGCAAAAGTGGTTCGGCAATCTCTTTGATTTTAGTTAATTTAGGATGAAGACTTCAAAATGATCTTCCCTTTCACATGTTCTGGCCATGCAATGAGCAACCCTCTGCTCCTTCAAAAGAGTTTATATTTTGGCCTCCAAGCCCTTAAAGATTTTATTTTCATCCGCGATTTTCTTTGCAATTTTCTCCACTGCTCTCACTCTATTCAATATTTTGTAGAAATCAGTCCAGAGCAGATTGAAATTGATCACCCTAGTGTTTATTTTATGTTTGAGAATCATTTTAGAGTGTTTCACTGCTGCCAAGACCTAGAATTTTCAAAACTTCAAACAGGCAAGATTACCCTCAGGGGGAGCACTGGAGGAACCAAGGGTAGGAGTCCTCACTGTTTTCAGTTTCCAGGTTTTGTCTTGTGTGTATGTGCAGCGGTTCTTTCTCCTACCTGGGCCCTAAGCTCTGGAATGCTCTCACAACCAATCTTAGGAATTGTCACTCTCTGCTAGCTTTCCACTAGCACTTAAAGACTTTTCTTTTTAGCAATTAAGCTTGACTCTTATTTCGGCCTGTTGCCTAGCGCTTGTGTGGCTCTGTGTCCGCTTGTCCAGCGCCTGGAGACCCTGTTGGGCAGCTGTGCGCTTTATTTATTTAATTTTTTTATTTAATAAGTTTTATATAGCGCTGACTAGACCCGTGGGTATCAGAGCGCTTTACATTAGGTTTCACATTATTACACAGTTACAACAGACACAGGTTACATCAGTTATACAAAACACATTAAAGGAGCATAGAGGAAGGAAAAATAGGGCGGTAAGGGGGAGGGGTGTAGGGGGAAGGAGGGAGATAACGGCAGGAGAGACGAAGGAAAGTCTGTCCAATGACCGGCTGGGTAGGTGACGGCCGTGGAGGGGGTCCACAGTCCATCTCCCCTATAGCTATCGAGGTAGCTTCACCGGGCAACGGTCAAAAAGCTAGGTCTCACCAGTCAAGGGCAGGATCGCAGAATAAATGTCCTGATGGGTGAGCAGGATGGGGGTTCTGATCAATGTCGGATGAGGGCTATGATCAGGGTCTGGTAAGACGAGAAACAAATAGTGCGGAGAGGGGTAAGGGGTAGGGTAAAAGGGGGAGGTGGGAGTAAACGGCAGGCGAGACGAAGGAATGTCTCCCCAATGACCGGCTGGGTAGGTGACGGCCGAGGAGGGAATCCACAGCCCATCTCCCCTATAGCTATCGAGGTAGCTCCACCGGGCATCGGTCAGGTAGCAAGGTCTCAGCGGTCGAGGGAAAGTTCACAGGGTAAATGTCCTGAAGGGTGAGCAGGATCCAGGTCGGATGAGGGCTATGATGACCAGTTGTTTTATTGTCCAGGAGTAGAAGTACATCGTGGTGAGGTCCACTGTGGCGGCCATCTTGTGGTCAGGCAAGGAGGTTAAGTCTTTGCTGTTCCAATACAGTTAGTTCTAATTATAATCTATGACTCATTAAAGGGGGGTTTTTGTTATGCAGAAGTGCGGCATGAGGGAGGAGCCAGTGTCCGTAAGTCTCCTAGTGGGCGAGTGTAGTCGAGTAAAATCCGACAGTAGGAGAGAAGGCCGCCATTTTCGGGTCAGGCGGGGCACCTCCAGAGTTCTTCTCGCTTATTCCTCAGGCTGATCGGGTTCTACCCAATAGGGCTAAACCAATGATTGCTGTTTCAATCAATTTTGCGGCCTTTAAGCTGAGGAAGCAAACGCGTGGCATCCCTTGGGATGTTGCTTTGACCCCCGGCGATGATCGGCAGCGGGCGCCATTTTGAAGCCAAGCGCGTTTCAGAAGGGACACTCGCAGAAAAACTACTGGCTATGCCCAAAGGGTCTTAGAAGAACATAATCAGGAGCCCCCCGCCACCAGGGTTCGTTAAAGGGTCTCCCGGTGCTTCCGGTGATGACAAAAATACCCCCAGCTCACCGTCTTCCGTCTCGCGGTGGGTGTCAGCAATGGCGGACGTGGACTTCAAGGGAACCGGTGTTTACTCCTTCCCGCATTGGGAGCATCCCCAATCTACCTGCAGGCATCGAACAGTGCCCCCGCCGTGTCTCTCTAGGTGGGCCGCTGCTCTAGCTGTGAGCGGATGGTGCTGCGCTCTGGTTGCTCCGCCTTCTCGGGACAAGCGATCCCAGGTGGAGCCGATTTGCCATCAGCACAGAAATCTCCTCGGTGCTAATCGCACAGGGACAAGGTTAGTCTCTAGGGGATCCGCCTGAATTCCGGTGGCGGAATCGATGATTTAGGCGGAAAAGTAAGGCAGCGGAACGCTGCTCAGGATGTTGAAACGAGGGATCGCTACAGAGCAACAGCTCCGAGCGGCCATGATGGTGCTGGCTCCTCCTCCTACTTTATAAATCAACCAAATAAATAAATAGGATTAGAACAGAGGCTCCCTTGTCCAGGGATGGCTCCTCCATTTGAGTGGAGGAGCGTTGCCCCACAGGCAAGAGTTGAAGAATAAAATGGCAACATTTATTACCATTTTATTTTTCAGCACCCGACCCGTACTGAACTGAGTGACAGGACAGGGCGGGCGCATATCTCTTTGGCCGGCCGTCTTGGGACGGCCAGCTAGACATGTGCATTTTAAAGTTCTCTAACCTAACTGTCTTAGAGAGCTGGGTTAGAGAAAGCGCAGGCCTCCTGTGCTCTTAGGAGCGCTGAAATAGCCTTCTCTATCCAATCTTGGCACTGCTCTCATGCTGCGAGAGCAGCTCCAGGATTGGTTAGTGCAGTTTCCTGCTTCCGCGTTGGAGCCTGCCTGGAAGAGACACAACCTGTGGAGGAGGACGTTGCGTCGCTCCTCAAGGTAAGTGTTTTATTTTTATTTATTTATTTGCATCCCCCGCCCCAGCACCCATGGTACATGGCAGCCGCTACTGCCCTCATCAGCATGATGTGGTGGATGTTCTCTATATTGAGGGGAGAGGAGTTGCCAGCTAGGTGAAAGCTCAGTACCAGTCAGATCTTTCATGGCCTGTCTCCTCCAGACAATATACCAGTGCTAATTGCCCCCAGGCGTCCTCTACTTATTTCTCTGCAGAGCAAGAATACTATCTATCTATCTATCTATCTATCTATCTATCTATCTATCTATCTATCTATCTATCATTCTATCTATCTATCTATCTATCTATCTATCTGTCTGTCTGTCTGTCTGTCTGTCTGTCTGTCTGTCTGTCTGTCTATCTGTCTGTCTGTCTGTCTGTCTGTCTGTCTGCCTGCCTGCCTGCCTGTCTGTCTGTCTGCTTATCCATTTACCCATCCCAGAAGATAAGTACAAGCAAATTAACACTGCACTATGCGAAGGCGTTCTTCTTCTAAGGGTCAGATAACCCACTCGTCTGAAAATGCTTTCTTCTAGTAGCTTAAGATGACATGATAAATACTTTGGCTGCAATAGCCTTCACTGTTGTACCTTTAACCTGCAAAGAAAAGCCGCAGCAGAAAGCTATCAAAAAAAGTTTAATCAATAAGAGATTGTCTTCCAAAAGGAGAAAGATTGTAAATCAAGGTGGTGGATTTATTGGTGCCTTCCCGAAAACAGACTAATGTCATCATCTAGGTAAACATGTAATATAAACGAAAAATGTTTCTACCGCTGCAGCAACAAATGGATCGGCTCAAAGAGTAATCTCCCCGTGATGAATTCAGAGCAGCTGTTGAAACAACAATTTGTCCAGCGGAAGGAATTACAAACAGTTCTTTCCACCTTGACGTGTCTGGTGATGCTCACCTCCGGTACAACCGGCCCTGCAGCGGACCGCAGCAGGAAATGCACCTACCCTTGGAGCGGGGCGCAAAGTCACGGCGTTTCCATATCCCTTTATTTGTGAAAGCAGCTATAACGCACGTCAAGATCATTGATTCTCTATAGATACTGATTAAACAATAAATAATATCTTATCATTTCTACACTGCGACCTCGTATATTCATATTCAAACGTAAGAGGTTCTTTGTGCCGAGAGATACATATATCTGTTAATTGTTTCTAGCATGTATAAACAGCTATAACTGATTGTACGGATACAATTTAAAAAGTGTGTTTCTTACAAATGATTGTGCTGCAGTTGGTACACCACAAAAGAATGCATGGGTTTGTAAAGGCCACCGTTAAACGGGATGATATAACTACAATAATTGACCAATCTTGACAATATCACAAATACACATCTGATCCTCTTCACCCATTCTTTGCAGTGTGTATGTTTTTTTTATTTCTTACTTGAGTTTTTTATACTGGGTCCCTTAGTACTTTTCCTTGCAGAGGTCTGTGTGTGGTTGTGGGTTTGCCCGTCAAGGAGCCTCCCTTGCGGTTATTCAATGAACGACCATTGCCAACACAGTAAGAGTGCTGTTGTGCTGGATATTGAATCTTCCCTTTGGGGGAGTCCTGGAGCGATGTGAACAGGTTGATACTAATGTCAGGCATCTGGCCTGGTCAGCTGTGTGATCCTAGGTTTAATATATTTGGCCTCTTCTCTGGATGATCAAAGTAGATAAGCCTCTCTGTGTCTGTGATTTGCTCAGGGCAGAAATATCCTGACATTCTACCCTGCCCAATGTCCTCTTTTCTCCTCTGTTCCAGTGCCTATATCTTGTGATTCTGTGTTTCCTTTCTAAAGAGCATGAATGCACTTTTAAAGTCTTAGGGGGTTAGCACAGATTTAGGGATATTTACGTTTTCACGTGGTGTCTGGAGAAATTTTGCTTGTCTGACACCCGATTTACTGGCACATTTTGCTAAAGGCAAACTGCTAACCAGTTCCTCATAGTTGTCCTCTGACTGCTGAACATGGTGAAAGATTTGCTAAACCCATTTGCCTTTTCTAACTTTCTGGTAAGGTCACAGAGCAGTAGGGTGTAAACAGCAGAACTGACATCAAAGTCAAATGTTACATGTATGCTGCAATGTGGCTTTACACTACCCACGAGTGACTTAACGAGTGCCCTTGGAGCTCTGAACTGATGTGAGTAGAAAAATGTCAGAGGAAACCATGAGTGACACATATGAAAGGCTAATTTTCACACCTATATGTAGGGCTTTGAATTCTGCAAAGTCTAATTCCTTAATGTCCAAAAGTAGGACATGGCTAGTATTGAGATTGCTGTGTTCCTATAGATAAAGATCCATGAATAGGGTGTGACAGCCTCTACCTATATTAAAAGTCTTCTTTAGAATTAAAGTCATATATTTCCATAGGTTATAGCTACAGAGAACATCTGGGCACCATGTTTATCAAACATATAATTAAGTGATTATTGTTAAATGTAGTACATAGATGATTTTATAAGACCTGCTTGACTCTGAATGATTTGACAGTAGTTAATTCAGCTATGGCCAGGATCTCCCTTATCCACTTTGAATAGTTAGCTCTTTGATGAGTTGTGAAGTTCCTTTCATGGGAGAGGAGCCTGCTGGCCATCCACCAGCACGTATCTTGAAACGTAGAAGATGGGAGAGGACAAGAAGATTAAACAGGCTTTACAAAGAACTGTAAAATGCATTTTTGAGTTGCATATTTGTAACAAACAGAGCAATAGTGCCAGGAGTATATTTCTCCTATCTCCTCCCACAAGACAAGGGGCGGCTGGCCTCACAACCATCAAGGGTTAGTAGATATGGGAAGTTCTCTCATCACCTTCGGAAGTCTTTAGGAGTGCCTTCAGATCTCTGGATACTGATGCAGGAGTCCTGATATCCGGGAAGGGTCAAAGAAGAGGGGTTTCTGCGATTGTTTTCCAGTAAACTGAGAGGGAGTGTTTTAACAAAGGGCTAGCTGGGCTATGATCATTTTCTTGGGATAACATTAGGAGTTATCTCCTATCAATGGCCAGGAACCCAAAGAAAGTCTCTTCACTACCAGCTTCTCAGAACAGAATGGGACTTGGGACAAACTGAAGAGGAGTAAGGCAAGGCTGATTTTACATTGAAAATAACTGAGGCCTGGACCTGCTCTCCCCTGGACTGGAAGTCATTCTTAAGGGCCATGCTAGCTGTCTTCCATCAGTCCAGAGATATAAGGAAAAGTAAGTGTCTCCTCTGTGGAAGTACCTGGTGGCCAGTTGGGAGTGGACTACACTGGATTGTGCGCAAGCCCAGCTGCAGTGACTGGTTGAGCTTGTCTTCCACATTTATCTTTGACCAAGTGTCCAGGGTGCCCTTCAAAGCAGCCTTCGAGTTTTATGTATGACCAGGAGAAGATATCCAGCACCTACAAAAAGTTGGGTAACTTGTGGCCTCCTTCTGGAGGCCTTCAGACTGCACAGCCAAAGCCCCATGACAAAGAGGCAGCATCATCTGCAAAGATTTGCTTGTTTGTCCTGGAGGGAGACTTTTGCTGGAAGCTTGAAGCTATTGCATGACTGCTGAAACAAAGTAGTCCACCTTAGGGGTACTTTGTCAACTAGAACATTCTGCCTTGTCCCACTGGAGGATTTCTAACTCCCAATAAATAACTAAGTATTCAAAAGTTTGAGGGTTCCTGTCAAGCACTGACCACTCATTGAGCCAGTATTGAACAAGAATGGAGCAGGTGGGAAGGGAGAAGAGGAGTAATTCTGTTTTTTTGTAGGGTAAGCTTTAAATGGTGCTGTGTCACCCAATTCTCAAGACACAGTGCCTCAATGCATTTTGGAGTGATTGTTTTCATATTAGATTGTGTTGTTAGCATAGAAATGGTATGAGATGTTCAAATGTTTTAGAATGTAGAAAAGCAGGATATGTTTATAAGTATACGAAAAAGTATTGAGCCTTGTGGTATTCCTTGATGTAACATTGCATTGTTGGGGAGAGTATTGGCTATTTTAGTGCACTTACAAGAAGCAATTTTATGGTGATAAGATGAGAACCAACCTAAGACTTTGAAATTTAAACGTATTTCCTTAAGTGTTCTCGAGAACGGGGAATGAGTCACATCCTGATAGGAACAAAACGATGAGAGGTCATGAGTCACTCTCATCCAAACCGAGGAGGACATCATCTAATATTAAGCTGTGGTTTCAGTATTGAATCCTGCTCTGAACCCAGACTGTACCTCATTTAAAAAGAGAAGTTGAATCTGGGTTTCCACATAACTTTTTGACACCATGCCTACGTAAAGTAAACTTAGGTGGAAGTTATTGAGGTCCTCTAGATTCTTCCCTTGGTTATCAGAAGAGGTGAAATGTGCCCTACTTTCAGCAGTTTGGTTTCTTATTACTGATACCCCTCCCTCGTCCTCCTCCTTGTAGGGCTGCGCAAATGACCAGACACACTCGTGCTCTCTCCCTGTATGCACAATGCACCAGTTCACCATGTCGCTCTAAGACACTCTGGAAACTGAGAGAGAAGAGGATGACTGTACAATTGAGGTTAGAGCAGGAAGAAGTTGTGGGTGGAGGAGGCAGTGCCAGGAGTAGCTGTAGCCCAACAGTTGTTCACGAATGTGCATGATTTCCACCTCAATCCAGTCAGAGCTTGTGAGTGGGTGAGTGATGTGAGTGCACCACACCGGGTAGCTTGGTTGTTTGGTGGCACACATAGCAATTTGGTGCTGATACTTGGTTCAGTATCTCAGAAGGCACTTTGTAAGTGCCTTAGTGTCTAGTTCCTCTTTTCAAGCTGCAAGTATACTTCTAATATTTAGGCTACAGACAGTCTTCCTACATTTTGACTTGAATTGGACTGGGTATTCGATTTCTAACTTTAAACCTTCTCTTTCTAATGACTGTTTTCAGCATGTTTACAATTCCTCTTTGGGGTGCCTTCTAAATCCCGGTCTCTACTCTAAAACATCAAGTTATTCGAAACACATATATAAGGAGTAAGAAGGGTGTGAGTATTGCAACAAGCTCTTCCCTGCTAACCGCCATGACAGGCAGGAGGAATAAAATAATGCACACCATTAAATTACCATAAATAGAAAATTTCGGTTAAAATAATCTGAGTTGGTTCACAACAGAAAGGCCTCTGTATATACTGAAGAAGGTGCACGACAAGAGCATTTCATATTGACTAATAACTGTCTAAAAAAACACGTCTTGTTTCCAATCAATCAATCAATCAGGCATTTATAAAGCGCGCTACATACCCGTGAGGGTCCCAAGGCGCTGTGGGGGGGGTGGGGGGTGCCGCAGCTAGAGGTTGAAGAGCCAGGTCTTGAGTAGTCTCCTGAAGGTCTGAGGGTCCTCTGTCTGCCGAAGGTGGAGGGGGAGGGAGTTCCAGGTCTTGGCGGCGCGGTAGGAGAAGGATCTGCCTCCGGAGGTGGATCTGTGTATGCGTGGGACGGCGGCCAGGGAGAGGTCGGCGGAGCGGAGACTCCTGTTGGGTGCATAGAATGACAGTCGGTTGTTGAGGTAGGCTGGGCCGGCGTTGTGGAGTGCCTTGTGTGCGTGGGTGAGGAGCTTGAAGGTGATTCTTCTGTCGATGGGAAGCCAGTGCAGGTTTCTCAGGTGTGGGGTGATGTGGTCTCGGCGGGGGACGTTGGTGATCAGGCGGGTGGAGGCGTTCTGGATTCTTTGGAGTCTGCCGATGAGTTTGGCCGGGGCTCCGGCGTAGAGGGCGTTGCCGTAGTCGAGTCTACTGCTGATGAGGGCGTGTGTGACGGTCTTTCGTGTGTTGGTGGGGATCCATTTGTAGATCTTGCGGAGCATGCGGAGGGTGTAGAAGCAGGTTGATGAGACGGCGTTGATCTGGTTGGTCATGGAGAGTTTCGAGTCGAGGATGACTCCCAGATTGCGTGCGTGGTTGGTCTCTAGACTTAGAGATGCTGGGGTGACGGGAACTGCACTGAGATGGCTGGAGTCTTTTTAGACGACCGTTCATTTCAGGTCTTTGAGGACAACTCTATCTCCAAAAGCAGGTCATTGAGTTGTGGGGTTCCCCAGGGTTCGTCCCTGAGTCCCACCCTTTTTAACATTTACATGAGTCCGCTAGCCCATATCGTTAAACCCTTTGGCATACAGATCGTCACATATGCGGACGACACTCAATTGATTGTTTCCCTTAATCAATCTGGGAACGGGGAAATCAAGTTAGCAGATTGTTTGGAAAAAGTGTCAGCATGGATGGAGGGCTCATTTTTGCAATTGAATGGAGCAAAAACTGATTTGATGTTTTTGGGTAAACCTTCCCCATTTGCTCCTGGTTCTTTATGGCCTAAATGTCTGGACAGTATGCCCCCTCCTAAAGAACAAATAAAAAGCCTTGGAGTCTGGCTTGATTACAAGCTAGATATGAAGGAACAATCCCGGAAGGTAGCAGGAACCTGTTATGGACTGCTTAGGATGGCTAGGAAAATTCTTCCTCTGCTGCCATTTAAGGCAAGGAAGCTGCTGGTCCAAGCCTTAATCCTTTCTCGTCTAGACTATGCAAATGCCTTGTATCTGGGCTCCCCATGTTCAACGATAAAAAGCTCCAGACTGTGCAGAACTGTGCAGCTAGACTCCTCCTACAGACCCCTCACAGAGAATCTGCACGAGCATCTATTGCCGCACTTCACTGGCTTCCAGTTGCGGAGAGGATCCAGTTCAAGTCCCTATGCATTACTCATAAGATTCTTGCCTCCAAGGGTCCTCCTATTCTGCAGTCCATTGTTACTCCGCACTGTCCTAGCAGAGCCTTGCGCTCTGGAAATAAACGTTTGGCTGCAGTCCCCAGAATATATAGGTCTAGGAGTGGTGGTAGACAATTCTCCTATATAGCCTCCAAGAGCTGGAATGCCCTTCCAAATCACATCCGCTTGGAGGACGACTATATGTCCTTTCGTAGACAACTGAAAACATTCTTGTTCCCGGTTGTTTAAACCCGGTTCACCTGAGTTGGCTCTATTCCTAGCGCTGGGAGGCCTTCTGGTAGCCATGCGCTCTATAAATGCCAATTCATTCATTCATTCATTCATTCATTCATTCATTCATTGGTGTAGGAGCGGTGCCTAGTGAGGTGGGCCACCATGAGTCGTCCCAGGCTGAAGGGTTGGGTCCGAGAATGAGGATCTCTGTCTTGTCTGTGTTGAGTTTGAGTCGGCTTTCTTCCATCCAGTCGGCGACAGCCTTCATGCCGCGGTGGAGGTTGGCTTTAGCGGTGTGGGGTTCGTTGGTGAGGGAGAGGATCAGTTGGGTGTCGTCGGCGTAGGAGATGATGTTGAGGTCGTGGAGTCTGGCGATGCGTGCGAGCGGGGCCATGTAGACGTTGAAGAGCGTCGGGCTGAGGGATGATCCTTGTGGGACACCGCAGATCGTTTTGGTGACTCCGGAGTGGAATGGGGGGAGGCGGACTCTTTGGGTTCTGTCTCTGGATGAGATGTTCCCAACATCTCATCCCTGTGGCCTCTACACTTGAAAAAGTGTTAGGTGTACCAATATGTAACAATGTCACCCCTTGTAAAGCACTGTCTGTCTAAAAGGTATCTGCTGTTTCTCTGACGATAGTAACTGATTCAGGGAGCAGATAATGCATTGACCAAAAAGGAGAATAAAAAGATGATTTAAGCATCCTGATGGTGTGTGCCCAGACATGACCTGCTGTCTTAATTCACAAACCTACATATAGTAATATGCATTATGTATACTCTGAAATCATAGAGGAGTAAATTTATTACGTTTGCATACTGGTCATAAAAGACGTGACCTCTTCTACAGTACAGTGTGAGCCTGTGCAGCTGAGAACTCAACTCATTCTTATAAAATCATGGTGGTACCGACTGCTCTAAGATGTTGTTGTCATTGATATGCTGCACAATGATTGGTTCACTCCCTCACTGCTCCACCCAGGGTTGTAACGGGCCCCATACCCTTTAGGGGACTGTCAGCCCTTCAAGGGGCCCACATTCAGCCCACGGCCAATGAACATCTGTTGGACATGGAAGACCTAGGGGCCCCTCTTCACATTTTGCAGGGGGTGGGGTGGAATCATTTTGCATTATGCCACTGTCTCCACCTTCTTAGGACAGATGCAAGATGCACATGGCAAGATCCCTTCAGTGCGGCCCTGACTCATGAGTGCTAAATATTCAACTTAGTTTTAAAACATATGTTAGACCTGGCTTTTACAGCCGATTTATCCCCAGATTTTGTGCTTTGTGGCCTTCTGTTTCTGACCTGTTTTAGTTGGTTTTATGACTCTGGGCACTTTACCACTGCTGATCAGTGCTAAAGTGCATATGCTCTCCCTTTAAATTGTATGTATGGATTGGTGTTTCCATAATTGGCTGATTTGAATTACTAGTCAGTCCCTAGTACAGTGCACTGTGTGTGCCCAGGGCCTGTAAATCAAATGCTGCTAGTGGGCCTGCAGCACTGATTGTGCCACCCACATAAGCAGCCTGTAAATGTAACTCAGGCCTGCCATTGCAGAGCCTGTGTGCGGTCTGGTACTGCCATGTCGAATTGGCAAGTGCACACTTGCCAGTCCCTAACCTTCCCTTTTCTTACATGTTAGTCACCCCTAAGGTAGGCCCAAGGTACCCCTGTGGGCAGGGTGCAGTGTATGTGAAAGGTAGGACATGCCCTGGTGTGTGTGGCATGTCCTGGTAGTGAAATACTGCCAATTTCGTTTTTCACTATTGAAAGGCTATCTGGCCCATAGCAAAGCATGGGAGTTAATATATAACATCTTATAAATATAACTTCCCATTGGGACCAGATAGGAAAATAAAATTTAGTATGCCTGAACTCAGAATCTAAAGATGCATCTTTTAGTAAAGGTGATTTTTACATTCTGTGTTTGAAAATACCACTTTTAGAAAGTAGGTATTTTCTTGCTTAGCCATCCAGTGTGCCTCTGCTAGGATGTGTATTGACTGTCTGGCTTTGGAGTGACAGGGGCTGGGGATGTGCAGTGGCTCCAGAGAGTCTGGATAAGTCAGCGCTAAGCTGAATAGGCCTGGCCTGCATTTGGAGTGGTGGGAGGAGTAGCACCTGCACCTGAATAGGGCTGTGCCTGCCTTCCACAATGATGGCTCCGCCCCCTGTGGTGTGTCTGGAGCCAGGGCTCACACTGACAATGGAGGTTGTTGTGCACTTGCAAAGTGCCCCCAGAAATGGTTTGAACTGGGCTCAGAGCCCTGGGCCAGGAGAGAACAAAGAGATTTACTGTATAAAAAGAGGGGCCCAGACCCCAGCATTTTAGATCACTTCTGGGAATCAAGAGGAACCTTTGTCAAGGAGAAGAGCCGGGGAATCTGAAGAGGAATACTGCCCCTGTGCTGTTTGCTGTCTGGGGTTGGCCTGCAGTGGCTACTTGCTGCAAAGGAAAGGAGAAAGGACTTTTCTGTTTGGTGTGTCCCCTGCTTGAGGAAGATCTCCAAGGGCTTGAAACTGAGCTTGCCTCCTGTTCTGAAGTCGCAGGGACACAAACACTTCACCACCAGCTCCCCTGAAGTTCCTTGCTGGGAGTTCTGACATGTTAAGAGGTGCCTGCTGTTGTTTTGGACCACTGGAGGCTGTTTGCCACTGGGATCTGGGAAAAGTAACCCAACTTCGAGAAGCGCGATGCATCCGCACCTGTTTCGTCGCAGTGCCTGCCCCCGGCTCGAGAAATCGACGCATCGAGTGCACCGATCTCCGAAGTCCGAGATCACCGCACCGATTCCGATGCAAGGACTGCAGTGCGGCTGCAAGAACCCACGCATCGCCAAGTCTGTCTCATCGCTGTGGGACAGAGTAAGAAACCAACGCATCATTTCCACACGCAGTAAGAAACCGACGCATCACCACCTCTCCGGTAAGGAACCAACGCATCACCTCCCCTGCGCAGCAGTAAGGAACCGACGCATCACCTCCCCCGGAGCAAGGAACCGATGCATCACCTTCCCTGAGTGTAAGGAACCGACGCATCACCTTCCCTGCGACCCTTTTTGTTTGTGTGCGCGACGCATCCAAGGTACTTTTTGTGAAAAGTGTTGCATCTGCAATTTGCTTTGAACTGAACAATTTCTACCGTTTGAAAGTCATATTTTTATTAATGTATTGTGGATTTTTGTCGTTTGGTCTTATTTGGTTTAAATAAAGATTACTTATTTGGCTAAACTGATATGGTGTCCATTTGTAGTGTTTTTACTGTATTACTGTATGTGTTCACAAATGCTTTACACACTGCCTCTGAGATAAGCCTGTCTGCTCGTGCCAAGCTACCAAGGGGGTGAGCAGGAGTTATTTTAGAAGTGTATCCCCCTTACCCTGACTATAAGCAAGGGTCCCTATTTAGACAAAGGTACCTACCTCTGCTAACTAGAGACCCCCATTTCTAACAACATATAACAAAGAAAAAGGAGTACATGATTAACACCAATTGGCAAAGCCAATAGGTCTCATCAATGTGATAGCTATTGGCTTTGGCAAGGTGTTTTAGCCATGTTGTACACCATTGTGGCTGCTGTTCAGCATGCTAAATGTTATTGGCGTGGAGTGGGGTGGGGTGGGGCAGATTGGAGTGGGACAGATTGGGGTAGAGTGGAATGAGGTAGAGTAGAGTGGGGTAGATTGGTGTAGAGTGGAATAGGGTTAGAGTGTGATAGAATGGAGTGGGGTGGAATGGGGTATATTGTGGTAGATTGGCATGAGGTTGATTGAAGTGAGATAGATCGGAGTGGGATAGATCGGAGTGGGGGAGTTGGGTAAATTAGTGTGGTAAATTGGACTGGGGTAGATTGGAGTGGGATAGATTGGCATGGAGTGGGTTAGACCAGAGTGGAGTAGATTAGGGTAGATTAGAGCGAGGTAGATTGGAGTGGTGTAGATCAGGGTAAGGTAGATCAGGGTGGATTGGGGTAGATTGGAGTGGGATATATTGGGGTAGAGTGGAGTGGGCTATATTTGGGGTAGATTATAATGGAGTGTAGTAGAGGGGGAAGAGTGGTGTTGGGGTGGATTGGGGTGGGTTTGAGTGGGGTAGATTGGAGGGGAGTGGAGTGGGGTGTATTGGAGTGGATTATAATAGGCTTGAATGGAATGGAGGGGGGTTGATTGGGGTAGTTTGGAGTGAGGCAGATTGGAGTAGGGTAGTTTGGGGTGGAGTGGGATGTACTGGAGTGTAGAAGGTTAGATTGTGGTGGAGTGGGTTAGATATGAGTGGCGTGTGGTAGATTACAGGGAAGTACAGTAGGGTAGATTGGGTAGAGTGGATTGGAGTGTGGCAGATTGGGTACAGAGGAGTGGGGTAGATTGGGTGATTTGGAGTGGGTAGACTGGAGTGGGTAGATTGGGGTACAGTGGAGTGGGGTAGATTGGAGTGGAGTGGGTGGAGTGAAGTTGGAAAGATTGGAGTGGAGTCAAGACTGGAGTGGAGTGAAAGAGATTGGTGAAGAGTGGAGTAGGGTACATTGGAATGGAGCGGGGTGTATGGGATATTGGAGTGAGGTAGACTGGAGTGGGGTAGATTGGAGTGGAGTAGATTGAAAAGGGATGATTGGAGTGGGATAGTTTGGAGTGGGGTACATTGCAGTGGAGTGGGGTAGATTGGAGTGGGGTGGATTGGAGTGGGGTAGAGTGGGGTGGGGTGGGGTGCAGTGGGGTAGATTGGGGTACTGTGGGGTAGATTGTAGTGGAGTGGAAAGGGGTAGGATGGAGTGGGGTAGATTACTGTTGCAAGATTGAGGGAAGATTGGAGTAGGGTAGTTTGGGGTGGGGTGGGGAGATTGGAGTGCTGTGGAGTAGGGTGGATTGGGATGGAGTGTGTTAGACTGGAATGCGGTGGGGTAGATTTGAGGAGCAGCCGCGGCAGCTGCAGGTAAGAGCGGTGGGGCCGACTGGGGGGATTTTGAGAGACGACTACGAGGGAAAATTAATTATTTATTTAATTTTCCCTTGTGGTCATCTGTCAAAATTCACCCCCAGCTGGCCCCACCGCTTTTACCTGCAGCGGCCGTGGCTGTTGAGGAGTGTGGTAGATTGGAGTGAAGTGTGATAGAGTGGAGCGGAGTGGGCTAGAGTGTGGTAGATTGGAGTGGGGTAGATTGTGGTGGAGTGGGTTAGATCTTGATGGAATGGGATAGCTGGGTTTGGGTTCAACGGCGGCAGCTTACTTCAATGGGATGCCTCAGTTGATTCCTGGAAGTCTCATCGATGATAAAAAGCTCCGGAGCTTTAGCGGGGCAAGCCTGAATTTCAGGCTGGATACCAGTTTGACCTTGCCAACGTGACATGGAGTAGATTGAAATGGAGTGGGGTAGATTACAGTGCAGAAGAGTTGGATAGATTACAATGAAGTTTGGAGTGGAGTGGGGTAAACTAGAATGGAGTGGGGCAATTTGGACTGGGGTAGATTGGAGTGGAGTAGAGTGGAGTGGGGTAGATTGGAGTGGAGTGGGTTAGATTTGGTTATACTGGAGTGGGTAGATTGGGGTACAGTGGAGTGGGGTAGATTGGAGTGGAGTGGGTGGAGTGAAGTTGGAAAGATTGGAGTGGAGTCAAGACTGGAGTGGAGTGAAAGAGATTGGTGAAGAGTGGAGTAGGGTACATTGGAATGGAGCGGGGTGTATGGGATATTGGAGTGAGGTAGACTGGAGTGGGGTAGATTGGAGTGGAGTAGATTGAAAAGGGATGATTGGAGTGGGATAGTTTGGAGTGGGGTACATTGCAGTGGAGTGGGGTAGATTGGAGTGGGGTGGATTGGAGTGGGGTAGAGTGGGGTGGGGTGGGGTGCAGTGGGGTAGATTGGGGTACTGTGGGGTAGATTGTAGTGGAGTGGAAAGGGGTAGGATGGAGTGGGGTAGATTACTGTTGCAAGATTGAGGGAAGATTGGAGTAGGGTAGTTTGGGGTGGGGTGGGGAGATTGGAGTGCTGTGGAGTAGGGTGGATTGGGATGGAGTGTGTTAGACTGGAATGCGGTGGGGTAGATTTGAGGAGCAGCCGCGGCAGCTGCAGGTAAGAGCGGTGGGGCCGACTGGGGGATTTTGAGAGACGACTACGAGGGAAAATTAATTATTTATTTAATTTTCCCTTGTGGTCATCTGTCAAAATTCACCTCCAGCTGGCCCCACCGCTTACCTGCAGCGGCCGTGGCTGTTGAGGAGTGTGGTAGATTGGAGTGAAGTGTGATAGAGTGGAGCGGAGTGGGCTAGAGTGTGGTAGATTGGAGTGGGGTAGATTGTGGTGGAGTGGGTTAGATCTTGATGGAATGGGATAGCTGGGTTTGGGTTCAACGGCGGCAGCTTACTTCAATGGGATGCCTCAGTTGATTCCTGGAAGTCTCATCGATGATAAAAAGCTCCGGAGCTTTAGCGGGGCAAGCCTGAATTTCAGGCTGGATACCAGTTTGACCTTGCCAACGTGACATGGAGTAGATTGAAATGGAGTGGGGTAGATTACAGTGCAGAAGAGTTGGATAGATTACAATGAAGTTTGGAGTGGAGTGGGGTAAACTAGAATGGAGTGGGGCAATTTGGACTGGGGTAGATTGGAGTGGAGTAGAGTGGAGTGGGGTAGATTGGAGTGGAGTGGGTTAGATTTGGTTATATTGGAGTGGGTGGATTGGGGTAGATTGGAGTATATTGGAGTGGAGAGGGGTATACTGGGTAGATTGGCACACAGTGGGGTAGATTTGAATGGAGTGCAGTAGATTGGAGTGGAGTAGGGGCTGAATGGGTTGGGGTGGGTTTATTGGGTTTGATTGAGTGGAGTGAAGTAGATAGGAGTGGAGTAGAGTGGGGTAGATTGGAGTGGGGTAGTTGGTAGTGAAGTGGGGTAGATTGTATTGTAGTGGAGTGGATAGGGGTAGATTGGAGTGGAGTAGATTGGGGTAGAGAGGGTAGATTGAAGTGGGATGGATTGAAGTGGTGTAGATTGGAGTAGGGTGGGGTAGACTGGAGTGGAATAGGGTAGAGTGGAGTAGACTGGGTGTAGTGCAGTGGAGTAGATTGGAGTGGAGTAGATTGTGATAGATTGGAGCGAAGTGGAGTGGGGTAGATTGGGGTACTTTGAAGTGGAGTGGGGTGGTGTAGATTGGCGTAGGGTAGAGTGGGGTATGTGGTATGGAGGGGCATAGTGTGGAGTGGTGTGTTGTGTCTTGGAGTGAGAGGCGTAGATTGGAGTGGTGTGGAGTCGAGTGGCATGGCGTTTCGTGGAGTGTCTTAGAGTGGAGGGATGCAGAGTGGAGTGTCATGTCGTAGAATGGAGTGGTGGGGCATAGAGTGGAGTGTAGTGGTGTAGTATGGAGTATGCATGGTGTGGGAGCGCACTGCCATTACATACAACACATTTTACAATTGAAATTACCATTACACTTGCACTGAAATGCGGTTTTGCTGCACACAAATGATAATGTGTGCAAATGTCAACACTTAGGGCCAAATGTACAGCCATTTCATTTTGCAAGTCTCTAATTGTGATTTTTTTGCAACTTGCAATAAGGGACTCACAAAATGCAATGTACTAATGTGTCTCAGACACATTTAGTGATTCCCAATGAAGTCGCAAATGACCTACCTCATCAATATTCATGAGGTAGGTTGCAATTTGTGACCCATTGGGACTGGCCTGTAATCACAGGATGGTGGCCTGCTGGGGTCAGCAGACCACCATGTCTGTGATTGCTTTTTAAATAAAGCATTTTTTTTTCTGAAAGGCAACTCGTTTTCTTTAAAGGAAAATGGGATGTATTTAAAAAAAATTAAATGAAAAATGTACTTTACATTTTTTAAGAGCAGGCAATGGTCCGTGGGACCACTGCCTGCTCTTAAAAAGTGTTGCCCCCACATTCACAATGCGGAAGGGGCCCCTTTGGGACCCCTTCCCGTTTGCGAATGGGTTACCACCTCCTTTACGGAGTCGGTAAAATATGAATGTTTTGCGACCACATTCTGGTCACAAAACATTCATACATGCCCCTGCAACTCGCTATTAGGAAGTAGAGATTGTCGTTTGCATAGCACTTGGACAGAAGTTGCTCAGAATTGTTGACTGCTGGTAAATTTAACAGAGAGGTACTGCATTGGTGCAGGGGTTGTGAGAGAAGGCACCCTGTAGAGCATCTTATTACAAAAGAAATCCGTGCCACTACATTCTGCATGAAGAGGTTAAAGACAAAGGGGCAGAATTACAAGGCCCTTGCGCCACTTATGCGTCACTTTTCCCATGTTAAAAATGACGCAAAAGTGGTGCAAGGGCCTTGTAAATCTGCCCCAAAAGGTTTAAAAGATAAAATGGAGAGCTTAATGCAAGTACAATGTCTCCGGGGGCCTTGGATTAACAGGGACCTCCTGTTCCCCCATTGTAGCTGTATTTCACTCTGTAAATAGGGGCATAGGGCCGTTGCCCGTCTTGTGTGAGGGCCCATGGCATCCTTGCTGCGCCATGGGATGATATGACGTAGTGAGCTAACATACTTTTTTGAATGCGAAAGTGACAAAGAACATCGATTATAACGCTGCACTTGACGAACACCGGAGCCGTCGAGGAGCATGTTCAAAGGGAAATTACACACTGTTAACACATTTTCATTGCTGCCTTCTTCATTCATTTTTAATTGAGATTCATAATTTATAGAGCGATATTTCACTTCATGGTGCTCACAGCAAGAAATAACACAACAAAACATTATAGTGACCTTGGTTTCACGTCTCGAGTACATCCGCACTTGGTGATGAGAGGAAACAAAGACAAAAACGCATTTAGAAAGTAAAAGTAGTTCAGCCGTTCAATTCACAGCGTTATCTATTTATCAGGCAAACACGTACCTGTGTTTCAATCCTCGGGCCTATTGTAAGGATGTATATTCCCAATTACTCTCCGAGGAACCTATATCACTATTTCACGGTTAGCTAATCACATGCCATCATTGTATAAAATATTTTCTCGGAATAGAAGCCATTAGTCACGAGGGTTGTTAACTGCATGCAGTGTTCATTTCAATATGAATCTCGCAGAGCCTTTCTCTTTTGACTTATGGCAGAAACATTATCGCATGCAGTACAAACAATCATATTCATGGCTCACTCAAGCGGGTCGGCGAGGGATACGGCTTCAAAGTCAAGGGTTTATCTTTCATTAAGAAGGGCACACTTGCAGCAGCGTGATTCCCAATCGACATCAGCAATGAATGCAGGCTTCCGTGATTTACTTCACGAATGACTATGAGGGCGCAAGTCGTTTAAAGCTAGTATATTATAGAAGAATTGATTCCAAAGTGGACGCTTTACTCGCTGCAAAATGCGTCGGTAGGACAGAGGTTTGCCTGCGCCTACTGGTTAGAGCAATTACAAAACTGCATGTCGTTGCCTTTGAAATTAGGACATATTTAACCTTTTCTCACCGTAAAATGTTTGGCACTTTAAAATTTTCAGCTGGTAGGGAATTGGTCTGACACATTCTGGTCTATCATAACTAGGAAAATAAGGTATCTTCTTTTGAAGGAAAAAGTATGAGCATGTAGCACTAGAGAATGAAAACAATAGCAGCCACAATTTTAAAAGTGAAATGCATGTACTGATATGATGAAATGTAATGAATTTGCAGAGACACTTAAATGGACTAAAAATGCCCACCAAATTTCTGAAAACAAAGGAATCGGACTCCTTTTGGACATTCAGCAAATAGCTTAATCAGAGGGTTTTTAAAGAGATAACAGTGAAATTGGACAGACTACTGATCAATGTTGATCAGTGATTTGAGGATTGTGGTCATCATGTTGCTAAACTGAAAGACTGCCAATACATCCTTCATTAATTATTTTCACTCTATTTCTATCGTTTATGAAAGTCATCTAAAACAAGGGACGCCTAATAGATAATATTGGAATTTGAAATTCAGTTTCTGACAATTTGCTATGCATGGACATCCTAATCTAAAAAAAGGAATTATGCACTTTCCTCATGAAGCTACAAAGACAATTTACCCTTTTTTCAGATTTCATAAATCCTATGGGAACCTAAAATAGCATTATGCCCTTATTTGTTAAAGGGCTGCTATGTGAATTAATAACTGATCTAGGACATGCCTAATGTCATTTTAAAGGGGACCTCTTTTCTTAGTTTTACTTTTTAATCAGGTATAAAATAAAGTCATAATTCCATACCCTATTGTTGGAAATGGGATCCTTTAGTTGGCAGTGGTATGTACCTTTGTCCAAGTAGGGACCCTTGCTTTTAATCAGGGTAAAGGTATTACACAGTTCAGATAACCCCTGCTCACCCCCTTGGTAGCTTGGCATGAGCAGACAGGCTTATCCCAAAGGCAACGTGTAAAGTATTTGCACCCCAACTCACAGTAACACAGTGAGAACACCACAAATGTACACCACACCAGTTTAGAAAAATAAAGTATCTTTATCTAAACTAAACAAGACCAAAACAACAATATCCAACATACAGGTATCAAGATATAATTTTAGAACAGTTATTTCAAAAATAGCACTTGCAGAAACAAATAGCTCCACCATGGGAAGTTAGGTGGCGTTGGCTGTGAGGTGTCTGTTCTGTTGTTTCGGTGCGAAGTCGAAGAGTTCGTGAAGTAACCCTTGTCGGTTATCTACTCCGCGATAACGGGATGCAGGTGCTGACGGTGGTGGCATCGGTGCGAGTGCTTGCGTCGGGAAAGCTGATAACTGCAGGCATCAGCAGGCATCGAAGGGCATCGGACCTGCGGCGCAGGCATGGCAGTGCGTCGTGCACTTCACAAGTGGTGGCCTCAGCCACGGTGCAGGTCGCAGTGTCGCTGACGGTGTCGGAGTTGTTTTTCTTGCTTTGTAGCACCAGCGACACAATTCTCAGGACCCAGGACTTGGAATAGGCACCCTTTTGAAAGCAGGAGTCCACAGAGGAGTCCAGGAGCTGGTCAGTGGGTGCAGGTAAAGTCTTTGTGTCCCTGATACTTCAGAACAGGAGGCCAGCACACACAGAATTCTTCTTCAAGCAGGTTCACAGCAAAGTTCCAGGTTTTGTCCTCTCCTCGGCTGAAGCAGAAACTGCAGGCTAACCCAGCAAAGCACACACAGCAAATGGGCAGTACTCCTCATTACAGCTCTCCATCTCTTCTCCTTGGCAGAGGTTCCTCTTGAGTCCAGAAGTGATCTAATTCTCTAGGGTTTAAGGTCCAATACTTATACCTCATGTTCTCTTTGTTCTCTTTGTGGCAAGGGTCTCTGAGCCCAGTCCAAAACAGTTCTGCCCTCTCAGGCTCAGCTTCACTACAGGAGGTGGAGACAGCATTGTGCAAAGGAGACACTGCCTATTCAGGTGCAAGTGAAACTCCTCCCTCCACTCTAAATGCAGCCAAGGGCTATTCAGCCCAGCTATGACTCACCCAGGAAAGGCAGAAGACACCTCAACCCCCTTGTGGCTATCTACAGTGAATGCACATCCCCAGCCACTGTCACTCCAAACAGTCAATACACAAACCAGCAGAAGCACACAGAATAGTTAAACAAGAAAAGTCCTGCTTTCTAAAAGAGGCATTTTCAAACACACAAAAAAAAGTGTTATTAAATTCTGAGTTCAGAGACCTTAAACTCCATTTCTCTATATTGTCCCAATTAAAAGTTATATTTGTAAGATGTTACAAAGCAACTCCCATGTTAGCCTATGGGACAGATAGCCTTTTAATGGTGAAACACGAAATTGGCAGTATTTCACTATCAGGACATGTGACACAAACCAGTACATGTCCTACCTTTCACATAAACTGCACACTGCCCATGGGGGTAC
Source organism: Calotriton arnoldi (assembly GCA_963921515.1). Lineage (NCBI taxonomy): Eukaryota > Metazoa > Chordata > Amphibia > Caudata > Salamandridae > Calotriton > Calotriton arnoldi. Next base: position 364,885 of record CAWUFW010006155.1, read on the forward strand.
CTTGGGCCTACCTGATGGGTGCCTTACATGTAAGAAAAGGGAAGGTTAGGGGCCTGGCAAGTGGGTGCGCTTGCCAGGTCAACATGGCACAGACACTACAATGGTAGGTCTGAGACACATTTATAGAGCTAACCATGTGGGTGGCACAAACAGTGCTCCAGTAGCATTTGATTTACAGGCCCTGGGCACACACAGTGCACTTTACTATGGACTTACCAGTAAGTCAAATATGCCAATCATGGATAACCAATTATAATCATAACTTACACAGAGAGCATATGTATTTTAGCACTGATTAGCACTGGTAAAGTGCCCAAAGTCCTAAAGCCAATAAAAAGAGGTCAGGAAAAATAGGAGGAAGAAGCAAAATGTTTGGGGATAACCCTGCAAAAAGGGCCATTTCCAACACCCATACATTTGGAAAAGGACCATTCTTAATAGTTTTTTTTCTAAAAGAATCAAAAATATACGTCCTGACTTAACACTGAATTGACAGTCATATACTTTTCCTATTCCACCATACACATTTCTAATGCAACCCCTTTTTCTGATTTCATTGAAAAATCTGTACCCCGCCTTTCCCTGGAAATGCACTCCTTGGCGCAATCTAAAATGCATAATGAACTGATGATAGAATTAATAGAGTTGCATGCTTGAAGTGAATATATGTAATGAGCACAGCATCTATATGGCATCTAGTGAGTTCCAGTTATAAATGCCCCTGCCACAGCAACCCACCAATTGTCTATTAAAGAATCTTGAACCCAACAAGGTGGCTTCATGCCATGAGGATCCCCCTCCCATTGCACAAGCCTTTGTCGGAAACGATGCTCAATACAAAAATGGAAATATATAGTCCACGCTAACATTCACCACTCATTCTGATCTGACGACAAAGACCTACGTTAATCCGAATTAACAAAGACACACACAAGATATATCACACGATTTTAGAAACTACTTGTAAATGTTTTACAGATAGATGATTGTAAATCTGATTGAGGAATCTCAACCATGGCATCCGCCTGTCACATGTACATGGATTGCAAAGGCAGGAATGTAGCTGATTCTATTCATGGAATAAGGAAATATGGTGGTGATTGCATTAGGGTAAGTGTAGAAGCCTGGCTGTGTTTAAAAAACAGAACACGTTTTTTTCTACTTCTTAACAAAGCTCAAGAACTGGTTATATAGTTTTTTTTTTTTTAATATGAACTGGTTATATAGTTCTTTTGCCTTTTCCATTAAAAACTATTGTGGGCAATGCTTCTCAGCTTCAAACATCTCCCTGAGTCTTTCTCTAGCTATCCAAACCACGTAACAAAGAGATGCTAGTTAATATTAACATGTACATAGGGTTGTTTGGTAGCACTGCTGAATATTTCTTTTAGTTCTAACACACAAGATAAAATGTGGCAATAGTTTAAAAGGATCTCTCACCAAGAGCAGCAGCCTCAATTAACACTGTGACGAAAAACATCAAAAGGAGCAAATTTTAACATACTTACTTGCTACTTTGGAAAAATCTTTTCAAAGGTGCAAGTTTAACACCATCTCCTTTTAGCAACATCAACATCCCACTCAAAATCCCACTTTAAGAGAAATAACTGCTACAATAATGCCCAAAGGCTCATTTTGAGTGCACAACATGTCATTAACACAAATGCCACCTTCATTTTCCAAAGCAAATGAGTAAATGCGCTTCATAAAGAGACATTGGCCACGTATGAATTTTATATGAGGATGCAAGTCATTCCAAAGCAGTTGATAAAATAGAGGAAATACATTCTGTTTAATCCGAGAATACATAATTTACGAAGGTCTGAAAATATCATATTGGTTTAAGGTATACACCATTAATGTATACATGCAGATACTTGAACTTGAAAAATTCATTTTGTTTCTAGATTTAAAACTTTTATTTATGCCTCACAACTATCCTGAAAGTGTTTGCTGCCAGGTGTAAATGGTCTCACTACTGCATAAGTAACCACCACAAGTGCACAGAATTGCATATTAGTAATTCCCATGCAAAGGGTGGTAAGTGGGATGACAAGGCATTGTTTGAGTTGTAAGTTTGTGAACACCCACACATTTTCATAAATTTCATAAATTTTCATAAATTTCTATCCAAACTTTTGCCTCCTTGAATGTTGTTGGAATTTTACATAAGCAAAGGAAGATACCCTTCCCCGCCCCCACATGGTGGGAATGGATCCCCACCAAACATGATAAGGGTGTCGACAATTGGGTTTCTCCACAGGAAAATAGGTTTACCCAATGGAGAAAAAATTAAATGAAAATGCACAGTAGGCTGCCTTTCAACAGTGCATAATTATAATTCATGTACAATTATGTATTGAAGGAAATGCATGTTGTAAAAGTCTCAAAAAGAAGAGCAAGTGCCCCTGAGGCCAAATGCAATAAAACATATCTCAATAGGGGCATAATCTATTTAGTGATGTTTATTTTCTCATGACATGGTTTCTACATTAAATAAATGAAGGCACCAAAACCCCACCCGGGTATGGTCAATGTATAACATATACTAATATTTACCAGCACAAATATTCAAATTTAAATATAAAACAATCTACGAGAGTCCTAAACTGTGTTCCCCGTAGTCCAGTCCAGTGGGGAACAAAGATTTGTTGCTTTTAATGGAGGTGCCCCTTTGTAGACAGAGTTGACGTTTAGGTCCTATAACGACTATTCTACAGGATCATCATCAGGACAAATGACAGTGTGGGTCATAATCAACAATGCATGAAAATGGTGATCCAGGCCTTGATTACTTCAAGCCTTGACTATGGAAATGTACTTTATTTGAGTCTTCCTGAATACCATTTAAGTCGCCTCCAGTTGGTCTAGAATGCGGTGGGCAGAACAATTCTTAATTTGTTTCTAAGAACCCACATGACCCACATTTGAAAGCGCTTCACTGGCTCCCCATCAAAAAGAGGATCCTCTTCAAAACACTGATCCTAGCACATAAAGCCTTCCATGAGAAAGGAGCTGTGTACCTGAGGAGGAGGATTTGTGTGCACACCCCTCCCAGGGTTTTACGGTCAACTCACAGCTATTTAGCTCGGATCCCTAAAGTTTGCCAGGCCAGAACTGGAGGTAGATCCTTTTCTTATCTTGACTCGAAGGCCTGGAATAAACTCCCTGTGGAACTTCATGCCATCTCTGAGCTACCTATTTTCAGGAAGAGGCTTAAAACCTGGCTCTTCCAACAAACTGTACAAGACGATCACCCCTAGTCTGCAGGTAACCTTACTTTTAGCGCCGGGACACTCTTTGGAGTATGCGTGCGCTTTACAAATGCCTTTAATTTCATTGGTGCTGATATGGACAAATAAAGACTGTGCAATTATAGACAACATATTGCAAGACTCAATGGTTCCTCTAATGTATTGCAATGTCAATAATACCCTCATCTTCAAAATAAATCTATAACATAATTTTAAAGGAATCAATACATCAGCATCCTTTGTGTTCAATCATATCACCGTTAATCACATTCAAGTTTGAACAGTGAAGCACAATAGAGAGAGGGTACTGGCGCAATATTGCCAACTAGAGTTGTATGTTAAGGAAGCCAGGTAAGTACAATAATTACGTAACACTTCACAAGATATTGTATTCAATAAATGTGTGTTTTCCATCAGCCGACAAAAAACATTCTGAACAGCAGCACACATTGAGGCAATTGCATCCCTGTCCTCATCGCCAAATTATGAAGTAAAGTTTCATTTTGCAGCAATAGCCTGAATTAAGTAGTCTTTGTTTGGATAGACAGGTAGGCAGTACATCATACACAAGGTCAGCATCCAAGTACAACAGCCAATTGTCAAGTTATGTGTAATTGTATAGCACACAACTCACTTCGAAAAGTATCCTGGCACTGAAGCGGGAGTGCATCACCCAGGCTAGCTTGAATCCAGTGGCACAGCGAGCAAAGGGACCACGAGAAATGCTGCGCAAACAAATGTTGGATGGAATGCGGAAAACATCATTCACCCCCAGATACCCCGGAACCAGTCCCGGGATGCTTGTTTCCAATCCAGGAAGGACCTGGCTTGGCAGTTCGGGCTGGACTGTTCCCAGAAGGAGCAGGGTCAAGACTGATTTGCTAATGGCTGGGTCAAAACTGGGGTGCTATGGTAAGCAAAAGAAAAATTGATTTAACCCAGTTCTCTTGACTGGAGGTAAATGTTTGATTTGTTCAACATTCGGTCCATCATTTGTTTGCACAGCATATTCTGCCCTAAGTGGAATGGGTTTGCTCATACTTGGGTCCATTACTTGCTGTGCCCCTGGATCCAAGCTAGCCTGGCTGATGAGAGGTCATACCCCAAAACCAGTCCCAGGATGCTTGTTTCCGATCCAGGGTGGACCTGGCTTGGCAGTTCGGGCTTAAATGTTCCCATGAGGAGCTGGGTCAAGACTAATTTGCATATGGTTGGGGTCAAACTGGGGTGTCATGGTGAGCAAAGGAATGATGGATTAAAACCAGATCTCTTGACTTGGGGTGAATGTCTGATTTGTTCAGCATTCCGTCCATCATTTGCTTGCGCAGCATTTTCCACCCTAAGTAGGATGGGTATGCCCAGACATGGATCCCTTGCTCGATGTGCCAGTGGATTGAAGCTAGCCTGGCTGATGAGGGGTGATACCTTGAAACCAGTCCCAGGATGCTAGTTTCTGATCCAGGGAGGACCTAGCTGGGCAGTTCGGACTGGAATGTTCCCATGAGTAGCAGGGTCAAGACTGATTTGCATATGGTTGGGTCCAGACTGGGGAGGTGTGTGTAAAATCCTGGTCTGCTGCGAGGGCCTAGTGCTGTGCTGCGGGAGAAGAACCACACAGAGCCCTTTTGCTGTCTATCGTGGTCCCGACTGACTCCACGGGCCACACCTCTTTATTCGCGTCACCCCGGCGCATTACGTCATGCACGGGGCGAACCAACTGCACAACGCAAGCGGGTGACTCACTTAGTCACCCCTGTTGTTGCGTACCACATCGAGCATTACATTCCTCCTTATCTTTAACAATAAAACACATTAACCACAAATTGAAAACATATCAAAATAGACACAAGCTACCAGGTGTAATGTCCGACCACAGTGTCCATAGGTGGACGTGTATACAGTTACCAGTCCGTCGACTCCAACTGTTCCTCTCGCGTCCATCACACCAGGAAGTCTGCCAGGTGAGACGAAGGAGCTGGATTGCATTGCAGATGGTACCTGTGTTGTATTCCTCTTAGGGTGTCCATACACGGGCTTTCCTGGATCATGTCCTTATATAGGCACAATTCGCCCTGCCCTTATATAGGCATAAAATCCCAGTCCTTATTTAGGCATTAAACCGTGCACTCCAAATACAGGCATGGTCTCTGACATCCGTCCACCCGACCGTCACAACGAGTTCTTGAAGAACAGACCCTTAGGATTCGGGAGTTTCCCTATCACAGGACTATTGATTTCTTCAAGGACTCATCTATTATGCATGAACCGTTATACCTTGAGGGTTCATTCATGACGTCTTCCGCTGTCCGATTCACGTCAATGCTAACATTCTGAGGTACTTCTCAGGAATAAATATACCTTCCCTAGCCCTTGTAAACTAGAGGAGACCTCGACTTCAGAGGAGCCCGTTTCCTGGCCTGACGCACTGAGAAGACGCTGTCATCACTGCACGCAGAGAGTCCAGCTTCCAGTGATCTGACTTCCCTCGCGGGGTGTTGGAGTTCGAGTCTGGCAAGAGATTCCCACCTCTCTCATTCTTAAGGTATGGAGCTGACTAGAACCTAGAAGGACTCTTGGCATACTTGGCATACTAGGCATACTAGACTTAACATACTCTTAGTATACCATAGTAAGGAATACTTCACCTACTTCATACCTCTCCCTACACTTAGGTTAGGTACATTGGGGTAGAACTAGATTAGAAACGCATCGTATGAGTACTCGCATTTTTAGTCTGTGTTATTTATGTAAATGAATATCTGCTAAAGATCATGCTAGCGCAGTATTATTTATTTCTACTGCTTACGCTGTACATTATTTATCTTGCATACTGTCTTGTGATCGTAACAGCACATTTTACTTACACAAGAAACAAGACTGTTCAATAAACCTTTTATTGAAACGCCCGTCTATTCTTTCTGTGTAACTTTGAGGAAAACTAAGCATGCACGATTGAGCTGAGTGAAATAGTTATCTATTGTTTCCACGACTCTGGGACATGTTCTGATTCTAAAGGGAAACAAAGTTGTCATGTTTTGCGGCTGCCAGAAACTACTCCCTTCTTGTTTATCAAGGAGTTTCTAGTGGCCTCTGAGCTAGCTGGCACAAGTAATTAAGTTTAATATACTCGATAGGGACATACTGACCTTAGTCCTATGTCAAACCTATAGGGGATATTATTCCAATGCGCAGAGCCTATTAGGGAAATAGGAGCTACACTACATGGCGTCCAACGGTTTGGTAAGGCGGTAATTTAACGCTAGATACTGAGTAACTCAGCCGTGCTTTTTCTCTCAGAGACCCCTACCCATATACTCCAAAAGACGACTGGAGTGGGCAGGGATAAGTATCCGCCATGGCTACATAGGGAAGCACCCTATATATTAGCTGTTTGGTTTGCTCAACGTTGAAGGATACAGTGTTCCAAAATATTGTGCACCTTATCTTTGTTTCCTTGAAACTTGTTCTACATTTTTCAAAAAACAAAATGCCTGACTCCGACAATGACACTGGTGCTACGGCAAATCCAGCCCAAGCAGCAGCTTTTAACTTTACAGGTTTAAATGAAACCGAGGAGGGTGTTATAGACATCCATCCAAACTTAAGAAGAGCCATCACTCTAAAACTCATAAAACATGGCCTACCACCAAGAGGCGGTAGAGCAGTTTTCGTGATAGAGGCACACGAATCCTTTCAGACAGAGGTATTCTATTCATGGGTAATACTTCCTGAATCAAATTCAGTAACACACATGTTTCACTTCTACAAAGAAGATGATCCACCAGAGGAATACATTCCTTTCGAGGATGTTGAAATTCCATTAACATACCAGGAGCATCAGCTCTGGTTTAAAGGCACCCTAAAACATCACAGAAACATTACCAGGCTCGGTCCACTAGGTAGACCAGGAGCAACATGGCCGATTCTAGCCGGCTACACACCTCATCCTGAACTTGATATAATGTCGGATGAGGAACTACTTACTCAACTTACAGAGTTAATAAAAATCTACAGACAACTAGTCCAATATGTCATGCGGACTTTCACAGTCCAACCACCATTGACACTTCCAAATCAAACTCCTCAACAGGGGACTACACTAAAAATTACACCACAGACTCTATACGCAGTCATGGGTAAAATGCCCACAAAACGTGAGCAAATTCCATTCTGGATAGCTCAAAAAATTACTCAAATCGAAGCAGTATTTCCAAATACTAGCCCGTATGAGAAACACAGAATCCTAACAATCAGTTTACCAATGGGGATCACACCACAACTGGAAGACTGCACCATGTGGGGGCTCAGTCTTTGCTGCCATCTATACTAAAACACATGGCATTCCGTCAATTGCGGTAATACCTGATGTCCTGAAACAAATTCAAAACGAATACGGGGCAGAGCCTGCTCTAAATTTAGGTATGAAATTACTGAAAAATTTCGACCAGGTCTCAACAATAATATTATCTAATATTAAAGGGGAGGCAGCAGCAGTGGCGATCCGCCAAAAATTAAGGGAATATGATGTTACCGAACATCAAACAGAGCTACCCAGAATTTTAGAACAATCTTATGCAGAATTAGGCAGAGATAGTTTGGGTGGAAGACCAGTGAAGCCAAAACTATCTGAAAGTCCTGAGAAGGACTGTATAAAACAAACTCCTACATCTTCCAAAAAGAGGTGGGAGACTAATAAACAAAATTCACACGAGAAACGTTCTCAATCCCGAGGTAGGTCTCCTCAAAAGGAGGTATAACCTCAGGAATAGGGATAATTTGAGAAAACCTGACAGGTATCAAGATACTGATACACGTTCCTCTCGTCCCTTTCAGATCTCGTCACAGACTTCGGAAAGAAGAGGACGATCAGAACATAGAGAAGAACGCGTGAAATCGAAAGACGACAAACACGTTCCGAAAAATAAAAGAAAACCTCAATTCTCCAAAATGAAAGTAGCAGGTCTGAAGGTCAGACATGCCGAGAATACCGAGAACACAACTCAAGAATGGAGAATGGGCTCAGACAATGCTGGACAGTGCAGCAGAAGTCACAATAGCTCGCCAGAACCTGAAGGAACTTCTGGAGACAGTGGACTTGAATGAGTAAATTACAGCTGAGACTGTAGACACCAGGGTTAGTACTCCACAAAAGTTATATGAAATAACACTCCGGATGGAGGAAGACATACCTAGACAGGTGAAAGCACTTTTTTGGGAAAGACTATCAAGGGGCTATGACATACTTCTAGCAGAAAAAGACTGGCCACCACAATTTGTCAGGGAGTGCCCACACGGCGAGGACATTATTATGCCTGCCTTCTCCAACCATATTCCAATTTACCTAAAATATACATATGCCAGGAAATGGGCAGTAGCCCAGGCCCCAGCATTATATAAAAATCATGTAGGATGGGATGAGGACTCCCCTCACCATAAAATACATCTGAAACATGAACCAACTGCACAAAGGCAGTATCCAATAAAGCAAGAAGCTAAAAAACATGTCAGGGAGATCTTAGATCAACTTGAATACCAAGGGGTGATTGAAACATGCACCTCCTCAATGAACAATCCTTTGTTTCCTGTCTCCAAACAAGACAACACATATCGTCTAGTTTTGGATTACAGACACTTAAGCACTTGTTCTAAAACTTTTGCAGTGCAAAATGCATATAGCACAGCATTTATGAATAACATTGTGCGTAAAAAATATAAAACCACATTAGACATCTCAAATAGTTTCTTTTGTCAAAACATAGCACATGAAAGCAGGTACTTAACAGCATTCTCCATAATGGGGACCCAGCGTCAATTTTGTCGACTCCCACAAGGGTTCAAGAACAGCCCAGGTTTATTCTCAGCGAGAGTAACGGAGTTACTACAAATTTATGACAATGAGGCATTGTCCTATGTCGATGATATCTATCTGACAGACGATGACCTGGATAAACACTTGAACAGGGTAAGCACCATTATACTGGGCTTCGCCTCTGAGGGCTACAAATTCAACTTTAAAAAGTCCCGAATTGCCCATCTCAATGTCCTATTTTTAGGATATGAGCTTTCAAGTGAAGGCAAGAGCTTGGCAGCTAACTTTCTAGAAAAATGTGCGCTGCTCCAACCTCCAAAAACGCAAAAAAACTTACAATCCATCCTGGGTTTCCTAAATTTTGGAAGAAAATACATACTAAATTACGCAGAAAGGGTTAAACCTCTCTACGCATTAATCAAACCTGATTTTTCAATCAAAAATTGGGCAAACGAACACACAGAAATCTTGCGTTCACTCCAGGCTAACATGTTAGCAACAAATCACTTACAAACACGCGTAAGTCAACGCAACCTGGTGATCCGAATAATTTCGGGTCAATGCGGATTCACCTACTTAACATTTAATGAGGGTGAAAAAATACCAATCGCATACAAATCTCATTTGTATACACAAGCAGAAATGCGCTTCACTTCAACTGAAAAAATTCTGACAGCAGTTCAAACCGCTGTAGCAAAAGAAAGAGCCCTAGCACAAGGGAAACGCATTATTGTCGTAACCCCAGTACCAGCTTTAGAAGCGGTTACAAAAGCAAGCATTCCAAATGCAAAAGCATTACATCCAAGATGGATACAATGGGTTAATTCTCTTGCTGCAACAGATGTTGAATATGTTTTTGATCCAGATTTAAAAACACAAGCATTCCTGCAATATGAACAAGAATGTCCTCTGCCCACTGAAATTCTGCCTCTCGATCAGTACAAATTCATAATTTACACTGACGGATCCGCACAGCCCGCAACAGGGAGTAAGCAAGCTTACAGTGCAGCGTGTGCAATCGCTAAAGGTCGCATGCGAGATGGCATCTTCAGACCTATGGTCACAAAAACTCAATCTCTAGGAGATTGTACAGCTCAGCGAGCTGAGCTACAAGCATTCAAACTGGCACTTGAAAGTACAGATCGAGAATTCCCCACACTAATAGTGTGCGATCCCTTTTACTGTGTTCAGTCGTATAATGAATATATACAAAACTGGCTTGAAAATGGTTTCAAAGATGCGAAAGGTGGCACAATAAAGCACAAAATGCTTTGGGAACAAGTAGTTCAGTTGAAAATTGAACTACCAAAGGCTCACGTGATCCACACACTGAGTCATCAACGTGATTGCGTTCACGTTGCAGGGAATTCATTGGCTGACGAAGCCGCAAAGGGGGCTGTTCAGACGGCTTCCGTAGCTGCGATCACTCGTTCAAAAACAAAAATAGACGGTGAGATAATGTTGGCTGTCAATGCTTCAAGCAAGGGCAGCAGTGCAGCGTTACCAAACAAGTTTCCACTCAAGTACTCTTACGTAATTGATGCGAACAACGTTCCTTTTGCTCGAATCCCTGGAGTGGGGGATAGGGTAATCCCAAACAAGGAACGTAGATTAGGACTAATCCTAGCAGCACACGAACGGATAGCTTCTGCCCATGCAGGTGTTTCTGCAACAGTATCTTTACTCAAGCAAAGATATTGGTGGCCTGGCATTCGGAAACAAACCAAGAACTATGTTTTAGAATGTGATATTTGCCAACAGATGAAAGTCTCAACAGTAAAACGTCCTGCGCAGACACCCCTGTTAATTTCAGACAAACCATTAGCTTGTGTTTACCTGGACCACTGCGGACCCTTGCAAAGGGACGGTAACTATAAATATATCATGGTCGCAGTGGATTCTTGCTCTAGGTTCCTATGGATATGGCCTCAGCGCTCGGCTGACGCTCGAACTGTTATAAAAGATTTGCGAGTCTTTATCGGCACATACGCAATAGGCACGCTACATTCTGACCAGGGCCCTGCGTTTAGCTCTCGGGCTTACAAAGAAGCCATGGCCAGTCTGGGTGTTGCATTGCGGTACTCCTCTCCATTCCATCCTGAGGGAAATTCGGTTGTGGAAAGGAAAAACCGGGACATAAAGCAGTCTATAACAGCTAGGGTATTAGGTTCGGGTGATGGGTGGGTCAAACATCTTTATGGGGTCCAACGCTCATTAAACAACCTGCCAAGAAGTTCTCTAGGGGGGTCACTCCATATGAGGTCCTATTTGGGACAAGAATGTGGGTACCAGATCTCGATCACGTAGGCACAGTGGTGGAAAATAAAACGTTTGATATCAAAGATCGTTTGGCTGTTTTACAGGAACTGAATGAGTTAAGAACGAAACAAAGCAACGTATTCCTGCAGCCAACCACCACTGGGGAAAGACCGGCGGTCCCAGCAAGGCCTGTCTGGATTCCAAAAGTTGGGGATCTAGTCAGAGAAAAGATTGCGGACAAGAAGGAATTTGGACCTTCTTACAGACAACCAGTACCTGTCCTAGCAGTTCAAGGAACAAGAACAGTACTTCTGCCGCCCCTTGCTGGAAGAAAGGAGAAAAGATTTGTGTCCATCGACCTCATCAAACCACAGTATGTGGCCAATACTAAGTAGTAGGCCTCGTGGACTCCGACCTAGTAGCAGACACACTTCTCTCGCTACTATCCAAGAGGTTCAGACTGAAAGACTGAGTAACCATCGAGAATTCAGCTGTAACAGATGAAGGACTAGGCAACAATGCAATGGAACTCATCCCTCTTGAAACACAAGTAACAGTTCGTCCAAATACACCTATCTACACCAATGTAGCAAGTGATCAACTGGTTCCAGTGATTTCTACAAATCCTGAGGCAATTCCAACAATTGACAGAACTGCTTCTGGCTATTTCATTAACTTTGATACGTTCTCAGAAGATCCGAGTGAACCTGAAACAATGTCAGCATCATTCAAACTCAAGCAGCAAGTACAAGACTTTCTTCACTTTCTGAAAAAGACTTATTTGGTTTCTCCATGGATTGAACTCTGGATTACATCTGGACTATTTGTTTTCCTGCTCTGGCTAGCTTTGGTTACAACTGTGGGCGTGCTTATAAGTGGCAGATACATCCATGTGAACACTGAAGGAAAAGATATGAACGTACTTTTGAAACCTCATAAATCTTCCCATCGTGAAGCAAGAGACTTGTCAACAGTGAACATCACAGCCGTTCCTATACAGGATGGTATAGTGTGGGACAAAACAGATTTTGATATCTTTGGCCCGTCGGAACAATTGAACATTCCACATTTGTTTAAAATTTCACTAAGTGATCTAATTTCGTCCAGTACCTACTCTGATAATTGGGACTTTGAGACTGTTAATGACATAATGTTTGACCTAGAAAAATCTGCTGCATTTTCTAAAAATGAATATTTAGAGGGTTCATCAGACTATGAACAGCTGTATTGCTATAACCACTATGGTCATCATTATTTGCATAAATCTGCATACCCTAGAAATGTGTTTATGTTTAACCAATGGGAGCATTGTCCTACACCACCAAAAGGTAGTTCAAAAACATTTGCTAACAAGTTTCCATATTTTTCAGGTTACAATACATCTGATCCAGAAACGTTTTACTAGAAAAATATAAACAAAACAGGACTGAAAATTATGTTAACTAATACAAAACAGATTTACTCTGCAGCATTTATTGCCCAACTGTCTAGACAGGGTTTCGACTTATGGAAAGACACAGTAGACACAAAAACTGTCTGGGGTACTAAAGATTGGCAAGTGCAGGGAATAGAAGCTTTATTTAGAGCCTGTATCATCCCTGAACAAATAATGTTTTTGAATGAAACTGTCCAACAAACATCTTGTCTTGGACTAGCCAAGATCAAAGAGATGAAAACACCTTCTGTACCAACACCTGCCGGTGATAACAAAACACAGGCAGCGGTTACAGTTGACCAAATACTACAACTCAACAGATCTAATCCTGATTGGAGAAAATGGTTGATCTGGCCCACAGACACGAACAACTGTCAGGAAAGATTCCTGAATAAAACTCAGGGCTTTACTATTCATAGGCCAGACCCAAGATACGTCCAAAGACAGCATCCGGGGGTAGTAACAACATACAGTGTAGGTAAATTATGCCTCGATTGGCTGCAGAAATCTACACTACAGGATGTGAAACAACACTTATCCTTACTTACAGAAGACGCAGACCTTAGGGAATTCTTGCTTGGACCAAGAAAACCGCGTCAAAAATGTTTCATATATACCGGCATTTATGCTGCCTATAATGAAGCATGGAAAGTATCACAGATGGAGGCCGCAGAACGAATACGTGAACTTGATCGTATTAATTTAGAGAAAACCCTCTCTGTGGTCGACAATGGGTTAACAACTTTGTCCTCCAGAATATATTCATTGGATGGCATTGTATCCTCTGCTATCGACATACTAGAACAAGATTTGGCAATGTTACAGCAAGGCCAATCTCAATTACGTTCTATTGTGTTATTAAGCTGGACGCTGCAATCTTTGCGTGCGGGCTATGTGCCTTGGCGTTTCATCAACACGTCGGCTCTGTTTGCAGAATACAATCTAACTGATAAACAGATCGAATTGGCACAAAGAGGAGCAAAGTATACAGTGCTGAGCATTGAAAAACTGGAAAAGTTACCATTCACAGTAGCAGAAAAACCAGCTACAGAATGGCTCATTCATGGCAAAATCACATTACCTGTGACTACTTTTCAGTTTCAGTATTGCCTCAGACAAATGCAAGCAGGCAAATATGAAAGGTTGGGTAAGGAATACATTAAGACATCTTGGGATTTACCGTATACATATAGATGTTGGAGTGGGGATCGTGAAGTGTTTTTGAACGGTACACACTGTAAAAGTGCACTGAGCGGTTCACTTATATGTCAGGACATTTCTTTACACGGGGCTTGCAATGGTTCTGTGGCAAATTTGTCTTGCCATCAGCAGGGTACACCAGCTGCTGTGATTAATCCAACGTTTGGACAACTTTCTAATGGGAGTTACCTCATGTTGAATGATCAGAGTTGCTGCGGCATGTTGCCAGGCATCCCATATCTAGTAACGGTCAACTCCAGGGTCACTTGCTGTATGCAAGTATTGTTTGCCCCAATAGACACAGTCAGGGAGTCGCCTCTATGGCCTTCGCTGAACGTCTCTTTTATAAGATTTGATACTTTGAGCAGAATGAAATCCATGCTTTTACAGCAAACAGTGCCTTTGACCTCGGCCAAAGAAACCTATGATCTACAAGTAGCAAGGACTTCGGCTGAGATACAGACTTTAATACATACAAACTGCCCTATACATTTCGTGGAAATGATAGGATGTATCTTTAACATGTCTGATACAACCGGAATTGTACATGTATTTAAGATCATCTGCTCTGGTCTGTTAGCACCTTTCCAGGCAATACTCGGAATCATCCCGAACTTTGCACATTCGGTGTTTGGTGGCATACCATTAATTCTAGCACTTGTTGCCGGAATTCTATTTCTCTTCCTGCTATTACGCTATGGCCAGCCTATTCGCAGACATCACTCCGAGCGAAGTGGAGAAAGCTCTCCTTGAACGAAAGTGCCGTGAGCGAATAGTACAGCTTTTGGGCATGACTCGTCTACGGGAACTTAATACCACGTGGTTCCTGTCATTCAGACCAATCTGGCAAGATTGCATCTTACCTGTCCTACGATGCCTGCTATGCGGTGAAGAATGCGTGTTAGACACCTGTCTAATATTTCCATCAGCAACGCCAACGGATATCGATACTCTGCTGGACCCGATAACGGCCCATGCTCTGCGTTGTCCCCAGAGGCTGCCAATCCTGATGACGGCATTCATTGAGATCTCACAGTCGCTTCCAGCTGCTGCTGAGGTACGAGATGGATCTACAGGCACACAGGTAACAACGGACGCGAACATTGCTGCGGCAACCTATGCTGATAGCGATGCTTCACATCTCTGTGCAATTAATCTACTACACGAGGTGTTCCGACTGTCACCAACTTCAGTGGACGATGTTTTGTCTACAGAAATAGATGATCTCATGTTTACACCAGACCCGTACACTGACTCTGATTCGGCCCACAGTGTTCCAGAGATGCAGTAACAATTTGGCCTTCGTATTTCAAATCTTGGAACTCTTCCCAAATTGAATTTTTTCCCATTTTTTCGAACTAAATGGCAATTCAATCTGCTTGAAGTAGAACTAGCCTTATAGTACAGACTTTGAGGTACTTCCTCAGACACTTTGCCATCTTATTTTGTCTAAAAAGTTCATTAATTTTCGTGACATGAAATGACTTTGATTTTTGAACAACTTATCGATCATTTTCTGTCACATGTAAATATTACTGCTTATTTCATTCAGACTGCATTTTATTTCCAAATATATGCTTGAACTGAGAAAAGCGATGCTTAAAATGTACAGTACCTTTTGCATTTTAAATAGGGTTTTAAATGCTTTTTAATGCTTTTAAGAAATATTTTTAGCAATATGCGGTACTCCATTTTATGTTTAGCATATTAAATGTTTAGCATTTTATTATTATCGTACACAC
The DNA here is from genome assembly GCA_963921515.1 of Calotriton arnoldi. Taxonomy (NCBI): domain Eukaryota; kingdom Metazoa; phylum Chordata; class Amphibia; order Caudata; family Salamandridae; genus Calotriton; species Calotriton arnoldi. Next base: position 380,584 of record CAWUFW010006155.1, read on the forward strand.
GAAAGTGGAGTGGGTGTTGTATTCCTCTTAGGGTGTCCATACACGGGCTTTCCTGGATCATGTCCTTATATAGGCACAATTCGCCCTGCCCTTATATAGGCATAAAATCCCAGTCCTTATTTAGGCATTAAACCGTGCACTCCAAATACAGGCATGGTCTCTGACATCCGTCCACCCTACCGTCACAACGAGTTCTTGAAGAACAGACCCTTAGGCTTCGGGAGTTTCCCTAGTACAGGACTATTGATTTCTTCAAGGACTCATCTATTATGCATGAACCGTTATACCTTGAGGGTTCATTCATGATGTCTTCCGCTGTCCGATTCACATCAATTCTAACATTCTGAGGTACTTCTCAGGTATAAATATACCTTCCCTAGCCCTTGTAAACTAGAGGAGACCTCGACTTCAGAGGAGCCCGTTTCCCGGCCTGACGCACTGAGAAGACGCTGTCATCCCTGCACGCAGAGAGTCCAGCTTCCAGTGATCTGACTTCCCTCGCGGGGTGTTGGAGTTCGAGTCTGGCAAGAGATTCCCACCTCTCTCATTCTTAAGGTATGGAGCTGACTAGAACCTAGAGGGACTCTTGGCATACTTGGCATACTAGGCATTCTAGGCATACTAGACTTAACATACTCTTAGTATACCATAGTAAGGAATACTTCACCTACTTCATACCTCTCCCTACACCTAGGTTAGGTTAGGTACATTGGGGTAGAACTAGATTAGAAACGCATCGTATGAGTACTCGCATTTTTCGTCTGTGTTATTTATGTAAATGAATATCTGCTAAAGATCATGCTAGCGCAGTATTATTTATTTCCACTGCTTACGCTGTACATTATTTATTTTGCATACTGTCTTGTGATCGTAACAGCACATTTTACTTACACAAGAAACAAGACTGTTCAATAAACCTTTTATTGAAACGCCCGTCTATTCTTTCTGTGTAACTTTGAGGAAAACTAAGCATGCACGATTGAGCTGAGTGAAATAGTTATCTATTGTTTCCACGACTCTGGGACACGTTCTGATTCTAAAGGGAAACAAAGTTGTCATGTTTTGCGGCTGCCAGAAACTACTCCCTTCTTGTTTATCAAGGAGTTTCTAGTGGCCTCTGAGCTAGCTGGCACAAGTAATTAAGTTTAATATACTCGATAGGGACATACTGACCTTAGTCCTATGTCAAACCTATAGGGGATATTATTCCAATGCGCAGAGCCTATTAGGGAAATAGGAGCTACTCTACACCTGGAGCGGACCTCCCGGGGTTTCGGTGTTGGTGCTGGGGAGTCCCCTGGAGGTTGGTTATCAGGATAGACCGGGGTAGCCTCAGAATGTTCCGGCCCAGTCTCACCCAGCTGGAGTCTCCTTGGAGTTCTGCCGGTGCTCGGCACAGGGGTGTTTGGAGTCGCACCACCGTTATCACTGACGGCTGCACCCTCTTGGACATCTGAGGCCATTGTCAGATCATGCACCCTCTTGAAAAACAAGATATTTCTGGTGACTTCCTCTTCTCCTCGGCGTGCGGTGACCATAGTTCCTCTCCGGCATGTGACTGTCCAAGGATGATGTTCAAACGGGAGGTGGAACTTGCTTCCCGGGTGTCTGTCTTTGATATATACCAAGTCCCCTTGGCAGATGGCTGATACCTTGGCCTTTCGCCTGTTACTGGATTGAGTGTTTGTGACTGACCATTTTCTTAAAACTCGGGCATCATCGATGGGGGACGGGGTCCAGTCGGGGTGATGTGGGATAGTGTCCTGCACCACCCGCCCCACGCTAGCATGTCCTGGAGTCTCTCGGTCGTGACATGGGGTGTCAGCCTGTACTCCCTCAAGAAGCTGTAAATGGCTCTTTCCACTGATGATTCTTCTGCATGAGCAATTTGAATTACCTTGTTTAAGGTCCGCATGAACCGCTCAACTTCCCCGTTGGCTTGGGGCCATCTTGGTTTTACCTTTCGATGACGTGTGCCCCAGGAGCGGAGATAGTCAGCAAATTCCTGTCCTTGAAACGGCGGTCCATTGTCTGTCTTCACCACTTTAAAGAATCCATGGGTTGCGATGATCTTCTCGACTTTGGTGATGACCTCAGCGGCCGTTTGGCTTCCGAAGATTTCTACTTCAGGATATTTTGTGTAGTCATTAATGATGACGAATGTGCGTCGTCCATCTGGGAGATGCCCAAAATCCATGCTCACACTTTCCCACGGTCGCTGTGGGTTGTCCTCGGTAAAGACCGGGGTGGTCGTTCTGGATTTCCAGAGACTTGGCACCACTGGCAGGAGTTGACCACATGCTCGACCATCTTGTCCACTCCTGGGAACCACACCTTCACTCTCAGTCGGCTCTTGGTCTTCATGATGTCCTGATGTCCGCGATGTGCCAGCTGCACTGCCTGCGATGTGAGGCTTGATGGAATAACTAGCCTGGGCCCTCTCAATAGACATCCACTGTTGTCTGTAGACAGTTCTTCTCGCACATGTATCAGCGATTCTAGGATTTATTTGGCCTGCGGTGTCCTCCGGTTCAGGCTCGTTATGACAGGGCGCCAGTCGTTGGCTCTGATGGCGGAGATTGGATGTTGCAGGCATTCGTCTTTCTTGGTTGTTTTGACCAGCGAATCTAATCCCATCGGGAGGGGGCGTGAGCGCTCCGTTACGAGTCGTACATACTCCTCCGTGTCTTCAGCTTCAGCCCTTTCTGCTGCAGTGGCGGCTCGGGGATGCCTTGATAGATAGTCGGCAGGGTTGGATGTTCCTGGTTTGTACTCCAGTTTGTAGTCATATCCTTGCAATTGGAGGATCCACTTCTTGCTCTTTGGGGGAGGTTTTGACGCTGAACCCTGAAACAGGGGTAGGGGCGGCTTGTGATCCATGGAAACGGTGAATGGGTGTCCATAGACGTATATGTGAAAATGCCGGCATGCCCAGTGGAATACAATCGCCTCCCGTTCAATTTGGGAGTATCGTTGTTAGGTGTCTGTCAGGGAGCGACTAGCATAGGCTGCAGGGGCCCAGTTCTCACTTGCTTGTTGCTGCGTTAGTACTGCTCCCAGTCCGAAGGGGCTGGCATCTACAGCGAGGTTGGTGGGCAGCAAAGGGTTGAAATACGACAAAGTGGTCTCTGAAGAGAGTGCTTCTATGGTATTCGTGAAGGCTCGGTCTTGGTTGGCTCCCCATTGCCACGTGGTGGTGGATTTCGTGAGTTCCCGGAGGGGGGGTGTGATATTCGTCAGGTCCGGGATGAACCGTCCGCAGAAGTTAACCATTCCGAGAAAGCTGCGCATCTCGGACACGTTGGAAGGCGCTGGGGCTTCCTGGATGTCCCACACCTTGTCAGGATCTGGGGCCATTCCTTTGTCCGGGAAGGTGTAGCCGAAAAAACTGATCCGTTTCTGCAGAAATTCGCACTTTTCCCGATGTAGCGTCAGACCAGACTCACGTATTCGTTGAAGGACTTTTCTGAGGCGCTGGTGGTGATCTTCGAGTGATTTTGCATGCACCAGTATATCGTCACTGACGTTAAGGACTCCGGGGAGGCCACTTAGAACTTCCTTTATAGTGTTTTGGAACACCTCAGCGGCACTGGAGATCCCAAAGTTGTTGCGCTTATACCTCCGAAGGCCGATGTACGTCGAGAACGTTGTGATATAGCGGGAGTCTGGGTGTAGGGGCAGCTGGTGGTATCCCGAGCGTAGATCCATTTTCGAGAACCACACCGCTCCATTCAGTTCCCCCAGAATGTTGTCAATCTTGGTGGTGATGTGGCATTCTCGTTTGATGGCGGCGTTTGGGAGGCACATGTCCACGCAGATGCGTACCTGCCCTGGCTGTTTCAGCTTCCTGGCAACTACGATCGGGGACACCCAAGGAGTGGGCCCAGTGACTTTCTCTATGATGCCTTGCTGCTCCAACGCTTCTAGCTCCTCCTCTACCTTTTGCCTGAGGTGAAACGCTATGCGCCGATGTCTGGTTGAACTGATTGATCTATGTGAAGAGAAACCTCCTTCCCTTTAAGGCACTGTATGCCCTGAAATATGTCTCCGAACTCATCCAGAATCGCTGAGATCTCCTCCTCCTGTACTGCGAAAGCAAACGATATTAACTTAAGTGTTTCCGCTGTGGTGCCACTGACTAGCATCCCATGTCCTTCTTTTGATACGTAAACAGTGGTGGGTGTGGTTAGGTCTTGGTGCCGGATTTCCCTTTTGAAGCATCCAATGAGTGGGATGTGCGTCTTCTGGCTGTATGCGAAAACACAAATTTTGGCTTCATGTAGGGGGGGGCCTGGATCCAAGGACCGGTACATACTTGCTGCCATGCGCTCGATTGAGGCTCCCGTGTTGATGGTGGCCTTGACATTCTGGTGATGGAGCTGGACTTGGCATTTTGGTAGTCGGTGCCTCTTCTGGGATTGTTGGTCCACTGCCAGCAAGTAGTGCACGGGATAGTCTCCAGTGTCGTCGTCCATGTCCTCGCTGTCTGGGGCTTCTTCCACCACTTGTGCGGACTCCTTGGGTGCTCTCGATGACCTGCAAATCTTCGCAAAGTGATTTATCCTTTCGCAGGCTGTGCATCTTTCCCCTTGGCCGGGCATTCGTTCATCCGATGCGGTGCGCCACCGCAGTAGCCGCACTCCCTCCGCCTCTCTTGCGGGCGTTTTGCTGGAGGAAGGCGTGGTTTGGCTTTAACAACGTTGGCTTGTTCGGTTTTAATGGGACCGTGTAGCGCAGCTTCCATGTGTTCCAAGCTCTAGCCCTCGCCAGTTCCTTAGATCGTCCCATGGATAGAATGTCGGCTAGGGATTTTCCAGATTCTTGGAGTATGTTCTCCCAAAGTTTTGTCGAGTAGCAGCCTTGTATTATCTGGGCCCTGATCTCCTCTTGCTCGTCTTGGAAGCTGCACGTGCTGGCTAGCTCCTTCAGACATCCGTGGAATGCGTCAAGCGATTCGTCCGCTTCCTGCCAGGCTTGCCTAAAGATGAACCGTTTGCAGTCTCTGTTCGCCATCGGTTCGAAGTGGGCGTTCAGGGCGTTGAGTAGAGTAATGAACGTCCTGGGGGTGGCTTCCACCAGGGTCTTGTAGATTCGATGTATGTCTTTTCCCCCTAGGTGGAGTAGTAGTGCACTGCGTCGATCTCGCGCAATGCCCGCCCCTTCAAAGTAGAACTGACGACGGTCAGTCCAATCTTTCCACTTTGGGGCTAGGGACGATGGTGCACCGTCAACCACGAATGGTTCAATGGCCGGGATAGCCGCCATCTGGACTCTGGTGGCGGGGCACCTCGCGGCACGAGCGCTGCCTTCCTAAAAACGTCTTGCGGCAGCCGCCAGACTGAGGGAATCTGTTCTCCCCACTGGGTGGCGGTATTCCTCTGACTTGCGGCATAGTATGGGTGCCTTCTTTGCAGGTCTGCCCCTCACAGGCGATTGCGCAGGCTGTAGCTGGTCCTACCTAGTGTGGCAAGGCGTGCAGAGGCTGTGCGTCTCTCTGCTGGAGGTCATGGTTGTGCAGTGTGTGTGCCCTGCCCTGGAGTCACATCTGCACTGATTTGCGCACGTGGGAAGCCCAGATAGTGTCTCAGGATAGAGGTAGAGAGAGTCCCTCGAGGCAACGTGACCTCACTGCACCTGAGATGTTATCCTTTGGAGGGGTGACTGTCCCAATACCATTCCCTGGATGCTTGCAGGGGCCTCGACACCTCCACACGTGCCCTCACTGGGGGAACAGGCAGTCCCTTTTTGATTTTTTTTCTTAATTCTGGGCAGCACACCGTGCGTGCAGGCTGAGCACTGTCCTCACCTGTGAAACAGGCGGGGAGTGCAGCAGGAGGCGTCCTGCGCACCCCAGGGGCACTGGCAGCACGCACGCCCGCTGGGGGTGCAATAAATGGGTGGCAGCGTGCCGTGCGGTAGTGGCGCGGGTGAGCGATCGCCATCGTCGCCAGTGTAAAATCCTGGTCTGCTGCGAGGGCCTAGCGCTGCGCTGCAGGAGAAGAACCACACAGAGCCCTTTTGCTGTCTATCGTGGTCCCGACTGACTCCACGGGCCACACCTCTTTATTCGCGTCAGCCCGGCGCATTACGTCATGCGCGGGGCGAACCAACTGCACAACGCAAGCGGGTGACTCACTTAGTCACCCCTGTTGTTGCGTACCACATCGAACATTACAGTGTGGTGTGCAAAAAACAATGGATTAAATCCAGATCTGCGTCAGGGGGTGAATGTTTGATTTGTTCAGCACTCCATCCAGTATCTGTTCTTTTGGCTTTTCTCATGCTAAGTGGGAAGGGTATGCCCAGACATGGGTCCCTTGCTCGCTGTGCCTTGGATTTAAGTTAGGCGTGGTGAGCAATAAAACAATAGATTTAACACAGATCTCTTGGTTGGGGTGAAAGTTTGATTTGTTCAGGATGCCGTGCATTATTGGTTTACGCAGCATGGCTTTTATTAAAAACAGGTTTGGCAGGACAGATAAAAAGGAACACTCAGGCTCAATGTTCAAAAATAAGGAATGGACAAGTGGGACGAGATAGAAGGTAAAAGGTGAACAATAAAGTGCAACAGATATGCATTAGTCTCCTTCACCGCTCCCTTGTACATTGCAAATGAGTAAAATTGTACACGCATAGCGTAGGAAAACAGATGTAAAAGATATATCACTTCATTGCGTTGTTCTAAATTGCTAACATTATTATAAATATAAAGCACTAATAAAATTGGACCCCTGAGCGGGATGATCTTTCTGATTTGTTCGTCACTATGCCAACAGATGCTCTAGAGTGCATTTCACTGTAGCTTTAGGAAGACATTGAAAACAACGGGACATTAGAGCTGTATCAATATAAAGCAATTCAAAATAATGTCTAAAATCTGGAACAACACCAATACATTCATAGGAAGGACTAAAAGGGTTTCATTCTATCTACCGCCCATTTATGAAAATAGTCTTCCACAACAAATGTTTTGATGGCAGAACGATTGCTGCTCAATTCCCTATTTTACCTGGGATGCAGTGATGTAAAAATTACCTTAGCATTCTCTGTAAATTTACTGGTTAAAGGAGAAGGATAAGCAAAATATACTTCATAAAATAAGAGTTCCCAGGACCCCTTTTGATGAAACTAGGCCTCACGAACAGCTATTGACTTCCCAAAATGTTCATCCTTGACTTTCGTTCAGCAGAAAAGTTCAACCATCTTAGCATTACACTTGACTCTGAAGCCACGCTGCTACCCCCATGTCAACACCTTAGTTCCGAGTGCCACTTCCGGCTGTAAAAAATGAAGCCTATTCTTTCACTGCGGATTGAAAACACTCAGCATGGTATTTGTAGCCTTTATTAGCCCATGCTTGTCCTACTATTGGCTCCGAAGAACATAAACCTCGAGCGTCCGGCTACTCTCTTGCATGTGAAAATGTACTCTCTGGCATGTGAAAATGTGGCCATGTGTGTGTAGTGAGCAATTTGTTTATGGTTAGCTAAACATATATGCTTTAAAATTGTCTGTTTTACCTTTCAGGCCTCACTTATGAGTAATGCCTAATTAGTACATTCTTTATCGGGCCCAGTTAAAAAATATTGCCTGCAAATAGAGGTAGGCGAGCCAAGAAATTAACCTGGGAGAGCCAAGCCAGACGTGACCCGATGGTCTGGCTAAGCTCTGAGAGCCGGTGCATGAGCCGAGCCCCGAAAATGTTTGGTGTGAATTCTGCATCAGAAACCATATGAACATATGATAACTACTCTTCAAAATTCAATAAAGTGCATTTCTTTAAAAGGCAGAAGCGTTTCTACCTAATGCATCAGAATATATCATTGCATTGAGAGGAATTTATTAAAATTGAAAGTTTTAAACACGAATTTGAATATATTAATATCCCCTCCAGCCCAAGCCATGCCATTAGTGAAATAAGAGGCAAGTCAGTTGTCATGTGGAGATTGTATGTCGCCAAAATTCTTACATGGAGCAACATTTAAATGAGACACAAGAAAGGTGCTTGTAAATAAACACTGTGAATTCACGTATTTCAAAGTGCTCTCAAGTGCAATAAGGAAAAAAACTAAGCACAGTGAAATAAAATATTTGCCTAGGGTCACATTGTTTGGTCAAATGGGGAAGCCGGAATAAATTCCCAGATTTTCTGAATACACAGTGTGTCACTTAGCCAATAAACGAGTATCTAAAAGAAACTATATTGTTGGTTGACTGGGGTGTGAGCCCTGGTCAAGCAGCAACCACAATCCTTGTCACGGTAAGACAGAAGCAAACCCCAAATTACCCTGTCCCTGTGCTCACGGACCCCTTGGTAGCTAGGCATAGAGCAGTCAGGCTTAACTCAGAGGCAATGTGCAAAGAATTTGTGCAGCACTTCAAACAGTAATACAGTAAAAGCACACCACAAAGGGAGCAAACAACAGCTTTAGAAAAATAGTGTCGTTTTTAATAAATAAAACAAGACCAAAATGACAAAAATATAATAAGTACAACCAAAGATATTGAATTTTAATATTTTTAGTGAAAATAGTGCCAAAAAGCGCAACTGGGATATCTGGTTGTGCTGGACCAGGACAAAGTCGCAAGTTCAGGCCAACCGTGATGGAGCGTGGGCTGGCTACAGGGACCCAGTTATGCCCAGCAGAATGCAGTCAAGCAGAGTGGGAGTCCTTCAGCAGCACAGCCGTCTTTCCTGGCAGAGTATCCACAGTTTCAGAAGTGTACTGAAGTGGTAGTGTCTGAGGTCCTTCTACTATACACATTTGTGACTTTGAAGTGGGGAGTAGCTTCTAGAGCATGGATACTCGCAAACATTTGCACAGGGGCCACAAAGTATGGTCTGTGGTGTGACCAAGGGCCGCACTGATGCCATCAGGGTCGCGGTAGGTGGTCTGGATGATTCAGGGATTGTGTAAGAAGGTCTAAAAATGTTAAATAAACGGGCAAGTATTTATTTGCAGGCTAACTAAAGTTAAGTGGTGCAGGACACCACCGCAATTACTTCATAACTTAATTGAACCTGCAAATAAATGCTTTCCCATTTATTTAACTTTTTTCTGAATATTAGTGCTCAGCAAGTAAACAGCAGCTTGTGCTGCTGTTCACCAGCGGGCCGCATGTAAAGGTCAAGAGGGCCGCAAGCAGCCCCCGAGCCATACTTTGAGTAACACTGTTCTAGAGGCATCCCTTTGACGTACTCAGATGTCCTGCTTTCCCTGCCCTGGTTCCAGACTAACTACAGGTGGTATGCAGCCCTTTGTGTTGAGACATGACACAGCCTATTCAAGTGTAAGTGAGGCTGGGCCCAGCTTCTACCTCCTATCCTGCCAGTGATGGCCCACTCAGTCACAACTAAGCTCCGATTGTGTGTGGCTGTCTAGGAGGGATACACAATGCCCAACACCCAACTGCACCCAGTCATGTGACCAGAGACAGGCTGCAGGCACAAATGGCTAAGGCAAGAAAATACCAACTTTCTAAAAGTGGCATTTTCAAATTTGCAATTTAAAATCCAACTCTACCATAAGTTCGAATTTTAAATTGTGATACCAGAGGCACCAAACCTAAAGTGGTTATCTCTTTCCATTTGGAAATTACACTTATAAAATGTAATATGGCACCTCCAATGTTATCCTACAGGAGATATAGACCTTGCATTATTGAAAAAATAATGTAAGTGTTTTTTAATATCAGGACATGTAAAACTCAAAAGTACATGTCCTACTTTTTAAATGCACTGAACCCTGCCCTAAGGGCTGTCCAGGGCTCTACCCTATGGGTAACCTATGTGTATTAAAAAAAGAAGGATTGGACCTGGCAAAATGTTTATTTTGCAAGGTCGAAATGGCAGCTTAAACTGCACATGTAGACTCTGCAATGGCAGGCCAGAGACATGTTTAAAGGGCTACTTAAGGTAGTGGCACAATCAGTGCTGCAGGCCCACTAATAGCATTTAATTTACATGCCCTGGGCATATGTAGTGCACTGTACTTGGGGCTTGTAAGTAAATTAAATATGTCAGTTGGGTATGAGCCAATGTTACCATGTTTAGAGAGAGAGCACATGCACGTTACCACTGGTTAGCAGTGGTACAGTGATCAGAGTCCTAAGGCCGCAAAAACGAGGTCAGAAAAAATGGAGGAGTAATGCAAAAAGTTGGGCGAAAGACCACTGTAAGGCTGAAAGGTCTAACAGTATCTATTTCCTTGTCTTGTTTTACGTCAAAGGTTAATGTTTTTTTTGCAATTCTTTGTGCATTAGGTTAGACTGTGGTGACAGATGGAAGCCATGTTAAAGCTCTGTTTTTTTGGGGCTCCATGGTCCAAGAGGACTTTGATCTGAGCCAAAGTGAGGCCTCTTGCTTGAGCTTGGTACCAACTTTCAGTTGGTCCCTCACCTTTAGCTGCAACTAACACAAATTATGAGTTATAATGTGAAAATGAGACATAACATGCCAATTTTGATGATTAGCGCACCAGATTTCAAAATCATATTACAATATTTACCAAGTCTTTCTTACCCTGTAAATGTCAACAGTTTTGACCTGCGCGAATGTAAATGGAGGAATAATCCAACTTTAGGTGAAAAACAACAAACTCATGACAGGGGTTTTCCCTTGGGCTGGTATTTAATAGGGCACTTGTAATCAAGGCCTTAGTTTATTACCCAAGTACTTGCATCCTATCTTTCCTCCAGATTATAACCCTATCTTCCTAATCTCAGCATACTCAGTAAGGGCAAGTCTCTGTTATCAGTACCAACATATATCGCTTTTCCCCTTCACTAAACATGCCTCTACAATATGCAATTTACTTTCTTTAGGCTCTTTCTTGGTAACTATTTTCTGTAAACTTGAAGACTAATCTTTTTTAGAAAGCACATTATTTAAGAACAGCTACAAGACATCCGGTCTTTTAGTATGGCTCCAATAGTGCTATCAGCTAGTCCATTGGATTCCATTTTTCTCACTTACACCTTTGCCCCACTTCACCATCATGAAAATGTTTGTAGGCAAAAGAAGAAACACATAGATGTTCTTTTCTCACAAAAAGTCTGTCTGTGAGCACAGGGCATATGGATGATTGTTTAGCTGGATCGCCTGATTGTCAGAAGCATAGAACAAGAACTCATGTGCTCTCATGTAATTTTAGAGAAAAGTCTTTGAGAGCCTTGAACGTGTGCTCCACCAGGCAAAGTCAGATTTAATTACAATAAGAAGAAAAATTACATTTTCAGGTGTTCAATTGGTTCTTTAATTGTTACCTTTCAGCTGCCGCACATGTCAAATTAGGTAATGTTTGCTAGTTTCTTTAATTAAAATCACAAAAAAGAGACCAGGGAATGAGCCTTCTCTGATTCCCCTTTCGATATCTTAAACTCACAAAAGAGAGAAGGACAGTAAAAAACAGGGCCAGGAATGAAAACCTGGGTTGAGTTATAAGGTTCCTGTCCCCTGTGCTATATAATAGTCATTGCTACACGAGAAACCTACGAGAGAAGGAAAATAGAAAAATGTCTTAATACTGCCCTCACCCACTATGCAGTGGCATGCTTGCTTCATCATAGGGCCGCTGCAAACGTCCATGTGCAGACCAACACACTGGACGGAGCGCTGTTTTTTTGTATATATACAGTGGTGAGGGAGATAGATACGAGGTAGAAAAAAGAAATTTAGTGATAGGGAAGAATATTCCCTTGAGAAGGGATCTCAAGTGCAAAAAAAAGAAAAAAAAAATTAAAACTGTCTAAGGAGATACCTTTCTTTTACCTTTATTCTTGGTTCCCCTTGGCAGGATTAAAAAATTAGATGATTTGGGGATGAAAAATGGCGGTGGCGCTTAACTCAGCGACAGCCCCCTGGGCACAGCAGAAGAACCCGCTGGATTCGGGGTAGAAGTCGTTTAAACAAAAGTTATCCGACACGGTTATTCAATGGATCATTTTCAGAATTCTTTATTCTTTCTTGTGAGCTCGTAAGTATTTTTCAAATTAAATCCATATTTTTCATGTTGCATTTATTCATCCATATATACATATCTCCCTATGCATTTCAGGCAGGTCGCCGTTCATCAGGGGAAGTATTTGTGGGAAACAAAATGGCGTGTGATGCCTTAATAGTCACCAATTGAAAAAAGGGATGAAATATCCCTACACCAGTACACCGGGTGACATATGACTTCATATCGTGATACCATCGTAAATAAAACGTGATGTAAATGCGTCAACCAATTGATGTAAGAAAATAGTGACATCCAGATATATGAAAAAACAAGGTGAATGTGTGTGACTCAGTCTCAACTAAAATGTGTCAAAGCATATAAACGTTCCGTGATATAACGGTGGGTTTTAAACAACGCAAACGTTTGTGCACTTAAGTAGTGAAACGGCGTGTGCCTTACATAAACCAAACACATATGGATGCGAGATCTCTGCGTGACGTGCCCGTGTTAAACGAAAGTGCGAGCGAATCAAATATGGTGCATAAGCTGAAATAAACGCGGAAATCGCGTTGCATAATGCATGCATAATGCAGAAAGGCTGAATATAGACTTACATGTCGGATGTTGTGCAAATTCCGGAAAAAACGCTGTGATGCGGCTTCGACCAAGTGCTTGAAGTCTGTGCCAAATATACGCGGGACGAGTAATTGACATGAACGAGGGACTCAGTTGTTAGACTTACTAAAAAGCTCAAAAACACCCCACATTTAAGAATTTATATTGTGGTGTTATTGTGCATGGACTTATTAGAGCAGTGTTCATTTGGCCGCTAAAAGGTCTTTTGTCTCTTGCTTGCATACATATTATATTTGATCATCAGCTCTCACATACAGCTCAAAACGACGCTTACGTTTTTGAGCTTTTTAGTAAGTCTAACAGCTGAGTCCCTCGTTCATGTCAATTACTCGTCCCGCGTATATTTGGCACAGACTTCAAGCACTTGGTCGAAGCCGCATCACAGCGTTTTTTTCGGAACCTCCACAACATCTGACATGTAAGTCTATATTCAGACTTTCTGCATTATGCATGCATTATGCAACGCGATTTCCGCGTTTATTTCAGCTTATGCACCATATTTGATTCGCTCGCACTTTCGTTTAACACGGGCACATCACGCAGAGATCTCGCATCCATATGTGTTTGGTTTATGTAAGGCACACGCCGTTTCACTACTTAAGTGCACAAACTTTTGCGTTGTTTTAAACCCACCGTTATATCACGGAACGTTTATATGCTTTGACACATTTTAGTTGAGACTGAGTCACACACATTCACCTTGTTTTTTCATATATCTGGATGTCACTATTTTCTTACATCAATTGGTTGACGCATTTACATCACGTTTTATTTACGCTGGTATCATGATATGAAGTCATATGTCACCCGGTGTACTGGTGTAGGGATATTTCATCCCTTTTTTCAGTTGGTGACCATTAAGGCATCACATGTCATTTTGTTTCCCACAGATACTTCCCCTGACGAAGGGCGACCTGCCCGAAATGCATAGGGAGATATGTATATATGGATGAATAAATGCAACATGAAAAATATGGATTTAATTTGAAAAATACTTACAAGCTCACGAGAAAGAATAAAGAATTCTGAAAATGATCCATTGAATAACCGTGTCAGATAACTTTTGTTTAAACGACTTCTACCCCGCATCCAGCGGGTTCTTCTGCTGTGCCCAGGGGGCTGTCACTGAGTTAAGCGCCACCGCCAGTTTGATTTCCTATTACACCCCTGTCAGAGGGTGATACCCCAGGAGCACGCGACAATTGCACAGATTCAGAGCAACTACTCGGAGTGCGTGTTCACACTTATTGATGATTTGGGGATGCACAGGAGGGGTAACTACCCCAAAATCCCCACTGCAAGTACCAACATGTTTCGGCCTTCCTATTTAGCCCCCTTGGGTCAACAAGGCCTTCTTCAGGGTGTGGATCCCTTGGTGCGAATGGTCTTAGCCCACACTGTGGTCTTTGTGGCACTCAGAATTTTATCAGTAAAAATGTTTTTGCTGATGCACCTTCTACTTCTCCAGTAGGATGTACATTTTCTGTAAGGGAAACAATACATACAAATTATGTTTTGCTCCCCCTCAGGAAGCTCTCTTCATACCATTATCAAATAACCCTCGCTCGTACACCTCTGTGTTGTGCTTTGTTTCTCAACTATTTGGTTGATCCACCACAGTTAAAAGCATGCTCATGCGGTTAAAACTAAACAGGCACCCGTGAGATTGTGTGGGCACATCAATTACCAAGCTCTTAAAAAAAGGAAGAGGGACTCTACCCTTCCTGCACCCATTGGATAAAGCACAGGAAAAAGGAATACCCCAATCCTCAAGTTAGTTATAAGTGTGTCTTACCCGAGTTTACGAGTAATTCTCTGAACCCGGGACCGTCGTGGGAACGCTGTCTTATTGTCAAACTCTACGTGGAAAAACACACAAGAAAAGGTAAGTTCTAAAATTCAGTAAATAATGTTATTAGGTTCCCTTACTGGGTATCGGACTCCGTTCCACTCGTGGAGTACCCGGGATACATGCATGTGCGTGAGGCTCCTTCTTTTTTATGGCGGTCTCATTATATCCCTTCAAGGCAAAGTTTTCCCTGCCCGGTAAGTTTTTCCTTAAGACACTCCCATCCCGGAGCACCCTTCATTTGCGCTACTATTTCTAATGACCAAGGCCCCGAGAAACACTGAGAGAAACTTGCTCTCCTGTTTCAAAGACGGTCACTGGAGGAGTGTTATACACCCGCAATCCCCTCTCTCTCTCTTCACCTCACTTACTTGGTCAAAGACCGGCGTTCGTCCTCACCCACCCCACTTGGGTCCTCCGACGATGCGTACTCTCCCTTCAGCTGATTATTACTGTTTCCCCTAGTGTCACGTGGTCGCAGCTGGATCCGGTTAATCACTGCGGAGACTGCTAGACTGCTGCTGAGTGCAAGTCACGTATACTGACTATGGCGGCCATCTTGAAATGTCTGCGTTCGTCATACTCCCTTTCTCAGTTGTGACAGAAAACAGGGGGGTGATAAGGAGATAACAGAGGAAAATAATTTATTAAATTCGGAGTCTCTCTCTCTCTGTATCTCTATGCACATGTGTCCAGACCAAGGGAGTTCTTTTATTTTACCCATAGTGTCAACTAGCTCCTAACGCTTATGTCAGGCACTTATAATCTAGGGAATACTCTCAATAAATATTCTTTTGGTGGTTATATTCAAACTCCCGATTCTCATTGACTGGTGTACTAAATTCCCCAGATTAGGGTAATCAAAATTAGAGATATCACTCTTTAGGCTTCGATTCTTCTAAAAAATAATAAAGGAGGGAGAAAATTAATTGGTTAAGACCGTGAGGGCTCTAATATAACCTTCTCTATTTGTACTGTTAGTTATTTATTATGCCATGTAGTTGGTATCACGGGATAACGTCGTTCAAACCTTGACTACTACTGTTTAATCTATTCACCCATCTCTGTTCTCTTAGAAAGAGGAAATTAGTAGTGTCAGTGATGGTTGGGGGGATGTATGGTCTGTCAATGACTGTCCACACCAGATTTTCTTTCAGTGTGTCCCATCTCTTTATAGTGGGTGGTGAGTTTGGTGTTTGTTTTGCCACAACGTATATTACTCATGTGTTCTAAAATACAGACTTTCACCCGGCGGGCAGTCATGCCCACATATTGTAGGTTGCATGGGCACTTCAAAAGATAAATCACATTTTCTGAATTGCAGGTTGTATGTTTCCTCAATTCCCATGGATTTTGTAGGCCGATGTCTACGCTTTTCCCATTCAATGCAAGTGGACAAGCTATAGAATACCCGCATGTATAATGGCCCATCACGGGCGGTAGATTCCAGAGATGCTCTCTGCCTGCCTCCGTCGGTTTCGGGGTCCTAGGTCTAGTGTGGACCACCATATCCTTAATGCTCCCACTCTTTTTGAAAGAGAACAGAGGGAATGGCTGATTAAGACCGTTAGAATTAAATATGCGCCAATTTTTTTGTATGATCTTCTTCATTTGATTTGATGTTGTATTGAATGTCGTGACACATATACTTCTACTCGTTGGTGTGTCTCAAGTAGAGCCTCTCTGTTGTTATTTTTGGCACATTTTTGAGCCCTCTTGATTACACTTTCAGGGTAGTCTTGATCGCGGAGTTTCATGATCAATAATTCCGCTTCTCTGTTGAATTCCGTCAGTTCTGAACAGTTCCTGAGAAGACGCAGGAACTGTCCATAAGGGAGGTTCTCCCTTAGGGAACGAGGGTGGAAGCTCTTAAATGAAAGTAGGTTGTTCCTATCTGTTGGTTTGTGGAACACACTACTCACAAGACCTCCTTTTTCTGCCTTGATGTTCAGGTCCAGAAATGCCAGTGAATCATTTGTCATTGTTCCAGTGAAGAACAGAAAGGGGTTTCTTCCATTTAGCCATGTCAGAAATTCTTCTGCTGTTGCTTTGTTTCCTCTCCAAATTATCAACACATCGTCTATATATCTTCTCCACACCCTTTTCTGATCGAAGAAAGGGTTATTCCGTGAGTAGATGTTTTATCCTTCAAAGTGTGAGACATAAAGACAAGCCAAACTAGGCGCAAAAGAACTCCCCATGGAAGTTCCATGGACTTGCAAATAGAACGTGTCTTCGTATTGGAAAAAGCTTTTTGTGAGGGCTATTTCCATTAAACACAAAATAAAAGCTCTAGGTGTTTGGTAGTCCCACTCTTCTGTGAACAGTATGCTCTCAATCAACTGCAGGGTCTCTCTCTGGGGGATATTGGTATACAATGTCTCAATATCAAGTCCAATCAGTAGTTCATTTGTGGGATCAAATTCCAGCTCCTTTATGAGGTTCAGTACCTCTCGTGTGTCTTTCAAATACACCGGCATCTTCTGCACTATGGGACAAAGGTAGACATCACAAAATTTAGAAAGAGGTTCAAGTACTGAATTCATACCTGAAACTATGGGGCGACTTGGTGGAGGACGGGTTGGTTTGTGGACTTTCGGTAAAGTATAAAAGTACGGTACCGTTGGGTGTTGATTACATAAAAACAAAGCTTCCTTCTGGCTAATCCAGCCATGGGAGATAGCCTCTTCTATGTGAATGCTAATTTCCCTTTTTAGATATTCAGTAGGATCTCTTTCAAGGATCATGTAGTTTCTCCTATCACTTAGGAGGCATAAACATTCGTTCTTATATGTCTCCCTTTCCTGGATGACAATAGCCCCACCTTTATCTGCAGATTTTATTACTATTGTCGGATCCTCTCTCAATTCTTCCAAGGCTTTCCTTTCTGCTGTGGTCAGATCGAAAAAAGTGCTGTCTCTATTTGTCGCTTCCAGTAGTTCTATTTCTCTTAGAACCGCTTGTTCAAAAACACCCACTTCCGGGGGTAATTGCCCAAGTGTGGGAATGAAGGTAGACTTATTCCTAAGTCCCGTATCTCCGTCTTCATCGGCGGTTCCTTCTTTCCCTTCAAAAAACACCCTAAGGCGTATATTCCGAAAGATCCCGGCCAATTCGCATTTCAATTTAAATGTGTCTACCAGGTTCGTAGGGACAAAACCTAAGCCTTTTGTCAGTACCTTTTCTTGTGCCATGGTGAGTTCAACGTTACTCAAATTCATGATGAGACTCAAACCCTACTGCTGCCTGGGTCTCCATCTCATGACATGCTGTGTGTCAGCCATTGGTTGATATCCTCCCACTGGACCTTCTGACCTCTCTGCTTCCCTCCCCCTCTCACCCTCCCTCTCCCTAAAAAAGGAGGGTATTGGTTGGGATAATAGTGTAGCAGTTCCATCGGGGGGTATATAGGTGGCCACCCATACCCCCTTGGTGCCCTTGTTGATATCGGCGTGTGTATCCCCTTGCACGACCTCTCCCTCTGTATCTAGGTCTATAGTCATAGTCGCTACTCTCACTCCCTGAGCTCGATGTTTCTGTGTTCTGTCTTTTAGGGGCATTTTTCTGTGCATTTTGATTTTCTTTGCGCTTGACATATTCATCAGACTTTTTAATGTGTAAACGTTCTACATCTTTGAAGACTTCTGACTTATTTGGATCAGATCCCTCTGTCTGGGGAATCCAGTAGATATTCAGTGACAGGTGGACCATATGGAGGTCTGAAATGATAGAGCTGTACTCAGATCCAGATATAGTAAACAAATTGTATGCCACCAGTCTTCAGTGGGTGGGGGAGAGGGGGTGTAAGAAATGGGATTCCTGGTTGGCTGAGCTATGCACCCAGGTCAGGCATGAACCACCATTCTAGTTAGCTAGATACACTCACTCACCCTCTGGTAGCTTGGCACAGAGTAGTCAGGCTTAACTAAAGGGGCAATGTGTAAAGTATTTGTGAAACACACACAGTAACACAATGAACATACCACAAAAAGACTCCATACAACTGGGCAAAACGAGACCAAAACAACAAAAATCCAATCAGTAGAAGTAGAGATATGAATTTTTAAAGATGAAATGCAAAATAGTGCTTTGAAGGCACTAGCATTCAAAAGGTTACTTGAGGTCGTGAGGGACGGGTGCAAATCCAAAGTTCAGGCTGACCAAGATCAACGGCAGACCGGCTACAGGAAACAGCAGGTCCAGCTGAAGAAATACCTTGGATTCAGCTTTTGTCAACATCAAGAGTATACTGCATCATCGAGTCACGCAATGGGAGCCCCGTATTGGTGTCGAGCTCCGCTGAAGTGAATGCAATGTGTTGTTGTCGAGCCGCGCAGAGCATCGTAGTTGAGCAGTGCAGGCTGTGGAAACGCTGTCATCAGGAAGCCTCCTCGTTGGCGTTGAAGGGTGATGAAGGGGAATTTCTCACGCAGTCTTATGCAATGCATCGATTTTTGATGAAAACAGCTGAAGAACCCACTTCTGAGGCCCAGAGCTTGGAGGGGGCACTTCAGGCAAGGGTAGGACTCACAGAAGGCAGAGTCCAGTGACACCATCAGAATTGAAGGAAGTCTTTTGTGTCCCTGAGACTTCAGAAAACAGGAGGCAAGCCAGCAAGCCCTTGGAGATCACTCGAAGGGAAGGCAGAGTCCTTCCAGCAGAGTCAGGGAGCAGCAGGTAGCCGGCAGCAGGGCAACAAGAAAAGCAGTCCTTCCAGAAAAGCAGTCCAGTTGAGTCCTTTAAGCAGCACAGCAGTACTTTTGACAGAGGTTCAGTTCAAGATCCAGAAGTGTCTGATTTTAGGGGATCAGAGACCCAGTACTTTTACCCAAAAGTGCCTTCGATGTAGGGGTGTGTCAGAATCCTCACCTGGATTTTCCATGGGAGTGAGAGCCGATCATGATGCAAAGGTCCCAGCCTCCCTACTGCTTAGAACATTGAAACATAGTCAAAGGCAGATCCACAGCTGACTGCACAGCACAAGGCATGACTTTCGTGACTCGTCTAAGTTCTCCCTGTTTGAAAGAATTAACAATATATTAGTGGTAATCCTTCTTTGAAGGTGTCCCTATCTCTTACATTAATTCAGCTATACTCAATGTCCTAATACCTGTTTGTATCTCCTCTTCCATCTGCAAGTAGTGCTTTAATGTCATTAGGTAATTTCTTATGTATCTAAGGTGAGGGAGAAAAATACACGTATACAACACTCAAGGAAATGTACTGCACCTCCTAAGCATATAAGCAACTGTGATGTAGCATACTTTTAACATGTATAACAGTGTCTTAACAAAAGGCTAGTACTGAGGGACTGTAAAAGAAAAAATGTAAACACCATTCCTCACAAAATGCATTTCTTCATGCACACTGTCAAAGTGCCACCTTAGACAAGTCAAAAGGGAAAAATAAAAAATGATTAGCCTTCAAAGATTCATAGCAGTATCAGATATGCTGTAATTTAGTATTAACAAACATGTACGTTAGAATGACTGTGGCTCATGTCATTCCCATAGAAAATGAACCAAAGAGATGAGAAGCAGAGAGGCCGCTGAGAACAAATACAGACAGGAATCATCAAGAAAAGTAATGTAAAATGTAAAGTGCTCGTCTAGCGCAATACCAAGACATTTCCTGGTAATGCGTTGAAGAAGCGCTGCAGGAAGGTGAAAATCCCCTACTGGTGTGAGAAGCGGAGTCCAGGACCACGAGAACCTGATGAGGGAGCCATCACCAGGATGTCGTAGGCACGAGGAGAAAAACCGGAAGAGCAGGTTTGTGATGTGACAGCAGGAAGCTACTAGCAAAAACAACTAGAACTGCAAGCAGCTTCCTGCCGTGTAGCACAGATTAAATGGAGTGTGCATACCGCTCCCTGCTGCATAGGAAGGAAGGCCCCAGGCAGGCCTGGCAGGGTGACTCAAGCAGGTCTCTCTGAAGTGCACAAGGATCCCTTTTAACCCCCTCCTGTCTACCAGTCTACCTGTGGGGGATAAATCAGTGCTTTGTGTGTGGACACATCAATACCTATTGAAGTGTAAGTGTCAGGCCCACTCATTCCTCCCTGCCCAGAAAAACCCATCAGAGTGCTCAGAATGCAGATAAGCCTCACCTTCCTGTGTTTATAGCTGTCTAGAGGGAATGCACAAAGTATAACTGTCACCCAACCCAGACGTGTATTGGAGACAGGCTGTCAGGCACAAAGAGCAGTAAATACAGGGAAATGTTTACTTTCTAAAAGTGGCATTTCAAAAACAGCAACAGAAAATGTTAAATCCAACTTCACCAGTAAGTGGGACTTATCTTTACCATTCTAAACATATCAAACATTAAAAAACTACTCTTATCTGATCAGGAATTACAGCTTAAAAGTGAATTTAGGAATTCCCAATTATGGACAATGAAAGGGGTATGCCTCACAGTAGTGAAAAACAAAATAGGCTGTTTGTCATTACCAGGACATGCAAAACATAAAAAGAAACATGATCTTAATTTGTTTTACACAGTACCCTGCCCTTAGGGTTACTTAGAGTCTACCTTAGGGGTGACATGTGTAATAAAGGGGAGTTTAAGGCTTGGCAACTAGTTTTATATGGCAAGTTGTAGTGGCAGTAAACTGCACACATAGGCACTGCAAGTGGCAGGCCTGAGACAGGGTGGCGAAGTGATCTAAAGAACGATGATGGATTCAACCCAGATCTGTGACTGGGGGTGAGTCTCTGAAAAGTTTCAGTGCTCCGTCCATCATCTCCTTGCGTTTGTATTAACATTAAATGGGCAGGTGTTAACCCAGTTAACTTCCTAAAGAATTTGGTGGTAAAGAACTTGGACCAAATTCCAATAGGGTTAGCATTGGAAACTAACTACAGAGAGACATGGGATGCCCATATATTAATATCAAACTCCATTAATCAATCGTTGACAATCAATCTAAATCTTTTGGGAAGGAAAGAATCGGCCGGTTTGATGGCAATTGCACAAAGGGCAGGAATAACATGATCAAAATTTTAAACCAATAACCCAGGGACCCTAAGGCAATCCGGGCTGCTAGAGTGAACTACAATAACGCCATGAAATCTAGGAAGAAATCCCTACAAGGGGAGGCTTGGGCGAACCTTTTACAGGCTGCCAAAACCAAAGATAGTGTTATATTCTGAAGAACTGTAAATGCCCCTTTGTTCATCAAGGGAATAGACTCTGATTTGGAATTTGCAATCACTCCTGCCCAATTGGTGGACCATTTTGGCTCAGTTTTCTCTCAGTCCAACCCAGATGAGGAAGACCTTTGCATTTGCACAGCCGATCAACCCATCGAAATAACATTCACCTTAGATGATGGGTTGAGAGCTATTAATAACAGGCTGAAGGGGAAGGCTGCAGGACCTAATGGGGTCCCAATGGATGTATATAGAGCCAATTCCAACTTATGGTCCCCTTTTTTAGCTAAGGTCCTCAATGTGGCAGGAGCCGACTATGTACCTCCTACTTGGTCAACCTCCCTTATAATATCCATCTTCAAGAAGGGTTCCAGAAATGATCCAAAATCCTACCAGCCTATCTCACTACTTGACTCTTCCACCAAAATATTGGGGAAAGTCTTGCTCAAGAGAATGGAACTATGGGCAGAAGAGAATGAAACTCTCTCTAGAGCCCAGTATGGCTTTAGAAAAGGTTTGGGGACAGTCGAGCAATCGCTCAACCTGAACACATTAATGGGGACGTCTACTCAAGCCATGTACGCGTCATTGTACATCTGTTTCATCAATTTAAGCAGTGCTTTTGACTTAGTTGATTATAGTAAGGTCTGGGAATGTCTAGACAAAAAGGTTGTTAGCCCACTTGTGTAATGATTTAAAGGCAAAAGTTCGATTTGGTACACTGGGTAAACTGACTGAACCTTTTGGTATATGGAGAGGGGTTCCGCAGATGTGTGTACTGGGGACCTCCCTCTTCTCGTTATACATAAATGAAGTTGAAGAAACGCTTCAAGCGGTGGGTGCAGATACACTGAGGATTCCCAAAATCTCAATTCTCTTATATGCCGATGATGCAGCTGTCTGAGCACGTTCCCCAAAATGTCTGCAGCTTTTAAGAGGTTCATTCACAGATTTTATGGGAAAGAGGTGTAAGAAAATCAATATTGCCTAAACTTATACAATGAGTTGTGGTCGTGAAGGAGGGAAACAACATACCTTTTTTATTAAAGGGAGGAAGCTACAAAATACCAACCAATGTTTGGGGATCCAGTTCACATCTAAACTGGACTGGAAGTGCCGTAGGGAGATCTGCGTTTCCAGTTTGATCAGGAATAATGAAGGGTTTTTGAGGTTTGCCTCTAAGTTAGGCAACAAATTGCCCAGATGCTCACCTTTTATAACGCTAAGACATTTTCAGCAGCTGTGCATGGTGCAGGGATCTGTGCTATAGGGGACAAGAGATTTTACAAATAAAAGAAAATGCCTTTGTACGGAGACTCCTGTCAGTACCCTGCTCTACTCCGGCATCCATTGTTCACTGAGAATTGGGTGTTGAATTCCTCTCGGATACCCTTGAAACAAAACCCCTACTATTATGGTGATTTGTTTGGTCCAAACAAGAAACTTTGTTCACCAAGTCAATTGTTAAGGACTGTATAGGCCTAGATATGATGAACAGAATCCCATGGTTACAGAATATAAAGCAGGCCCTGCTGGGTTTTGGCCAGACAGTGAGGGACTAATGGTCTCACCCAGAGGATATTTTAAGGTATTCCAAAAAAGAAATTAAAGAGCATGTGTTTGAGGCCTGCCGTGGGAAGAGGGAACAAGTAGACCTCCCCAAGGTAACAGTGAGGTGGTACATAGCATGGAGTGATCGGTCTGGATGTAAATTGTACCTTTGGATAACCAATAATGCACAGCACCGGTATCTTTTAACTTGTTTTCGCCTTCTTATTTTACATTATCTGACTGCATTCCCAAAAATGAAAGCTGGAGTTCAATCATCAAAAAATGCCCCTGTGAAAACCGATCGGGGGCAGACCACTCAGCACTTAGCACTTTTTTGTAAATTTTATCTGATCCCCAGTAAATTCCTTCTTAAACCCCTCTTCCTACAAGAAAGTATTATTCATTATCAGTTGGCTTTTTAAACTTTGATATGAACTAGGGGACGTGACAGTATGCTATAGGGTCGCCCTGTTTCTTTCCATAGTGATGCATATTGCAGCTCTATTAGGTGATTCAGGGATTCAAATGACTGAAAAAAGGGTTATGGTACAAAAGGTTATCCCATGCCTCGTATTGCTGTATATAATAGTGTTTTAATGGTTCTATTCAAATAGTGTCAAAGAGCTTAATTTTAATCGCAATGGCAATTATGCATGATGTTTGTATCTTATTGTATTTTTTATAGCTATTTTATGGAGTTTTTTTAACTGTCTTAGCAATGTGTGCATTTTGGTTTTATGAAATGCATGTTTTTCATAGATTTTGTGCTGAATAAAGCTTTTCTGATCTGATTTAAGGTACACATATCCTACAGAATAAGGTATCTAACAGTGAAGTTGTTATAAGGTTAGACATTTCCTACATCCTCTGACAGCTGCACTATCGCTCAGGCTGCAGATATTGCAAATGCTTTGACATTTAGCTGCAAACCTACCACTCTAGTTTCACAGGATTCACATTCTCAGAGCAGTGCCATACCACACGTTACAAAGATGTTGCAAAGTCAAGCTTTAGGATTTTACAGTAAATCTATATCTTTAGTTACACGATGATCTTATCTGTAGACACATCTATAGTCAGGGATATTTCAGACCTTGCAAGCACATTGTTTCACAGGGCTCTTGAGGCCTAGGCATCTGAAAACACAATTACCTACTTGGGTACACATATATTGGAGGCACAGATTTATGGCAGCAGAGCTACCTCTCGGGTTTCAGAGATTGTACTGACTCAGACAGCTGTCATCAAAGCCTCTAAAAGAGAAACAATCCCACAGGTTATATAGCTCTCACAGGATGAAAAATGTGACACAAAAGCCATACCTCAGATCATACACGTTTATGCTTGTGGTAGCCTTAATATTCATGTTAGAGAATCCTCACATTCTTGGCCTTTGATAGCTACAGTATCCAATGTATTGCACAAATCCTACATATTCAGGCTTTTGACAGCAGCAAAACCAATCATTCTTTGTATAGAGACATTTAGGCCACTGCCTCCGGTAGAAGGGATATCTATCCAGTTACAACAGTGTTCCAGACCCAGGCTTCAGAAACCATGGGGCATATTAGCAACAACTTGCGATAATTATCGCAAACCGCGCGTAGCGCGTTTTTTTTTATCGCCGCCTATCGCTGGATATTATCGCGGAGATAACACGTTATTAGCAATGTTTATCTCCAATGCAATAAAATATCCGGCGATAGCGGCGAATCCCAGCAATAACGCGAGAATTCCAGCGATAAATTCCCATCGCTAAGGAAAATCTCGCTAATAGGCAGGTGGGGACTTAACCGTAGAATCCACCTCCCATAGACTATAATGGGTAAGTCAGTTTTCTACCAGGTGTAAAAATCCAGCGCTAATCGTGGTTAGCGCGCGTTTTTTTATCGCTTCGCGGGCATTGCTAATAGGCGATAGGTATGTTAGCGACTGCTTTCAGTCGCTGTTAGGTTGGGAACGCCTCCTTTGCATGTCATTAGCGATAAATATCGCTCACATGCAAAGCGGCACCCAAACCAGTCGCTATCGCCTGGAAGCTGTCGCTAACACCTGTTAGCGACAGCTTGCTGATAGGGCGATAAAAAAATTGCCGCTTTAGCGGCAAAAAGTGCAGCTAAAGCAGCGATAAAGCCCTTGCTAATATGCCCCCATGTTTTTATTAAAGGTCCTATTTTGTTTAATCAGGAGTGTGGCAGAATAGATGCTCTCAGTTTACACAGATCTTAAAGACTCAGAAATTTGGCATCAGTGTTGTTTCTCCAGACACAGATATCTGACAAGAAAACTGCCCCTCTGTATACCCAGATCTTAATAGTGCATCTTATACTAAAGCTGTTGGTCAAGTTATTGATTTCCTACAGGCTCAGGTATCTGTCAGTGGAGCTATCTATCAGAATCCATAAATGTAACAGCGCTCGCCTCTGACAGCAGAACTACAAGTTAGGCTATCATGGTCATAAGGCTCAACATTCTGAAATAAAAGCTGTTACCACTGGTTTCACAGATATTACACACTCAAGTTCATGACATTTTAGAAACCAGGGAGTGTTAGAGATCCCTTGTGTTATAGACTTGTGCATAAGGCTGATGCAATATTCTCCATATTACACAGCTGTTATATCCTCAAGTATCAGAAGCAAATACATTATTGAGGTTGCAAAGACATTACCAGTCCCTGTTTTGAAATCAGAGCTATCCTTCTGATGACAGGTCTCTTACAGGCCATAATATCAGACATCACACCGATCTCTCAGGTTACAGGGATGTGCAAGGCTCATTTCTGTGACAGCAAGGCTGTCTTTTAGGGCATGTAAATCTGTGTCCAGACAGCATAATTGTTGGTGAGGCTACACATTACAACTAGTACCAGACATGTGACAAAGAATCTATTCTCAAGTTACTCAGATCTTACTTTTTCATGCTTCTGACAGCAGAGCTATCCTACATGTGAGAAAGAACTTACTGCCTCAGGCTAATGACAACAGATATATCCTTTAGGTTGCTAATTTAGGAAAATATAAGCGACCTGGGACAATATTGTTCTAACTGACTTCTTCAAGGGTGTGCTGTGGAACACTTCCCGAGTAGCAAGCATTTAAACTTAGTGAAAATATGTCACAGTGCAAATGATTGATTGTATGTTGATTGTAGATTGTGGGCCCGATTCACAAAAGTAAACGTAGACCTGAAGTCTAAGTTTAGACCTCAAGTCTAAGGGCCCGATCAACAAAGGAAAACTTAAGGTCTAATCAGGCCTTAGACTCCAGGTCGAAACTTAAACTTCAGTTCTAAGTTTACCTTTGTCAATCAGGCCCGTAGATTGTAGGCTTGTGTTGATGTTGCTCGTCATGGACTGTTCATTGGGTCTTGGACACACGTTTCCTGAGGTAACTCTAGGCTTGTGTGGGTCCATTGGGTTCATAAATGTATTACATTATTATTACCACTACTACTATTACTGCTATTACTACTGCGATTACTACTACTACTACTACTACTAATAATAATAATAATATACAATACAGGATTAAAGTATCCTCTGACATACATTATAAAGATATTGTAAGTCACTGAGGATTTCTGCGACCATAACATATAGAGGAACAAGCCCTATGTCCAAGTTCTTTTATAAGGTCATGGAACTCTAAGGATATTACAAGTCACCAAGGAGTTCTGTGATCATATAGAGGAATACATTCCTTATCATGTATGACAGGGAGTACTTTATATTTCTTATAGTATATGGCTGTACAATCGCCCTTCCCACAAAATGCTTAAATCCTTCGTGTGTTGCTTATTCATGTGAAAGAGATAGGATGTTTGAAAACATGAATAATAAAATTAGAATATCTAGTGCAAAATAAACACAACAAAAAACTGTTAGAAATTTGCAGCAAAAACATGCAGATAGATTCAACTTTTCTATATATATCTAAAGCATGGAAAAATAAACATGTTGGCATAGCATTCTCCTTTCTGCTTATCACTGTTCATCTAGAGGAATAGATCAGAAGGAAAAGATAAGTTTCTCTTTCGTTTTTAATGCTACAGCTTTATCTGTGTCCTGTGACCTGCATTTCCGCTTATGTGCTGGCCCTGGCAGCAGGCATTGTGACATCAGATATCAACTATAATAAGTTATGACAGTTACGTGGTTACATCATTTCTTTATTACATGCGACTAGGTGTGTCACAAGTCGCCTGGAATAAGTAAATTAGAGAGGGACTTTTATGCAGGGATCCAGACTCCCATGTCGTAGAGTAATATTAATAATATTTACCCCCGACATTTGCCATTTTTGTACATGTTTTTCAAAAGTGGAATTTTATAGAAAGAAGGTATGTTCATTCATGTAGCAAATAACATCAGTAGCATCTCCTTTATTGACAATCATATCCCCTTTATCTGCTTCTTATATGGAGCAAGATTTGTTTTCAATTAATGAGCCAATATTTTCTTCATCATGTTTCGAAGAAGTACTTGAGAATAACTCATGATCTGCACCAAAGCCGTTCTCAATGGACACACACTGCATGATGAAAGATATTCGTCAACAGTCTATAGTTCCTTATTATCCACTGCAAGGAACGCATGGACCAGCAATATAGTCCGACTGGCCTTTTATGTGAGGGTGGGATAGACTTGTCTCTTGTTGACTCTCTCTTGTAATTACGCAGACACTCATCTTGAAAACACTCATGTCATCTGTCATTTGAAGGAGGAAGTAAGATGAGTTTTTTTATGGAGGAGGGTGAATTTGATGCTATTTGTTGACTTATTTAGGGAGGAGGTTGAAGATTAGCTGGACAGCCATTGTTTGGCAGAGCTGAGTTCATATGAATATGGTTGGACAACCCTTGTAATAGGACAGATGAGCAACTGCTTGCAGATATCTCCAGTACCACAACAGACGTTGTCCAGAATTGTTATTAAATGTTTGTTATTGGTAAATTCTCTCCATACTAATTAGCATCTAGGAGTATTTGACACCCTGGCTATAAAAAGCATCTAATTTTGTTGTGTAGCAACTCCTCACTTGATCAGGTTTATCAAAAATAAGATCATTTTCAAGGTCTAGTTGTTATTAGACGGTTCCCTGCGGTAATTCAGCGCACATTTTCGGTCTTCACTAGGCCCACCTCACCCAGTGCTCATGGTGCCGACCAGGTCTGTGCATTGGAATTTCAAAAACATGTCCTCTCTCTTGCGCAACCAGAAACGCCAGAGTTTACACCTGCACTAGGAGAGCAAAGCAGTGAAGGACAGAGTAGAATCTTTCTCTGACTGCCAATAGGAACCAGTCCCCTGGCAATGGGTCAATGAACCTCGCACACAGGTGGCTGGAATCCATTACTGCACCTGCCTGTGGAGGTGCCTGAAGTGTCCCTAGTACCCTAGGACACTCCATGCATCATCCAAAAACTTGAGCTCAGAGAGGTGACAATGAATATCCACCCCTGTTTAGGTAGTGTACTTAGCGCACCTGCCCAGAGCCTATGTGCACATGTGCCCTCATCAGTAATACAGCACAGATGCAAGGGCCAAATGCATTCTCTCCTTTCAGTTTCAAATGTTACCACTGTCTCCACGGTCCATGCCTTCGCAACATGTGCCCTTCGCAACATTGCCTGGCTTGGCCACCTCTTTGTGCCCTGGATACTCTCTTAAATGGTGTATCCATTGAGTCCCCACATTTTGCATACCTTTGTCATTTGCCTTCTATGCGGGGCATAGTAATAATTGCATGCCCTATTGTTCCTTTACTAAAAGACTCTGTTTTGGGCTTACTAATAATTAAGCCCCACAGAGTGGCTCCCACATTGCTCCCTGCCTTCCTTCAGTGTCTCCAGTCACTTCTGAAATTGCGCTTGAAGTCTTCCAAGACTTCGAGCGTGACAACATGACTGGTGGACATTTTGAAGAGGGAGGTATAAATACCACACCCTTTTTGAAGCTGCTGCTTCCTGATCCCCGAGGAAGAAGGATGTTCCTCACAAGCTCCCTCCAACCTCCCCTGCTCTAACCTGCACCCACGCGGCTGAGTGTCATTATCCTGCCATCGATCAACCCTGTAGCTTTGCCTTACTTACCTGCATCTTTTGGATGGAACCATCTTGCAGGTGAACCTCGACACACACAGCGGCGCTCTTCGTCGAATCCTACAAAGAAAAGAGAGAGAATCGCAGGTTAGTGCACACTAACGTTTATTATATAAACTCATGGACATGCACAGAACAAGATAGAGACGTGTTCGTAGAATGAGAGTGTTCTTTTGGGACTCTTTTTGAGACTTTGAAACCCTAGGTTGGCACTCACAGTGAAGTGCGGTAATTTCTTGGACTAAGAGGACACCCATTAGCAGTGCTGTGATTTCTTGGAGTTTGAGGACATTCCGTTTGGAGCGCCATGATTCTTGAACTGAGAGAAACAACAAGTTCAGTACTGCAAGTTTCTCATAGAGTTGTGAGACAACAGGACTTTACAAAGGAAAACTAAAATAGGCAGAAAACCTTACAGTGAGTCAAGTAAACTCTCAGGTCAGTCCACTTCTGTACTGTGCATACTACATTGTCTGATCTGAAAACCCCTGTACTGTTATGATGTGATAATGTGATGCTAATAGTTTGCTGTGTTTCTTGTGTGCAGAAGATTCAAACCTTTGAAGCTGAGTAGAATACTGATCACACATTCTCCAACTCATTCTTTGTAAGAAGTCCCTAGCCTCAAGGAGAAGACCTCTCTCTCTCTCTCTCTTCCCCAACCCTCTTTCACTTTGGGAACATCTGCCAGTGCATGCATAGCCGAGTGTGCATTGAGAGTTGTTCTGGAGGAAGTAGGTGGGCTTCCCTCTCTTCTGCAGAAAACCTGAACTTTACAGGTGAGTGGCGAAGGATAACATCAAAATAGTGAGATCAAATCTGACTTGACAATTAAATTGTATGTTAAATTACTGTTAAAATGACTCCAGAATCATTTTTCTAGCTATTCCCAAACTGAAGTCAGGTATTATAAGGTGTTATAATGTAACCCATTGCTTTCCTATGGGAGAGTCAGCCTTGCCACACTGAAAAAACAAATTTGGAGATTTTTCACTGCCAAGACATGTAAAACATAAAATATACATGCCCCACTTTTTAAATACCATGCATCCTGCCCTATGGACATTTACGGCCTACTTTAGGGGTGACTTATAAGTACCATAAAGAGAGTAATAGGCCTGGCAGAAGATTTATTTTGCCAGGTTGAATTGGCAGCTTTCCAACTGCCCACCCAGTCTGCAGGGGCAGACCCGAGGACGTTCTTTTGCATTGTCACTTGGTGTCACAATATTTGCTGCAGTCCACTAGTGCCATTTTTAACTTACAGGCCCTGGGAATACTTTTGTATCATAAACCAGGGACTTATAGGTAAGCTAAAAATGCCCATTAGGAGTATAGCCAGTTTCAACGTGTTTGAGAGGCTAGGGCACAGGCACTAGGGCCTGGTTAACAGTGCCCCAATGTGCAGAGTCAAAAGTTAAACGAATTCAGGTGATTATACAAAAAGATGCATTTTCATACTCTTTTCATTATCACAAGGTTCTTTTTTAACATACACTTAGCAAATATTCTTTGTTGGGATAATACATCGATATGTGGTATGGTGCTATAGACACATTTTTGCCATGAAGATAAACTGTGGGGGGAGGCTGATGTAATAGCACAGAAATAAATGAGGAAATGTTACATCTAATTATCAATTGTGGAGCTATGGCACATACTGATTGAATAAAAAAATAAGACTCAGAGGAGGGATGATAAAATGTATATTCGCTAAAATGTCACTCTAGGACATGACGGGCTGCTGTAGCTCCCCTCTAACAGCTAACTCACAATATGACCTAACATTTGACATGCAAAAGACAAATTAATGCGTTCTACTTATCCAACAGGCAGATGGAAGGATAAGGTACAAGAACCTTGTACCAAATGAAACAACCTCTAAGTATGGATGCCATAATTTTGAACAAGTGGAGCCATCAATACAAATTCAGATATTTTTTATATCAGTGGTAAGGTGAAGTCCTATATTATGAACAAAGTAGTGCTCCATATTCTGTATATTCATGATCATTATGCTCTTGGAATTTTACTGCCCACACTATTCTAGACATCGCACTCCGAGCCTGCCAAAATATTTGTTTTTACCTAATGCCCATCAAAGAAGCTTAATCAAGCCACAGATTGACGTCTAAACTACAATAAAACTGTAAGAAATCGGGTTATTGGTTGAGGGGAGTGTAAACCCCACTCAGGCAACATCTACAATCTTGCTAGGGTGAATCACAAAAGTCACCAAACTAACCAGTACTTAACCTTCTGGTAGCTTGGCACAAAGCAGTCAGGCTTAACTTAGAGACAAAGTATAAAGTATTTGCGCAGCACACAAACAGTAATAAACTGAAAACACATCACAAGAAAAATTCCAAATCCAATTTAGAAAAATAGAGTACATTTTAATAAATAAAACGATACCAGGACAACACAAATCAAATCAGTAGAACCGGAGATATGCAGTTTTAAAGATTCAGGTAGATATAGTGCCTAAAAGCAGAAAACAGCACTCATGGACATCTGATCGTGCTAGACCAGTGGAAAGTCACACGTTTAGGATGACCATGATGGAGCATATGCCAAATATAGGGACCAGGTTAATCCTACTGAAAAAGATACTGTCTCAAAGTCCAGTGCAAAGAATTCCATTTGCAGTGGAGGAGGTCTCAATGAGCAGGGAGAGCAATTGCGGATGATTGTCGCTGAAGCATGAAGAGCAGGCCTGGCGTTGCGAGCGGTAGTCACTGTTTTGCGAAGATCTGGTTTGGGTGTTTCTGAAGCTTGCCATTGGCAGTTACAGTGGTCTGTCATTGCTGTAGCGCAAAGTGCGGATCTCACATTGCCGTTCATCGCTGGTTGTCGCAGCAGGGTGAAGAGTCACATTCACTTGAGGTTTGCGTTTCTGGTTTTCACGGGCACAGAGTCTCAGCATGAATGGGCCCTTCTCTGTCAGAAATAGCCCAAAACCTCAGGATTTCTCCTTTTCTTGAAGAGGAGTGCACACTGATGCCAGCCAAGGGTCCAGGTCAGCAGGGCCAGCAACAGAAGGCAAACATGTAGAGGAGACCGTACAAAAAGGACTAGGTCCAACAGAAACTAGTTTTAGCTCTGAGAAAAATAATGAGATGAATTTTTGGTAAAACGTGAAGCTAAATTTTAAAAGTGTATTGGTAATTGTGGACCTTTTTATACCCACCATTAAATAATTAACTGGCATTATCAAACCATTTTATCATAGTAACCGTCCCTTTTTGGCACAATTCCAGAGTTTTATCACATTAAGGAAATATATGAACACATTATGTCCTACTGCTTGAAGTGTTCTGTGACTTACTTTGGAGAGCACAATGTAGTGAAAGGAATGTAAGCAAGATGCATAACAGAATCTATGATTTAGGTCTCTGTATGAGATGAAAGGTAATGCGCTTCCTTGCTATTATAATGCTACCATCCATGTGTTTAATTTAACAGTGGGTTAGTTCAATTAATTTATTCCAGGTTGGGTAGGCAGTGTGGGCAGGTAATTTGAGCATGTTCCAGAACAGACACTTGCTGCCAAAGTGAAGCAACAAATGAGTCATCAAAGTCAATACAAAGAAATGAGTCACATAGTGAAGCCCCTTACTGACATGCAAACAAAACAATAATGATAAAGACATTACAGTAATACAATAATTCTTGTTGTTTAAGCATTGGAGCACTATTGGTACAAACACGCTGATGAGATGGAATTTTAATACTTGCAGCATTGAGTTTGTAACATCACTCCCCTCCTAAAGTCCATCAATTAAAGGGAAACAGAGACTCTCACTTGCAGTAGTGAGCATGGAAGCGACAAAACAGGAGGGGAGCATGAATGGCAGTAGTGAGCTCCTGGGAATATTCTTCAGGGCCATACCCTTTCCAGGCAACAAAATAGCATGAGTTGTCATGGCGCATTTTCATGCCCTTGATAGCACTAACTTCGAACCCCCCCAATATTTATTTACTAACACAGCTGGTTTTAACAAGAAAGTATGAAAAACAGGATGAATCTTCATAGACTGGGGCAGTTTAAGCTCAAAGGTAACTGGATTAATCTGAGAGTTTACTTCACATGGCTCAATTAAATATTATGTAAAATGGCACTCCACAGGAATTTGATATATATTTCAACAACTTGAACGAAGATTAATGGGGTTTAAAATTTACGTACACCATAGAAAAGAGTAGAATCAGTTTCCTAGACATCACAATCTATGTGGAAAATGGAAAATTTGAGACCACATTGTACACAGAAGAAACTTTCAGCAGTCCCATTTGCCATGGCTCTAGCTTTCATCCTCAGCCATTGTTAAATAGCATCCCCTATAGAGAATTTCTGAGACTAAAAAGGAACTGTTCTACAAATGATAATTTTCAGGCTCACTGCAGGGAAGCATGGCAACTGTTCAAGAACAGAGTTTGCCAACATAATTATACACAGAGAGGCTATGCAAGATCCAAAATAAAAACCCGAATGGACACGTTGATTACCAAAAATGAACAACAAGAAATAAAGTCCAAAGATGGGACATCAGGCTCATATTAACTTGCAGTAAAGATAGCCAACAAATCAAGGGAATTTTTCAAAAATATCGGAATGTGTTAAGAGAAAATACAGATATAGGGGGAAAATTGAAACCTACAATGTAATGCCTGCAAAATCAGCAGAAATATGAAAGAGATAACAGATAAAATTACAAATCAATTAAAATAAATCAAAGAATAACATGTGAACCAACACGTAGTTTATATCTTGGAATGCAAGTGTTGTCTCAATAACAAGGTAGTACCATCTATCCTTTAAAAAAAGCTATTCATGCACACTTATGAGCGATTGAGAATAAAGATGCAATGTATGCAAGAGCCAAACATATCATGAAAGCGCTTGAAGGAGAGGCCTGGAAATCCATTACGTGCTATGGGATTGAACATGTTGTTAAATCTGAAAGAGGGGAAGACAGAGTTCATCTGTTGAGACAAAAAGAATCATGATAAATTATTAGATTACATACCAAGAATCCTCATGGGTTGAAAGAATGACATATTCATTTGGAATACAACAAGAGATTGTGAGATCATAAAAAATATCAGTACTAGGAAGATTTGGAATTACAACGATAATTGTCTCCCCTCCCAGAGCCAAGGGTTGCTCCGGGGATCCCACCCCCGGGGCCAAACTATATATGCAATGAGTAGGGGTGCAGGAGTGTAATGCTCCCTTCCCCAAGCCAATAGTGGCCCTGGTAACCCATTCCATGGGGCCAAAACATATATATTAAGCGGAGATGGGTACAAAGCCCACTCCCCGAGCCCTAATACATTCTTTGAACCCCATCGCCCAGGGCTGAATTACAATAAAAAGGGGAGGGGAGCTGCGTGGTCCCCCTGACCAAGCCTTTTGTGGCCCTGGAGACCTCACATCCTGGGGCCTCTCTAAATGTCAGGTGGTTGCCCCGGTGCCCACCCGGGATACCTGCCAAGCACCACCGCATACTGTGGGAGGCGGCATTGCTCCTCCCAGAAGGGAGCAACTATTCATGCTTACTCACTCAGGAGCAATATCTGTTCCCCTGCCAACATCATTGTGGTCAGGGAACAAAAAGTCTGCTCCATCTCAATGGGATAATTTTTAAAAGCTCCAGATGGGTGAGAGTAGAGATAGGCATGTTTGCTCCCATCTCGTGGGAGATTTAAAATGCTCCCGCTAGGCAGACAGAAGCAAACATATGTTTCCCTGCCCATGCTGGTGCAGACAGGACAACTACTGTGTCCCAGGGGTGGGCTCCCTGGGATGGAGTAATTGAGCCATCCTGTGGTTGGGGTCCACGGCAACTTTTTAGGCTTGAGGAGGGAGACCTCCCTCCATTTTGTGCCTCGGCCCAGGGGAGTGGGGTCCCAAGGGACTCATGGATGCTCATGGAGGGTGGCGGAGCACCTCCCTCCACCAAAAAAGAATTTGCACTGCCCCCCCAGTCCCTCGCCCACCTCAGGAGGGTTTTTAAAAGATGCGCAGGAGGTAGCTTTCTGCCAAATTTGGTGTAAATCTGTTCAGTGGTTTGGGCTGTAGCTTTGTCTAAAGTTTCTATGGAAAAATGAATGGGGAAAACGTGTTTAGAGAACACCCTTTTTCTCGGCCCCCACTTAACGTATCCCCTGAAACTTTCCAGTTAAGAACTGAGGTGTAAGAACTTTTTTTTTAAGTTCTGTGAAAATTCGTCAAACTGCGGTGAAGTAATTAGGAAAACAAAAAATTGCTTTTCCTATGGAATTGTGGTCTTAACTATCCTAACTATAATTACCTAGTGTCGAGTATGTATATATATATTTGAATTTAAATTTCTCCTCTTCCAAAACACTTCTTGCGACCCTGTAATTGAACTTCCACTCAATGGTAATGTTCGCCCTGTGGCATTTGAATAGACATGTTTCATTTTCTATCAGTTTTTAGTCACACAGTTTTTTATCATTGAACTGTATTTAACATCTTTCCAAGGGCTATGCTATATAAAAACATGCAAAGAAGTAATATCAACTGGAGTGGACACCTTGGAAAGATGTATGATGCTGGAGTTGAAAGATAAGAAGTCCAATTTATCTTGATGAGTGTCTCATTGTTACAAGCTCTGTAATTCAACTCTGGGTTCTCCTATATGATTGTTGCTCAAGCTTTGTGCAGTGAGAAGTAGAAGACCAAGCACCAAAACCAACAAAGAGTCTGTAGGACAACTTTACTCATGACCAGTTCAAGTGAGTAAAAACTTCAGCCAATGCACACATCTGCAAAACATAGTGGATAACCCAACAAGCCTATGCTTGCACAGGGCTCAATTAAATAAACTGATGGCTAAAGAGGGTTGACCCAAAGCACTTTTCAGAATATTGTATGTTGTATAGAGTACATAGTTTTGTTGTGGTGTGGTGTGTGTTGTGATGGCATGAAGTTTTGCCTTGGATGAAAGCAGCAAGGGTGCAATTCTTCCAATCAGAATACAGTGAAATAGAAATGCTCCTTTAATACAGAAGGAAAGCCATCGAATAATGAGCATTGAAGTGAGATAAGAAGGCCCTCTAGGCATAAGCAATGGCCTGACCCAAAGCCCATTGCATGCATTGTATTTTTTACATTTTCCATGGACCTCACCTAATGCATGTCAATTATTGTAGTGAAGTTTATTCCAGAAGCAGTTTTCTGAGAGTTGTTCGCTGTGCTCACCCTGTTATATGAGGATCATGTTTGGGCCACATTCCACCTAATTATAAGATTCCGTTAAACTTTCTTTTTTTCTGTAAATGACAATGTTTTTTCTTAATGTAGAGTCAGATGCCTATTGCTGTGTGTGGTGTGAGGTTGAAGGCAGGGCACACTGCTGTGGCCAGGCAGACACCCACTCCCCCTCCAGCTGGCAGCCAACATTGCGCTGCATATACCCATTCTGGGTGCTAGCAGGAGCCAGCTTTATTGTTTTGCTCCAACCCAGGGGGCCAGATTTTTTCTCTGCTCCTACCGGGCATAAGCAAAGCTGTGTTCCCTGCCCTACAGTGTGCGGGAAAGGAGTTAAGTTTATAATCCCCATCTTCACTCTCTCATGCAGGGAATAAGGCAGTGCCCCGGGTAATAGTGATCCTGAAAGTCTGGGTCTTCAGGCCACCTTATGACTCAGGGAAGTGGGCCTCCTGCGGCCTGCCCTAAATATGCATCTAAAGGTTCAGGGAGTGGGGCAGCTTTCCCCTTTCTCAAAATAAAGGCTTGCACTACCCTCCGGGTCTTGACCCACCCTGGTGGGGCCTATATTTCAAAAAGCCTGCCTGTGTTTTTGTTTAGGGGACCACAGACCCTCTGCAAATTCTCAATACTGTTACAAAATATACGTTTTTATGCCCCAGACTCCCCCCCACCTATGAGGCCTAGGGACACAGGGTATCTTTTTGCAGGACAGGGGAATCCTTGAGTCCTAAAATGGCTGCCATAATATCTTTGTTGATGTTGTGGCAGCCAATCAATCAGATCTTATCTTTAGATCTGTCGGGACTGTGGATCATCAGCGGCATAAACTCTACATACATTTTAAACCTTCATTTTTAAAAAACTCCTAAATGGATTTACACCAAATCATAAAAAAATCTAGCTTTCTGGCAAATTTGGCATAATTCCGTTCAGCCGTATTTGCACTATCGCTGTTCAATTTTCCTATGGAAAATTGCATGGAAAAAACATGGTTTGGGATCCCTCCTTTCCTTGGTCCCTGCTCAATGGATCACCCTGAAACTTTCCAGGAAGGAGCTGAGGTGGATAAGAGTTTTCTTGGCAAGATTTGTCAAACAGCGCCAGAGTTAGAAGCAAACCAAATAAATCCATTTTCTATGGAAACATGGTCCTAATATAGCTACCTAGTGGTGAGTGGTGTGCGGCTAATGCGAGCTATTGTAAATAACTTAAATGCAATGGGCCAATATGCATAGCACAGATAGCCAGTCGAGGAGGGCACAGCAACTTTTTGACCAGGGCTGACTGAGCGGTAACAGATGAGAAAGACAAATTCAACCTTTGGTTCAACCATAGACTTTGAAATGAAAAAATGGTAGCAGTCTGCAATGGAAGACTATATTTCATAAAAAGAACACAAAGATGCCTCCCATCCATATTCTTTATTTCATTCCCATGGTTGGCTTCCGGTGAAAGTCTAAAAGGCAGCCCTATATTCTGTTTTGCTTCCTATATGCTGTTTTGTTTCCGTAGGAAAGAGGGACACATAGGCTAATGGACACCACACTTGAAACAGGTAACTTACACCAATAAATAATACCAAATGAGGATGATTAATGTGATGGCTGGGAGGGTCTGGTAAGTAAACTTGATATACAATTTTTGGGGGATCATCCTGGATCAATGTTTGCCTTCCATATGTCACTGGGGTAAATACTTTTCTTGATTGTGCGTTTGTTAACTTAAGCCCAGCATTTCTATGTTCTTTTGAGAGCAGTCTGTTTATCTAGACTAAACTAATCCTAAAATCATTTTAATTTTCTTGTTCAGCCCTACAGGTCGATCTCTTTTGGATGAAACCTTAAAATACCATTGACAATAGCCAGACAAATGACCAATGCCTAACTTACTCGACGGCATACAAAAGGACTCAGAGTCCTACTCCTGTTTGGATAGAGGAGCATTAATTATGAAGATGCAGACTGGTGGATCAAGTAGCAAACGTTAATTAATTGGTTGTGGTTTGTTTGATATGTCACATAATGGACACAGCTAAATGTTGTAGTTTCAGTGATCAATCGGGTACATGCAGCTAGTTGTGTGGTTGTTTGGGATTGGTACGAGGTTGATTCTTAGTTAAAGGCACACCACTGAGTCAGGCTATGCCCCATCCCCTTGCTCCTCATGCACCATGATTACCCTGACTCTCCAATGTTGTCATTTTAGTTTTGCATTCCATGGGACTTGTCTTCAGCAAGAAAACTCCATGGCACTTCTACTCTGTGTTTCAGCCTGACACCCAAGACAGATAAAGCCAGATGAAAGCAGTTGCACTGTCCATTTGTATTCAGTATCATTTTATAAATAGATTTTTGTGTAGGTCATGCCTATTTTGCTTTTGTCTAGTCTAGGCAACTAATGAATAGCTAACCAGGGAAGTCTGAGGTCTACTAAAGAAAAAGACTGTTTGAATTCAGTAACTGAACTGTCATCTTTCTTCCATGACCGATGTGATGTTATGTTCTGCTTATGGATTTGATGAATGGTGTGTTTGTCTATTACTCACCTTTCCCTAATTCCTACTACCCATCTATTCATGAAACCCGTAACCCTTTTCCCCTAAGTTATGTGATTGGTTGAGGTGAGTTGATTTCCACCATCAACAGATCTTACACCTGATGGGGCAGATGCAGTTAAAGTGACAAAAAATGTGTGAATTTAGCCATGCCACCCCTCTTACCCAGGCAACAAAAGGGATATCATAGTACAGAGACTTAATTACAACAACATTTGGCCAAGGATAGGTTGTGTGCACTTTTTTCCACAATCTATTCTCGACGGTTTCTAATGAAATAACCTTCTCCTGAGTCCTGACGCCTGATTTTTGAATGCTTCATTATGTGTACTGTAGTAAATAACTCAACACAATGTTTTTTCATGATGGTCTCAGACTTGTGATGTCTTCCATGTTAGTGCTGGACCACCAGCATTAAGAAGGTCCTTTGGAAAACCCTGAAGTGAGGATGCCCATTGGAAGAGGTAACAGACATCACGTAATCCACGCAGGTAAGAAAGAAGCCCTCAGGAAGTAGGGATTGTTATTTTGGTGTATGTTGACAGACCCCCATTAGCGGTCATTTGTTACAGAGGGTGG
Source organism: Calotriton arnoldi (assembly GCA_963921515.1). Lineage (NCBI taxonomy): Eukaryota > Metazoa > Chordata > Amphibia > Caudata > Salamandridae > Calotriton > Calotriton arnoldi. Next base: position 420,194 of record CAWUFW010006155.1, read on the forward strand.
AGCAAGGGCAATAAGTAAGCGCCACACAACTTTTACTAATGGGAGGAAAATATGCAGTACAGCCTGATCAAGCCATCATAGTCAGTTTTGTGTTTTGACCTTGGAACGTACAGTGTCTGCCAACTGCTTTGCCATGGAACAGGTGCAGAGGACAGCCTCTCATCACTACATTGGTAGTGCTTCCTGTTTAATTATCAGTGATATTACACCAACTAATAATGCTAAGACATAGGTGCAAGTTAAAAATCTAACCCATTTATTAAGAAAAAAATAAACTCTCACTCTCTCCCCACACACCTGGTCTAAACCCTTGCCCAGGAAAGTCAATAAACATTAAAAACAAGTACTCTGTCACCATTCTCAAATTGTCCTGCATACCCTCTCTTCCCAGACAACTACACTACCATGTCCCCAACTGTTCCCACCCTCATCACCCAAAACAACTGTTACACCCACTCCCTCTTCATAACAAATAGGCCTCCACCACCTCCATTCGCCTTGCAAAGTTCTTGATGGCCCTTCTCTAGTTCCTCCAGGTCCTGAGTGATTGCATGGAGGAGGGCAGAAGCAGCTGGTGATGATTTGCATGGGGGTGGCGTTGGTGGCTGGAAATCTAGGCGCCCAAGGGAGAGGCAATGATGTTTCCGGGGTCCCTCCGGCTGGTGGTCCAAGGCAATGATGGCTACTGCCTCTTCTTCCTCTTCCTCCAGGACCACCAGCTGTCACTACTCAGCTGTAATTGGCTCCATTTGTGGAGGTGCAGCCAAGCGGCTGTCTCATGCCGGGAGTGGGCCTCTAGTACAGGTCCTCCAGCAGGAATAGCTAGATGATCTAAAGAAAGTAAAAAAGAACATGAATTGTAGGTCTCAAAACAAATATGTATTTAGATGCTGTTATACAGTAACAGATCATTGCTGGTCCCCTTTGGGATAATATTTTATCAGGAAGGAGAGATTGTTGCTTGTGCTGTATGTTGAAAGACACCATTGGTGATCACTCTTTACGGATGGTAGGGCAGGGACAGTAAGTAGTAACAGTTACTACTAATGATGGGAGGATGGATGCTGCTCAGCCTTGTCAAGCCATTAAAGGGTGGGAGGGCTGTGTATTGTCATATTCAGTTTTCCAACACTGGTTGCAGGGGCGTGTAATGGACTGGAGGAGATAACATAAGTAAGTAACCTACTTAACATTTCATGGCAAGGGATCACAAGGAGGGAATGACTAAACACTAGAGAGAGTGAAGGAGTTCAACACAGTCAGATGATTGTGATGATGCAGGTGCAAAGGACAGCCTCTGTTTTCAACTATATTGCTGGAGCTTCGTCTTTAATTAACTGTGATGATACACTAACCAGTAATGCAATGACAGATATTCTGGAGAAAACAGAAACCCATCTATCAATACAAAAATATAAACTTTAACCCTCTCCTCCCACAATGGCCACAAATACTCCCCTAAGTCAAAGGATCTTGTCCCTCAGCTGTCTTTCCTACCCTCACCTCCCACAACAGGCCCAACCTAAAAACCTCAAAAATGTTCTAGATCTATGTCCACAATTGTCCTTTCCACCCTCAATTCCCACAATTATAGTTGCACCCTATAAAAAATCGGCCTCCACAACTTTAAGCCTCAACATCAGTTCCTGCAGGCCCTGACTGAATTCCTGCAGGCCTTTAACATGTTGCTGGAGGAGGGCCTCTGTGATTGCTGTTGGGGAAGCTGGGAATGACTGCCTGCAGGGGTGTTGATGGCATTACTGGGATGCCTCCAGCTGGTGGACTGAGGCCGTAGTGGCTGCCTCATTCTCATCTTCCTCAAGGATCACCAGCCCAGGATACTCCACCGCAATTGCCTCTATTTTTTGGAGGTGCAGCTAAGCTGCTATCTCCTTCCGGGAGTGGGACTCCAGGGCAGATCCTCTGGCGTAGCAGGTATATGTTCCAGAGAATGAAGAAAAGAACATGAATTGCAGTATGTTCTGCACTTATTTTTGTAGTCGTACAGTAGCACAACATTGCCGGTCCCCTACGGTCATTAGAAATTTTTTGATGTGAATCTTTATCACAGGGCTCAGTTTTTATCCCATATATATTTCACATAAAAAAGTAGCAGTGCATGGTATGAATTAATCCATGACAACCACCATAATCAAACATAGACTTTTGACTAAAACAAATGAAATGGTAAAATGATTTCATGTGGTGACACTTGCAACACACACTTAATGTGTGAATAAAAGAATGAGCTGCCAAAATAAATATATATTGTCATTGATGATTGTGGCACATTACATTTTTTTCTGCATAATTTATGTATGCAACATTAATAGAGTCATTCTTGCTGAGCAGCATGTTTTTTGGGACAGCTAATGGCATGTCATCATAAATTCCAATGGCCCTGCCATCCTGGGTCCGGTCTGAGTTCCACACTTCACCCTCCACCCCAAATAGTGTTCAACAAATTCTTTTTCCCAGACCCATGGAACAAGTATGTGGAGGGTAAAGTGGCTTGGGTTATGTTTATCTTTAGCTTTGGATAGGTTGAATGTCATGTACTTAGTTGCATGGTTAATGGCATGTAAAATATGGATCAGAAATGGAAGTCATGAAAAATAGTCAATTAGATAGAAACTGTGAGAGAAATGTGGCACATGCCAAGATGGGTTTGTAATTTGTAGGCTGGCTGGGACAGAATTGGGAAAGTGGTGGGTATGAGTGGACACTTGCATGGCGCCTTTTGTTCTACTGATGTAATGAATAGAAGGATGACACAGAAACATAGGAGGCTGGATAATTTATGAAAGGATTGCTAATTGGGCTTGGAGGAAAGGAAGGAATATCTTAGCAAATGCAGCAGCTATCACTGAGAAAGATAAGTGTCTTACCATTCTTCTTAGCAGCCACTTCTTCCCCCTCAACAGGATGGTCTTTGTCCTCCTCCTCAGCAGGTGCCTGGAGTACTTCAAGACTTAGCAAAAATATAACACACATATTTAGATATCCATAACCAACACAATATTTTGCACAAGTTGCAAAAACAGTAACTCACTGTTAGGCCTGACATCCTTGGTGTGGTATTCCAGCAAACCTTTTCGCTTCACTTCCTTACTTTGCTGTCTATGCTTTTGTTGGCATTGAGAGTTTGTGCACTTTACCCCTCCTAACCAGTGCTGAAGTGCTTATGTGCTCCTTCTAAAGCACTTAATTGGCACATTTCATTTACTTGTAAGTCCCTAGTAAAGGGTACTACCTATACCCAGGGCCTGTAAATGAAATGCTATTGGTAGGCATGCAGCACTCATAGTGCCGCCCATTGTGCCGCATGTAGCCTTTTAAAACCTGTCTCAGGCCTGCCACTGCAGCCTATAGTGCAGGTTTAAACTGACATTTCGATCTTGCAAAATAAACCTTTTGCCAGGGCTAGACCTTTGTATGTAACATCTATATGTCACCCCAAAGGTAAATCCTAACCACCCATAGGACAAGGTACATTGTATTTAAAAAGTAGGGCATATGTGTTTTAGTTTTATATATCCTCACAGTGATAACTCCTAAAGTTGTTTTCGCTGTTGTAAGGCCTACCTCTCCTGTAGGGTAACACTTGGTTACTTTATTACATTTAATCAGTGCTAACTCTAGATTGGATGCAGGTAGATATATGCTGTTTGCATTCAAATAAATTGTAATTTAAAATCCTCTTTAATTATGAAGTTGGATTTTTAGTTCTAATATTGAAAATGCCCCGTAGTGGGCAAAAGAACGATGGATTTAACCCAGATCTTTTGACTGGGGGAGAATGTCTGCATTGTCAGCATTCCGTCCATCATTTGTTTGCTGTAACACTTTTAGAATGTTGGCATTATCTTGCCCAAACCAACTGTGCCTTCCTGTAAGTGTCCTTGGCATGTGTGACTCTGAATCACTCTGCTATTGGGGTTTGTGTATTGCTTCCAGACAGTATGATAAAAGGAGCTTAGTTGTGGACAGGATGGACTATCTTGGCAGGATTGCTGGGGAGGGGAAGTACCAGCCCATTTTCACTCTAAAGGGCTTTACCTCCAGCACATACAAATGAACCTGACAACAGGCTGGCTCTGCCTTTTGCCACCCCTACAGTTTAGGAGCCAAACACTGGTTAAGGGAAATATCTGACCAGACCCAGTTTTTGGGGGTAGGTCAGGGAATTCCCCAGACAAAGGCTGCCACCAAGTATAAAATACAGCCTTCAGAACCTTCCATCAAAACACTCCTGGACCTGTAGAAGAAAAACTGCTCTGCTGCCAAAAGGGCCACCCTGGTGCTTGAACAACTGCCCTGCTGCTTGAAGGTCTGCCTTGATGTGTGAAGAAGTAAAGCAGTTGGCCCTGCTTTCCTTCATCCTAGGCTCCCCAGACGTGACTACAAGGGTCAGTGTTCTGAACTCCTGTTTGCACTACAGGGATACAACACATTTCCAGGGGCCTTCCTGCACCTGCCCAGCTGACCACATCACCTGGACAAGCCTAAGCTCTGTTGCTGGCCTCTGCTGGAGTAAGTCCTGATGCCCAAGAGGTGCCCACACCCCAGGTCCTGGACTCTTGGCCGGAGTCAGCGTGTACCCCTTCTGGCATGACTGAAGGTTTCACCAGAACCGACTTAGTGTGATGCAACCTGATGCAGGACCTCACACAACAGCATCTCAGAGCTGCTGATTGGGAGCTTCACTGGAACTGATGCATTGTGAAGCAGCACCTTGCAGCACTGGATTGGTGGCAGCCTAACCAAAACCAACACAGTGTGATACAAACCAATGCAGACCGTCACATTGCATCACCGTGCTGCTTCTGACCTGCGGCTTCACCGGAACTGACATAGTACGGCACAGACTGACACTGGACCTCACATCGCAACACCACGGACACAAAGAAACAACTCCCAGCAGGCCGAACATGCTTAAGTACCGATAATGCTTTGAAAGATTTAGTTGACATTTTAAAAAGCAATTATTCAACCATTCAACATTATATTTTTTTCATAAGTGAGGGACAAAGCTACGAAAGAATGAGAAGAAAATTAAAGGTTGGAAGGGAATGAAAAGGGCATCTATTGATATTCTGCAATGCTTCAGTGATGACATCATAGAGCCTTATATGTAGCAATCTGTTGGGGGTCCATGGTGACCATCTATTTTTCTGTACTGAATATTTGCTCAATCAAGTCTTCTGTTAACCTACATGTTGTGAATGCTCAAGTCTGCCTTCCTGTTCACGTTACCAACAATCTTCTTCTGTTAACATAACACAAGATATGTAAAAAAGGGGCAAGGAAAAGTAGTAAAAATGGAGGGAAAGAAAAATATAGAGATGGGGAAGACAGTTGCAGAAACTGAGAAAATATAAAGGAAAATACAAGGGGCCATGTATGCAGGATTAAAGAAAACACAAACGTAGATGGAGGAAGATGGAAAAATGGAAAATACACAGGCCCACAATGCATATAATTGTTATAAGCAAGAAATCCTTTTCCTCCAATTGCTTTATACAGCTTTTATATTTTGTCACTCAGAAAGCTATGGTCAAAGTCAGTCTCCCTTCGTGCACTGTACCGCAGAGAGATGAGAGGTGACATGTAAAAGAGGGATGAGGCAAAGGATTCTGCCACCGTGGCAAAAGGGGGAGAGGGACAAAATTGAGAAACGAGGATGTCAGCTGCGGAAAAGGGGAATGCAGAAAACACATGGAACTATGCGGGTATAATGAACATTAAGTTAGATCCAGGGAAGTTGGGGAAAAGGGGAAATACAGAAAACCATAATATATACGGGGTGGGGATAGTTAAAAGTAAGAAATAATAAACATCACTTACCAGCAGGAACGGCTTCTGCCAAGGCTGAGGCATCTCCTGCAGTGCCATTGTTCTGGACAAATGATATTGCTACTCCCCTCCATTCTTACATTGTTGCTATTGATGGACAAAATCACTGTCCTTTTGCATGTTTCACCTCATGTAGATGGAGACTCTGTAGTAACACACATGTATGTTGTGCAATTATATTATTTTAGAAATACGCTGCTGTAAAGACGATCCAAATGGAAGTAAAGTGGAGTAAGCTCTTTATTTAATTCCTTACACATGTACAGAAGCCCAGGTCGCGGGGAAGCAGGTACAGTCTGTTTGGGTCGATCATCAGCTCTCATCTGTCAAAATTCCAGAATGCCAGCTGATGACTCGAGACAGAACAGACGCAACAGCATCCCAAAGCGGACACGTAGCAGGACAATCACAACACATCTTCCCCCTTATGACCAAAAACACAAAAAAGTAAAAGAAGAGAAATATTACAATATTTACAGTGGAAACAGTAAATAGTACGTCTGTCTAAAATACGAGAAAGAACAAGGCATACTAAGAAGATAAACTAAAAACGACTGTATGGAATGTGATAAACATGTGTGGAAACAGTTTCTTGACCCAAGAAAACATGAAACACCTTATGTAAAAGATTAGGAAGCCCATGAGAGGTGCAACTCACAACAAGATAACTGTGAGCGAGCACACTCACAAAAACTACTCACAGATATAATCTGTTAGCTTTTTAGGCTTCACTACGGGATGGTCAGCTCTACTGGTTCTTGAGCTCGTAGCAGCCCTATATCCTACAGGAGTATGGGCATTTAATTTTTGAAAAGATTGCTGTCTGACCACAAAATCCTGCTCACTGGAGTGCCCACTTTCATCCTACAACCACCAACCGCTATTAAGTGTCCATCACCATTTGCACTGACAGAAGATTCAGTACACTCTTTGCCTTTGCACAGAGACACAGGAGAGAAATGCCGCACCTTGACATCACTCAGCAAAGCAGAATTGCAAAACACTTTGCTGATCGTAAGAGGTTGAGAAAATCTGTTCTAGCCTTTACCAACGTGGCCACTCCTTCTGACTCTTACAACATCTCCAGCCTTTAATAGAACAGGCCGGCTGTTATGTCATAAAATCTTTTGGACACACACTAGGCTTTTTCTAGATTACTCTCAATGTCCAAAGCCAACCAATTGACTCTTCCGGCTGCAGTTACCCACCCCACATTGTTCGTTGACATAGCATGAGGTCAAATAGACAAAGGCTTGTACTGATGCATGGGGTGATGCGATATGTTTTCAATGTTTTGAAAACCTTGGATTTCTATGCTGCGTTGTTATTTGCACGCCAGCTCGACAATTCCCTTAATGCCACGGCACCGTTACTGTTGTGTTCAATAATAACTTCTCAGGAGTCCGGTTTGGTTCACTGTAGATATTTATTGGAGTGCGAGTAACACGCTGGTAATCCCTGTCCAGCCAGCGATAACTGACTCTCCAGGAATCCTAATGCGTAACACGTGGAACATTACAAGCATGCCATGACAACCATGGAACAACTTATTTAAAGGTATAGGTAGTGCGGTATATGTATATACAGTAATGCCTAACTGTGTGAATACAACACATCATCTTCCCTTAAATAATACAAAAATAAAACAAAACAAAAGCAAGAAAATAAATCAAAAAACATAAATGATCACACAAGTAATAATGTAATGAGATTAGAAGTCACCACATATGTAATCCTGCAAATATCTGGGTGGACACCTAGGTCTATGCATAGCAAGTCTAGGTCTATGCGCAGGAATGCTGTTGCCAGTATCTCCAATACTTTCATCACTTGTCCTTGAAGGAATATTAACGAATTCTTCATCGCTCATGAATAAATGAGGGTTACAATTATCAATTCTTTCCTTTACACCACTTTCTCTGCCATTTTTCTTTTTATAAAGAGCAACCCTTCTTAGGTTCCAGTTTTCACCATTGTACAAAGTAATAAAATCTTTATAAACAGATTTCACCTTGTATGGACCCCGAAACTTTGTAAGACCACCACTCACCCTACCCGATTTGACCTTAACAAAGTCGTTGGTTTCTATGTTCCCTTTACATGCGATAAGTTCACCATGTTCTTCTCTCACCTTAGGATTATCCATGCCTACGAACACTTTCATCCAGGCAGGAATTAACTTTGTGCTTGCAGAACGTCCTCTCATCACAAAAAAAGGAACCCTTCCCGAAACCGTATTTTCTGTTGTGCGAAAGGCCCATACCAAATCATTTACAACTTGTTTGACATCTCTTTTGCTAGTGATAGCCAACTGTATGACTCCTTTTATCATGCGGTTGGCCCTTTCTACAATACCGTTTCCCTGTGGGTTATAGAGTGTTGTTCTACTATGTACAATACCACATGATTTAAGATAATCAGTCATTTCCTTAGAAACTAACTGTGTGCCATTATCTGTAATCAATTTCACAGGATATCCCTCTTCTCTAAAAACTTCTTCAAGAATTTGTATAGTCTTCTTCGTGGTAATTTCACTCATGAATTTCACTACCAACCATTTTGACATGACATCTACCATAACTAAACCAAACCTGGAATCCATCCCTAAACAAGATACTGGCCCTATAAAATCTAGACATACTGTATGCCAAGGCAAACCAGGATTTTCAATAGTACCCATATCCAACTGGTTTCCAACCTTAAGCCTCTTTTCACTCTCCATACAATCGGTACATCTCTCCACCCATTCAGACACTTGCTGGTCCATTGTCGGCCACCAAAAATGTTCCCTTAATCTTTTCTTGGTGAGCGATTGTCCCATATGACCCTCATGAGCCAACTTAAACAATTTATATCTTAAGTCCTGTGGAGGAACAAATTTATCATCTTTCATGATAAAATTTCCTTCCTTATCAGAAATAGATAAAACGTCTAAAACTTTTCCAAAAGGTCTCACTTCAATGGGTAAAGAACTTTCACGTCTACCACCTTTAACTATTAACTCCTTAACAATTCGTAGTGCCTCATCCTTACCTATACTCTCATTCCACATAACTTTGTCAACTGCCCCATTACATGCTTCTACTACTTCTTCCACTAAAGCAACTGCTCCTTCACAATTGAAAGCTTCCACCTGCACTTTATCCACCTCATACCACGGTAAAGGTAATCTTGATAAACCATCTGCTTGACAATTTTTCCATCCCGCAATATATTCTATTTTATACGTGAATTCTTGCAAACGTGCAGCCAGTCTTGCAAGTCTTGCTGATCCTTTTCCTGCCCCACCTGGAGATAAAATTTTTATTAAAGGTTTATGGTCAGTGCGTAAAATGAATTGAAATCCCCATAAATACATGCGGAAGTATTCAGTGGCCCATGCTGCAGCCAAAGCTTCTCTCTCTATCACCGAGTAGTTCCTCTCAGAAACAGTAAGAGATCTTGAAGCAAAGGCAATGGTTCTCAACCCTTCACTATGTATTTGTTCTAAAACTGCACCTAAGCCAACTGCACTAGCATCCACAGTGAGTACAGATTTCAACCTTGTGTCAAAAGGGGTCAACACTTTAGCTTCACATATTTCTCTTTTGATATTTTCAAATGTACTTTGTTGGTTATCTGACCACACATATTTACAACCCTTCCTGAGTAATTCTTTTATGTGTTCTGTTTTTCGACGAAATTGTGTACAAATTTTGCATAGTACTCTATGAGACCAAGAAAAGACCTAAGTTGGTCTTTATCAGTGGGCACTGGGGCTTTTCTTATGGCTTCCAGAAGATCACGTTTTGGTTTGATCCCCCTGCAAATATAGTGTATCCCAGATACTCTACTTCCTCAACACAAAATTTGCACTTTTCTTTTTTAAGAGTAAGTCCAGCATCTCCCATTTTACACAAAACTTCCTTCAAAACAAAATTATGCTGTTCTTTTGTTCCACCAAATACTAATACATCGTCCTGAAAATATACCACATTTGTAATATCCCTCAACACCACACCCATCATCCTCTGAAAAACTCCCGCAGCAGAAGCCAATCCAAACGGCATTCTATTAAATTGAAATATTCCTTCCATAGTAATGAACGCCGTTAACGGTTTTGACTACTCGTGGAGTTTAATCTGGTGATACGCACTGCGTAAATCTAATTTCGAAAAGTATTTTCCACCTTTTAAAGACAAAATGAGCTCATTAATGTTTGGTAACGGGTAATTATCAATCACAATATTCTGATTAAGAGTGCGTAAGTCCACACAGAACCTATAACTACCATCAGGTTTGCCCGTGATCACAACTGGCGAAATCCAACTAGAAGTCTCTATTTGTTCAATGATGCCTTGTTTTACCATATTGTTGAGCATGCGTTTAACTTCTTCCCTAGCAATAATGGGTATTTTCTGTGAGAAGTTGGCCTAGTATATGCTGTCCACTAATTATAGTGGGCACCTTGCACCAGTCCAAACAACCCCTTATTGGAGATAGGTTAAAGACAACCTTATTGAAAGCTATCCTAGTGGTAGCTATGGAGAGCAGCCTTCAGGCTAAGTCTTGAAGGAATGTAAAGCAGCTTGTTTTACCAGTCTATAATCTCTTGAGTGACCAAATGAAAGAGCACCACACCAGGTATATATTCAAAATATATGTATTTATTGCTAAACACACCCCTCTAGTCTCTTTATGAGGCTAGAGTTCGAAGTACATAAGTTAGAAGTTATTTAAACACAGTAATAGCACAAATACACGTTTGGGCCCTAGGGGCGTACCAAACCATATACCAATAAAGTGGTATGCGAACCACGACTGAACTAGACACTAGGCCTAGAGCCTCTAGAAGTGCTTGGACCACAAGGAACCACCCAAGGTAGTGACACAGGGGACCCACGGGAGACGCGTGCAGTGTAAATACACAACCGCGATACGCCGTTGACTTCTATGGAGAAAGTCGGGATTGGGAAATTAGAGAAAAGGGACACTTAAAAGAGGACTTGGACAAAACCCTTTGAGATCTAGGACTTTGAAGAGTCTCTACCCACGGGAGCACCAGAGTACTCGTGTTACCTCACCCAGGGAAGCCGGGTGCATAGGTGCCTTTCGGGGTCGGGTTTCGTCGTCGATTCGAATGGCGATCTGCTGCAAAGTGCTGCTGGCGGCCAAGAGAAAAGTGTCCGGGTGGATCCAAGAGTGGATCGGAGTTCGGAAGAACCTGAAAGCAGAGGGGACAGAGTCTGGGTCACTAGCCAGTGACCAGGAAGGCGATGGACAGATGCCCACCGATGTCGAGTGCTTCAGGTGCGTTGACGGTCGTCTTGACTCTTCAGCCACGAGGTCCAGGAGGCGTTGTCAGCAACCAGGAGCAGGATTCGGGCTGGTACACAATGTCTATCGAGTGCTGAGGTATCGGCGACCGGATTGAACCCAACAAGCCTTGGCAACAGCAAGTCTTGGTGAAGATGTAGATCGTCGATGGTGCAGACCAGCAAGGTCTGTGGAACTCACCCAGCAAGGGTAAGTGAGGGCAGGCCTGGAGCAACCAGGATGCCAAGTTAGAAAAGGATTGGCCTTCGTTAAGGGCTACTAGCCAACGGGCTAGCGACCGCAAAGGAGCCTCGTGACGCCGCACGTGGATCTGGCTTACAGGACACTCGTGGAGTGGGGGCCAGTGATCTTTGGTGCAGGTAGTGCTGGAGGCTAGGGCTACTCGGAGCCCAAAGCACGACTTCTTGGGAGACCCAGAAGAGGATGCACTTGCAAATGTGCTCGGTGTCCAGGGGTCACGGTCTCAAGTCACCCACGATAGCCACGGGCCTCAGCTTTGCTGGGGACTCAGGGTAGCCTCGGGGAAGTCTGAGAATCCACCTCTGGTGATGCGATGACTTCGGCGTCCGACAGGAGCTTCAGAAATGCGAACCAGACAGATGCTTCTTTGGTGCCTGCCAAGCAGGGAGTCACTCCTTGACCCCAAGGGAGATTCTTCTGTCCTCTAATCGTGAGTAGAGCGTCGAAGGTCCAGGATTCAGTTACAGAGTTTCGTCCAGGGATAATCTAAAGTCCTAAGGACTGGGTTCCTACCTTTATACTAAAGATAGGGGTTGGACTACTCTGTGGCCCCACCTATGGGTGGGTCAGGGCAGAGGGGTGGCTACACCCCTTTCCCTTTGTCCAGTTTGTGCCAAAGCAGGGGCTGCAAGCCCTGATCCGGTTTGAACTGGGGTATGCACGGGGACACCAAATGTGCCCCCAGTGCAGGACTTCAAAGCACCCGAAAGTGCTCCCGCCCAGCCCCAATACACATTATCCTGTCTGGGGAGGTGGTCACACCTCCCTGGGACAGGAAACCTATTGTCCAGGCCTCCCCTGCCGGAGTTTCGTCCAGCAGCAGGAGGCCAGACTCGTGTCTGTGGCAGCAGCATCCATTTTGTGATGCCAGGGCTCTGGAAAGAAGTTACCGGACTAGTCAGAGTTAACATGTCTTTCCCTCTAGAAGGGTGGAATGCTACCCCCGCCGCCAGGATTGGCGGGGGTAGTATTCCAAGATGTTTGACACCAAACACGACATGTTTAGGTGCAGCCATTCCAAAGTTAGCATTTTACCGCGAGGATATAATGCGCTTAAGAGTATATGGTCAGGCTGCACTACAAACAGCATCAGAGATGGTCTCCGAACGCTGCAGAGGGGCCCTGCTCATGCAGGGGCACCCTCTCACATAGGAACCATGCACTCTGCCTTTAGGATTGATAAGGCCTGCCTTAGGAGTGACTTATAGGTTTATATGTGTGTATGTATTTAGTGATATAGGTAACCTACATCACAGTAAGGGGTGCATGCACCACCTTACCCAGGCTGCAGTAGCAGACCTGTTGTGTCAGTTTGGATGGCCTTCCAGGGGTGGCATAATACATGCTGCAGCCCCTGGCAGGCCTCTGAGGTACCTATGCCCTTGGTACATAGTATACCATATACTAGGGACTTATAAGGGCACTCCAGATCCCAATCAGTGATGTGCCTAAGGCACATGGAAACCATTTTAGAGAGGAAGCAGCTAGGCTGGGGTTCTGATTAGCAGGGCCCCAGCCAGACTAATGTCGAAAAACAGTGAAGCATCAGCAAAAAGTGGGGGTACCCATGTGAAGCAGATCCTACTCTCCTACACAACCCCCCCAAACGTAGGGACATTAAACTAACCTTGCCCAGTTAAGTCTTCATGTTCTAAGTGGAAATACCTAGAGAGTCCATCTGCATTCGCATGGTTACTCCCAGGCCTATGTTCCACTGTAAAGTCCATCCCTTGTAGGGAAATGGACCACCTAAGCAGTTTGGGGTTTTCACCCTTCATTTGTTTTAGCCATAAGAGGGGCTTATGGTCTGTCTGAACCAGGAAGTGTGTACCAAACAAGTATGGCCTCAACTTCTTCAGAGCCCAGACCACAGCAAAGGCCTCCCTCTCTATGGCTGACCAACGTTTCTCTCTAGGGGTCAGCCTTCTGCTAATGAAAGCTACTGGCTGATCCTGACCTTCTTCATTCAATTGTGACAGTACAGCCCCTACCCCCAATTCAGATGCATCAGTTTGAACAATGAACTTCTTGGAGTAATCAGGACTCTGCAGAATTGGAGCAGTGCACATGGCCTGCTTCAGGTCATCAAATGCCTTTTGACAGCTAACTGTCCACTGAACCTTTTTGGGCATTTTCTTAGAAGTTAAGTCATTCAGGGGTGTCACTATTGATCCATACCCCTTGACAAATCTCCTATAGTACCCAGTCAGGCCTAAGAAGGCTCTCACCTGAGTCTGGGTAGTGGGAGCAGTCCAGTCCATGATGGTCTGGATCTTGCTCTGCAAAGGTTGAACCTGGCCTCCACCCACAAGGTGGCCCAGGTACACAACCTGACTCTGCCCTATCTGGCACTTAGTGGCCTTGATAGTCAGGCCTGCCTTTTGCAGGGCCTGTAACACATTCCTGAGGTGGACCAGGTGATCCTCCCAGGTGGAGCTAAAGACAGCAATATCATCTAGATATGCTGCACTATAGGCTTCAGACCTGTGAGAACTGTATTCACCAGCCTCTGGAAAGTGGCAGGTGCATTCTTCAGACCAAAGGGCATTACCACAAATTGATAGTGCCCACTAGGGGTTGAGAATGCTGTTTTGGGCTTTGCAGTATCAGCTAGTCTGATCTGCCAGTAGCCAGCTGTTATGTCAAATGTGCTGAGATATTTGGCAGAGGCCAAAGTATCTATGAGCTCATCTGCCCTGGGTATTGGATGGGCATCAGTCCTAGTGACTGCATTGAGACCCCTGTAGTCCACACAAAACCTCATCTCTCTTTTTCCACCACTGGTGTGAGGTTTTGGTACAAGGACCACTGGACTAGCCCAAGGGCTATCTGAGGGTTCAATAACTCCCAATTCCAACATTTTCTGGACTTCAGTCCTGATACAGTCCCTGACATGGTCAGGTTGCCTATAAATCTTGTTTTTAATAGGCAGACTGTCCCCAGTGTCCACTTCATGAGTGCACCAGGTGGTCTGACTGGGTGTCAGTGAAAACATATGTCTAAACTGATTGAGGACTTGCCTGCAATCAGTTTGTTGCTGGGTAGTGAGGCTGCCTGCCAAGGCTACACCATCAACTGACCCATCGTCAGGGTTCTGTGAGAGCAGGTCAGGGAGTGGGTCACTCTCTTCCTCCTGCCCTTCATCAGTAGCCATGAGCAAGCCCATGTCTGCCCTGTCCACATATGGTTTTAACCTGTTGACATGGAGAACCCTGTGGGGACTCCTGGGTGTTCCTAGGTCTACTAAATAAGTGACCTCACCCTTCTGCTCAACAATAGTGTGGGGTCCACTCCATTTATCTTGGAGAGCTGCTGGGGCCACTGGCTCCAACACCCACACCTTCTGTCCTGGCTGGTAAACAGTCAGAACAGCCTTTTGGTCATGCCAGGCCTTTTGAAGTTCCTGGCTAGCCTCAAGGTTTTTGGTTGCCTTTTTCATGTACTCAGCCATCCTGGAGCGGAGACCAAGTACATAGTCCACTATATCTTGCTTTGGGGGCTTGAGAGGTAACTCCCATCCTTCCTTCACCAAGCACAGTGGACCCCTCACAGGGTGGCCAAACAGAAGTTCAAAAGGGCTGTAACCAACCCCCTTCTGAGGCACCTCCCTATATGCGAATAAAAGGCAGGGCAAGAGTATGTCCCATCTACGCCTAAGCTTTTCTGGGAGCCCTTTAATCATGCCCTTCAAGGTTTTGTTGAATCTCTCAACTAAACCATTGCATTGTGGGTGATAGGGTGTGGTGAACTTATAAGTCACTCCACACTCCTTCCACATTGCTTTTAAGTACCCAGACATGAAGTTAGCACCCCTGTCTGATACTACCTCCTTAGGAAAGCCCACTCTTGAGAAGATTCCCAGGAGGGCCCTTGCCACCACAGGTGCTGTAGTGGTCCTGAGGGGAATAGCTTCTGGGTACCTGGTGGCATGATCCACTACCACCAGGATAAACCTGTGCCCAGAGGCTGTTTGGGGATCCATGGGACCAACAATGTCAATCCCTACCCTTTCAAAGGGCACCCCCACCACAGGTACTGGTATCAGGGGGCCTTTGTAGTGCCACCTGCCTTGCCACTGGCTTGGCAGGTTACACAGGAGCGACAAAACTCCTTACTGTCTTCAGACATGTGGGGCCAGTGAAAGTGAGGGACAATTCTGTCCCAAGTCTTGTTCTGGCCCAGGTGACCTGCTAAGGGAATATCATGGGCTAGGGTCAATAGGAAGCCCCTGAACTTCAGAGGTATAACCAACCTCCTGGTAGCACCAGGCTTGGGGTCTCTACTCTCTGAGTACAGGAGTCCATCATCCCAATACACTGTATGGGGACCACTAGCTTTCCCAGCAGCCTCAGCAGCAGCTTGCTGTCTGAGGGGTTCAAGGGAGGGGCAGCTCTGCTGCTCCTGGCTCAGATCTGCCCTAGAAGGTCCCCCTGTCCCCAAGAACTCAACCTGGTCAGGTTCAAGTTCCGTCTGGGACAGTTCCTTCTTCAGGGCTGAGATCATCCCCCTCAAGGGACTGATCTTCCTCCTGAGCCAAGGGGAAGGCACTGCCTTAACCCTACTACTCCTCCTCTTGGAAGGCACTTGGTCCATTCTTCCAGAATCCAAGGCCTGTTCAGTGCTAGACATTTTGGCTTGTGACCTGGTCACAGCAAACACATCTGCAGGGATCCCCAGCATTTCTGCATGGGTCCTGAGCTCCACTTCTGCCCAAGCAGAAGTCTCTAAGTCATTGCCAAGCAAGCATTCGACTGGTAGGTTTGCACTTACCACAACCTTCTTAAGGCCAGTTACCCCTCCCCAGGAGAAGTTAACAACTGCCAGAGTATGGTCTGTTCTGACATTGCTAGCATTGGTCACTTGGTACATCTCACCAAGTATAACTTGCCCAGGATTCACAAGGTCTTGTGTTACCATTGTGACACTTGCCCCTGTGTCCCTAAATGCCAAAGCCTCACGTCCATTGATTAAAGGCTGTTGTCTGTACTTGCCCAGATTACTGGGACTCACAGTGGAGGTCACATCCATGCCTCCATCACAGACTAACACAGCCTGAGTCAGTTCTCTGACTAGGTCAGAGCCCAACTCAGTTCCCAGGGTGAACCCTACTAAACCCTTGGCTGGAGCACTCCCACCAACTGTACTAGGGGGAACAGGTGCCTTAGGGGCATTGGTGGGTGCTGGACTGGAGTCTTTGGACTTGGTGCAATCACTGGTCCAGTGGGTCTTTGCTTACAGACCTTGCACCATGGTTTTCTTTGGCCTTTCCCTTTGGTAGACTGTGAATCCCCACCAGAAGAAGATTTTTGGGGGCCTGATGAAGACTTTTGATCTTTACCCTTCTCCCCACCCTTGTCAGAGTTCTTAGCATCTTGCTTCTTGGTTTCCCCACCTTGGTTCTGTACCTTCTGCTTCACCCTGGTCCTGACCCATTTGTCTGCCTTCTTTCCCAATTCTTGGGGAGAGGTCAGATCAGAGTCTACCAGGTATTGATGCAACAGCTGATTTTGACAGTTATTAAGAATCTGCTCCCTCATTATCAGATTGTACAATCCTGAGAAGTCACACACCTTACTGCCCATCAACCAGCCTTCCAGAGCCTTGGCAGAACAATCCACATAGTCTACCCAGTCTTGAGTCTGTGCTTTGTGGGTATCTCTGAACTTCAACCTGTACTGTTCAGTGGTTAGGCCAAACCCATCAATAAGAGCACTCTTCAAGACCTTGTAATTATCAGCATCCTCCTCTCTAACAGTGAGGAGCTTATCTCTACCTTTGTCAGCAAAGGAGAGCCACAAGATTGCTGCCCACTGCTCCTGAGGGACCTTCTATACTTTACAGGCCCTCTCTAATGCAGTTATCCATTTGTGGATGTCATCCCCACTCTGGTAGGGAGGGACATTCTTGCTCAGGTTCCTATGGTCATAGGACCTTTCCCTGTCTCTAGGGACATGGCTGCCACCATGGGACTCTAGTCCCAACTTTCTTCTCTCTCTAAGGAGATCTAGGGATTCCCTATCTAAAGCCAATTGCTTTTTTCTGATTTCCAGCTGAGTTTCCTCATACTGGACCAGTCTGTCTCTTCTCTCATGAGAGGATTCCCTCCTGTGAGAGGAGATAGAGCTCCCTATGGAGGTGCCAGAGTGGTTAGACTCCTGAGAAGGAGATCTAGACTTTCTGGGCACACTCTTAATCCTTCCTGTTGGGACAAAGTGGGGATCATTCAGATCATCCTCATCATCTTCCACAGGAGGGATTGGGTTATCCAGGTCAGGGTCATTGTCACCCTCCTGGCCAGTTTCAGAGGGGGGGCTAGGGGTATTGGTACCCCTGGCCTCTTCCTCTTCCTCTGCCCCTCCCTCAGCTCCTACCCCTTCAGTCCCCAAGGGCTTACTAAGGTCATAAGCCACCAACAACTCCTTGAGGTGTTGGGTGGTGGGGCTTTGGCCTGTCCTTAGTTTTCTCAAGTTGCATAAAGCTCTCAATTCCAAGAATGGGAGTGTATCATACTTGGAGGGTGGAAGCTCAATGGCTTCCTGCAAGGATTCTTTAGATCCTACCCTTAAAGACATTACTAGTGTGGTGTGGTGTATGCACTACCTACTCTAGTGTGGCCTACTAAACTCTCTTGAGTTGTAGAAAGGGTTGTGCTATCCCTTAACACACAACTCTAAGTTCAGTAGAACTTACTGTATTCTAAGCTTAAATTATATGTACCTTAGGTACCTTTAGTGGTTTTCAGTTGATCAATTCAATTGAGATTATCTGGTAAAACAATAGCAAGCTGGAATCCCACACGCTGCACACCAATGTGAGAAGTTGGCCTGGTATATGCTGTCCACTAATTATAGTGGGCACCTTGCACCAGTCCAAACAACCCCTTATTGGAGATAGGTTAAAGACAACCTTATTGAAAGCTATCCTAGTGGTAGCTATGGAGAGCAGCCTTCAGGCTAAGTCTTGAAGGAATGTAAAGCAGCTTGTTTTACCAGTCTATAATCTCTTGAGTGACCAAATGAAAGAGCACCACACCAGGTATATATTCAAAATATATGTATTTATTGCTAAACACACCCCTCTAGTCTCTTTATGAGGCTAGAGTTCGAAAGTACATAAGTTAGAAGTTATTTAAACACAGTAATAGCACAAATACACGTTTGGGCCCTAGGGGCGTACCAAACCATATACCAATAAAGTGGTATGCGAACCACGACTGAACTAGACACTAGGCCTAGAGCCTCTAGAAGTGCTTGGACCACAAGGAACCACCCAAGGTAGTGACACAGGGGACCCACGGGAGACGCGTGCAGTGTAAATACACAACCGCGATACGCCGTTGACTTCTATGGAGAAAGTCGGGATCGGGAAATTAGAGAAAATGGACACTTAAAAGAGGACTTGGACAAAACCCTTTGAGATCTAGGACTTTGAAGAGTCTCTACCCACGGGAGCACCAGAGTACTCGTGTTACCTCACCCAGGGAAGCCGGGTGCATAGGTGCCTTTCGGGGTCGGGTTTCGTCGTCGATTCGAATGGCGATCTGCTGCAAAGTGCTGCTGGCGGCCAAGAGAAAAGTGTCCGGGTGGATCCAAGAGTGGATCGGAGTTCGGAAGAACCTGAAAGCAGAGGGGACAGAGTCTGGGTCACTAGCCAGTGACCAGGAAGGCGATGGACAGATGCCCACCGATGTCGAGTGCTTCAGGTGCGTTGACGGTTGTCTTGACTCTTCAGCCACGAGGTCCAGGAGGCGTTGTCGGTGACCAGGAGCAGGATTCGGGCTGGTACACGATGTCTGTCGAGTGCTGAGGTGTCGGCGACCGGATTGGACCCAACAAGCCTTGGCAACCACAAATCTCAGTGAAGATGTAGATCGTCCATGGTGCAAACCAGCAAGGTCTGTGGAACTCACCCAGCAAGGGTAAGTGAGGGCAGGCCTGGAGCAACCAGGATGCCAAGTTAGAAAAGGATTGGCCTTCGTTAAGGGCTACTAGCCAACGGGCTAGCGACCGCGAAGGAGCCTCGTGATGCCGCACGTGGATCTGGCTTACAGGACACTCGTGGAGTGGGGGCCAGTGATCTTCGGTGCAGGTGGTGCTGGAGGCTAGGGCTACTCGGAGCCCAAAGCACGACTTCTTGGGACACCCAGAAGAGGATGCACTTGCAAATGTGCTTGGTGTCCAGGGGTTACGGTCTCAAGTCACCCACGATAGCCACGGGCCTCAGCTTTGCTGGGGACTCAGGGTAGCCTCGGGGAAGTCTGAGAATCCACCTCTGGTGATGCGATGACTTCGGCGTCCGACGGGAGCTTCAGAAATGCAAACTGGACAGATGCTTCTTTGGTGCCTGCCAAGCAGGGAGTCACTCCTTGACCCCAAGGGAGATTCTTCTGTCCTCTAATCGTGAGTAGAGCGTCGAAGGTCCAGGATTCAGTTACAGAGTTTCGTCCAGGGATAATCTAAAGTCCTAAGGACTGGGTTCCTACCTTTATACTAAAGATAGGGGTTGGACTACTCTGTGGCCCCACCTATGGGTGGGTCAGGGCAGAGGGGTGGCTACACCCCTTTCCCTTTGTCCAGTTCACGCCAAAGCAGGGGCTGTAAGCCCCTGATCCGGTTTGAACTGGGGTATGCACGGGGACACCAAATGTGCCCCCAGTGCAGGACTTCAAAGCACCCGAAAGTGCTCCCGCCCAGCCCCAATACACATTATCCTGTCTGGGGAGGTGGTCACACCTCCCTGGGACAGGAAACCTATGTCCAGGCCTCCCCTGCCGGAGTTTCGTCCAGCAGCAGGAGGCCAGACTCGTGTCTGTGGCAGCAGCATCCATTTTGTGATGCCAGGGCTCTGGAAAGAAGTTACCGGACTAGTCAGAGTTAACATGTCTTTCCCTCTAGAAGGGTGGAATGCTACCCCCGCCGCCAGGATTGGCGGGGGGTAGTATTCCAAGATGTTTGACACCAAACACGACATGTTTAGGTGCAGCCATTCCAAAGTTAGCATTTTACCGCGAGGATATAATGCGCTTAAGAGTATATGGTCAGGCTGCACTACAAACAGCATCAGAGATGGTCTCCGAACACTGCAGAGGGGCCCAGCTCATGCAGGGGCACCCTCTCACATAGGAACCATGCACTCTGCCTTTAGGATTGATAAGGCCTGCCTTAGGAGTGACTTATAGGTTTATATGTGTGTATGTATTTAGTGATATAGGTAACCTACATCACAGTAAGGGGTGCATGCACCACCTTACCCAGGCTGCAGTAGCAGACCTGTTGTGTCAGTTTGGATGGCCTTCCAGGGGTGGCATAATACATGCTGCAGCCCCTGGCAGGCCTCTGAGGTACCTATGCCCTTGGTACATAGTATACCATATACTAGGGACTTATAAGGGCACTCCAGATCCCAATCAGTGATGTGCCTAAGGCACATGGAAACCATTTTAGAGAGGAAGCAGCTAGGCTGGGGTTCTGATTAGCAGGGCCCCAGCCAGACTAATGTCGAAAAACAGTGAAGCATCAGCAAAAAGTGGGGGTACCCATGTGAAGCAGATCCTACTCTCCTACATTTTCCGTACTTTGTGTTGCATGGGCATGGCATCCGGCTTTAATATAATTTTGTGTACATACCCCTTGAGTTCACCAATTTCATCAGCAAATATGTTATGCATGTTTTCGACAATTGTATCAGTGGTAACATCCTCAACTACCATAACCTGCTGGGGAGCTCTTGGGTTAATAATAATGTGCAAATCATACTGATGTGCCCACCCTAAAATTGGTGGACCATTACGCGATATATATACTTTGCCACTTACGCATCTATCCTGAAAGGCAATATCTGTTAACATATAACCTATTATATCTATCTTTTCCCTTGATATCCTCCTGGATTGATATCTTTTGGAAGTAATTCTACTCCCTGCCATGTTCTTTCAAACACATCTTTGGGAATAATAGTGTAAAAGATCCACAGTCTATCATTAACTCAACATCTTTACCATTTATAACAAAATTTGCTTTGGGTCTGGATCTCCTCCCAGGTGAACTAGTGGTTTCATCTTCCTCCACACATAGAATTCTGTCTTCACTCTTTATACTTTTCACATAACTATCACTTCCTTGCCTCCTTTGTATTACCGCTACTGATTCGTCTTGAATGACAGATATTCTTGATTTGCTAAATGTTTTACACATTTTAAAGAAGTGACCTTTACGACCACACTTCCTGCATTCTTTATCAATGGCAAAACAATTCTTATACTCGGCAGTATGATAACTGCTGCCACATCTCGTGCACATTCTCTCTGGTATTTTGTTATTATCTGGATTCTTCAAAAAATTACTATTATACTTTCTACTGGGATTGCTACTTCTCCCCGCCTCAGTATATCTTTTTTCCTTGCTGACTGCTGCAACATCATCTTGGTCAACATATGACACTCCTACAGTGTCTGCCTTCTTTTCCATTTCTTTCATACACACCTCGGAGTGTTCAACAACCTTGGCTATCTCTATAGCATTAATCAAAGTCGGGTTTCTTGCTGCCCATAACCTTTCTTGTATTTTTTTGTTGCGACATTGCACAATTAGTTGGTCCCTAATCATTTCTTCTCTAATCCCTCCAAATTGACACTTTATTGATAGCTCTCGTAAACGTGCAACAAATTGATCAATAGTTTCGTCACCCCTTTGAGGTTGTGTATAAAATTTGTGCCTACACATAACTATGTTTACTTCTTTAGCGAATTGCTTCCTCATTCTAGCTTTAGCCTCTAGATAAACATTCTCTTCCGGTCTTCCTTCAGTATCTATTGCTACAGGTAAGTATTTAAATACATGTTGCCCTTCCTTCCCCAACGTACTTAATAATAAAGCTTTCTTCCTTGCAGCACTAAATTCTTTGCCATCCAAAGCCTCAATGTAGTTCTCAAATATTTCCACCCATTCGTCCCATTCTATAGGAGGTTCTCCCACACTCTGTAAGAATAAAGGTGGAGTAATTATAGGTACATCCATTTAAACAGTTTTTTTTTTTTCGATTGTTAATAAAAATTACAATGTCACCACTACTTGGATTTACTATAAAATAAAATTATAAGTGGGTTTGAATTATGCTGATGTTTTTGTTGTGTGATGTTCATGTAAATCCAGGTAAGTTTAAAGTCACTGTCACTGTTAGAGGTGACACAAAAAAGTACCTTTGCGTGTTTAAATGTTAAAATTTTCCTTCTTCAGTGCGACCAGTCAAAACTGCTTCTTTCCTTTTCTTTTTTTTTTCTTTACTCCCCAAACTGCTTCTTTCCTTTTCTTTTTTTCACCTTACTCTCCGTTTTCGTTAAGTTTTGGATACTTATTACGTTGCGTGAATCTATCCGATTTCACGATCTTTCTTCCTTCTTTTTTTTTTTTATAAAATGGCCTCCCAAGTCGTCATGACGCTGCACGACATCTTGCATTGCTCACGCAGTCTCCACGTCTCCGGCGCTCTGTGTGAGCTGCAAACAGGTGACGTCACACGCATACGTCCAAGCTTATCCCCACGGCAACGAATGTCGAACAGCTGCTGTCAGGCTCCGAACGCGCAGCTCGCGCCGTGCCAGGTAACTGACTTGATGTTTTCCAAGTTTAAACTTTAATTGAAATCCGTTCCCGTGCGTCGTGTTCAATCACACCTGAAACGCCCGCATATGTCGCTCCAACGATTCACACAGTCCAAACAGTGCTTACAGTATTTATTTTTTTTTTATCTGTAGAGGCACTTCGAAAATGTTGCTGTAACATTTCTTCACTTTTTTTTTTTAAAAACTAATTCACGCTTCCATATCGTGCACGCATTCACTGTAGGATCCGGCAGTAATCTCTTTTAAATCCTTACTTTACTGTCCTTGGCCAAGTTGTCTTGCGTGCCGTAGTGGGTTCTTGAAATACCAGCGTGGTTACGATCGCTCAACACTCCGCTGGCCAATCGTCGCCATTTGTTGTGTTCAATAATAACTTCTCAGGAGTCCGGTTTGGTTCACTGTAGATATTTATTGGAGTGCGAGTAACACGCTGGTAATCCCTGTCCAGCCAGCGATAACTGACTCTCCAGGAATCCTAATGCGTAACACGTGGAACATTACAAGCATGCCATGACAACCATGGAACAACTTATTTAAAGGTATAGGTAGTGCGGTATATGTATATACAGTAATCCCTAACTGTGTGAATACAACAGTTACCTGCTGGGTGATAGACAGACGTTGTTTTTTGCATAATACTGTTCCTGCTAAGCTACGATTTTAAAATATCAGAATTGAACTGGGGACTATTATCGCTAACAATACATTTGGGTAAACCTTCTCTAATGAACACGTCATCCAAACACCAAACTACCAATCTCAGGCCACTTCGAAAAATGGTCAATAAGAACTATAACAAATACCTGTTCATCACACTCTTGGATGGGGCCCATTATTTCAATACACACCCTTTCCCAAGGCATATTGGGAGAAGTTATGGGGTGAAGGGGTGGGGGGGATATGAAAGTGATTTGAGTTTTGTCAGCATACTCGCACTGTACACAGTCTCTGACTGTCCTCTCAGTCTCAATGTTCATTCCAGGCCACTAATATCAACATTTTACCCTGCCTTTGGTTTTGCTTATGGCCAAATTCCCTTCATGGCAAATTTCCAGAATTTTGGGTCTCAACTTGGACAGGGGAATAACCCAGCCACTTCTCATCAACATGCCTGCTTCAATAGATAATTCATGCTTCACCTCCCAAAAAGGAAATAAACCCTAGGAGTAGACCTCTTTATGGGCCAACCACTCGCAACCATCTCAGAAGTGTGGCTCAATGGTTAGAGCGGCAGACCCTGATGCAGAGATCTGGCCTGGGACCAGGGTTCAATTCCCGCCTCGGCGGGTCTTGGGCTCAATTTCCTCGGACCTGATAATTCTCGCCTCGGTGCCTATTCTAATCATGGGCCCCACTCTGCAACTCTGGGCAATAGCTTGCTTAATCTCCACAACGGCCCCAACAGCGCTGGGATGCCTGGCTTCACCCTGGGGGTGGCCAGGAGTGGACATTTCACAGGGAAAAGCCAGGAAGGGTTCCACAGCGGTATGCGTACAGCGCCAGGACACCTCTTTGAGGGTATAAGTGCGCTTTACAAGTACGAATTTCATTTCATTTCATTTCATTCAAGAACCCTACATAATATAACATCATTGATTTGCTCCATTCTCCACTCATCTCTGGTAATACCATGCAATTCCTTGTGTATGTTACCCACACAGAAATCCTGCACAAACGTGTCGCTTGCATCGTTGACTAGAACAGGCATGTGACTAAGAAAATCAGCCACCACATTTCTGACACCTGGTACGTACTGCACTTCGTAATCAAAATCAAACAAACAGACAGACATGCGTACCAGTCTCAGAGAAGCGGCATATAGCCCCTTAGTTGTCAAAACTTTGCTTAAAGGTTTGTGATCACTATGCAACACAACCTTTTTGCCCCAGACAAATTGGTGGAAATGTTCCAAACCCCACACGCACGCCAAGGTTTCCCGCTCTATAACAGAATAACACTCTTCAGCTGGTGTCAAAGAGCGGGCAGCGAAAGCAATGGTATGCTCCTTTCCCAAATCATCCGTTTGGGAGAGAACAGCCCCCAGACCTTTACCACTAGCATCCGTAGTGACAATGTTAGATAAGGCGGGATCAAAACTTTGTAATGGGGTGCACTGCATACATAATCCTTCAAACAACAAAATGCAGTGCGGCAGGTATCTGACCAGACAAATTTCTTCTTAGCCTTAAGTAGCTGTCTCAAGTCATAAGATTTGCTCGTAACGTTTTCAATGAACTTGGCAAAGAACTCCACCAGACCCAGAAAAGAACGTAATTCGTCCTAGTTCGTAGGATTGGGTGCATTACTAATGGCATCAAGTACCTCCTTTTTGGGCAAAAAGCCTTCGCCAGTATTTAAATGAAGTGTGGCAGGAAAACCGGTATCTGTCGTGCCATTAAAATCATGGATACCACTATAGAAGTTACCACCAACTTCTCATATCTGGGAATTCTATTTGATAAAGAAGGCACATGGAACCCCCAAAAGTGCACCTACGTTCGTATGCCGCGCTGAGCTAGGAGTACCATTCCTTGCTGACTCACTTAAGCTACAACCTATCCTATTGTGGCACAAAGTATGGACATATGAACACACTGCCGTTAATCGTTCTATAATAAGGAACTGTTTAAAATCAACCCTCTACACTCGTATGCCATGGCTGACTTTTGTACAACGTTTCTGCCGGGACTTGGGGCAACCAGACTATTTTGACAAACCTGACACCCTAGCAGAAATTAGTAGGAAAGATCTAAAAATAGAGGGGCATATTAGCAAGGGCCATTATCTCCGCTTTTTTGGCTTTAAGAGCCAAAAAGCGGAGATATGTTACCGCCCTATTACCAAGGCGGGTGCTAACATGCATTAACGCATGTTAGCACCCCGTTTCCCTACGCCTCGCTCTGCATCTCTAATGAGATGCAAAGTGGGCGTTCCTTCCCAGGATAACAGGAGAAATGTCAGCTAACCGACATTTCTCCTATTATCAAGCTGCAGGCGAACATGCAGAGCGATTAGAAAAGTAGCGCTAACCGCGGTTAGCGCTACTTTTCTAACGCCTGCTCTCAGTATGACTTAGCCATGATATCCAATGGAAGGTGGATATCATGGCTGAGTCTGTCTGCCCTATCAGCAAGCTATCGCCAAAAGTTGTGTGATTATCGCTGGATTTCCAGCGATAATCGCACATTTGGCAGTTAGCGCTTGCAATTTATCACTGTTGAGATGAGCGTTGCTGATAGCACGCTATCTCAGTGATAAAATTCAGCGTTAGTCAGGCGATAATTATCCTCGCGCTAATCGCGCTGAGCGATAATTATCGTCGGACCTTAGTAATATGCCCCAGAATGCTTAATGCATTTAGAGAATATAAGGTTGTCAGCTGAATTACTAAAGCCCACTGTTTTAAGGAATCAGCTTATTTTAAATAGTTATGATATGCAGTTTTACCTGACAGCTGTACCGATTCATAGGCATAGACTCATTTTGACTCATTTAAGAATGGATACTTTTCACCGGATGATCAGCTTTCCAGAACCTAATGACTGGTCTTCAAATTTATGTAATTGTCCCTGTGATTACATCTTGGCACAGAGTACAATGCATGTTGTACTCTTTTGTAAATTTTACAATATATGGAGGTAACGCTACATTTTAAGCCTTCTGAAGCTGCTATCGTGGGCTCAATGTCGTCCGGGGTACTTATTTTTACAGACTTTGCCAACCATTGAGATATGTGTGAGAATGTCGAGTGTTTTATGGAGTGCTTTTTATGACAGGAAGAACCTTTTGATTACGACTTGAATAATTTTGTATGAGAATGGTCAAGTGACAAAGGGCCAGATGTACGACCATTCTCTTTTGCGAGTCGCAAATTGCGTCGAATTGTGACTCGCAAAAGTGAATGTACAACAGTGTCTCAGACACTGTTTGCGATTCCCAATGGGGTCGCAAATTGCATGCCTCATTAATATTCATGAGGCAAGCCGAATTTGCGACTCCATTGGAAATGGCTAGCACTCCCAGGGATAGTGGCCTGCTGGGGTCAGCAGTCCACCATTTCTGTGACTGCTTTTAAAATAAAGCAGTTTTTTTTTTTTAAATGCAGTCCGTTTTCCTTAAAGGAAAACGGGATGCATCTAAAAAAGTAAAATGAAACTTTTCAGTTTCATTTTTTAAGGGCAGGCAGTGGTCCCTGGGACCACTACCTGCTCTTAAAAAATATTTTCGCACACTCCCAAAGGGGAAGGGGTCCCCTGGGGACCCCATCCTGTTTGCAAGTGGTTTACCACCTACTTGAAGTAGGTGGTAAACTGCGATTGTTTTGCGACCGCAAATGCGGTCACAAAACAATAGTACGTGACATTGAGTCTCACTATTAGGAAGGGATGCTCCTTCCTAATAGCAAGAGTTGCAAACGCTATTTTGCGAGTCAGTGACTCGCAAAACAGCGTTTTTACATGCCTGGACCCGTTTTTTGCAGTCGCAAACAGGCCGATCTCCTGTTTGCGACCGCAAAAAAGGATCGTGCATCTGGCCCTAAATGATATACGTCTCCTAGTTAACTCACTTTTTATATGAGAAACATTTTAATTATGGATCTTATTAACAATTTTATTTACATGATCAATATAAGTGAATAGAATAGGAATGTATGGTGGACCTAGACTTGTGGTTTTTCCACTCGTATATTCTCTGATTGCACGTTTAAATTATGGAGGGGGCAAGTTAAATGTCGTAATAGACCAATATTAACGAAATGAAATGAATATTTTAATTGAGGTGGCACTTTTTAATTTTAATTTTTTATTTTTCGATGTGCTTTTATGGTCTATTTATTAGATCAAATAAAGTTGAAGTTCAATTCAATTCAACTAAATGACGCAAATACGTGACCTTCAGACAAGCAAATCTGCACTTGCTGTGTTCAGCAGTTAACCCCTTGCCTTCGAGTATGTTAATCACCTGAAAAAGACTTTTGTCATGATCATCACTGGTTTTGCCCATGACCAGGATGTCATCTTGAAATAAGAGTATATTCTCAACCCCCTTGAAGATCTCATGCATTAGTCTCTGAAACATGGCTTCAGCCGAAGCATGGCCAAATGGAACTTTCTTAAACCTGTAACACCCAAACGGTGTAATGAATGTGGTAAAAAATTATTACTAGAGTGGTATAAGGGCTCTTGGTGGTAAACAGTCCTGAGGTCGATGGTAGAAACCACTTGATACCCTTAGTGAGGGCCAACATCTCACTGATGTGTGGCAAGGGTAATTGGTCTACAACAATGTTTTTGTTGAGAGCTCGCAAATCGATACACAGCCTGAATTTGCCGTTAGGCACTCTTGCCACTACCAAGGGAGCCACCCACTCAGAAGACTCCACCTGCTCTATAACTCCCTCCCCAAGCAGATTGTTCAACTGTGCTCTGACTTCATTCTTGATGGCAAAAGGAATGCTTCTGACTTTATGCACAGTAGGTATAGTACCCTGTTTAAGACAAATGTTGTGTTGGAAACCAATTAAATTGCCAATAACCCCCGAAAACACATTGGGAAATTTATCCAACACCTGCTTGGCAAACACTTCCTCAGGCTGAACCATAAGAACCGGATCAGGGCTGTTAGGGTCTAAAATAATGCCAAGACTGCCCTGATCAATCCATCCTAAAAACAGACCATCTTTGACATATACAATTTCTCTAGTGTTTCCTTGTCCTTGAAATTGAAAACAAGTTTTCCTGTAACCGCATACATCAATGGGATCAGCAGTGAAACTTTTCATCGTAATATCCGAGTTTTCAAGTTGCTCACCGAAACTGGTGCGAACTTCACATCCCAGACCTGTTTATTTACAATGGTATAGGGTAAACCCAAATCAGCCACAATAGAAATATCAATACCACCCATGGACATTTCACACACTGGTTTCATTTTCTTGGAGGACTGCAAAACATCAATTTGCAACAACATGTCGTCCTCCACACTGAGAACACACATGTTCAAATCTTCCTCATCTGACATGTTAAGAGTAGCATTACAGTCCACGTCAACCAATTTGACAGAACCAAAAGGTTTCTTTTTGAAACATTTTCTGAAAATGCCCCACAATGCCGCAAAAGGAACATTTCTGTTTCCTAGCTGGACATGACTTATCATTAGCTAAATGATTAGGACTACCACACATATAACAACGTCTTTTTTGAACAAACATAGCTTTGATGTGTAAGGAGACGCCGGCACGATCTTCCCCTCAACACAGGCACCCTTGCACGATGGTGCAAGGGTCCCTGCATTGGCGCTAGGCAGCTAAAGTTAGTGCCTGCACAGGGGGAAACGCAGGGTTGCACCATATTCTAGTAAATATGGTGCGGCCCTGCGTTTCTAAAGTGATGAAGCGCGTCGTTAGCCTTCTTGGCTTAAAGACACGCTTCGCCACTTTATTGTAAATATACAGTCTGTTCGGGTCAATCATCAGCTGTCATCTGTTAACATTCCAGAATGCCAGCTGATGACTCAAGACAGAACAGTCACTTCGCCATCCCTAAGCGGACAAGTAGCAGGACAATCACAGCAGCTGCACATGTTATTGTTATTCCATTCTTCTTCTCGGGATTCAGTCTAAACATTTCGTACAAGGTCGAACAACATGGGGGACTGTTTTCATGTGCCCTGTCAGCAACATCTCCTAATGTTTTAGACACAGCTGCTGTTTTCCAACACAGTAGTTCTTATCATATAAACTGTGACTTGCCCTTTGGAAAACAGAGAGGAAAATTCCACCAGAGGGAACAGGTCTTGGAACAGGTGCACCAGTCTTGCGTAAACTGAGTTTACACTAGTGATGCGGACCACCTAACTAGAAATGCCAGGTATGGGTTCCGGTGCTAATCCCAAAAATCACTGATATATCCCTGTGCTCACATAGGGAGAGTAGGCCTAGATAGATATATCATTTGTCACAGTAGGGCTGCTAATTTTATACAGTTTGCTAGTGATGTTGATTACTCTGTTCAGTTGTATATGTTTTCTAATCGCAGCACAGCTGCTTCATATCAGACTATGAGAGTTTCAATAAATATTGAAAACTTTCCTTGTGTCTTTCTTTTGTTTATTATGGACATGTATGAGTGAGAAACAACATTTTATTATGTATTTCCATGGTTCCCTTGGGGACTAAAGGGTTATGTTCTAGGTTGCCAAATCACCTGTTACTCTGGTAAGATTAGGAGTTTAGGTGAGGCACAGTGAGCTTGTCGGATTTGGGCCCGCAGGTACTCAATCCCTACCTTCTGAGGTCCTGTTATTGCAAGGCACAGTTCTGTTTCAAAACAGAATCCATGTGACGGGGTGCTACCAATGATGGTCTGGTGCTTTTTCACTGGATCTCCTGAGAAGTACTTGTGCATGTCCATAATAGTCCTTACACCTACAATTTGAGACATCCATGGTGTTGGGGATTAATCATCCACAGTATTTTAGGAAGCACCTATTTTTTTCTGTTGGTTGGTTAAGCTTGAACATTTAAAAGAATAAACCATTTTTGTGTATGCACTTTGTTTCCATTTCTGGTTTGATCATGGCGCAACCTCAACTGGTCCCTATTGCAGACAATTGCAGACTGGCAGTCCATGCATACGTAACTTGTTAATACTTTATTTTCGTGGTAGAGGCCCAGAATGGCTATTGTATAGAAGTATTTTATTTTTTTATTCTTGGGTCAATTGTCCAGCTGTGGATGCTGTTACAAACACATTTCACGAATACACAAATGTTGCTCCACCACAAGTATACAGAGCATAAGTGCTCTTAGAAATACCATTATCACATTAGATTAGAAACATCCGAGGCACCCTTATGCATGTACTTGCACCAGTATGCATGGGTCCCCTTAGTAATGAAGGGGCCAGCATTAACTGGTCATACACCATTCCCTAATATAGATACCTCAATGATCAAGAGCTACAGTAATTGTACAGTGGTCTAGTTAGAATATATAGACACTTAACTCAATATGTTTCATGTATCCTTGATGGCTATCCCAGCAAGGGCTGGTCTGCCAGGGCAAGCCCAGTTGACTGCAGTCTCAACTATAAGTCAGGTGATTGTTCATTCAACTATGGGCAAAATTCCCATGAATCTTAAAGAAATTCTTTTTTGGATCAACCAAAAAATGGATTATCTTGAAGCTGTGTTTTTCACTATACGGGACCGCAAGACAAGCACAGAATATTGACTATATGCTTACCCCATAGGATGGTTCCCAGAATAGGTGACTGTATCCTATACCATTAGTCATGGTAATGTGTCTATGTCAGTCTTGCTGGAGTTGTAAAAGCAAATACAGAATGCAGGCAGGGCAGCTGCTGCTTTGGATTTGAGGATAAAATGAATGGGAAATTTTCCTGTGGTGTCTGTAATGATTCTGTCTAACATTAAGGGCAAAGCAGCATCTTTGGCCATATGGCAGTGGCTCACAGGGGTTGAACCTGTCAACCAGGAAAGTGAGCTACCTATAAGTATTGCTGTAGTATACACTTCTATCGGTCACAATACTTAGGGAACCTGCAGCAACTTTGCAAACCTGGTTCCAACACGGACACTGCCAAGCAGAACCCTGAGTTTGTTAAAAAACAATGGGACAAATCTAAACCTACACAAAAAGCTAAATCTTGAGGAGGTTCTCCTACACTTGAGCCCTCTGAGAGGTGCTATAACTTGCGTAATTGCACACAAATCAAGGCACCAGAAAGGTATCAGATTTAGGATACTCGTCCTTCTCGTTCCTTTCAGGACTCACCAGAAAAACAATGAGAGAGGAGGGCGTTCTGATCACAGACAAGAAGAGTATGTGAAACTGAAGAGAGACTCACAATGCTCATATGGTGTAAAATAAAGGAGGGAAAACATCCACAAGTTAAGCCCTGATTTCAGATGAAAGAAAGTTGTGGCTATAACTGCAAAATTGACCACAAAAATTGAGAAACCTCCTCCTGAAAAGGAGGTGGGCAGTGACTCTCCCAGACAGTATGGCAGAGGTCACTATAGTACGCCGGAATCTCCAGGAGTTTCTGGCAGTAACAGAAACTGATAACTTCGTAACCCTTGAAACCCCATACAAGAGCAAAGCCCCTCCAGACAGATTATGCAATTTGGATATACAAATTGAGGGTGACATACAGCGCACCATTAAGGTAATATTCTGGGAACATTTGACTGTCATACGACATCATTTTAGCAGAGGTCGATTGGCCACCACAGTTTGTCTAAACATCCCCACAGGGTGAGGATTTAATAATTCCTTCATTTCTGCAGCTTGTCCCTGATGAGGTCAAGCAAGCCTATGCAGCAGAATGGGCTCTTGCACAAGCCCCAGCTTTATATCACATTCATGTCGGCTGAGATACAGATTCTCCTAATCACATTATACCCCTAAGGTCCAGCCCACGAGTGCAGCCACAATAACCCATACAACGGGATGCTAAGCACCTTTTAGAGACATACTCTGCCAATTGGAGTACCAGGAAGTAATTGAACCCTGTGTCTCTCAAATTAATAATTCCCCTTTTCCTGTCTTAAAACCAGATCATTCATATTGCATAGTCTTTGACTATAGACATTTAAAGTCATACACGTATGTTTGCAATACAAAATACACACAGTACAGCACTTATCAATGATATAGTCCGTTAACTATACAAAACAACCTTGGATATTTCAATGTTATTTTTCTGCCAAAATCTAGCACCTAAAGCAGGGACTGTAATGCCTTTTCAGAGCTCAGTTTTCAGCATTGCTTTTCCCAGCTTCCTATGGGCTGGACTGTTTGCTGCCCCATAGTGTCAATTCTACATGATATTTACCCTGACGCATTGTCCTATGTAGAGTACATCTACCTGATGGAAGATGAGCTCAACACACACTTAGCCAGAGTGGATCGCATAATATTAGGATTTACTCAATCTGGCTACAGGTTTAACCATAAGAAATCTAATATACCCTTTGTAAGTGTCCTCTTTTTGGGATATGAACTTACTCATGGGGGAAACCCTTGCACCATGTGCTCGGCTGCAACCTCCAAACACTTTAAAGAAACTTCAATCCTTATTAGGATTCTTTAATTGGATTTTTGAATTTTGGCAGACCTTATATCCCTGTTTATACACACTGCATCAAATCACTATATGTATTAATCGAGCCTGATTTTTCCAGTTCACATTGGACATCAGATCATACAGTCACACTTACATCACTTACATACATGTGTAAACACCACAAACCTAGTCATCCACATAATTACGGGTGCTATTGGCTTTGTTTATATCACCTTCAACAAAGGTAAAACAGTGCCAATTGCATATAAATTGCATTTATATTCCAGTGCGGAAATGCGTTTTGCATCCACTGAAAAAATGCTGACTGCTGAGCAGATGCCTATTCTTAAAGAGCGGCCTTAGAGGCTGTCACAAAAGCTAATGTTCCTAATGCTAAAGCCCTCCATCCTAGATGGATCCAGTAGGTAACATCCTTAATTTCATCTATGACCCATCTTTACATACACAAAAATTTCATCAATTTGAGCATGTTTATCCCATGCCCAGCACTGTTTTCCTCTTGACCAGTATAAATATGTTATTTATACTGATGGCTCAGCCTAGCTTGCTATAGGCACCAAGCACCACTATTCAGCATCATGCACCACTGTTCTTGGTGTGATGTTGGATGGAAAATTCCAACCACAGAAAAGTTGCACACAGTCCTTAGGGGAGTGTGCTGTGCTGTTGGCTGAACTAAAAGCATTACTTCTTGCACTGGAACATACAGATCCTGAATTCCTCATACTTAGAGTGTGTTTGTATTATGTGTCCAGTCTTTTAATGACAATTTACATTACTGGCGCCAAAATGGATTTAAAGATTCTAAGTGCAATACAATAAAGCAAAATTGCTTTGGGTGAAGGTGGAAGACCTTAAAGATAGGTTGCCACTGACTCATGTCATCATCCATTGTAGGAAATTCTCTGGCTGATGAGGAGGCCAATCTTACAGTTGCGACTGCAACAATTGGTGTGATTTCTTGTTCTCAAATGAGGATAGATGATGACATATTGGCTGCCATTAATGTTAATCGAGATGGCACCCTTATACCTAGGGGCTTTCCAGCTAAATACACATATCATTTAAGTGAACAAAAAGTTCCCTTTTTTAAGATACCAGGGGTTTGTGATCATTTGATTCCCAACCAAGCCCGCAGACTAGCTTTAGGGATAGCTGTGCATGAAGGTGCCGCTTCTGCACAAGCAGGTGTGGTGCCCACAATTTTGTTGCTACTAGCTATGTTGGTGGCATGGCTTAAATCAACAGGTCAAAACATAAACCCTTTGTTGTGGCATTTGTCAACAAATTAAAGCTCCTACAGTGGCTCGCCCACCGCAGACACCTGGTGATTTCCAACAAACCTTTAGGCTGCATTTATCTGGGCCATTGTGGTCCTCTTAATTTGGATGGACTGTTTAAGTTTAGCTTAGTTGCAGTTGATTCTTGCTTAAGATTCCTCTGGGTCTGGCTACAGCATTCGGTTGACTCTCCCACTGTTTATTAAAGATTGCAAGCCTTTATCCGCACACATACATGCCCTGCATTCCACTCAGACCAGGGCCCTGCTTTTGCCTGGAAAGCGTATAGAGATACTAAGGTTCCCATGGTGTAGAGGTGCATTATTCTTCTCCATATCGGCCCGAGGTCAATTTTGTTGTGGAGAGGATGAAACATGACTTAAAGAAGTCCTTACCAGCTAGAGTATTACGTACTGGGTGTATTTGGATTTACCACCTATATGGGGTACAACAAGCACTTCACATTCTCCCTAAAAGATCTCTGGGTGGCCAGACCCCATACAAGGTCCTTTTTTGCATCAAATTGTACATTCCAGACCTTGACAGTCCAGACATTGTGGCAACAGCCACACCCTTTGACGTATATGATCATTGTGCTATCCTACAGGATCAACAGAGCTTCTGTGACAACCAATCCATCAAACATTTGTAGACGTCTGCCTCTGCAGAAATTAAGGAGAAACCAGAACCTTCTGGCTGGATTCCAAACGTTAGGGGTCTTGTTTGCGAAAATATTGCAGTAAAAAAGCAATTTGGCCCATCGTACCATGCACTGGTGCCAGTCTTTGGTATTCAAGGTACAAGAACTGTAATTTGGCACCACTTACTGGTTCTAAAGACAATCCTTTTGTCTCCTTTGATCATATCAAGTTACATCATGTGGCTGATTCTAAACAGTAGGCCACAAGGAGTCCTTGGTGCCTCCCTAACTCCTCTCACTACCATACAAGAAATTCCTCTGCAGTTTGTTAGCACTGCCGAACCGGTTTCTCCCCAACTGGTGGGGGTGGGGAGCAGAATGAACTTCAGTATATTCATAATACCACTGCAAATGGCAGCATAATGACTGAAGTGAGTACTGTGCCTAATACTGCATCTTCTGCAGCTGAGGTTGTTTCTACTGATCCACTTCTCATGGAACAGATGATGTTTCATCTGACTCTTTTGACAATTCCTCTGTTTTAAACACTCTGTCTACAAGGGCCTGTGTTTTCTTTTCATGGCTGAAGCTCACTTATCTGGTCCCTTCTTGAATATATGTTTGAATACCACTTTCCTTGGTTTTTCTGTTTCTTTGGATTGGATTTGTGACTATTTTCTTCTTGATGATAAATGGTCATTATCTTCCAGAACTCCACGGAACTGGTTGACGAGGTGTTGACTCCTTATTCATCTTCACATAAGCTAAAAAGAGACATGTCCCTTGTGAACATTTCAGCTGTTCCAGTAACTAATGGAATCATTTGGGATAATGTACCATATGATATATTAAGTATTACAGAAATACTGCAGATTCCTTATGTTTTTAGGGTTTCTATGGGTGATGTAATTGTACCTGGGTTACATTCAGATTGACTAGGATATTGAAACTGAAAACTCCATGCTCTCGTACCTATAATACTACACTGTTTTTGAATCCGAAGACCTGTACCTAAATTCTGCTAACAGTGGTGAAATGTTCTGTTATGGACATCATCATTTACATTGAGCAAACGCACACTTTTTAATTACACACAATGGGAACATTGTCAAACCCCCCCTCAAGGGAGCTTAAAAACAAATAGGGATAAATTCACATATTTTCTAGAATATGATATATTAGACACAAAGGGGCATATTCTCAAGGACACATCGCCGAGTTAGTGGCACTTTATCGCAGCCAAAGTGGCGATAACTTTATCGCACCATTCAAAAGCAGGTGCTAACAGCCGACACCACCAGTTTTCCTGCGATAGCAGCCGCAAAAAACAACGCCACAAATGATACCGGCAACTAACGCTAAAGATATGCAGAGTAGGCGTTCCCGTGCAAAAAGCCGCAAAAACACCACTTTGCAACATTCTCATCGATTAGCCAGATCGGCGATAAGATCCAAAAACATGCGATAAGGTGCGTTAGCAGCAGGGATTTAACACCTGCTCTTACCTGGTGTTAAGTTGGACGACAACCTGCACCATGAAAGGGAGCCCAACCCACAGCCACACCAGAAGAACAACAGATGCCATGGAGCTACTGATCATGCAGCTCGGAGCCCCAAGAGGGCCACCCCCCAAGGACCCCCCCCTCGGACTACCACACAGGCAGTGGGGTATGGGATGTGCTAGGCCCCTTTGATTGGCAGGATCACATGTCCAGTGACACCTGTGCTGGATGGGTGTGGTGTGGGTCTGAATGAGCCCTCAGGGAGTGGCCGTGGCATGCT
This sequence comes from Calotriton arnoldi, assembly GCA_963921515.1. Classification (NCBI taxonomy): domain Eukaryota; kingdom Metazoa; phylum Chordata; class Amphibia; order Caudata; family Salamandridae; genus Calotriton; species Calotriton arnoldi. Next base: position 457,040 of record CAWUFW010006155.1, read on the forward strand.
GATGACTAGACCAGTGATCAGCAGATCACTACAGGGATGACCTGGGACATTTAGCGTTGTCATCCCCCCCTGTAAGCGTAAGCGGAGTGGACTGGCCTGGCGTATGGCAGGCCAGCGTAGGGGTGGGAACAATGAACCCGGGGCTCTGGGCGTGCTCCAGTTCTGGGCTGAACATGAAAGTAACTGATGCGTGTGTCCCTGTTGTAGTGACTATGCCACCTGGACCGCAATTGGCACTGTTGCACCCTGTCACTCAAGTACCACGACATGAGCAACATGGACGTCAGGGGGAATCTCTCACCCTACATTCAACCATACTCACATACGTGAATGATCAAAGGCATGACACATCTGTGCGATTCTGAATGTTTAATTCACATCCAGTGGAGTGTTGCAGCTGGAGCAGTACAGGGCCATGCAAACCCCACTTCACAGTATTGGCCCGTGGAGGGCCAGCCAGAGTCCTTCAGGGAATGACAAGTACATCGGAAGGGGAAGTGTTCAGTACGCAGTTTGATCGTTGTGTCATTGGTAAACAAACAGGAGATGGCAGTCCATGTCGAGGTCCAAGGTGAGTGTCATAGAGTGTATCGGGGGACAGTGGAAGGTGATGATGCAAAGGGCAGGACCAAGCAGAAACCAGCCATTTTGCGGAGATGAATGCTACTGCCTCCTCCTTACCAGTAAGGCTGGTTCACCCGCATCTTCGTCCTCTGATGGCACATGTGCCTCACACGTGGGTGGTGGTGGATTGCCTGCCGCACTGTGAGGCACTGAGACATCAGGGGCAAAGATGTGGATGTAGAAGCTGCAGCAGCACTCATCTGAGCAAGGCCTTGAGGCAGCAATGCCATGACGATGTGCTGCAGGGCATTGAAGGCCCCAGCCACATCCCGCTGGTGTGCAGCAATGGCAGCCATCCTGTCCACCGCCATCAGCACCATGTTCTCCATGAGCCCCCGCATCTGTCCCAACTCCCGGCAGATATCGCTGGAGCCACTCTGACTGGACAGTTGTGCTTGTCTCAGTATCATGACTCCAGCGATGTCAGCCATGGATCGCTGTAGAACATGGAGCGGACTGTGGGTGTCCGTTAGGGACTGAAAGTGGTCCCTGATGGGAATCAGACACCCATGTATGGCATCAAGTTTGGCTGCCATCCAGTCGAACCCCACCTGCACCTGATCAGCCACCTTCTCCTGGCACTCCAACACACGGCGTTGGAAGGCCATGTGTTGTTCGTGGGGGTCCTGGGAGTCAGCCGTGGTGGTAGGTGCTTCCTATTGTGTGGTCTGTGCAGGGGGTGGGGTTTCCTCGATGCAGCTGGGCTGCCCTGCCCCTGGGCATGGGGTCCTGAGGGTGTCCATGAGCTGTTGGAGGGCGTCGGGGTCGATGGTGGTGTGGTCCTCTTTGTCATCAGTGAAGAGAGGTTTGGTCTACTCTGCAGGAGGTGTTGGTTCTCCCTCTGCAATGTGAAGAGTAGATGCAGTTTAACATTGTGCTCACATGTATGCTGACGCATTGTACAAATATACATACAGACTGCATGACAATGTACATTGTGACTGTTTGGGAGGAGCTGCCTATTTGATGCGGGACAGTGGACATTTCGACAACATCACAGGTGTGTTTGTACTTGTACATGTTTATCCCACGTTTCCCTGCTATGCCAAATGTGATTGGCCAGTTTCTACACACAAGCGCCACCACTTGGGTCCTCTGTTCTGTTGTGAACGTGTTGCAGTTCATACCACATTGTTGCCAATGTTGATGTGCTCTGAATATTATGTGTGTGTGCTGCATTTTGGGAGAGTCACCCCTGCAGCTCTGATGTGGCTGGCCCTTATCCCTTTCAGGCAGTGTGCCTTGACTTCTGTGCTTCTACAGTGCTGAGATGTTGCATACTTGGGTAAATTGCGTACTTGGTGGGAGTTGGGACTGCAGGGCATGGTTTGTCCGCAGGTGTGTTGTTGAGGTCAGGGGTTGTTTGTGCAGGTGGATGTGTCAGAGTGTGACCTGCTCCTTTACGGATGTGGTCCACACTCAGCCACCTCAGTGTCGTGGCGTGCAACATGTCATGTTATATTGACTGCAGCCATGCTATTCGTCATGCAGTGTCACTTGCATTGTCAGTGTGGCTCACTAACACGTCGCTTTGCTGTGTTCGACACATGTGCATGGGTTTGTTGTGAGATTGGTGCTGTGTGGGGAGGGGCCCCTTTGTGCCCATAGTGGACAGGGGCCTACTTGCTGTTTGTATGTGTGCTACAGTGTGCCAAGGGGATCAGGGACATGATCCAGAGTCATTGTGCGTGTGCAGTGTGATATTCTTGATTGTGCATGTGTGCCATTGTGCCCATCTCCCCCTGTCCCCCCAGTCCCTGGTGGTTACTCACCCTGTTGCTGTTGTGTCCGGTCATGTTGAGCAGTGTCTGGTCCCCCAACTCCTGCCACCGTCTCCCCACTGATGACTGTGGACACCATTTCCTCCATGTCATCCAGCTCCTCCTGTGGTGCTGGACTCCCATCTCCAGTCTGCATTGCTGCCTTCTGGTTGTTGGCGAGTTTCTGCTTGGTTTTGCGCTTGACATCATTCCAGCGCCTCTTGACCTCTTCCATTGTCCTCCTCAGCACTCCGATTGCATTCACCTTGTCCAGGATGGACTGCTATGTTGCATTTTTGGTTGCCAATGACACAGTGGAGGTGACAAACAGTTGTTGATGGTGTTCTACAACCTCCGTGATCAGGATCCTGTTTTCCTGCGGACTGAACTTCGTCTTCCTCTTCTTCTTGTCCTTGCCCTTCCCTGTCCCCGGGGTCCCAGGCTGGGCCTCCGTGGGGCTTGTGGGGTTCTGGCCGTCCTCTGTACCTGATCCGGCTGCCTCCATTGTGCTTCGCTGTGGTTCATTTTTTCTCCTGCTTTTATGGTGATTTTTCCCGCCTGACGTCTGTGATTTGCAGGCCTGGTGCTGCTTTTCGCTGATTGTCTTATCGCGATTGGGCCCATCGCAACTTTTTTCACGTTCGGCTTTGGATTTTTATCGCCGTCCCGGTGAGTTACTCGCAGTCATTTTCCGCATTGTTCCAAAACTATCGCATGTTACCGCCGTTTTGGGAATAGGACGTTAACATGGTGTTGTTTTCCCGCGATAGACTGCGATGTGAGAAGTTGCTTTAAGCGAATTTGGCGATAGTTAACACACGTTCTTGAGAATATCCCCCAAAATATTTTTATTTTAAACTTGTCCATACACTACCAGAGACATATATGCTCACACAAACCAAACTAATATACACAGATGGGTTTGTCACCCAATTAGCTGTGAATGGCTATGACTATTGGAAGGATAGCATTGACATGAAATCAATTTGGGGTACCAAATCCTGGCAGGTTCAGAGTACAGACACCTTATTTCAAGACTGCTTCATTACAACACAAATGATTTTTCTGAATGATACAATTCAACAGACTACCGGGTATATTCACAAGAACGTGTGATAACTACCGCAAGAGTAGCGTAACCAACTTTCAATATCGCAGCCTATCTCGGGAAAATAACCCAGTGTCAACGTGGAATTCACAACAAGGCGGTAGCATGCGATAGTCACCAGATAACGTGTCAAATGTCCGCGTGAAAATCAACGCCATGCCGAAAAAACGCGAAACGCGAACGCGAGAAATCATGCGATGAGGCCAATCGCGGTTCAAAAAGTAGCGAAAAGTAGCCACAGGCCTGCAAATCCCACGCGTCTGGTGGGAAATTGCATCATAAAAACCACAGAAACAACACACCAGAAACAAGCCAAAGCACGTGGCAACATGGATGCACCCTGACCCAGCGCAGAGGTCAACGCGAACCCCACAACCCCCACAGACCACCAGCAAGGAACAACTGGGTCAGGGAAGGCCAAGGAGAAAAGGGAGAGGAAGACGAGGTGCAGACCGCAGGAAAACGACCAGCGCCACGGAGGTGACAGAACACTACCAGCAACTGACCCACAAGCAGACCACCTGGAATGCAGTCGGAGTGCCCAGGAGGCCAATCCAGGAGGCCAAGAGGCGCCGGCAGGACATGACAACCTAAACCAGGTACAAACCCACTGCCAACAGGAAGGCAGCAACGGCGACAGGAGGTGGCAGTCCAGCGCCACAGGAGGAGCTGGAGGAAACCCAGGCCACAGTCATCAGTGTGTAGATGGTGCAAGGAGTAGGGAGTACGGACACAGCTCGAGAGGACCTGACACAACAACAACAGGGTGAGGATCCAACAGGGACTGGGAGACGGGGGGTGATGGGCACAATGGCACACATGCACAATGAGGTGTAGCACACTGCACACCCACAATTACCCAGGGACATGTCCCCCATCCCCATGGCACACTGCAGCACACACACATAGCAATCACATCACATACCATGACAATGTGGCACAAAGTGCAACACCCACACTGCAGAACAGGGGACACAACTGGGTCCGCCCAGGCGCAGAAACAGAACAATCACATTGGACAGAGCATGGAACTGTGAGATGCATATCTACGGCTACAACCCCACATCAGCCATGTAGGCCAAATGTACACTGTCCCAACTCAAATAGCCACCACCGCCCAAACAGTCACAATGTACATTGTCACACAGTCTGCATGTCGACAAGAACAAGGCGCCAACACAATGCCAACATGCACCTCCCCTTCACAATGCAGAGGGACAAACAACACCTCCAGCAGGTCAGAACAGACAAACCATCAGTGATGCCGGAGACGAGCACCACACCTTCAACACCGATGCCCTACAACAGCCCATGGACATCCCACACAACCCACCACCAGGACCAGGGCACACAAGCTACTCAGAGGAGAACCCAGCCCCTGCAACAGACCACACAGTATGAAGCACCCGCAATCATGGCTGCCTCACAACACTTCACCGACCCACACATGGCACCCCAATGCCAGGTGGCAGAACGCCAAAAGGAGGTGGCCCAACAGGTGTGGGTGTTGCCAAACCCATGGAATGCGAACTAGAACACATACGTGGGTGTCCCCTTCAGGGACCACCTACACCCCACAAAGGAGACCCACACTTCCATAGAGACACATGCAGATGCACATACCCAGTACAGAACCACGCCCAGGGGCACGCACATATCTGTCACACACCCACGTTGGCTCTGCGTACGACGGCACAGTCCACTCCCCTTATGAATTAAGTGGGTGACGACAAAGCTACATGTCCAGGTTCCAGCCCGCTGCCTGCAGTGACATGTCTGCGTCCGCTGTACACAGCACAATGTAATGTCATAGGGCCCAGGGCCCCCATGCATACAACAAGACCACAGGGACACATGCACATATCATGTTGAACTGGCTACGGGCACGTGCCCCGGCCCCTTTATTGGCAGGGCCACATGTACAGTGACGCCTGTGCTGGATGTGTGTGGGGTGAGTATAAGCCAGCCCGCACGGAGTGCTTGGTGCTGGCAACAACCTGAACAGTGGACACCAGTGTAATGGAAACAGAAAACACCAGCATAACAGAGTCAACTGCAGAGCAACATGGAGGGATCCGGAGTAAGGACAGAGGTCACCCAATATTCAGCCAGGAGGTTCCGTGAGTTGCAGTGCACTGAGGTTGGGGCACTAGAGAAGAGCACGCTCATGTGAAGAAATTGCTAGGATTGTGTCCCTTCGGGTTAGTCCTGATGCAGATGCAGTGGGGTGTGTTACACCTGCATCAACTTCCTCATCAATGTCCCAGGTCTCCCACACTGCCTGAGGTGACAGTTGCATCCGCAGTCCACAGCGCAATACCCAGTATTAGATCCGGGTGTGTAGCTTGACTACCACCACCAGCCTGCATTCCTGCCTTGGGGCTGTTGCCTCCTGCCCTCCCATTGTCTGTGCCTTCTCCTGTCCGCACACTTGACACATCTTCCTCATCATAGTCCCAGGTCTTCCCCACTGCATGAGGTGACATTGCTGCACAACCTCACAACAGCACAAAACTCAATCAGTAACGGACAATGGCTTGCGGTGCACTGAGTCACTGGCACCTGGAGTGCTGAGCAGGGTATCAGGCCGATTATGGCATCCACGACAGGTCTGAGCAACTGCGTAGGTCTGTCAGGACCACCGTTTCGACTCTGGCAGATGGCGATTGGAGGTGGTCCTTGCGGTGGTGGCGTGTGCCTCCTGCGGTGATGCGACGTCCGGGCCGGTCAAGACTCGATGCTATGTGTGGGCCCTGGTGGCCCGCAGTTGAGGCCGGAGGATGCGGACAGTGCAGGGCCACAGACACATGGCGTTGATGACCCCAAGACCATCGCTACAGAGGCCATTCAATGTCTCAGAAGAAGGGGTCCCAGGCCTGAGCAGCACAGAGTTTGTGGCCCCGGATGCACTGCGGCTGGCACAAGCACCCAGCCACGGGACGGTGACTTGCGGTGCAGTCAGATGGGCCATGCGACCTGAGCGGGTCCCCATCAATGTCCGAGGTGTATGTTGCAGAGGGTTGCGGGGGACAGTGGAAGGAGTCCTCCAGGGCATGATGCGGAAGGTCTGATGTTATCTGGAAGCAGCAAATGGAGGAGTGGAAAGCTTAACCCTCGTTTTCACCACCAATTCGGTATCAGCTACATGAGGATGAAAACTAGCCCCTAGTCCATAGACTCAAACGCCACCAATGTACGACCAGTGAGTGTCCATGAATGTCGGGGAACACACTTAGTGGCACAGGTGCTGAGAGGGGATGCAGTCTGCGATGATGCTGGTACACAGATGTGAACTCCAACATTGCCAAATCAAGACTCTGTGACCTACTGGACCGCAGTGTAGGCCGAAGGCAGCGGTCAGCAGTGGCCCACAGCCATGTGTCGTTGGCTCGAGAGGCACAGAGTTAGTGACACAGTGGCAGTTGTCAGTAGTGTTCAATCACCTCCGTAACGATGATCCTGTTCCCTCCGGACTGCAACGCGTCATCCTCTTACGCCTCTCCGTGCGTGCGATGAAATGAGTTCTGCCTTTTGAATTACCGATGTTCAGTTCCAAATCTGTGATCCCACTCGTGCGCAGCGTAGGCCGAGGGCAGTAGTCCGCGTAGGCCCACAGACATGTGTGGTTGTGATGCCATGCACAGACTTGTTGCCACCACATCGAAGGGTGTATAGTGAATTGTTCTCTGCCTTCAATAATGTTCACTGCCATGGTGTAATCAAGACTCAGTTCCAAATGTGTGACCTACCTGACCGTGGTTTAGGCCTGAGGCAGCGGTCAGCACGGCCCATTCACCGAGTGTCGCCGGCATAGGTTGAATGGCCCCACCGGCCTGTGTAGTTCAGGTTCAGTGGCACCACGTGTTCGATCACCTCCGTGTATGTGAGCCGGCATTCGTCCGGACTGAGCTGCATCTTCCTCTTACACCTCTCCTTGCGACCACTGGTGTGGACTCTGCCATTCGTGCTTTGCGACTGGGTGCTGGATGTGTGACCTACTGGTCCGCAGGGTAGTCCTGGTCCCTCATCCACGTGTCGCCGGCTGGCGTGGAACAGGGTTAGTGGCACCACGTGTAGCCGGCTGGCGTTGAACCTGGTTAGTGGCACCACGTGTAGCCAGCTGGCGTTGAACAGGGTTAGTGGTACCACGTGTAGCCAGCTGGTGTTGAACAGGGTTAGTGGCACCATGTGTTGCAAGATGCCCATATGGAACTATGCCTCACTGATCGGGGGGGTCTGGTGCTGTGGCCGCTGGCCCGGATTTGGGGTCACTGCCATTCATGACTCAGGACACAGTTTCACATATGGGACCTACTGGTCCAAAGAGTAGGCCTAAGGCGGCAGTGGAGTACGTCAATGAGAAAGGAATAAAGCGGGCCTGTGTCGTGGAGGCTGTGATGGTCTGAGGTGGCTGCCAAGGTCGCGGGACTCGGGCTTGGAGCTTGCGCCGGCACGTGGTGGGCCCTCCTTGACACACGCCGGTGTCGGCAAGTGATCAGTGTGGCCTGGCTGCGCAGGGGCGGGCCTGACGGGTTCGTGGTCCAGCGTGCCGGGGTCCGGCAGGCGCACAGCATCGCAGGCAACTCCGTTCACGAGGACGGCGTCGGCCTCGTGGCGGGGTGGGAGGCACCGCCCTGGCAGAGACGTGGGTCTTTCCGGAAGAGGACCACGCCCAGGCCTACGTGCTTTTTATTCACACCCCTACACTGGCGTGGCGTACGCCGGGCCATCCCACTCAGGTGACGCTTAGGGGGGGGCGTAACAGGCAACATTTCCACGAGGTCCCCCACTGGCTGGGGTGACATGGTGGCGTCCACTGTCCACTACACTCCATACACCAGCGGTGTATGTCGCCATGGATAGGGGTGTGTTCTGCATATTGCGGTGTGTCCTGCACATCTCCGCCACCCATGGCATTGTGTACTTTCCCAATCATGGTTCTACTGCATCCTTCACACATGCCTGGTTGCCATCTCTCCACACATTCGGCTATTATGTGGCTGTGGTGCCATGCCGTTGCTGGCTCATGTTCAGGGCTTGCTCATGTGAACATTGTAAGTAGTTCTGTCGTGTTTGGTGCGTGGGCATGTTGTTGTGCCTGTTGTATGTGATTTTGTGACGTGTGCATTGCCAGAGTTGTGAGTTGCTTGGTTGTGGAGTTGAGGTGTGTGGGGTGTTCATTTGGATATTGCCAAGGGGCTGTGCATTTCCCTTGTTGCCATCCTAGGAATGCTGGTTGATGATGGACTGTCAGAGGATGAAGGTATCATGCACACTGGCTGTGTATTTGAAGGTGACATTGTTGGGGGTTCCACGGTGTTCTGTTGTTGCCTGCACATTGATGTGAGACGTGTGCTTCCTGTTGCGGTGATTGTGTGCTGTGTCACCAGGGGGCACAGGTAGTACATGTGTGCTGTGTATTGCCCCCAACACGTGCGTGCATCCTGCTTGGGCGTATGGTCCTTGCTTGGTCTCCAGCGGATCCTGCGCATTGTGTTGTACGTTTGGGGACTGGGGTGCCAGGGTGATGGTGATGTCCAGGACAGGTGTGGGGGACTTGGATGTGGCTGGCTGTGAGACTCCTCCGACTCTGGTGGGTGTTGGTTGGGGGTACCAGGGGCCAACAGGTGCAGCCAAGCCAGCAGCTTTGTGTGGGGTGGGATGTTTGGTTGTCCGCTGTGTTGGTGTCATAGGCCTGTTAGGCGATGATGGTCAGGATGCATAGGATGTTTGTCACTTTCAGCCTGTAGTGGACAGTGACATTGTCAGATGTTGGGTCTGTGAGGCTGGTAAGCTTCCTGGGGCTCCGCTGTCTTTGTCTGCGCTGCGTCTGTGGTGGTCCGGGGGGGGTGTTCCGGGTGTGGGTTGGGGTCCTGGGGTGGTGGCGGTGGGTGCTGTGGCCCTCTTGGGTGTCCGGGCCGCATGATGAGTGGCTCCATGGCATCTGTTGCCCTTCGGTTGTGGCCCTGGGCTGTGCTCCCTTTTGTGGTGCTGGCTGCCGTCCGACTTTACACCAGGTCAGAGCAGGTGTAAATTTCCTGGTGCTAACGCGCCTTATCGCCTGTTTTGTGTTCTTATCGCCGATGTGGCTGGTCGTTGTGAATGTTGAGGTGTGATGTTGTCGCGCCTTTTGTCACGGGAACGCCTACTCTGCATCTCATTATCGATATTTGCGGGTGTCCTCTGTGGCGATGTTTTTTGCGGCTGCTATCGCGGGTAAACTGGTGCTGTGGGCTGTTAACACCGGCTTGTAAATGGGGAGGTAAATTTATCACGACTTTGGCTGCGATAAAGTGCCGTTAATTCGGCGATAGCTCCTTGTGAATATGCCCCTAAGTGTCTAGGACTGGCGAAAATTAGAGTCGTGAATTCAACAAAAATTCCTTCCACTGCCTGCTTTGACAATTGGCAACATTTATCAAATTACACTAAAGAACAACTTGATAGTATGTTGCAGAATGGTACATTTAACTCCACACTTTCAGGTTCTGACGGGTTGTGATTGTGGCCAGTGGACACAAATGGTTGTTATGCTCATTTTTTGAATTTGCAACCTTGTTTTAAGGCCAGCAGACCAGACCCTCGTTATTCACAATCTCAAACTCAGGAATAGTCGCAACCTATTCGGTGAGGAAATTATGTCAACAATGTTTGGAACACTCTACAAGGTCTGCAGTAAAACAACATCTTTCCCTCTGTTGGAAGACATCGACCTCTCTGATTGTATTGTTGGGTCCTAAGTCTCTGCGTTCAAAAAGATTTATTTATGCTACATATAATGAAATGTGGAAATTATCAGAAATGGAAGCTGTAGCACATTTATGACAAATTGATCAAGATCATTTGGATAAAGTGCTTTCGGTTGTTGATAATAGGACTATTATGTTGCCTTCTCGCATTTACAATCGGAAAAACATTGTGTCATCTGTTACTGATATCATGCAAAGTGACATGTCTATGTTGTACCATGGGCAAAGTCAGCTTAGAACTATCATGCAGTTAAGCTGGAAACTCCAAGTCCTTAAGAATTACTGCATGTCATCACTCTACATTAATTTAATTCAGCTATTCTTTCCTTTCAACCTGACACGCAAATAATGATTCATGGCCAAAAATATTCCACATACACAATGCTACATCTAAAAAAGTTGGAACAACTCCCATTCACAATAAAAGAGATGCCCTCCACTGTCTGCTTAATACATGGAGTAATATCTTTGCTAATTTCAACTTTTCAGTTCACAGTGTGCATGAAACACTTCCCTGAAGTTAGATACGAACCCTAGGAGGCAAGTTCATTCTTCAATCATGGTCACTCCCATTTTCTTATCGTTGCTAATGTTCCAACAAAGTGTTCTTCCCTACTGGAAAGGAATGTGAATCTTCTCTCGGACATTCACTCGTTTGTAAACACCTTACCATTTACGGCGCATGCTGAAGGAAGTGGCCCAATTAGGGTCACCCGGGTCACTAATGACCACTTCTCAGCCTTCCATACCAAATGAAGAGTCGGTCAGACAGTAGAGAATACAAACCAATAACTGTTTATTAGATACGCTCAAAGCGGAGCCCAGTCTCTAGGAGTGCTGCAGAGGGACTGAAATCGACAAGTTAGATACATTGGGGCCGATTCACAGAACTAATCTGAGATAAAATCCTAAACTTACTACTTTTGGTATTCACAGAAGGCATTTAGTAGTAGTAAAGTTAGGACTGCTAACTTTACTACTACTAAGCTGAGATAAAATCCTAAACTTACTACTTTTGGTATTCACAGAAGGCATTTAGTAGTGGTAAAGTTAGGACTCCTAACTTTACTACTACTAAATGCCTTTTGTGAATACCGGAAGTCGTAAAGTTAGGATTTTGTCTCAGTTTAGTAGTAGTAGTAAAGTTAGGAGTCCTAACTTTACTACTACTAAATGGCTTCTCTGAATACCAAAAGTAGTAAGTTTTGGATTTTATCTCAGATTAGTTCTCTGAATCTCTTGTGCGTATCTAGAAACACATTACTCGGGGCTGTCCTCTTCTTCCTTGTAGGGGGAAATAACTTTAACCAAAACCCATGACACCCCACACAATATTATTAGCAGTAAAACCACAAGAGCAACACATGTGATTTTCTGTTTGCGGGTCCACACCATATTATACTGGGCAACAGGAATCACTGGCTGCTCTTCCTCAGCAACCCGTCTGCCGAAAGGATGCATAACGAATGATAAAGAGGGGATAAAACTGCAAGGAGAATATATAAATTCCCAGTGTCCGTCAGAGCCTCACTGGTACAGGCTCCTATTGTCCATCAATACGTTGGTGCTCTTGAGCACCGGTGGTGAAGCTTGCTCTGTCCTAAGCTCATATCCCACGTCGATCAAGATGGTATACCTTCAGGGTATACTTCAGTCTTCCCTATCTAATGTTCAAACAGCTAAGATGAAGTATGCAGAAATGCATCACTAATCTCAACTAATTTGTTGGTACTATAATTTCAGTACAACCTGTTTTACGCAGTCCATCCCTAATCTCTTTTCTCCTTAGACGTAGTTTCCCTCAGCCAAGGGCACACATTGTACCTGGTAGCCCCAGGCACTGTGTGATCGGTGAACAAAGGCTCTTGGATAGCTTGTATTTCTGGGGGAACAGCCTCGTTCAGCACATTCTCATTCTCTTTATTCGTTTGCGTCCACGTCAGCTGGGCATTGCTGAATGGAAGAAACCTAGGCACCGGCTCGCATTCCGAGTCCTCAACGCCGTCCTTGACACACTGATCATAGGGTAAGGGTAAGGGAATCTTCCGACAGTGGGTCGCGTGGACCCAGTTCTTACAGCCAGTAACCTTCACAGCAGTACGTGTCACCAAAAGAACCTGTTCAGGCCCCTTCCAGCACGGCTCCAAACTTTTCTTCCTCTGGAAGTTGGCCAACAAGATGAAGTCGCCAGGCTGGATATCGTGGCCAGGTCCCTCTGGTGTGGAAAGTAGGGACACTCGCACCTGTTGGTGAATAGAACACAAACTTTCTGTTAACTGGCCAAGGTAATCAAGCAATACAGGGTGCTAAATATCAGAGAACCTATGAAGACGCGGGATGCCCCAGATATTTGCCGGGCGACCAAACACAACCTCGTAGGAAGACAATCCTGTCCTAGAATGTGCTGTCGTTCTTGTTGACAAAAGAGCTAATGGTAAAGCATCTGGCCATTTTAACCCTGTTGTCTCCTGAATTTTTGCCAGTTTCAGTTTGAGAGTATCATTGTACTTCTCAACCAAACCCGCTGACTGTGTATGATTAGCAGCATGACATTTTTGCTTGACATGGAGGCCCTCACAAATTAATTGAATCACCTTTGCATTAAAATGACTTCCGTTTTCACTCCAGATAACTTGGGGCAAGCCGAAACAAGGAAAGAACTCCTTCAGGAGTACCTTTGCAGTCGTAATGGCTGTATTATCTTTGGTGGGGTAAGCCTTGACCCATTTACTGAATGCACATACAACCACCAACACATACCTGAGGTTATTGCATCGCTCTAATTCAATATAGTCCATTTGAAGGAAAAGTGGGTGGTGCAAAATTGCCAGGTGGTGTGGGGGTACCCTTCCCTGGATTATGCATCATGCAAACCATACAGTATTTCACCAAATGTGCAGCTGTCTTAAAGATATTTTCATTCTGCCATACAGAGTCTAACAACTTGCAAATGCCTTTTGCACTAATATGGGTTGGACCATGCGCCATAGTAACCACGGGAAGAACATATGCATCTGGTAGCATCCATCTCTGCTTCCCTGATTTATCAATCCAACATCCTTCCTCATTTAACTGTGCTGTACTTTCCTGCCATTCCGCTAATTCTAACATTGTGGCTTCACTTTGTATCTCCTTTACACTCTCAAGGGTATTCTCGAACATGACAACCTCAGGGACCCACCTAGCTGGACCTGCTTCAAACATGCGTTTCAGCTTTGCTCGGGCTGTTTCCTTAGCTGTCTGATCTGCAAAAGCATTTCCTCTACCCATGTCATCATGGGCAATTTCTTGGGGAGCGTTAAAGTGGACAAAAGCCTCAATATGAGGTGCCCATGCTGAATCTTGGTGCCATGAGAAGTAAGGAACCCTCTCTCTGCCCAGAGTCGCCCAAAATAATGCGCGACCCCGAAGGCATTCTGGCTGTCAGTATAGATGTTGACAACCAGTCCATCGCTCAATTTGCAAGCTCGAATAAGAGCAGCGAGCTCAGCAGCTTGAGCAGACTAATAGGGGACTCGTGATGTCTCTACCACCATGCGCAATGTAGTGACAGCATAAGCTGCCAACGTGGTGCCATCTGGTAATTTAAAACAAGAGTCATCGACATATAGTTCTCCTTGTGGGTCAGATAAGGGAACATCAGTCAGGTCTACCCGTTCCTTTGTCTCTTCTTCCGTCCGGTAGATAAAATCATGTTTATCGGCTGCATCATTCTTGGAAGGGAGGGGTAGTAACGTGGCTGGATTCAGAGTAGCACATCTTTTAATTGTAATATGCTTAGCAAAGAGGGTCAATTCATAGCCAGTAAGACGTGCACTGGTGAGGTGCTGTGCCTTTGTCTTTTTCAAAGTGTATCCACAGCATGGGGTACCATAACTATGAGGTCAGTATCAAGCACAAGTCAAGCCGATTGTCGGATTGAAGTGGCCACAGCCGCGACCTCTCTCAGACAACTCGAGAGGGATCTCACGATGGGATCGAGCGATGCAGAGAAATAAGCACACGGCCGTTACTTATCCCCAAATTGTTGTGTTAGGACAGAAAGCGCGCAACCAGCCATCTCGTGGACATAGAGCACAAACGGCTTGCTGTAGTTAGGAGTACCAAGCACTGAAGCCAAACAAAGCGCAGTTTTCAATTGCTCAAAAGACTGCTGACATTCGGACGTCCAAGGCAAAGGCTCATGCACTTCTTTCGTTGTTAATGCAAGCAAAGTCTTAATTAGCAAAGAATAGTTAGGTATCCACTGATGACAGTAGGAAGAGATACCTATAAAAGCGCGCACATCTTTTTGAGTTTGTGGAATGGGCATTTTAACAATGGTACTGATGTGCTCAGGGGTTAACCTCCTACCCTCCTTCGACAGCAGGTGACCTAAGTAGGTGACCTCCTGTCGACAATACTGAAATTTAGAAAGGGAAACCTTGTGTCCACGATGGGCTAAATGCAACAACAATTTAACTGTACTATCTCTACAACCCTGTTCCGTATCAGAAGCTATGAGCAGATCATCAACATACTGCAACAATACATTACCTGAGGGAAGCGACAAGGAATCCAACTGACCTTTTAATGCTTGACTATAAATACTAGGACTTTCCGTATACCCTGTGGAGTGCGACAGAATCTAAAGCTCCTACCAGCCAGTGTGAACCCAAACAAATATCTACTGGCTGTATGGATAGGAATGCTAAAGAAAGCATTTTTCAAGTCGATAACACAGAAGAATTTAGCTGTAGAAGGAATCATTGTCAAAAGCGCAGTAATGGAACTACTATTTTATTCACCTTGCGCATATCAATCACAAAATGATAAACATCATCAGTGTCCTCAGAGGAGCCTGAGGGTGCCCGTTTAAGAATCGGAAGAATAGGACTATTACAAATATTCCCAGACGTTTCCTCAACTACTCCCTTTTGTATCAAATCCTGAATAATCTGAAGAAGAGCCAGTTCTCCTGGCTGCGGTGTCTTATACTGAGGAATACGAGGCAAAATAACATTCTATTTAACTTGTATAGAAACTGGTGGTATATGCAACAGCCCTACATCCGTGTCACCTGTAGCCCATAGAGTGGGTGGGACATCAGCAAATTCAGCCAGAAGGGATGCATACTGGGACAAACATTGTTTAGTACTCGTATTCGGACCCATTGTGATATAGACACCCGCAGGAGAGCAATAAATTGTAGCATACAACTTCTTCAACAAATCCAAACCCATCAAATTCTCACCACAGTTGGATGGCAACAAAAACGGGGACTCCACAGTAAAAGGACCAACAGTCAATGCAAGGGGGCATGAAATGGGGCTTAAAACCGGTAAACCTGAAAAACATACCGAAACATTAATATGGCCAGACAGGGCTGTCCCAGGGACCATATGTTGAGAAACAGAACTTTTTGTCGCACCTGTGTCCACCAACAATTCCTTAGTCGAGCCTTGCAAATCAGCTGTGACATAAGGACCACGCTGATCTAAGGTATCTGAACTGGTCCCTCTCCCTGTCTCTGGCTGTCCTAGCTATAGGACATACCAGTCGCCTCATCCATATCGTAATCATCATGATAATACTGGCCATCATGAGGGCCATCAAAGTAATTATTATCAGAACGACCCTGTGAAACAGTAACATTCTGAGCTCTCTCTGTCCCATGACCTCTCCCACCAGAACCTTGCCCTCTAGGAGCTGCAACTTTCTGTAAAAGCACAGGGCACTGGCTACACCAATGACCCTCCTCCTTACAATACACACACTGATTTGGCCCTAAAGGTGTCATTGAAGGCTGCCCACTGGTACGTGGATGCTCTCTACTATTTCCTCTAAATGCTTGCTGCAACAACACCTTCGTCTTTAAATCCTTGTGTTTCTTATCAGTCCTATCCTTTTTCTCCTGATCTCGGTGTTCATAGTACTGGGCCATATTCAAAATAACAGAGGGGGAAGAGGTGGACCAAGTACTCTCAGACACCTGTAAATGAGTCATAATTTCAGGAAGAAGATTAGAAACAAATCTTTCAACAAACAATCGAACTCCCCGCTCGATAGACATATCCTGCCCACTATAGTCCAAAAATGTATCTTCCAACCGGGTAAAGAAATTAGAAACACTTTCATCCTTCTTCTGTCGACAAGCCGTCAATTATCCCAGCTTACATTCTTAGGCCGAATAAGGAATTGCATACATGTAATAATGCGGCCTGGCAAAGCTAGTATCTCGGCTCGGGGCTTATCACCTGGCTTCCTTTCCTGATCCCACCCTTTAATCACGTCCCATGTACCACCCAACTCCGCAACATGATCTTGAGCATGCACCTGTCTCCAAACGTCAACCGGAACAAGGAGACCAAAAAACAGTTTAATATCAGCAAGAGTCATTACAGTAGAAGAGGCGGCCTCTGTCAATTCTTTATAATAAGCTGTAGGATTCTTCCTAGGATCAGGTAAACGAGCTTTAAGGGCTAAAACCTCACTCTTCTTCCATGGAGTATAAACCCATTGTTCCTGAAAACGGGCCGCTACAGCCGGTCTAGTAACTTTACCGCGCTGATCCGTTATATTGGATGGACCTCTTGCATCAGAAACTGAGTTATCTGAGTAGGGCTCCTCTCATGTACTCTACCCCTGTAAGCAACTAGAGTTATAACATTCCCAAATAATTGACCTGGCTCCAAGTCAGCAGCATACACATGATCTCCAACATCAAATAAAGTTTGAGGCGCTTCTGTCCCAATGTGTTGTTGCCAAAGACTAATCAATGTAGCAGACATATGCTTAAGGGCATGTTGCTGTATAAAGGGCTCAAAATCCCGCATGACCTCCCAAACATCTTCCACACTGTAGATCACATTACGAGCCCACCGCGCAGCCTGGTCAGCTATTATTTGTTTCTCTTCATCCCCCACCCCAGATCGCACTAACGGGCCTATTCGCTCCTTGAATTTCATCCAATCTCTATCCTCAAATCCACGTACTGGCGTCTCAACATGCAAAGATATCGGAGGATGAAAAAGCATGGAAGGAGAAGCAACAGAAGTGACAGGTACAATCGTTGCTGGCGCTTGCACCGGAGGAGAAAGAATGGAGGATACAGGAGTCAAAACAGTAGATGTGCTGAGGGTCACAGTTGCCAAAAATGGCGAGGGCAAAGAAGGAGCGGGAGGTGCCGTAGCCAAAGCTGTCGAAACAACAACCACAGATACAGGAACAGTCGAAGCAGACGTAACAGGCTGCTGTAACTGTAAGGAAACGGTGGGATATATCCTCAGTGGGGCATTACGGGGGCAGGGGTCTAGTGTCTAACAACTCCTCTACAAAAGTATCGTCTTCTTCTTTGGTCAAATAAGACTTATCAATATGCAATCGAAATCTCCTATCCTCACATTCAATTCCAGACTCTTGTTTTTCTCTGTCATATGCCACAGCTTTCAGTGTCAATGTTTGCATTTTCCCCTTCTGTGCATCTCTCTCCATCTTTAACCGTCTCTGTCTAGCCTCCTTCTGCCAAGTTCTGAGGGAATCAAACATAGACTGTCTACTTGTTTTCCTAAATATTTGCTCCTGTAAAAACCCAATTTTTTGTTCATCAAAAGAGCTTGTCAGCGACCACTGCAACTCGGCATTGTCCATAATGTACTAAACATAATAGGGCCAAGACCATGTTTCACATACATATTAAAATTAGGGCTGCCTTCAGGAGGCACAGGCTGAGCTTCTTCCAAACGAGTATCTGCAGAACAACAACCACAACACGAATACCAGATTTTACTAAGACTAGGCATTTTAAAGGAAAACAAGTTAGTTGGTTTACCTAGCAAAGTAATTGCGAATACTTTTATCAAAAACGGTCCTCAGACCGTACCAAACTCAAACCACAAAGGTACCATATCCACAAAGAACCAAAAAAAACTCACCTGATATTAGTAGCACAAACGGACCAATTCTCCACTGCCGACTCTTCAGACCAAACGGTCAGATCCAAGGGTTTCGCTGTTCAGGACTCCAGTCGGGATGACCACTGGGCGAGGCACCGTCCGGCAGGACAGAAGGGGCAGTTGTGAGCAAATATTACTCTTCGTGCAGGGATCCCTGAGCCGTCAGTCTGACCCGAAGATGTCCTCGGCCTCCCCCCGTCTGCGGAAAGGGGATGGATCAATCACCTGAAGGAGTCCCTGTTCGGGCGCCAACTGAAGGAAGTGGCCAGATTAGGGTCACCCGGGTCACTAATGGCCACCTCTCAGCCTTCCATACCAAATGAAGAGTCAGTCAGACAGTAGAGAATACAAACCAATAACTGTTTATTAGATACACTTAGAGCGGAGCCCAGTCTCAAGGAGTGCTGCAGAGGAACTGAAATCGAGAAGTAAAAAGATACATTATGTACAGCTCGCAACTGGGCTGAAACATGCCCACAGTAGAATTTTCCAAACAGATGCAGCTGGACAGTGAAATACAAAAAAAAATAGTTTCCATTCTCATATCTCACACCACCTAATACAACCCAAGGTTGTTTCACCCTGTACCCGCCACCAGACAAGTGGGAGAGGGCCTCTATCTAGTGAGAAAGGTATGCACTAATATAAACAGTCTATTCATTAGTGAAGCAAAACCTAAGATTGCAGAATTGAAACGTAACAAAGGCCCTTTCTCAGAAATAGCAAAGGATTAGTTTCGTTCATGGTTCAAAATGGTGTTTAAATAGAAAATGGTCTGCGAATCCTAACTTACATAGGCAATGCACAAACATGAATATTTCTATTCTAACACTGCAATGCTTCATAGCAAATTTTGTCTTTTCTAAAAGGAATACCAGCCCCTTCAATTATCCCTTTCAATACTGTGCTTTCTAATGGAAGCTATCTAATGTTAAGCGTTCCAGGACTGTTGGGGAATGGAGGTCGGGATTCCATATGTTTTATCAGTTTCCAAGATAGTGACCTGCTGCAATAACATACTATTCCCTGCCAACGCATACAGCTTTTTTTATGTTGTGGCCTTCAATTCCAACCTTGAAGGCAGATTTTAACAAGCACAGCAGACTCAAAGCCTTATTGTTTAAAAAAATATAGCTTGGCATCTGATCGAGAAACCTTCGAATTGTAGGTTGCAATGACATCCAGTGAAATACATTCCTTGCTAAACACCAATCTCCCTTTACATTTTGGTGAGCTAGGGCACCACATTTTGAATGCAGCCAATGCTGCCAGTATAGCACACTTTTTAAAGGTTATTGGAACTAACTTAGTCAGTTTCTTCCAGAAACTCTTTGGCGTAATACCGGCCTTAATTCATTCACTATTTTCCAGTATGTTCGGAGACATACCTTTGGTGTTATTCCTCATTTGCAGCATTTTGGTTCTATTTTTGCTTCTCCGCAATGGGTGTTCCATTTCGAAGCCCACAAGTAATGGAACTACCACCAGTCTAGCTATGCCATGAAAGCATGTTACGATTCTTTGGAATCCCCTTCCTCCAAGGACTGAACACTGACTGGTCACTGTCATTCCGACCTTCCTGGTTTACCTGCTTCCAACCTGTGTGTTATTGCCTGTGGTGCCCTTTCGAATGGGCACTAGACATGTGCCTAGCTCTGTAAATGCCGGTTCCTGTGGACAAGATTCTGTTGATGAGTCCTATAATGCCCCACTTTCGGAGCTGTACCATGAATGTGTGGCTGCTTCAAGATGCATGGTATGAGCCGCTCCCTCCTGAGGAGATGGGTTCTTCAGCACCAGGATTACTGAACTCTGGCTCTAAAAAAACAGATGCAGGACAGCGGGCTTCTACCTCAGTATCGGCTGATAATAAGTATCATGTCTGTTCTTTGGGACTTTGTTAGATCTGGGGGTCTCTAGTTGGCAGAGGTAGGTATCTTTGTCCAAATAGGGAGCCTTGCTTCTAGTCAGGGTAAGGGGGATACACACTTTAGATAACCCCTGCTCACCCCCTTGGTAGCTTGGCACGAGCAGACAGGCTTATCCCAAAGGCAATGTGTAAAGTATTTGTACCAACACTCACAGTAATATAATGAAACACCACAAAGGACACTACACAAGTTATTTATAAAAATATAAATCACTTTATATAGATTAGGCAGAACAAAAACGACATAAAAATCACATACACTATCAATTTCTTCTTAAAACTGTTCTCTTGTGGGTAAAGTTCACTTTGGCAATGTTCTCTTTGTTAAAAAGGTATGGGTGTGCACAAAAACACTTGTGGGCTCAATATGGCTGCAAGCCTTTCTTTCTAGAATGTGGAAGTTACTTAAATAAGGCAACTAGGGTGCTCCTCAACAATGCCCCCGCTGTACTTTTCAATCAATATGAGGTCGCTGTCCTTAGATATTGCCCCCGATGTAGCACGGTATGTGCTACCCTCTTTTGTTCACTTTTCCTTAAAAGTGCAAGCGCGCGCTGGTCGCAACACAGGACGCGGTCTTTGAATATTGCCTTCAATCACCAAGCTGCCCCTTTCCTTTACTGGGAAGCGGGAGGCCGAGAGCGCTCTCCCGGAGACCCGCAGTCCCCGTCCCCGATGGTAACACTACTCCGCTCCGTCAACTGATCGGAGCCGTTACCTGGGTGCGCGGTCTCCTTCCGTCCTGCAACAGCTGATCGCCGGGGCACTCCGCTTCCTGGATCTTGGCGCGGCGCTCGTAGCGGACGAGCCCCTCGCTGCTAGGCAACCCTCGGTACTGGGGCCAATCCCAGTGCGCCTTGCTGTGACGTAGGCGGATGAAGGGGGATCAATGCCGACGAAGCTCCTGGTCTGGCGGCGGTGATTTTTCTGTGCACAGTGCTTCGCTTCCTCTCGGTACCGGGCCGGCGGCGGTGATCTCGGCACACACACAGCAATCCGGGGCAAAGCAGATGCCCTGCTGATCTTCAGCTGCGCGCTAGTCTGCACAGAACGTTAAGGGCACGACCCCGGGTCAGATCACACTTGAGGCGAAGCAGACCTCGCAACAGGCCCCAGCTGTGTGCCGATTAGCACACCGAGTCCAGAGCACACGGGCAAGCAGGACAAAGCTCAGGAGGCCACAGTCAGGGTGCAGAGACACGCACTCAGCATTGATAAAGATGGTTTCTTCTTGTAAACTTTTGTGTCCCTGAGTTTATAACAGGAGGCCAGCTCTTCCCAGGCCCTTAGAGATAGGGGGACTTCAGAGGGGGCAAAGCACACAGCACAGCTCCTCTTGAAGTAAGGGGAACACAGCGCACAGCAGACAGTCCCTTGGTCCTCTTCCTCAGCAATCACAGCAACTGCAGGTCAGCTCCCAGACACTCAGCAATGGCAGCACTGTTCCTCAGTCTTCCTGGCTGTTCTTCTTTGGCAGGGATTCCTTCTTGATCACGAAGTTTCCTAATCTCCCAACCTAGGGTCTAAACCCTCAGGTTGCACCAGGGTCAGAGGTGAGGGCTCCCTCCCTCTGCACCCCCTTCCAGAGTTCTGCACCCTCCCACCTTGGAGCGGTACCCCTGGAAGTCAAAACCGGTCAGGACACTGATTACATATGTCCTTCCCTCCAGGTCAGGCTGAACCTGAACCTGGTCTCCCAACCTTGGGGCTGAACCCGCGGCTGAGCACTTGCCTGGCACGCCAGGACTTCTCGGGACTCACACAGTATCCCCGAGGGTAACACATGACTAATGTGTTGTGTGACAGTCTGCCTGGCGCAGATCTCCCGACCCCTGTCCATCTGACAGGGCGCAAAGATCCCCAGGACAGAAGTGGTGTCGCCATGGTCACTTCTAGGAGACTCAGCCCTTCTGGCTGGTCCCTGACCCACTGGTTCTCCCACTGGGGAACACATCCCCTCTCACCCCTCACTCTGGACTTCTGCACCCTCCCAACTGGAGCGTCACCGCCAGACACCAGAACCGCTGGAGCTCTGATTACAGACACTCCACGTTCTCCTGACACTAGGAGATCCTCCTCAAATGGCCTACAAGTACAGCCTAGGCCCCCGACCTGGTGCTCCCTAGGGGAACCCTCCAGGCCCTGAGACGGGGTTTCGGGCACCTTGGGCACACAGTCCCACACTCACTCCTTCTCCACTGAGACCGGACGTGAGCCCCTACACCCCTCCCACTACACTGGGACCTAGCTGGGCTACACTGACCCTCTTCCACCACACAGGACCGGAAGATACCCAAGCCACTACTTTTGGAATCACTCCCCAATGCCTCTTCAGACCCTCTAGCACACAGCCAGAGGTCTGCCTCCCGTGCAAGCTCCCTGGGATCAGAGAACTCACATTCCAACAGGTGTTGGCGCAACCCCGGAAAACAATTACTGAACATGTGCTCTCTGACAACCAGATTGAACAGCCCTTCAAAATCATTTGCCATGCTAACCATCACCCAATCGTCTAGTGCAATACAACATTCATCCACAAACTCACCCCAAGACTGGTGAGACAGTTCCTTACTGCCCCTGAATCTCAACCTGTACCCCTCTAACTGGGAACCAGGTACCATACTCTGGGAACTGGGAATGGGACTTCCTGCACTGGACTCCATATTGCTGCCACCACTGGATCCCACCCTTACTGGTGAATCCAGACAACTCAAACTACACTCAGGGGATAACCTACCCTCCAGAGCTAACTTTTTCTCCTCCACACTCCCTTTCTCCCCTCCTATCCACCCACACGTCTGGGGACAGGGAAAGGGATGGGGCACTGCCCCCGGCACTGGACCCAGCAAGGGACTCCCTATCTATGGGATCCTCCCCACCTACTGGCGTCCCCGCCCTGTCATTTTCTCTCTTCCGCCACCAAAATAAAAGCGCAGAAAACACCATTTAAAAACGACACTCTTGAGGAGAAAACAAAATCAGTAAAAATAATCCCCAAACATGTGATTATCTAAATGCAGAGTTTGTAGTGCAACCAGTTGTTGCTGTGGTACTGCGCAAACGCAAGTCCTATCCCACCGCTGCCACCACTGTTAGATCTGGGGTCTCTAGTTGGCAGAGGTAGGTACCTTTGTCCAAATAGGGACCCTTGCTTCTAGTCAGGGTAAGGGGGATACACACTTTAGATAACCCCTGCTCACCCCCTTGGTAGCTTGGCACGAGCAGACAGGCTAATCCCAAAGGCAATGTGTAAAGTATTTGTACCAACACTCACAGTAATATAATGAAACACCACAAAAGGACACTACACAAGTTATTTATAAAAATATAAATCACTTTATATAGATTAGGCAGATCAAAAACAACATAGAAATCACATACACTATCAATTTCTTCTTAAAACTGTTCTCTTGTGGGTAAAGTTCACTTTGGCAATGTTCTCTTAGTTAAAAAGGTATGGGTGTTAAAAAGGTCAATATTGTTGATTTGTTGATAGCAGTTGCTTTCCAGCAAATCACTAGGAATTGGAAGGACTTCACCAAGATCTCTTTTCAATCTTGGTGGTATGCAGTCTGCCATAATCATAGGTTAGACACTTCTTTTGTTTACCCTTTGTCTCTGGCACCAAAACGTTTGCATTTATGGTCACCGGTTACGTTGTTTATAGACGCAAGTGCCAGGCGCTCTTGTATGCTTCAACCACATCAACAAGAAGTCCTTAAACCGCCTTAAACTTCCTGATGATTCCTTTGTTTTATTTTGATATCATATGTGTCTTTTTTTCCCACTTTATTGTATTTCATTTTTTATAGTATATTAATCCAATTCATGTATTTCTTTTAAGAGCTTCTGTGTATTGTGATGACCTATGCTTAGTTTTATTCATTGTATTTTGACACCTGTATTCTCTCAATAAAATTCTTTTGGAACTTAAAAAAAGGTATGGGTGTGCACCAGAACCCTTGTGGGGTCAATATGGCTGCAAGCCTTTCTTTCTAGAGTGTGGAAGTTACTTAAATACTGACTAAGTTAGTTCCAATAACCTTTAAAAAGTGTGCTATACTGGCAGCATTGGCTGCATTCAAAATGTGGTGCCCTAGCTCACCAAAATGTAAAGGGAGATTGGTGTTTAGCAAGGAATGTATTTCACTGGATGTCATTGCAACCTACAACAATCCCACTGCTGTCACCAATGTTAGAAATGGGATTTCTGGTTGGCTAGGGCTTGAGCCAAAGCCAGGCAGAGACCACCACTCTAGTCAGGGCAAGGGAGTTACATGCCGAAGATAACCCCTGCTCACCCCCTTGGTAGCTTGGCACGAGCAGTCAGGCTTATCCCGGAGGCAATGTGTAAAGTGTTTGCGCAACACACACGCACACAGCAGCAACAAACTAGGCACACCACAAAAGAAACTCCACAAAAGGTTATATCAAAAATAGCCTTTGTATTGTCATAAACACATTAGAAACATAATCCCACATTTACACTGTGCCAACTGGCACTAGGCAATATTCACACGGGATTATATACAGGACCAGGCCAATCGGGCCACGGTCAGAACCATCAGAATGCAAATATAAAACACAACCAGTAACTACTGGTACCATAATGACCTAAGCATTATCATATTAGCATAAACCCACATTAGGCCCAAACCTCCTCAGCATAAACACATTACGCAATGGGCCTCACCAGCATAAACACATTATGCAATAACCTCATAAGCATAACCACATTACGCTAATAGGTACTACCCCAAAACATCATAGCATGACATTAGGCATTAGCATAAACACATTATGCAACACTCATGGTGTAGACCAATCTTACCATATTTGACACAGAGAGCACACACACTTTACACTGAACAGCAGCGCTAAAGTGCCCAGAGTCCTAAAACCACCAACACCATGTCAGAAAAAAGGCTAGGAGAAAGGCAAAAAGTTTAGGGATGACCCTGCAAAAAGGGCCAAGTCCAACACACTTTTAAATGGGGCAATTGCAGAATCATCATCTGTGGAGACAGACTCTGTTCTGGATTCATTAACCATTGATCTTGTGGAAGAAATCTTGGCTGACTCTGGCTCACCTTAATTTGGCCACTTTAAAAAAATGTCATGTTATATTTTTATTAATATAAATTTTTTATGCCATGCTTATTTCACGTTTTAGGCTGCCTTTGCTTTGCACAGCCACACATAACACATTTATTTTGTGCCATGATTTTATTTTAGAAATACGCCACAAGTTATTGTTATTCAGTTCTTCTTCTTCTCGGGTATTAGTCTCAACAATTCGTACAAGGTCGAACAACATGGTGTACGGTTTTCTTGTGCCCGGTCAGCAACATCTCCTAATGTTTTAGACACAACACGGTAACACATCTGCTGTTTTCCAACACAGTAGTTCTTATCATATAAACTATGACTTGCCCTTTGGAAAAAAGAGAGGAGAATTTCAGCAGAGGGAACAGGTCTTGAACCGGGTGAACCTTCCTTGTGTAAACTGAGTTTACACTTTATGATGCGGACCGCCTAACTGCAAATGCCAGGTATGAGTTCTGGTGTTAATCCCAGAGATCACTGATATATCTCTGTGCTCACATGGTGAGTGTAGGCCTAGACGGATATATCATTTGCCATATTAGGGCTGCTCACTGTATACAGTTTGCTAGCAGTGTTGATTGCTCTGCTCAGTTGTATATGTTTTCCAGTCTCAGCATAACTGCTTCATAATAGACTACAATAGTCTCACAAAATATTGTAAACTTTCCTCTTGTCTTTATGGACATGCATGAGTGAGAAATGAAAAGTGATGATCTGTTTACAAAGTTTTCTTGGGGAATAAAGAGTTATGTTCTAGGTTGCCAAATCACCTGATACTCTGAGAAGGTTAGGAGTTCAGGTGAGGCACTGTGAGATAGTTGGTTTTGGGCCGCAGGTACTGGAAATGGTAAAGATAATCAGTCCCTACATTTTGACTTCCTGTTATCCCAATACACAGTTCGGTTTCCAAACAGAATCCATGCAACAGCTCTATTAGAAACATAAAGGTCACCTTAGGACACAAACACCCTTGATATAAGACTATCTTATTAATAGCCATTAAATCAGCCAAAGCAATCAACTGGCTCACTGTGGGACAGAATGTTCACTAAAAAAATTAAAAGTTAAAGCAACATTATAGTAAGGTATTTCGATAATATCTTACTATGCATTAATAAAAACCTCAGTAATTCACTTGAAAACCAAAGGTTAAAGTGACATTATAGCTAAGTGAAAATGTAAGTTTAAACTTAATGTTTTAAGCTAAAAACCACAGAAATGTACAATTGTAGTTATTTCAAGTAACTTTAACTCACGCCACCGCCTTGCACAGTGTTGTTGTCAATGGTGTCAGTTTAGTTGTCATCAGTGATGTTATCAATGACGACACAGAATGTGTCATGAGTGTTGTAAAATGTGAGGTCATAAGCATGTGAGGGACTTCAGCAGGTTCACAGAAACCCAAAAACCTACATTTTGTATAAATTAGGCACCAGATGAGGTCCATCTGAGACCTCCCACGAGGATCAGGAGGGTCAGGGTGTAGTTATGCTTACATAGGAAAAGCATTTTCGATTTGCTAATAACTTTGCCGCACTTGACAAATCTTCACAAAACATTCCAAATGAAAAGTTTATTCACCTCAGCTCCTTCCTAGAAAGTTCTGGGGTCATCCATCAAGGGCTGGCCAAGAAAAAGGGCGGGCATGTGTCCTAAAACTTTGCATTCCCATGTTAATTCCCATGGGAAAATATGGAAAGTAATACAGAAAAAACAACTGAACTGAATTACTCCAAAATTTGGAAGAAGTTAGAACTTTACTCTGAAAAGCATGCTTTTTGTTATTTGGCATCAATCTGTTCAGTGAAATCTGAGTTTAAAAATGTACTTGGGGTGATCATGAAGGGGTTAAAAAAGATTGTGATGTCTGCAATGCTGGCTACAGATATACTCTGATTAGCCGCAATTTGATTGGCAGGCTGCAACTTGAACAATACGCTGTGGCAGCCACTACCAAACATGGCTGCTGGGCATACTTCCTTTGTCCTGAAAATTAATTGGAAAAATAAAATGGGACAAAGTGAGCATATCCTGATCCCAAGGGGCATGTGGGGGAGGGTCATTTCAGATGTCATCAGTAATATCATCAATGATTTTAATCGAGATGTCATCAGTGATGTCATTGATGAAATTTAACATGTTGTTAGTGGTGTACTATGTGAGGTCATAAGCAGTGCATGGCAGGGGTGCAAGTTATAGTTAGCTCAGCAAATTATATCTAACTAATTTCAGAGGTATTTTTTGTTTTTCAATGTTAGTTTTTAGTTTACTATATTTCAACGCCTATTTACTTTATTTCAATAAGTATAATGTCACCTTAACTTTATTTTAGTTTCAGTGACTATATAAATCATCATCATCATCCTTTCATCTTTATTTGCATACTGGTGGTACACATAAAAGACTTCAAAATACATATAACAATTTTTAAAACTAGCTTTAAATAAATACTTACAACAATTAGTTAAAATGCAAATGCATCCTTAAAACTCATTGTTGCGTTAAAACATAGGGCCTGATTAGGATGGTGGGAGGACTTTTGTCCGCCCGCCACCCTATCATAGACGGGCACGCCCGATAGGCTGTCGGCAGTCTCGCACTAGGCATTACTATGCCATGGTGGTCAAAATGCCTGTATTTTGTATTGTGGCGGGTGCTGCTGGCGGCAGCAGCTGCCGCAATGCAAAAATGGGACACTTTACACATCCCTGCACTTCGTGTCCCCCAGTGCCCACAGCTTAGGGCTAGGGGGGAAGTTTCCCCCTGCCTGTTCATGGCAGGCTAACCGCCATGAACAGGCAGGTGGAAAGGCACATAGTAATCCCTATGGCAGTGACTGCTAGGCACCGCCACCACTACAGTGACTACGAGCCCCTCTGCCGCACCGGTGGTCTCAAGGAGCCCACAGGATGCGTGGCGGTCGGTCTTTCCGACCGCCAACACACTGCCCACCATCGTAATGTGACAGGTGGTGTTTCAGTCACTGATGGCGGTGGGACCGCCGGTGGTCTCATCGTAATCAGGCCCATAGTTTTCCAGTGAATGGATGGCAAACTTCAGAGATGAACCCTCCCAAAAACACGTCACCTCTAAAAGCTCTGTTAGATATGGTACTATATACATTTTTAAAAATCAATATGCATCACATAAGCGTATATGTAATGTAATGCCACCTTAAAAGTAATACATAAAATATTAACACAAATTTTACACAAAAACACTTACCTAGCTCTTCCACTTCCTCTCTGAGTAGGTCGAGCAGTTCTTGCTCCCTGTTGAGGATGTCAGCTCAATGGTGCTTCTCTTGCTGCTAGGTGTAGAAGACCTTGTTGGGTTGGCGCATGCTGTGCTGCACTCTTCCCCACTGCTGCTTGCACTTCGCTAGGCCGCAGCCCTTGCCGGGCCTGTACAGGAGATGACGCTCCAGATAAAAAATAAGTTTGCTGACCTTTGCCTAGTTGAATATGTAGAGGGGTCCACGGACAACCAAAGGGAGTGCTGGAATCTGCCATGGCAGCCCTTCCTGCTTCTGCCATGGCTGGGTGGGGCATGTACAAATAATTGAAAAAAAAGACCAACCAGGAAACAAAAACACATAGGAGGAGTGGAAAAGTAATGAAAAGTGGAAATAAAGTTTAAAAAAGTTGAGGGTGGAGAAGAATGGGGTGAATTAGGTTGGATGTTGCCTAGGGAGCAGGGAACATGAGGAGATGTGTAGGTAGGAGCATGCTGCATAAAACAACATGGATGTGTGCTTGTGCAATGCGACATCCACTTTGCAATGTTGTGACACATTTCATGTAATTACACATTATTTTGTGTAATTTTGCTCTAATATTGAATAATTCCGCAAGTGAAAATTACGTGAATTTCGCACACCGCTGTACGGATGAATAGGTGTGCAGACAAACTATAAGAAAAAATAGTGTGTGGCAAAATATAATTTCAAGAATATCAAGGACAAAAATATTGTGAAAGTACGTTTCTATAGGTAAACAAAGTTTTACTATTTATGACTCCACGTACATGTACCTTGATGATGTATATATCTTCAAGATACATAGATGAGGAGTTATGAATAGTAAATCTATGCTTACCTATTTACACTTACCTTCTCGTTATTTTGTTCCTCGATATTTTTGCCACAATATTCTTTCCACACCATATTTGTGTTTCCGATATTCGGTCAGTGATCCTACTGTTTTGTAATTTCAAGCATTGTTAAGAATAAGGAATCACAGCAAATGTTTCTGCAAAATTGCTTAGAAACTTATTGTACTTGTAATTTCATTTTGTGGACACACATTTCGCATCCATTTAATCTAAAGGGATATTTCCTGATTTATGTTGAGACATATCTTGATACAAATGAGAGAATGTTCTGCCCACATGCCTGCAAGATATTAAAGATGTGGTTACAGAGGCAAAGATCCTGTTTTTAGGTGTACTTCATGAGTGACATCCAGGAGTGGAACACAGCTAGTGCACCGTCAAAGGTGCCTTTTTGGGGGGGCGTGGCTTAGCGTGCAATCAAGATGGCCGCGCTGTTTTGAGCTCCGTCAGTCCTCCGATGCGGACGCTCTTCTTTCGGCGATGTTAGGGTGAGTTTTCATCACCTTTTTACAGATTTCAGCGGCGGAACGGCCCAGGAGCATTGGGGTCTGCTTGTTGGTCCCTCGGTCGTCTCCCTTCGTTGCTGCACGACTTGGCGATATTCTCCTCACATATCGGACTCAAAATGGCAGCCGGAACGGAGATGTCCTCTCTAAAGAATTTGAAGAGATAATCTCAATGATTTGCTTCAAAGGGTCCTCTCATTTATTACCCTGGTCGATATGAGAGTATTGTCATGCTCTTTTTATACCTCGTTATATCTGGACTCGTGACTTTGGTGAGGTCGCTTTTACTTTTTCCTCTCACATCATAACTTTGTACAAAATGGAGACCACTGTCAGAACTTTTAGAAATCATATTGCCTATTTAATGGCCTTTTATTCTGCCGGTTGTACTTCAGTGGGTCTTCACTACTATATGTACTGCATGTTTTTTCTTCAATTTTCAACTTTGATTCCTGCGCTGGTTATTGTGTGTGATGCAGATTTCACTGAATTTTCTTATTTATAACTCACATTAACTGGCCTTTTCGGTAGTGGCACCTTCCTATGGGCGCGCTGCTGTCGTGAGTCTTAGTGCCTTTTGTGCTTTTTTCCACACAAGTCATAGTCGCAGTGGTCTTCGGTGTGGCAGGCATTTTACCTCACTCTCCACTAAGCAATTTTACTGTACTCTGTGCTCATTTTGCAACGAATATGCTATTCCAGTCAATTGGGGTGTCTACTGTATCTGTTTCTAATGGCAGAAGGCATGGGTGTCACCTCCAAAGATAGGGACTCTAAAGGAAATCTGAAGAGATCTAAACAAAATTCACCCACCCCAGAATTGCTAGCTAAGAGTAATTTAGACTCTGTTTCCACCTTAGACACTATACTTCTGAAACTCAATTCAGTTCATGACATAGCACAGAGCACCAAAACAAACACTGACTTGCTTCAAATTGAAGTAGCGGCTATCCGGAATGACCTCAAGAATCTTTCTGTACGTGTCTCCAATGCAGAAACTCGAATAAGTTCTGTTGAGGATTTCACGAATAAGCAAGCTAAACATGTGCAAAGTATGGAGCGCTCTTTGGCTTCACTGAGCAGAGATCTGACTGAGCAGGAAGACAGAAATCGTAGAAGTAACCTTCGTATTTTTGGATTACCGGAGGATTGCGAGAAATCTGCTCCGTCAGAGTTAGATTTTTTGCATATTTGGATTCCTACTGTGCTGAACATCTCATTTCAAAAGGACTTCGAAATAGAAAGGGCTCATAGAGTTCCCACCTTTAAGCCTAAATCCTTGTCTTCTCCAAGACCATTGATTTTTAAACCCCTGCGTCACCAACACACTGAACAAATTCTGGCTCAGATGAGGAAGATCAAAACATTGCAATGGGAAGGCCATAGAATATCTATATCACAAGATTTTGCCAGAGATACTATCATTCGTCGTAAGGGTTTCTTGAATCTGCGCAGAAGGCTCATAGATATGAACATTCCATTTTCTTTTGCAGGTCCCTCACGATTCAGAATAACGTATAGAGGTCGCCCACAGATTTTTTATGAACCTTCAGATCTTTCCACTTTTTTGGATAATCAGTCTGAATCACAGATGGACTCTGAGTCTCTTCCTGGCACGTCTCATCCTCAGCATATCTCAGTATTTGATAACTTGGGTCCATGTTTTCTGTGTTTTGCCATACGTATGTGGCTATATTGCTCTCCTGTGTTCTTTGTTGATATGATAACTTTATATTGGTAAAGTTGATGTTTTTTTACTGGTTACTCTCTTTTAACTGACTTTTCCTTCACAGGTTATATGGTTTATCATATTTTTGTGAATGTCTGTTTGCAATTTACATTCAATATACTGACACTATTTCGGTATTATCCTCTTAATTTTGGATGTCATTGTGTTTCTATTTCCTTATATCTTATTCTCTTTCTTCAGTATCTTTTTACATTTCTGATTTATTCCTATATTGTTTCTGCTTTTTGCTCAGCTGTTTCTTCATCTTATGGACATTTTTCTTATTTTTTTATGATGAAATCATTTTTGACATTTTGTTCTGTATATTTGATCTTTCCTGTACTTTTCTTTCTTACTATTTTTCATGACAAATAAATACCTCCTCTTCTACTCTCTATACTCTTTCTCTGTTTTGGCTCACTCTTCTCTTCTCATACTATTTGCCTGTTTGTTCCATTTGTTGCCTGATTTGTTCCTCCTCTCTTCTTATTATCTTATGTTAGTGCTACATTTTTACCTGTATTCACTATTTATCCGTGTCTTTCTCCACTTTTGTTATACATTTACAAAACTGTGTTCTGTATGTACATCTCTCTATTCATGACTTTATCTAGTACCTTTACTCTTTTGCTTCATTCCTTATGTATTTGTGTTATGAATTACTTTTTATTTTATCTTATTTATACTCTAATATTCATTCCTAGATAATATCAAGTTGTCCTGTTGGCTACGTTTCTTGTTTTGAGACTTACAATATAATATACAACTTTTTCTATTACCTTAAATCATCATTAACTGCATCTTTTTAGTATTTAGATTGCCTTAGACTGTTATTTATATGGCTTAATATTACTATGTATAATACCTTATTTGATATTTCTATGAATTTTCTACTTCAATTTCAAATATGATATATTTTTGGGATCTTGTATTATTTTCTCTCATTTGCTATTTATTTCTTCATTTACCATGTCCTTTGATATTTTTACCTTGATGCTATTAATTTTGTAATGTTTTATATTGGTTTTTATATACCATAAATTGTTATTATTTTTTTTATATACCATTTCTTAATATGTATTATGCCTTAGGCGAATATACCTCTTATTTAATGTTGATATTTATAAGGCTCTTCTTTGTTCTTTATCTGATATTTTTGTCTCATATTTCTATTCCATTTATGAGAATATGTTAGTCATTCTTCGTTAATGATGTAATGAATATTGGTTTGGTTCATGCAGTATTTATTCCTATTGACTGATTTTATTGTATAACACACATTCTTATATATATATTTGTTCAGTCGCTTAATGGAATATTTATTGTTGAGCGGTCTGCATTGTGTTTCTTGGCCTCTGTGGTTCCTCCTCCACGTTATTTTCCCCATGCAAATTATCTATTATAGACTTCCTCTGGTGGGACTTCTCTTTGTTTATGCTCCTATTTTCTATGGAGTTCTTTTGCTCCCTCTTTTCTTCATTCTAGTCTTTTCTTTCCCTCTTCCTATCTTTCTTTCTCTGGGGACTCCTGCTTTGATATATTTTTTACAAATTTTTTGTTCTCCTTTTACCCCTATATTTGATGACTTATTGAAATGTCATCTTTTTTTTATTTATCAGATATCTTTATTGACATTGTTCTCTGTGTCTCTATGAGTGGCTTAAATGTAATCTCTCTTAATGTTCATGGATTGAACCACCCTGTTAAGAGGGCCAAGATCCTTGATTATTGCAAAAGTCTGTCTGGTGATATTGTTCTACTTCAGGAGACCAAAATAGCC
The DNA here is from genome assembly GCA_963921515.1 of Calotriton arnoldi. Taxonomy (NCBI): domain Eukaryota; kingdom Metazoa; phylum Chordata; class Amphibia; order Caudata; family Salamandridae; genus Calotriton; species Calotriton arnoldi. The sequence continues at coordinate 490,379 of CAWUFW010006155.1, forward strand.
TTTAAGGAAGCTCTGCTTTTACGGAAGGAGTGGGTTCTTGATGTCTCTGGTAAAAAGAATGGGGTTGTGATTTTGATTTCCAAAAATTCAGGTCTGTCTATTGTTACTGCTGAGCATGATACTAATGGGAGATGGTTGCTTTCTCGTCTATCCAACGGTTTAGATGATTTAAATGTCATGAATATATATGCCCCTAATGTTGACGATCCTTGCTTTTGGAGTTCTGTAAATAGAAAGCTCTCTGAACTTCCTCAGAATGCCAGAACTATTGTTGGCGGTGATTTTAATTTGCCCCTAGACCCTATTCTAGATAGACAGTCTGCTTTTAAATTTCGTCCCCCTAGGTCGCATAAACATTTGCTTAGTATGTGTTCTGCGCACCAGCTTGTTGACACATGGAGAATGCATAATCCTACGGGTAGTGATTTCACATTTTTTTCCTCTCCACAGTATAGCTTTTCTCGTATCGACTATCTCCTTGTTGATGCTGCCCTTTTAAAACAGACCATTAATGTCATGATTCATCCAATAGTTGTTTCTGATCATGCTGCGGTCTCGTTGACCATCCTTAATTTTACTGATACGAAAGGTCTTCGCATCTGGCGCCTTAATACAGAGATTTTGGATGATAAGGATGAAGTTAAAGAACTTATTGCGGAAATTGATAACTTCTTCCAAGACAATGTAGCTTCAGTGAACTCTCCAATAGTGTTATGGGATGCATTTAAATGTACTATTCGGGGTCATATTATCAAAAAAATGTCAAAAAGAAATAGCAATATTAGAAAGTTGTTGCAGTTTTTGGGAGATGAGATCAAACGTAAAGAGGTGCTATATAGAAGTTCTAATGATAAGTCTCTCCTACAGGATATTAAGAATCTAAAATACTCTTTCAATTCTATAGTTACTAAAAGAGCTTATATCGGTGTACATGCTCAGAAATCTCGACATTTGTTATTACGAAATAGACCTGGGAAGCTGTTGGCTACCACTTTAAAATACCAGAATACAAATGTTAGACCTGTCCAGATTTCTTATATTAATGACAAGAATGGTTCTAAGTAATTTCATACTCCAGAAATACTTGAAGTTTTTCGGGACTATTATAAGAAGCTTTACACTCCCATGGATCAATGCAACATATCTGAGTGTCAGCAGTTTTTGAAATTGATCCCTACGAATACTATTTCACATTCTGATATGACTGATTCGGGGAAACCGATTGATTCTGAAGAGATAATTCAAGCCTTTAAAGCTACTCGGTCGGGGAAGGCTCCGGGGCCTGATGGCTTCCCGATTGCATTTTATAAAACTTTTTCCTCCTCAATAATTAAATATCTTCAACAGGTTTTTGATAATTTTATCCTCTCTGGCAAGGTATCTGGTTCAGCAGCTGAGGCCACTATTGTTGTGATCCCGAAAGAGGGCAAGGATCATTCTGATCCTAAAAATTTTCATCCAATTTCATTATTAAATTTGGAAGCAAAAATGTTTGCCAAAATCCTGGCTAAACGATTAGAGGGTCATATTCCTAATCTTATTCATGATTCCCAGACTGGTTTTGTGAAAGGGAGACTTGCCAGAGATAATATTCGAACCTTTTGTCATATTTTGGAGAAAGCAAAGCTTTCTATTTTTCCATCGGCTGCGATTGCCCTTGATGCCGGAAAGGCTTTCGACAAGGTTTCCTGGCCTTTTTTACAAGCTGTGCTTCAATCGCATAATTTAGGGGATACTTTTATCAATATGGTAATGTCTCTATATGCACAACCTAAAGCTAACATAAGAGTTAATGGGGCTACGTCTTCTTTTTTTAATCTTCGTCAGGGTACTAGACAAGGGTGCCCGTTATCACCCCTTCTTTTTCTACTATCAATAGACCCGCTCCTTCGATTACTCAATTTAAATCTGGACATCAAAGGCTTCTAATTCGGTTCACATACACTTAAAACTGCTGTGTATGCGGATGACGTTCTTATTTTTTCGGAGGATATTGCTGCGGCGCTTCCTGCTATCTCCAATACCATTAAAGAGTTTTCGTTTGTTTCAGGTTATACTCTGAATAAAGAAAAGACGGAAATGTTTCCTCTTAATTCGTTGTGTTTCCCTTCCCACATGGGCGATTCCGGCTTTAAATGGCAATCGACTCATACTAAATACTTAGGAATTTGGTTTTGTAAAGATCTCTTAGACACTATTTCCTATAACGAATCTCAATTCATAACTAAAGTTAAAGATCTTTTGTCCTCCTGGTCTCCGAAATATATCTTCTGGTGGGGAAGATTTCAAACTCTTAAAATGATGATAACTCCGATTTTTAATTTTTTATCCTCCATGCTACCTATAAAGCTTTCCTCGTCCTTTTTCCATGAAATTGATTTACTCACTTCAAAATGTTTGTGGAGTGATAAACGTCCTAGAATTGCGCATAAACATCTGTCGGGTTCCCCTCGAGGATTCCACTGATGTCACATGGACTGATGGCAGGAACCCTTTTTCTCCCCTCCAGCTCCCGGACCCGGAGGTATGCCCACCCGAGGGTGGCTCTGTCAGTGAGGTGTACCACTGGCCCGTTAAGGATCCTCTACAGGCCGACTGGAGCCCCGCCCCTTGGGGGTGGGATGACAGTGCGTCATCCATGGATAGGGGGCCGCGCTCCAATGAAGGGACGTCTCAGAACCGAAAGGCGGAAGGAGGAGAAGCCAGACGGAGCATCTGGACGGAGGAACCTCGGCTGGACGAGAGAGCTGCGACCGAAGAGGAGATCGGAAGACCGGAGGAAAAGCCAGGAGGCCAACGACCCTGTGTTGCGCCCAGCCACGCTCCTGGAGGAACGTGGCTAGAACAGGTGCGTAACCGATTACGGGGCCCGGGAAGGTCGGGAGTATCTCCATCGGGTGGCGGGCGGGAACCGGGAACCTAGACAGGGAGATCCAGGCAGCATGCGCTGCGTAAACTTCCTCTCCACGGTGACGGTCCCGTACCCTGCACTACCCTAGAAACCGGCGGTGTAACCTCCCATCACTCCCTTCCTCCACGAGACCACTCACACCGAACCCTAACCAAGTATCTCTCCTTTATCTTTCCCCACTCACCCGGAGCCGCTGCCAACCCGGACCAGAGCAACGCCAAGGAGGAAGCTGACATTCCCCCTGACGAAGACGTCGCTGGGACCGCCAAGAAACACCACCCCTGTACTATAAATAAATCACGTTAAGCCATAACCCCCTGGTCTCACGTAATTGCTTGACCTGCGTCACATGTGGTGGAGAATACGGGCAGGCGAGCATCATCTGTGAGCCCAAAGATGGAAGCCCTAATACAGCACATCGTGGAGGGACAACAGAAGCTTGAGTGGGCCGTCGAACGGCAGATGACCTCTGCCCAGGCCGACCGGGACACCCTTAAAGAGTTCATGAAAAACCAGGTGGAGGCCCTCCGCCGACCCACCGACGATCCCCCTACAGAACCAGCAGGACAGAAAGCCACACGCAGTGCACTAGCTACCCCTAACATATCCCTACAGAAATACACTCCAGGGGAGGACCCCGACGCCTTTTGTTGAATTTCGAAAGGGCAGCCAGAGCGGCCGGTTGGCCTCTCGTGAAATGGCCTTTTTCTTGGCCCCCTTGCTCACTGGGGAGGCACAGGCGGCCTATCAGGTCGCCAACTCCGGCGGTGTTACGCCATATGAAGAAATCAAGGCGGTGATATTAGACCACCTTGGAATGGACGCTGAAGCATATCGTCTCCGGTTTAGGAAAGAAAAAGGCGCCGCCGGCGCACAATCCAAAGACTTTATACTTTAAGTTAAAACTCGCCGCCGACAAGTGGTTGAAGCCCAATGACAGGACCAAGGAAGACATTATGAGGTCCATTTACTTGGAACAGTTTTTGGACTCCCTGCCATACAACACCCAGCGCTGGTTACGGCAACATGCCAATCTGACGGCCGAGCAGGCGGTGGAAATGGCCACCTCATTCTCTAGGGCACAACCGCGCCTCGGTCCCTGGGAGACCGACAAACCACCCCGGACATTGCCCATGCCCCGAAAAGCCCTCAGACCTATCCGAGAGCCAGAAAGAGTCCGCCCTCAGAAGCCCGAGAACACCTTGATTCGAGGCCCCCAGTGTTTCGACTGCGGGGAGTGGGGCCACATCGCCCGAGCCTGCCCTCGAAGGAAAACAGAAGAACCCATGGACATAAGCTACATACCAAAGAACCTCATGTACACGGCTGAATTGGGCTCCTGTTTCTACGTAAGTCTAACTGTCAATAACACATCTGTGTTGGCCCTCCTAGACTCAGGATGTCGCCAATCCGTGATCAAGCAGGACTTGGTCAAGTCCGACCAACTACTTCCGGGGAAACGGGTTTTAATTCGCTGTGTGCACGGGGACGTTCGTCCTTACCCTGTAGCCCAAATACCCCTTTGTTGTCCTAAAGGCCCCCTTTCCCTGGTCACCGTGGGGGTTCTGTCCACCCTTCCAGAAGACCTCATCCTTGGTACCGATAATCCCAACTTCCTCTCCTTATTCACTAGCCTTATAAAGAAGGGTTCCACCTCCACCTTCAACACCGATCACATAGGTTCCAAGGCTCTGTTATCCCAGAGTCCTTGGCAAGGGGATAAAAAATTCCGATGGGCCCAGAAGAATGATGCCACGCTCGCCCATGCGTGGCAAGATGCTCTCCACCTCCAGTCACATGCCCCTAAACACTATCCACATTTCCAAGTCACCAACGACTTGCTTTACCGAGTAGCCGAAAAGGACGCCAACCCTCAATTACTGGTTCCCAAAGACTTTCGAGACCAACTCTCCTTTTTTGCTCATTTCCCACCTCCTCGCGGGACATTCAGGGGCCCTAAAGACCAGCCAAAACCTTCTACGAATGTTTTATTGGCCAGGGATACATGCACACGTCAAACGGTACTGTCAGGAGTGCCCCGTCTGCCAACGGAAGAATCCCTATAGGCCCCCTCCCGTTCCCCTGCAGCCTTTACCCATTATTGGTCGGCCCTTCGAGAGGGTAGGGATGGACCTCATCGGCCCTCTACCTAAATCAACAAAGGGGTTCCAGTACGTTCTGGTCTTGGTAGATTATTGTACTCGGTTCCCTGAGGCCTTCCCCCTAAGAGCCCCGACCACCGTCAACATAGCCGATAAACTATTAGAATACTTCTCACGGGTTGGGTTTCCCACTCAAATACTCACAGACCAGGGTACTCCTTTTGTCTCCCGTCTTATGTCCCAGGTCTGTAAGCTGTTGGATGTAAAGCATCTGAGAACCTCAGTTTATCATCCACAGACTGACGGTCTGGTCGAAAGATATAACGGGACCCTAAAACTTACCCTAAAGAAGATGTTGGCCGGGGAAGGAAAAAACTGGGATCGGCTCCTGCCTCTTGCGCTCTTTGTCATACGAGGGCAGGTTCAGAGCAGCCTGGGGTGTTCCTCGTTTGAGATGCTCTACGGCAGACAACCCCGGACCTTGCTCGAGATGACAAAGGAGACATGGGAGACGGAGAAAGATAACAGCTCTGACCTCCTCGAATATGCCCAACATCTTCGATCTCGCATAGGGAAGCTAAGGGATCTTGCACATACCAACTTAGAGAAAAGTCAACAAAAGCAAAAATATCATTATGACAAAGGGAAAAAGTGGAGAAATTTACAGGTGAATGATTGGGTCTTGGTTCTCCTCCCTTCCTCCATTTCAAAAATAAAAACAGAGTGGAAGGGTCCATACAAAGTAGTCTCCACTATCGGAAAGACCAGTTACCGAATACAGCTGAGACCCAACAAATATCAGACCTATCACATCAACCTACTAAAAAAATGGATAGGTCCTCCCCCCCAGAGTGTAGCCTATTCACCTACGGCGAACACCTCTACCCTGGAACAATTGGTCGTCAACTCGGAACTAACAGCACCTCAACAAAAGGGACTGCTAGACATCTTAGAACCCTTTTCTCCCCTACTTTCCGACCTCCCCGGCAGAACCACCCTCACAGAGCATAGCATAGAGACCTTACCCGGAGAAATAGTCAAACAAAGACCCTATAGGATACCGGCAGCCAGGAGAGACGCCGTATCCCAGGAAGTGGATAAGATGTTACAGATGGGAGTTATTCGTCCCTCCCGGAGTAACTGGTCTTCACCCATCGTAATGGTACCAAAACCCGATGGGTCGATTCGCTTCTGTATAGACTTCCGCCGGGTGAACGCTATTTCTAAGCTAGACGCCTATCCCCTTCCCAGGGTAGACGAGCTCATTGAACGCCTCGGGGAGGCACAGTATATTTCCACTCTTGATCTTACCAAAGGTTATTGGCAAGTACCCCTCCGTCGTTCGGACCGTGAAAAGACCGCCTTCTCTACTCCTGATGGTCTTTTCGAATTTACGGTCCTACCCTTCGGGTTACACGGAGCCCCTGCAACCTTCCAGAGATTAATGAATACAGTGTTGCAACCGCATCAGGCATATACATCGGCATACTTAGATGACATTATCATTTTCAGTCCTTCCTGGGAAACACACCTAGAGCATTGTCACCGTGTATTTATGGAACTACAGAAGGCTGGTCTCCATGTAAACGCAAAGAAATCTCACATGGGGTTCCAAAGGTTAAATATCTAGGCTATCTGTTGGGTAACGGTAGCATAGAACCACAGGAAAAGAAAAGATCAGGGCCATCACTAAAACACCTTTACCCACTAACAAAAAGAGGTGAGAGCGTTTCTAGGACTATTAGGGTATTACAGGAGATTCATACCCCAATTCTCCGAAATTGCTGCCCCTTTGTCTGACTTGCTGAAGAAGGGCGTCCCCAACCATGCGCTGACCAACCCCTCCTCCTCGGTCAGACAAGCTTTCCAGGAACTTAAGACCCTGATCACGAGCAGTCCCATTCTGGTGTGTCCCGACTACAGTCGTCCCTTCGTTCGTTCTCCAGACCGACGCCTCCGAGACAGGACTGGGGGCCGTCCTCTCTCAGGTTTCCGGGGACGGGTCGGAACGACCCATTCTATACCTCAGCAGGAAACTCTTCCCCCGTGAGCAACACTATCCGGTGGTTGAGAAGGAGTGTTTAGCCATCAAATGGGCCGTCGAGAAGCTGCGTTACTACCTGGAAGGCCGGCAGTTTACCCTGTATACAGACCATGCCCCCCTCGTTTGGATGAGTAGGAATAAAGGCAATAACCCCCGCGTGATGCGCTGGTTCCTATCCCTCCAACCCTTCAGTTTCGTTGTGCTACACCGCAAGGGGACCCTGAATGCCAATGCTGACTATCTCTCCCGCTTTCCCGTCGTCCCCTACCGGGACGATTCACGGGGAGGGGTGTGTCGGGTTCCCCTCGAGGATTCCACTGATGACACATGGACTGATGGCAGGAACCCTTTTTCTCCCCTCCAGCTCCCGGACCCGGAGGTATGCCCACCTGAGGGTGGCTCTGTCAGTGAGGTGTACCACTGGCCCTTTAAGGATCCTCTACAGGCCGACTGGAGCCCCGCCCCTTGGGGGTGGGATGACAGTGCGCCATCCATTGATAGGGGGCCGCGCTCCAATGAAGGGACGTCTCAGAACCGGAAGGCGGAAGGAGGAGAAGCCAGACGGAGCATCCGGACGGAGGAACCTCGGCTGGACGAGAGAGCTGCGACCGAAGAGGAGATCGGACGACCGGAGGAAAAGCCAGGAGGCCAACGACCCTGTGTTGCACCCAGCCACGCTCCTGGAGGAACGTGGCTAGAACAGGTGCGTAACCGATTACGGGGCCCGGGAAGGTCGGGAGTATCACCATCGGGTGGCGGGAGGGAACCGGGAACCTAGACAGGGAGATCCAGGCAGCGTGCGCTGCGTAAACTTCCTCTCCACGGTGACGGTCTCGTACCCTGCACTACCCTAGAAACCGGCGGTGTAACCTCCCATCACTCCCTTCCTCCACGAGACCACTCACACCGAACCCTAACCAAGTACCTCTCCTTTATCTTTCCCCACTCACCCGGAGCCGCTGCCAACCCGGACCAGAGCAACGCCAAGGAGGAAGCTGACATTCCCCCTGACGAAGACGTCGCTGGGACCGCCAAGAAACACCACCCCTGTACTATAAATAAATCACGTTAAGCCATAACCCCCTGGTCTCACGTAATTGCTTGACCTGCGTCACAACATCTAAGAAAGCCCTCGGTTCTGGGTGGATGTAATCTTCCAGATTGGAACTTGTATCAAATTGCCTTTTTAGCTTCTCAAGGTGCACTTTGGTTCTTACCTGATGCCCAACATTTACCCCGTGGATTTATATTGAGCGTGAGTTATGTACTCCTCTCTCTACTTCCTCCTTTCTTACAGCTTCTAAACTCGTTCCTGGTCATTCCCATCGTATTATATTAGACACGATTAATGCACTAAAATATATTGATAAAAAAGTATCCAAACCCATTCATAAATCGAGGTGGTCCTCGCTATGGTATAACCCTAAAATTGTTGTTGATATTGATTCTGCTACGATTTCTTCTTGGGCTACTAGAGGTCTTACGTTGGTCAAAGATCTTTATGACTCTAACCATGACCCTCTTCCCTTTTCTTCTTTGGCTAGAGAATATAACCTTAATGATATGGATTTTTATTCCTTTTTGAAATTGAAAGTGGCTCTTTCTAAAATATCCCTCTCTACAGATTCGACTACTATTTCACTTCTTTCTATGTGGGTTCGTGCAGGACATACTGCTTCGAGAATATATACGTTTTTATCTGCTCCACTTCCTTCACAACCTACAATTACACAAGTTAAGTGGTCTCATCATTTTGAAGAGGATATTTTTAATCATATTTCGCAGGAGAATTGGCAGTTTATTGGGAAGTTTTCCCTATGTAATAAAATTGCTCCTTCTCTTATTCAATCTACATTTTTTGCATTGAATCTCCTGCATTGGACCCCTGCCGCTTACACAAATTGAAGCTTAGAGATAATGATATCTGTTCGAATTGTAATTTGGTTTCAGGCACTCACCAGCATATGTTTTTTGAATGTTCGTTATTGCAGCCTGTTAGAACTGGGGGTCTCTAGTTGGCAGAGGTAGGTACCTTTGTCCAAATAGGGACCCTTGCTTCTAGTCAGGGTAAGGGGGATACACTACTAAAATAACCCCTGCTCACCCCCTTGGTAGCTTGGCACGAGCAGGCAGGCTTATCTCAGAGGCAGTGTGTAAAGCATTTGTGAACACATACAGTAATACAGTGACAACACTACAGATGGACACCACACAGGTTGTATTATAAAAATAAGTATTTTTATATAGACTTAACACAAGGCCCAAAACGACAAAAATCCACAATACACTATGAAAAATATGACTGTCAATGGTAGAAAATAGTTCAGTTCAATAAAGATGGTAAATGCGACACTCAATGTTCAATGTACCTTTGGATGCGTAATGCGATACAAACAAAAGAGTTGCAGGGAAGGTGATGCGTCAGTTCCTTACACGCAAGAACGGTGATGCGTAGGTTCCTTGCTCCGGGGGCAGTGATGCGTCGGTTCCCTACTGCTGCGTAGGGGACGGTGATGCGTCGATTCCTTACCAGAGAGGAGGTGATACGTCGGTTCTTCACCACGTGGGGAGGTGATGGGTCGGTTTCTTACTGCGCTTCTGTGGCGATGCGACCCGCAGCGCCGCGATGCGATGACGACCCGGTGCAATGAAACAAAATGGCGTCTTCCTCTCGATGCGACACTCAGGGGGTGATGCGTGCACGCCCGACGGCCATGCGGCGACTCAGTGTATCTTTTGAGCCACGACAGGCCCTGCAACACGCTTCTCCGATGATGCGACGGCGTCTGATGCGACGGCGACACTCTTCTCCGGTGATGCGAGGCGCTTCGGTGATGCGATGGCGACAGCGGCGGCACGCTTTCTTGGCGATGCGACGACAACTGCAGCGGCGGCGATACGCTTCTTCCTCGTGAGTCGCGCTTCCAGCTCCCAGCGACACGCAGTCTCTCAGAAGGCCCAACACAACAGCAGGCACTTCAAATTCCCAGCAAGGGAATTCAGGGGAGCTGGTTGGTGAAGTCTTGTGTCCCTGAGACTTCAGCAGGAGGCAAGCTCAATTTTCAAGCACTTGGAGTTGTTCTGCAAGATGATGAAAGTAGCACAAAGTTCCTTTCTCCTTTCTTTGGCAATCAGGCAACCACTGCAGGCCAATCCCTCAAACAGCACCCAGCATAGGGATAGTCTCCTCCTTCAGCTTCTCTGGTTCCTCTCCTCAGCAAAGGTTCATCTTGTTTGTTCCAGAAGTGATCTAAAGTCTTGAGGTCAGGGCCCCAGTATTTGTACCCATAAATCCTCTGTCCTCTGAAGGCAGAGGGTCCTGTCCCTAGTCCAAACCAGTTCTGGGTGCTTTCTGCCAGTGCACACACTCTTCCTTTCTCAGTGTGGGCCAGGGACATCAGATGGTGGAGCCAGCATTGTGGAAGGCAGGCACAGCCCCAATCAGGCCCAGGTGCTACCCCTCCCACCACTCTACATGCAGATAGGTCTATTCAGCCCTGTGCTGACTCACCCTGTCTCCTGGAGTCCCCCAGCCCCTGTCACTCACAAACCCAGACATACAATACACAACCTAGCAGAGGCAGGCTGGAGGGTTAGGCAAGAAAATACCTACTTTCTAAAAGGGGTATTTTCAAACACAGAATGTTAAAACCAACTTCACTAAAACATGTATTTTATCATCCTGAGTTCAGGCATACTAAATTCGTTTTTCTACCATGTTCCCTGGGTCAGTTAGGATTATAAGATGTTATAATCAAACTGCCCATTCTGGCCTATGGGGACAGGTAGCCTTGCAATAGTGAAAAACGAAATTGGCTGTAATTCACTATCAGGACATGCCACACACACCAGGGCATGTCCTACCTTACACATACAAGGCACCCTGCCCTAGGGCCTACCTTAGGGGTGACTAACATGCAGAAAAGGGAAGGTTTGGGGACTGGTAATTGGGTGCACTTACCAAGTCGACATGGCAGTACCAGACTGCACACAGGCTCTGCAATGGCAGGCCTGAGACACGCTTTCCAAGCTGCTCCGGTGGGTGGCACAACCAGTGCTGCAAGCCCACCAGCAGCATTTGATTTACAGGCCCTGGGCACACGCGGTGCACTGTACTAGGGTCTGACAGTAAATCAAATAAGCCAATCATGGAGTCACTAATCCATACATCAATTTATAACAGAGAACATATGCACTTTAGCACTGATCAGCAGTGGTAAAGTGCCCAGAGTCATAAAACCAACAAAAACAGGTTAGAAAAAGTACAGGAGGAAGGCAAAAAGTTCAGGGATGACCCTGCAAAAAGGGCCAAGTCCAACACAGCCCTTTTGGGGTTTAATACGAAAACATCTCTCAGTAATCTTTAATCTTTCATTGGAACTCTCCCTTCCTATGATTTTATTGGGTCCATGGGCTGCAACAACTCCTTTACCCCTTGATACTGGATATGCAATTATTAGACTTGCTTATTTCCATCGCTGTTAAAGTAATACTGGCTGACTGGAAATCTTTTGTCTTATCATACTTGGTGGGCATGGGTATCATATCTTCGTGGGGCTCATACTTTTGTTGAAGAGAAGCATTATACCCCTTTCATTTCTAGTAGTATTTGGAGGTCCTTAGATAATTATATGAATTTGTCCTCTCAGGGGTTGGTAGCTCAGTATCCCTTTGATTCTACTATTTAATGTGTTTCCCTCGTTGACGCAGGTGTCCCCCTCTCCTTCTTTTTTCCTCTCTTTCTTCTTTCTCTACTTTTCTTCTCTATCTTTTCTTCTTTCCTTATACTCTCTTTTGTTATACAATTTCATTTATTGGAGCAATACGACTATGTGTTCATATAAAAGTGGTATGAAATGTTGATTTTTCTTTTTTCCTTTTCCCGAACTTTGCAATATTTTGTTTTAATTCAACTCATAATATATACTAGATGTAACTTATGTATTCTGCTTTCTTGTAGGTCATCATTCCTTGATATGAATTCTGTTTTTGTTTCTGTATTTATTCCACTTTAACTTATTATATATCTCATAAGTTATGTTGTATTGCATTATATTATTAATGTATTAATTTTTTATTAAATAACAATGAAGATATTGGAACTTAAAAGGTGCCTTTTCGGATGGGACACTGCGGGACCCAGAGACCAAGACCTCCTTCCTAGTCAGGGCAGATCTGCGTCAATGAAAGATCTAGGGGCATATTTACAAGCCCCTATTGCCACCACAACGTCATTTTTCTGGATGTTGTGGCGATGGAGGCTTCGCCTTATTCATAAGGCAGTGTTAAGCCACTTAAACCGCCTTGTGAAAAAGGTACATAGCATGAATGGGTGTTGTGGTGGGTGTTCCACCGCAACACCCATTGATTTTGACATTGCCCCATATTTACAAGGGTGGTGTAAATATGGGACAGAGCAAAATTAAGACCAGGGAAAACCTGGTCTTACCCTGGTGCAACGAGGAGAAATATTTAATTTCTCCTTGTTGTTGCTGGTTCCATGTGTGCTGTGTTGTGCAGCACACATAGAAACAGCAAAACGCCATTGATTGTTTATGTGCAGGAAGGTGTCCCTTCCTACACATAAACAATCATTAAAAAAACTTCTATGTGTGCTGCATTAAGCTGCATACATAGACATTCCAAAATGCCATTTCAGATTGTTTATGTGCAGGAAGGGACACCTTCCTGCGCACAATCATTCCCCTCAATGCAGGCACCCTTGCACCATGGTGCAGAGGGGCCTGCGTTGGCACAAGGAGCTAAATTAGAGCCAGCGCAGGGGGAAATGCAAGGATGCACCGTATTCTTGTAAATTCGATGCAGCCCTGCGTTTCAGAAGTGGTGGAGCGCAGCGTTAAGCCAAGGAGGCTAACGCCATAAATATGCCCCCTAGTCTTGCTACAAAATGCCACTTAGTCTTTCACTGTTGATCTCTATCCCGGTCACGTGATAACTTAGAGAGTGAATGCATGCACTGAAAAGAATGTGCCTTTTCCTGAAATGGGACTCGAATTTCAGTCTGTCGCAGGGCCACCTAACCATGCCACACATTGGCACGGATAATGCCTGAAGGTCTGATCTATAGACAGTATTACAAAATTTAATTGGACATCATTTTTTTAATATGGAAAAGGGAGCCATTGCACTCCAGATAATGAAACAATTCAGTCTTCACTTTTGACATTTGATTATTAGCAAAAATTAATTAAATTTGATTAGCTTCATTGACATAAATAAAAGAAAGTGGCACTTACTTTCTCAAATTCTTAATACACATTAGCCCTCATCTAAGATGGTATTTACTCACGTCCAGGTAACTAAATAAGGGTGACAAAATGTTATTTAAACAAAATAGTGAAGTTTAGGAAAAAGAAAACTTTCGGTATGCTAAATGTGTAAATTATAAATCATCCCAGAAACCTGAATGAACGGAAAGATGCTTCGGCATTTTTTTGAAAAGTACAGTAAGCCCAAAATGAAGACTTCAAGGGAGATTCATAATGTTCTTACTTTTTGTGTATGACCAGGCATTATGTATTATGAAAGGGACTCCTGGCACATGAAAAGGGCTTTTTCTGTCGATTCATAGTTGGTTGTCCTGTCTGGGTTGGCAGCTTCGAAACCGCTCCCTCATTTACTCATTGAGTAAGAGGACAGTGAGTTGACCGGCTTTGACATTGTAATGAAATGCCTACTAGTCCATCTGGGCCTGCTGCAATTAAACAGGTCCACCTGGCTCAGCTGTTGCTACCGCTACACAAACTGCTAAAGTAGTTTTCTCTTATTGTGAATTGGTGACTGTCACTCCCTTGTCTGTGTGGTTCTCAAGTGTGGCTATATAAACCACAACAGGTCTGGAATGTTCTGCTTTCACTCACGTCTTCCTCTGGCTTCTCCTCTTGGCTGTGGCTCTGACTTTTGCCTGTGAATTTGTTTATAAGTCACACCCTGTCTGTATCTCTGTGCGTTGTTTCGAGACCTCTGAACAGGAGGCAGCGGCATCTCTTCCAGGCACAAGATGTTTAGATTAAAAGACCACCTGATCTCAGTGCTTCATCTGCAATTCTGTAGCACTTTTGTGTGATCGTGTTGAGGCACTTAAGCTCCTCTCAAGGGTTCCAGTTCCAGCACCTGCTACTCATTTGTTTCTTCAGTAACTGCTGGAAAATTAAGATCAAAGTAAGATTAGTTAATCAGTTAGGGAGGGAGTTAGCATGCTTCATGAGCATTCAGCCGTTTTATATCTCAATATTACATTTGACATTAGTGTACCAAATGAAAATGTTTACATAGTTTTATAGTGCAATGAAGTTGGTGTTGTGGCTCAGCATTCAAATTTCTAGGCACTATTGACATTGCTTTTAAATCTTAATGTAAGAAATAGGGTTATGTTTGGGAGGCAGGGACTTCCCATCTCAAGGAATAATCACAACCGTTATCAGAGTGAACCCTCATGGTCACTAAATTAGCTTGAGCTCAACCCCTGATAGCTGGGGCACAGGCTTAATGTAGGGCAATGTGTAACGTATTTATGCAGCATCAAAATAATAAAAAAAGCCAAAACGCAAAACAATAAAAATCCCAAACCGATGACAAACATCCAATAAGCAGAATCAAAGATATGAATTTTGAAAGTTGTAAGTAGGAATAGCGGCAAAGAGCATAAAGTGCCAATATTACACAATGGTTTCCGTAGATCAGGACCTAGGCACAATTTGACCATGACCATGATGGAGAGGGGGTCGATACACCAACCAGATTTGTCCCAGTCAAAGATTTTACCTTCTGACTTTTGTTAGTAAACCAAAATATTTTACACAGTTTTGGCATTTTACTGGGACATAGCCTATTTTTGCTACTTTTTGTGTTTTCAACCTCCTTCCAGTTAGTGGTAGAAATGGGTCTGAAAGGAATAATGGATCCCGGAAAGCTATACATTTCTGAAAAGGAGACAAAATTCTGAATTCAGCAAGGGGTCATTTGTGTAGATCCTTCAAGGTTTTTTTTAATAGAAATTAACAGTTGAAAATAAGAAAAAATGGCCATTTGTGCCAACGTTTTCACCTGTAACTTCTTCTAAGTATGACAGCTTTTTGAAAGCAATATACCGTTACAAACGCTGCGCTGGACCCTTCTGGTTGTGTGGATATATAGGACTTGTAGGTTCACGAAGAACCCGAGGAACCCAGAGCCAATAACTAAGCAGTGTCTTGCAATGGTTTTTCATTCTGTACCGGGTATATAGCAATTCATTTGATAAAATATAAAGAGTGAAAAATAGGTATCAAAGACACCTATGTATTTTTGAAATGGGAACAAAATATAGAGTTTAGAAACAGTAGCTATTTGCACATCTCCGAAATTGTGGGTACCCATACTAGCATGTGAATTATAGGACAATTTCAAAGTGACTTCTTTTTTACACACTGTCTTACATTTGGAAGGTAAAAATGCATAGAAATTCAATAGGTAATAACAGTTGCTCTACAATTCTGTGTTCCCCTAAGTCTCCCGATAAAAACGGTACCTCACTTGTGTGGATAGGCGCAGTGCCCACGACAGGAAATGGCCCAAAACGCAAGGTGGACACACCACATTTTTACTGTGAAAACTGACACTTTTTTTGCAAAGTGCCTAGCTGTGGATTTTGAACCCTAGCTCTGCGGGCACCTAGGGAAACCTAGCAAACCTATACATTTTTGAAAACTAGACACGCAGGGAAATCCAGGAGGGGTGACTTGTGTGGCTTTCACCAGATTCTGTTACCCAAAATCCCTTGCAAACCTCAAACTTTATAAAAAAACAAATTTTCCTCAAATTTCTGTGATGGAAAGTTCTGGAATCTGTGTGGATCCACAAAATTCCACCTACCCTGCATTCCTCAACATATCCTGATAAAAATGGTACTTCACTTGTGTGGGTAGGCCTAATGCCCGTGACAGGAAACTGCCCTAAAAGCAACATGGACACACCACATTTTTACAGTGAAAACTGACCCTTTTTTTGCAAAGTGCCTAGCTGTAGATTTTTAACCCTAGCTCTGCTGGCACCTAAGGAAACCTAGCAAACGTATCCATTTTTGAAAACTAGACACCCAGGGGAATCCAGGATGGGGTGACTTGAGTGGCTCTCACCAGGTTCTGTTACCCAGAATCCCTTGCAAACCTCAAACTTTGTCAAAAACACACACATTTTCCTCACATTTCAGTGATGGAAAGTTCTGAAATCTGCGTGGATCCACAAAATTCCAGCCCCCGCATTCCCCAAAGTCTTCTGATAAAAAAGGTACCTCACTTGCGTGTGTAGGCCTAGTGCCCGTGACACGAAACGGCCCAAAACGCAACGTGGACACACCACATTTTTACTGTGAAAACTGACCCTTTCTTTGCAAAGTGCCTAGCTGTAGATTTTGAACCCTAGCTCTGCCGGCACCTAGGGAAACCTAGCAAACCTATATATTTTTGAAAACTAGACACCCAGGGGAATCCAGGAGGGGGTGCCTTGTCTGGCTTTCACCAGGTTCTGTTACCCAGAATCCCTTGCAAACCTCAAACTTTGTCATAAAAAACAAGTTTTCCCAACATTTCTCTGATGGAAAGTTCTAGAATCTGTGTGGGTCCACAAACTTCCACCCACCCCGCATTTTCCAAAGTCTCCCGATAAAAATGGTACCTCACTCGTGTGGGTGGGCCAAGTGCCCGCTGCAGGGAAGGGCCCAAAACGTATTGTGGAGACATCAAAATTATCTATCACAAAACAGCCTGGTTTTTCAAGGGGGTCACCTGGGTTTTTGGCCCCAAGCTCGACGGCCATCTAGGGAAATGTGGCATGGAACCTCGTGTCTGTTGAGGTCAGTAACAGAATGTTAGTACGTGGTGCTGTCAAGAGAGAGAACTCTGGTAACGGCAGTTGCAGGTCCGGTGCTGTTGGATGAGGTGTGAATAATAAAAGCTTCACTTACCTCCACCTTCATCGTGTGGTCTTTCATTTGTATACCACATATTTTAGCGACGCTGGAAGGGATTCGAGATCACGATGTGGGGTTGAGCAGCGTGAAACACCTCAACAAGGCAAGAGGCGGATCAGTATTTTAACGGAAAGTTTTTAAATTGAGCCGGAATTGTGTGCGAGTGCAAGCGGTCTTCTTATCGAAGAAGAAAGGATTCGCACCGTTACAGTCTTGCAGCTAAGTGTCTGTTTTTTAACCCGAATCCTGTGCAATCCTTGTTTACAGGAGACTCGGGGCACGTCATTCAAGCTTGAATCCAAGGTGAGCGGTTGCGCAGTTTCCTCTGTTGCCGTTACGGAGAGTCTACGCGGTCAGCAGTTTCAGGCGGCGCTCCCTTGAGGTATGTGTTAACCTTTCGTTCAAGAGCTCAGAGGAATGACTTTTCACCCTCTAGCTCTAACCCCCCTCAATTTTTATAATCTCAGGCCAGTTGAAGGAGCTCAGAGGAACGACATTTCGCCCTCTAGCCCTGTGCTTGTGGAGTTATGTTCTGCGCATGAGTGTGACGCTTTGAAAGGTTGCCTTCAATTACGAGCAACATCTAGACCGCTCATTTGTCTTTTTGTTTTTGTGATTTTTGTCATTTCGCCTAACGTTGAATGTGGAAAGCACGGAGGAACATCCTTTCGTCCTCCAGCTTATTGTTAGTATTAACAAGTTTAAAAAACGGAGGAACATCCTTTCGCCCTCCTGTTTCTTGTCAGTATCAGTAAATCTTAAAACAGTTTGGCACTGGTGGTTTTGAGACATTTCCAGGAGGAAACATTATTCTATGAGACAAATGTAAAGCATGAAAATTCATTTCTAATTAACTGCTTTGATATTCGTATCTTTGTATATTTAAAAAAAAAAATTATTTGTGTGTGTTGTAGCAATATCAAAATTGTATGATCTACACACAACATTTATAGATTATAAATTTGTGTTTTGACTCAGGATTTTTAGGTAATTTGCATAATGCAAAATGTAACTGCGCCACCTTTCTTTTTGTCATCGCCTGGTGAGCCCCTAATTAAGTGGGCAAAATGAAAGAAAGTATTCTTCAACTATGCTCGAGTTTGTGGAACAAATTTAAGTGCAGAAAGAAAGCATGCTTTGTTGTTACATTGCTTAGGAGCTGAGGGACAAAATATTTTAGAGGATCTTCCTGAACTACCCCAATGTGATGCATGAGATTTGAATGAATTTGAGATTGCAATTGCTAGATTGGATCGACATTATCTTCCAAAGGTTAGCACAATTTTGGAAAGGTATCATTTTGGTTTCAAGGTCAAAATGAAACTGTGAAAGAGTTTGTGACAAGTCTGAGGAAATTAGCCTCAAATTGTAAATTTGGAGCTTCTATTGAGGACAGGATCAGGGATCAATTTTTATTGTGATGCAACAGTGACAAGATACGTGAAGAGTTATGGATGAAAGATGAACCACCATTAGATGAAGTACTAATTGTTGCTAAACATGTTGAGCACATGATGAAATGTGTGGGGGAGCTGAAAACGAGTAAAGAACAAAAAATAACAGAAAAGGAAGAGGTGACGGAAGTGTGTGAGGTTAAGACACAAAAAGGATGGGTAAAGAAAGGAGAAACTGATGTGAAAAGTCAGAAGAAGTTAGATCAGGAATTAAAGGTTACATGCTTCAGGTGTGGAATGGATGGTCACAAAGCCAATGACAGATCTTGTCCTGCCTTGTCACAGATGTGCAACAACTGTGGTGTTAACGGACATTTTAGCAGGTGTTGTCGCAACAAGAATAAAAGAGGATTTAGAACCAAGACACATGAAATATGTCAGGAGATTATACTTCATGTCAGGGATTCCAATAAATTGTTTCCCTCTGAAATGGTTAACATTGATGGGAATCAAGTTTCAATTAAATTTGATTCCTGCTCTCGTATGACCATTATCTCTAGATGGACATTTCAGGAACTCTTCTCTATAAAAAAAGAACTGTTACGCATGGATATACAGCCTGGAGGTTATGGTGGAGCAAAGATAGATATGCTTGGTTATTTTGTGGCTGACATAAGATTAGATGATAAGTTGACTGTTGGGAAAGTATATGTATCTTGCGAAGGTGATGATTTGTTGGGGTGGGTTCACCAGAGTGAGTTAGGTGTTAGTTTACATTCTAATAAAACTCCTCAGGTTCAAGTTGATGAGGTGGCTGTCTCTAAGGAGAAATTTATAAAAGAATTTGAAAGCTTATTTTAAAACAAACTGGGCAAGCTGCTAGGGTACAAACACAAGATTAAACTTGGACTGAGTGCATGTCCCTCAGTGGCCAAAGTGCAGAGGATTGCTCTTCACATGCAAGCTGCAGTTGAAAAAGAATTGGAGAGATTGTGTGATTGTGGGGTTATTGAACCTGTTGAGGCTACCGAGTTGCTTGCTCCCATTGTGGTAGCACGCAAAGGCAATGGTGACATTCGTCTTTGTGTGGACTTAAGAGCTCTCAACAAAGAGGTGATCGTGGATAAATTTCCTTTGCCCAATATCGAGGAGATGGTACCAACATTTGCTGGAGCAAAGATTTTTTCAACACTTGATTTGGTTTCAGCTTATCATCAAATTGAACTTCATGAAGACTCACAAGATCTCACAGCATTTGTTACTCCATTTGGTACTTATCGATTCAAAAGGATGCCCTTTGGACTTATTTCAGCAGCTGCTGTCTTTCAGAGGATCATGGGGCGAATTCTGAAAGGTTTACCTGTGTGAAGTGTTACCAGGATGACATTCTCATTTTTGGAGCCAATGTATCTGAGCATGATTACAAGGTTAGAAGTGTGTTGGATAGGTTACAAGAAGCAGGTTTAACACTAAAAGCTGAAAAATGTAAATTTGGTGTTACTTGAAGTAAGTTATCTTGGATATAAGATTACTGAAGTTGGGATCAAACCGAGAACAGAACTTGTGGAAACAATCAAATCGTTAGTAACTCCAAAGTCAAAGCAAGAACTTTTTCAGCTTTTAGATCCTCTGAAAGACAGCAGCTGCTGAAATAAGTCCAAAGGGCATCCTTTTGAATCGATAAGTACCAAATGGAGTAACAAATGCTGTGATACCAAAACGTATTGAGGAGATATCATTTTACTCGGGAGAATGAGGGGAACGCTCTGTGGTAGGCCATTTGTGCCGGCACGGTGATTCCACGCAAAAATATGTGTAAAATGTGATTTTTTTTCAGCTAAATTTGAGGTTTGCAGGGGATTCTGGGTAGGAAAACGTTGGGAGATCCACGCAAGCCATACCTCCCTGGACTCCCCCGGGTGTCTAGCTTCCAGAAATGTGTGGGTTTGTCAGGTTTCCCTAGATAGCCGCCGAGCCCGGGGGCAAAAACCCAGGTGCCCCCTTGCAAAACCAGGTCGTTTTGTGATAGGTAACTTTGATGTCTCCTCAATATGTTTTGGGCCCTTGCCTGTCGCGAGTACTTGGCCCACCCACACAAGTGAGGTACCATTTTTATCGAGAGACCTGGAGGAACGCTGAGTGGTAGGAAATTTGTCTCAGCCCAGTGATCCCACAACTTTCCCACACAGACATTTGAGAAAAATCTGATTTTTTCAGCTAAATTTGAGGTTTGCAGGGGATTCTGGGTAGGAAAACTTTGGTGGGTCCATGCAAACCATACCTCCCTGGACTCCCCCAGGTGTCTCGTTTTCAGAAAAGTGTGGGTTTGGTAGGTTTCCATAGATGGCCACCGAGCCTGGGGCCAAAATCACAGGTGACCCCCTTGCAAAACCAGGTTGTTTTGTGATAGGTAATTTTGATGTCTCCTCAATACGTTTTGGGCTCTTGCCTGTCACGGGTACTTGGCCCACTCACATGAGTGAGGTACCATTTTTATAGGTAGACCTCGGGGAACGCTGGGTGGTAGGAAATTTGTGTCAGCCAGGTGATCCCACGACTTTCCCCACTGAAATTTGAGACATTTTTTATTTTTTTCAACTAAAGTTGAGATTTGCAGGAGATTCTGGGTAGGAAAACGTTGTGGGGTTCATGCAAGCCATACCTCCCTGATTTCCCCGGGGTGTCTAGTTTTCAGAAATATGTGGGTTTGGTATGTTTCCTAAGATGGCCGCTGAGCCCAGGACCAAAAACGCAGGTGACCCTCTTGAAAAACCAGGTCGTTTTGTGATAGATAAGTGGGCACCTGTGTTTTTGTTCCCGGGTTTGCAGACATCTAGAGGAACCTAAAAAACCCAGACATTTCTGAAAACTAGACACCATTGGGAGTCCAGGGAGGTGTGGCTTGCATTGATCCCCCAACATTTTCCTTCCAAAAATTCGCTGCAAACCTCAAATTTAGCTACAAAGTCAAATTTTCCTTTAATATCTGTGTGGGACAGTTGTGGGATCACCGCACGGCACAAATTTCCTACCATTCAGCCTTCCCCTCACTCTCCCGATAAAAATGATACCTTACTTGTGTGGATGGGCCAAGTGCCTATGAGATGGAAGGGCCAAAAATGTGGAGAAATTGAGGGGCACCCAAAGCGGGTCTAAAAGGGCAGTTTGTTTATACGTTTTTGGCTGACTCTACTTTGGGCATTCACACAAGTGAGGTATCATTTTTCTCGGGAGACCAAGGGGAATGCTGGGTAGTAGGAAATGTGTGCCTGCATGGTGATCCTACAACTTACCCACACAGAAATGTGAGGAAAATGTGACTTCGTAAGTAAATTTGAGGTTTGTGGGTTATTCTGGGTAAGAAAATGCTGGGGGATTAATGCAAGCAAAACCACCAGCCAAGAGTCAGTACACGCACACAACCATACACACACACTGCCAGCCAAGTGCCATCCATGCACACTGCCAGCCAAGCACCATCCACGTACACGGCCAGCCAAATGCTATCAATGCACACAGTCAGTGAAGCAATGTCCATGCACACCGCCATCCAAGTGCCACCCACACACTCCACCAGTCAAGCGCCATCGCCGCACACCACCAGCCAAGCAGGGCTGGACTGGGAACAGCAACCAGTCCGGCCCGGGGGGGGGTGTGCTGGTAAAAAGCACTGGTCCCACTTTTGTTACTGGGGCCTGATATTGCAGCACTTCTGCACAACTGTCCCCCAGTGATAAAACCACCCCCCACGGCCAGAAAACTGGCCCGCACCCCTCCGGCCCACCAGCGAAATGCCCGGTGCCCACTACGGCCAGTCTGGCTCTGCAGCCAAGCACCATCCATGCACACAGCCAGCCAAGCACCAGTCCACGTACACCGCCAGCCAAGCGCCAATCTACATGTACCGTCATCAAGCTCGAGTCCACCCACACCATTAGCCAATTGCAGGTCCACACACACCACCAGCAAAATGCCGGCCAAAGGTCAGTATATGCAGACCGTCAGCCAAACTCCAGTTTACACACACACAAAATCTTCCTGGTTTCTAGTGGTTTGCTGCCCCCGCTTGGGTGTAGATGAGAATTAAAAATATCACGGAAACAGCCAAAATGTGTGCCTAAAAAAAAGGGAGCGACCCTTGCCTATGGGGCTTCTCACTGGCATGCCCATAAACATATCCCTGGTGCCTAGTGGGCTTTCTGCCCCCCCCCCCACGGGGAGAGGAAAGGGGCTATTGCCCAGGTCTGCCTTCTGGGGGGGGCAGAAAGGCTGTGGCAATTTTTTGGGGGGTTGTGGAGGCATTGGCATGCCTATTTTGGGCAGCCCCCACCTCTACATATAAAAAAAACAATCCCTGGGGCCTAGTGGGTTTTCTGCCCTCCCTGGGGGCAGATCAGGGGCTATTGCCCCATCTGCCTGCTGGGGGGGCAGAAAGACTGTGGGATTTTGGGGGATGCATTGACATGCCCATTTTGGGCAGCCCCCACCCCTAAAAACAATTTAAAAAAAATCCCTGGCATCTAGTGGGGCTTACTGCTCCCCCAGGGGTGCAAAAATACTGGAATTTTGCGGGGGTGGGGGCATTGGCATGCCCATCTCAGGCAGCCTCCACCCCTAAATCCAATTTAAAAAAATCCCTGGCATCTAGTGGGCTTTCTGCTCTGCCGGGGGGCAGAAAGGCTGGAATTTTGCAGGGGTGGGGGCATTGGCATGCCCATCTTGGGCAGCCCCACCCCTAAATTCAATGAAGAAAAAATCCCTGGCATCGGGTGGGCTTTCTGCCCCCCCAGGGGGGCACATTGGGGGAGATAGCTCCCTGAGCATGTAGAAAGTGAAACTGAAATAAGCCTATCGCCTCATTTCAGTTTCGGTTTCACTGAAATGATGTCAGCTCGATGTGCACGCTGATCCTCATTTCAGGGAAACCATCTACACAGCCTCGGGAGCTTCCCTCGGCTGTTGGGGGGGGAAAGAAATCTCTCTGGTGCCCACACCAGAGGGATTTCAATTACCATATGTGAGGACGGCCGGGAGCTGTCCTTCGCTCACGTCCACTGTGGCTCAGGACGGCTCCTGGCTGTCCTGAGCACGGAAGGGGTTAAGTTCCAATTGACCACAGGGATACACTTACACAGCCCCCCATGACCTCAGAAGAGGCACTTAGAGACTCCCAGGGTGTCAGTCAAAGGCAAACAGTAGGGTCCATTCCAGTACCAGTGCCACTGGTCCACTAGGCAGTTGCAGGAAAGGCATCTTGTAGCTTGTTCTATTCCTTTAGCTTGAACAGGAGGTCAGGGTCATGACTCTTGAAGTTCACTTCTTTGTCCTGGGTACAGGAAGGAGAGCATGTGTAGTCATTTATGGCTCTTCTCTGGTCTCACTCCCCTTCTGTTCTTCCAGATGGTCTAGTAGAGTTCTGAAATGAGTGTGTGCCTGAAGTTGCCACATTTATGCCTGGCACTAGCTAGTGGATAAGGAATGACTCCTGGGCATTGCTTGACCAATGGGATAAAGGTTTCTGTCCTGGAGCAAACCCTACCCACTTAGGGCATTGTCAAGTTGGTAGAAATATTTAGCAATACTAAGCTTGTGATCAAGGGCTGTGTGTCTGTGTATGTGTGTGTCCTCCAACATCTAACACTAAAATCCAGTTTGGGGCAGCCATAGTACCCCCAATAAACTCAGAGATGGAACAAAGCGGACATTAGATACACATGAATTGTTTTGGCACCCTGTTTTCTTTCCTTTCAAGTGTGCCCCAGTGTTATATGTAAAAACCCAGAGACAGATGTCTGGTGGGACAAAACAGGTCCTTCAGCAGCCAGAGAGTGGGTACACATTAATTGCTTTTGCATCCTGTTTTCCTTTCTTTCAAGTGCACCCCAGTGCTATATATGTAAAGGATCAGCAGACTTGTCACACATGCTTTACACTCAAGCAGGATTTGACACTGATAAAGAGGATGCTCAGAGCCCCATCCTGCATATTATGTCAGGTTCAGAGGAGTCATCTCTACCCTTTCAGGTCAGCCTATTGTTCGCTCCTGGGAGGCACTTCACACATTTTTCACACCTATTTAAATTTGTACACTGGTTTTCAACATAGGAGTGTTTGGCCTACCATTGTGAAAAATAGCTTTTGGGTGCTAGTCACTGCAAAGACATATTAACATTAAATTTCTACATGTTCTACTTTTAAATAACAACGCACCATGCCTTGTGGGCTCCAAGGCCTAAACACTGGTGACTTATTAATATGTAAATTGGAGGTTTTTAGCTGCCAATAGGGTTTATTTTGACAGGTCAAATTGCACTTGCTAAACCACCACAGTTAGGCTACAATAGTAGGCGTGAAGCCGTTTTCATACTGTCACTATAGTGGAACATATAATAGGGGCTGCAGTCGCTCTATTGATATTTACCTTACAGGTCCTTGGTACATTTTGTACCATGTAGTGCTATAACTTATATGTAAGGAGAATATGAAAATTCGGAATATACCAATCTGACCATGTTTAAAGGGGGAGCATAGACACTTTACTACTGGTTAGAAGGGATAAAGTACAAAGAGTTCTAAAATCAACAAAAAATATAGGGTCCAGCAAAAGGTGAAAAATACGGTGTGATCACTCAGAAAAGGCAGATTTCATTCACTTAGTATTTTTAGACTTTCCTGCTTCCTATGTTTAGTTGAGATTTCCTGACCCACTAACATTATGGGTATTCAGCAAGCAGTGCTGCAGAAATCCAGCACTCTCAGTTTTTATTTCGATGCATAGTGTAATGCATAAAGGCATAGCGAATTCTAAAACCTTCAAGCCTTGAGTGTGTCGTAGTATAGGTCGAATGACAATGCTTTGTTTTCTTTTTTTTGTTTTTTTAAACAAATTGTATTCATTTTCTGCATATTAGCCAATAGTACAATTATACTGCAGGAGAATACAAATAATCATACAAGCGAAACAAAGTGGCAGTTACATTACAACGTATCCGCAAAATACTGTTCAGACTATATTACTCAGTATAACGCTCGTCCGCACACTCCTTGTAATAACAGTTGTTGTTGGTCCCGCTGATTTAGTGACAGGATTACAGTGCATAACATTTTATTGATACAACAATTAAACTTTCAAACGATACCCCCTTCCTCCCCGCTGACGGCTCCATGATTGTGAAAAGAAGAGAGGCAAGACACCATAGGAATGGGATACATTGACACGCGTGCTACTGAGATATTCAGCACTATATAATGATTCTTGTTGCGGGATACTATACAGAGTCATATAGGATTCTCTGATGCCTATACTTTCCAAAAGTGTTAAATACTAGGATCAACTAGGACTATTAATTTCCAGGGGTGAGGACGTCAGCTGCTTTAAAGGATTCCAATATAGTGTCCCAACACATGGCTATGGGATTGTTCTGCAGTTTTCTTCTTTCTTCTGTGTGAATGGCTACGCTTTCTGATAGTCCCCATTTGACTACTTAGTCCTTTCAGGCTTATAATGTAGGAGCCATTGGAGATTTCCATCTCCTAGTTATGTCTCATTTGGCAAAAAATAAAGCCAAGTCTGTGAAGTTAGCGTGAACCTCGCGGCCTTTCCGTCGTTTATATAACCCTAGAATACAAACTTCAATTGTATGGAGTCCCACGTCGCCCAATATCTCATCCAACACCTTAGATATCCCCTCCCAGTACCCTTGTATTTTATTGCAGGTCCACAACATACGAGTCAAGTCTGAGTCTTGTTCGGAGCATCTGGGACATGTTGCAGTGGCGTCTGGATATATGGAATTTATTTTATGGAGTGTTAAATATGCCCTCTGAGTAATCATATACTGGATAAACTTAAAACAAGTATTGAGGGACACTCGTTTAGGGTATTAAAGTATAGTAGCCCATTCCTTGTCTAGTAATGGTCTATTTATATCTCGGTCCCATTTACTGGACACTGAAGTTAGTGGGGTCAGTTGGTGTGTACGTAACCCATGGCAGAACCAGCGTGTTAGGTGACTACCTGTTCCCATAAGGTACATTAAGTGGATGAGTTCATTCGTTGATGGTTCCGTTCCCTGAGGGGTCCACTTTTTCTTGATATAAGCTGTTAGGCTGGCGTGGGTCAAGAACAGTGTTTCTGGTACTCCGCGTTTGTTAGTGAAATCGTTATGTGTTAAGAGTGTTCCGTCTCCAAAAAGGTCGCCCACCGTGCTCACCCTGGCCTGTGTCCAGGGTTCCAACTGTCGAGTAGTTAACATTCCAGTGTTAGTGGGAACGCCTAATAGTGGTATGTTGGGCGCATATGCTGGAGTGTCTGCTGTGTATCGTAACGCCCGTCTCCAGTAATCTATTGCTATTCTGAGCAGCATTTGGGACATGGGCGAGGGCATAGCATTGGGGCACAGGAATCGGTGTAATCTACCCTGCGCAAGCATTTGCGGCATGTAGGCAATTTCACATAGATTTCGGCCAGCTCACCAATAGGATAACCATTGCAGTTGTGTGGCAAGGCAGTAAGCATAGAAGTCAGGTGCACCCATTCCTCCTGCATTGGATGGGAGTTGTAGTTTCTTTAAACTCAACCGCTGACAGCCTGTGCCCCATATTAGACTTGTTAGTAGTGTATTCAGGGTTTTAAAAATAGTTGCAGGAAACCGTACTGGCAGGTTCATAAAGAAGTATAACAGCTGCGGTAACATTACCATCTTTGAAATTGCCAGCCTGCCTGGGACTGAGAGGGATAGTGGCGTCCAAAATGCAACTTTGGCTCTTAGAGAGTTAATTGCCTTCTGGAGGTTTCCGTCAATAATATCATGTGGGTCCCTGTATACCTGTATTCCTAGGTATCTAAAGGTGGTATGAGCTACTGCTATGTGCCTATTACCGAAAGGATTGACTGGTGCGTCTACATTATCGCTGAAAGGGAACAGGTAGGATTTTTCATAATTAATGGCAAGTCCTGCAATGGATTCAAGTTGTGTAAAGGTCTGTGCTGCGACCAGGGTGTTATCCTGTAATTTGCGGATGTACAATATATTGTCGTCAGCGAACAGTGACATGGCATGGTGTGTACCATAAAGGGTAATGTCCCATCCGAGTGCTTCAGCACGTTTCCTGTAAGCTAACGGCTCCAGCGCTAGAGCAAACAACATAGGCGAGAGGGGACAACCCTGTCTCGTATCACTCTGTATATCAAGTGGTTTTGAAACGTGTAATCCGGTACGTACTCTGGTGGTTGGAAGGTGATATAGAGTTTGTACCCACTTAATATATTCCTGGGGGATTCCGAATTTCTGTAGCGTAGCTAACATATACTCCCAGCTTAATGTGTCAAATGCTTGAGTTATGTCAAGAGATATGCACCCTGCTTCTGGTAGATCCCTAGTGCGTGAGAACATTATATTGCAGAGCCTGCGTATATTGAGGGATGTATTGCGCGTCGGTATGAATCCACATTGGTCGACATGAATCAGTCCTGTCAAGAGGGGTCTTAGTCGGGTTGCTAAGATTTTGCTGAGGATTTTGTATTCAGTGTTCAATAATGATAATGGGCGGTATGCATTCAGTTTTGTGAGGTCGCGTCCTGGTTTAGGTAATGAAGTTATTAGGGCCTGCGCAGTTGAGGGTGGTAATGTGTCTGTTTCGTATATTGCAGTGTATAATTTTTTAAGTTGTGGAGTCAATTGTTGCATGTAGGCAACATAGAACTCTGCCGGTAGACCATCCAATCCAGGAGTCTTATTTTTGGGAAGGCTTTTAATTGCTACATTTATTTCCCCTGCCGTAATAGGGCTAGCTAGAGTTTCCCGGGCATCTCTGGTTATTTGAGGTAGTTTTACTTTTCTTAAAAATGAGTGCAGTTCAAGCGGGTCCGCCCATCATGGAGCTGTATAGAGGACTTGATAGTGATTATAGAAGGTTTCATTAATGTCTGCCTGCGTGGTCACTCATGTATGGTGTGGCGTTGTGATTTCTACTATTGGCGTTGGAGGTGGAGCATCACTAATAACTCGCGCCAGTAGTGCCCCCGGTCTGTCTGCTTCTGTGTGTATTTTCTGTGTGTATGATCGATAATCTATAATTCTCAATTGTTTTAACAACTCCGCATATTGTATGCGGGCTTCTTGTAGTGCCGGCTTTGCTAACTTATCCTCAACTTGGTGTAACTCTCTATTAGTCTGATGATTGGCTCCCGTGACGGCATTAATGGCAGTGCCACGGAGTACCACTTTGAATGCTTCCTATTCTGACGCCGTTGTCGTGGCCGCGCCCGCGTTTTCTGTGAAGTAGTTTGTAATGGTAGTGGCCAGCGTGTTTTTGAATACTCTGTCATCTAAATGTTGTGGACTCAATATCCACGTGGGCACTGGGGATGGAACACGTCCCCATTCGTATGTCATTTCTAATGCGCTATGATCAGAGATTGTTTTGCCCACATATGCGGAGCCTGTCGTTTGCGTTGTGAGCGATGTACTGCAAAATATATGGTCTATCCTGGTGTGTAAATTGTGTACAGATGAGTAATAAGAATACTCCTGCATCCCCTTGTTGTGGCTTCGCATTGTCTCCATGAGAGACCAGCCCTGCGCCCAGTTATGTAGTAAAGCTGATCATCGTTTGGTGTGGGCCCCAACCAGGGGGGATGGGAACGGTCCAATGCGATTTCTAGGACCGCATTATAGTCACCGCCCAGGATCCAGGGGTAGTCGGTCCAGGTTGCTAGCACAGAATTCACCTGATTGTAAAATGGTTCCTGGTCTGAATTAGGGGCATATAGGCTCCCTATCACTATAAGACTACCATCTAGCATACCTCGTAGAAGGACGTATCTGCCGTCTTTATCTATTCGTTTTTCCTGCAACACAAAGGGCACTCCTGAGCGTATCCAGAGTGCCACTCCTCGGGCAAAGGCTGAGTAAATCGTACTATATATTTGTCCCCTCCACTTTTTTTGTAGTTTGGTCACTTCTGCCACATTCAAATGCGTCTCTTGTAGAAGGAGTATTTGTGCCTTATGTCTAGTTAACTGGGCATGTATTCTGTGTTGTTTAGGTGGCAATCCCATTCCCCGTATATTCTAAGTGAGCAGTAGTGGCTCCTGGAGGGAGTGCTGCTGGGCAGCGGGGAGGGGCGGGGGAGGGGCAGGGTGGGGGGTAGTAAACTCCGGCTTACGGCCGAACTGAGTAAAGTACATAAATAAATAAATAAAACGAATTACATTGCGCGCGCCGCATCGCCGATTGCGATGCACCGCGCGCAATTTAATTCATTTTATTTATTTATTTATGTACTTAACTCAGTTTGGCCGTAAGCCGGAGTTTACTACCCTCCACCCTGCCCCTGCCCCCTTCCCCACCGCCCCGCAGCACTCCCTCCAGGAGCCGCTACTGTAAGTGAGGCAGTTATAGTGCTGTATTAAGTGCATCTGTGTTACTGTCAAACCTTACTGATGTCTTATCTAGCCTATGATGAAAAGTTCCAGTGCTCGTCAGCTTCCCCATTAAACTACCCAATACTCAGTCCAACTTCAAAACTGTGATTGACCAAATTACAAAAACAAATACTAACAATTCTACAATCAAACATTGTGCTATTGCAATAGGCGTCATGGCAATGACATAGTGTTCTGGGTCCTTTATAAGTCCCATTGGCTCATTTATGAAGAGCGTCAGCCCCTGACCCAGGTACCCGCCCGATTCCTGCCATTTGTCAACGTTCAAAGCTTTTAGACTGTGTGTTACAGTTTATTCTGCAGTGGGCCCACATAGTGTTCCTTGTTAATGCTTGTTTCCTGCGATCTGTAGAGGCAACAGTCCATGGCAAACCTCTGGACCTCTCAGCGCGGCCCGCTGTACAGCCCGATTAGTTGTCTCACCTTCTCTGCATCAGCCAGTAAGTACCAGATGGAGTCCAGTGAAGTCGCCATTGTTTCGTGCAGTCATCCGTTCTCGTGCTTCCAGCGAGCGACCACATAAGGCAGCTATTATAGTCACAGAGGTGTGTAGCTACACAGTTATCAATTAGGCAGATCAGTGATTGTTTGTGACGATATGGAGGAAAAAAGCAATTGACTGTTGTCTGGTTCCGAGTGTACAGTGTCCACCATGGAAAGTTCCTCATCTGTTATTGTTCTGTATTCGTGGAATGTGGCTGGAGATATTATAGCTAGGCCTGGACGGTAAATTCCGTTCCGCTCGCGGAAATTGCGGAATTTGGGTAATTTCGCGTTCCGCGGAGAACGCGAAATTGCCAAAAATTCCGCGATCTGCGTGTTCACGAGATATTTCTCCCCGAGCACACAAACAGCGTTCGGGAACAGGAAAAAAGCATCGCGGACGGGCGGAACAAGCAATTCCGCGTGTTCGCGGAACTTTTGCGTGCTCGCGGAGATTTTTTACCGTTTCGCGGAGCTTTGCGTAGCATGACTATGCAAATTCCGCCCACCCCTAATTATAGCTCGTCGCTGACCTTCCAAGACCTGTGCAGGAGTTGGTGTTGGATCCTCCTCCGGCTTTTTAGTTCTCCTACGTCGCTGTTGTTGCGTTCGCCTTCTGGTCAGTGGATCCTCACTCCGTCGCTGGGCTGAGTCTATAGGAAAGTCAGGGAAAGTGTGCTCCAACCACTCCCACGCCTCATCCGGGGTGTTAAAGAAGTGACTTTTTTGGTCATGCAAAACTTTTATCTTGGCGGGGTTTAGTAGGGCATTTTTCAGGTTTATGCTTTGCATGTGTTTCTTAACACCCTGGTACGCTGCTCTTTGATTTTGGACTTGGAGTGTGTAATCTGGAAATAATGATATCCGCACATTGTCCTTCAGTATCGGGGCTTTCTCACGTGCCACCTGTAGAATGAGATCTCGATCTCTATAATTGAGCACCCTGGAAACGATTGGGCGAGGTGGTGCACCGGGTACCCTTCGCCTGGTGGGAACTCTGTGGGCCCTCTCAATACAGAAGGTGTTTGTCATTGTTCCTGTCGGCAGCCATGAGCTTAACCATGTTTCGATGAACGACGTAGTCTTTTGTCCTTCAGCATTCTCAGGCATTCCTATGATGCGAATATTATTACGGTGCGATCGCCCCACTGCGTCTTCTACACGATCTTGCAGAATCGTGATTTGGTGTTGTAGGCGCTCTAATTCTGCTTCGGGATTAGTTCTAACCCTGGGCGTAGTTTGCGTAGTCGCGCTACGCGAAGCTACGCGAAGACGTCGAAGCGCTACGCGAGCTTCGCGTAGCTTCGCGAGCGTGCGTAGCTGCTTGGCGCGCCCGTTCGCGATGCGTTTTTCTTGCTCGGGAACGCGTTGTTCGTGTTCGGGACGCTGTTTGCGTGCTCGGGGCGCGAACTTACCCATGCGGTCGCCTATGGGCGCGGCCATTTTGATTTTCACTTGTCCCGCCTGTTCGCGATCCCTTTTTTCCTGTTCCGGGTCGCGTATAGCGTGCTCGCGATGCGCATTCCATGTTCGGGAACGCGCTGTACGTGTTCGCGACGTTTTGTGCGTGCTCGGGGAGAAATATCGCGCGAACTTACCCATGCGGTCGCGATGGGCGCGGCCATCTTGTTTTACCACTCTATGCTATGGTTCTGGGCCTGCTTTTCTATCCTCCCTCAATCTTTGCAATCCTTAGTTTTTTACACTGTTTTTCAATTTTTCTTTATTTCTTACCTATCTCTCTCTCTGCCTAAGTCTATATTTTGCATTTTTTTCTACTTTTTACTGTGTTTTTTTTACTTTTCAACTGTTTTATATAACTTTCTTCTTTAAGCTCCTACTTCTTCCCCTAACTTTATTTTTCCCTTCTAACTTTTCTTTTTCACCTCCTCCCACCCCAGAACCATGGCGAAGGGTAGCAGCAGCGGGTCAAAGAAGGGCAAGGCGCGTGCGCCCAATCGCCGCCTGCCTTGCGGCAGACTGCGCCCTGCAGGGTGCAAGCCCGCCAGCTGTTTACGGAGGAGGAGGTGGCCGCCCTTGTTTTTTTTATTCAGCGCCACCTCCCCTTGACCTTGGCAGCAGGCGGCAGGCCAGGCTCCGGTTACCCGACCCAGGAGCGTCACCGTCGGTGGGCGAAGGTGCGTCGGGCAGTGTTTCGCTGCTCCGCGGTCCGGCGCACACATAACCAGCTGGCCCACCGGTGGTCAGACATTCTTGACCGGGAGCAGGACCTGTTGGACCTGCTAGGTGTCGAGGTCGTGGGGCTTGGTGAGTAGCCAATATATATAGTAGTATAAGTATTGTGATTTGTGTATACATTTTTTACAAATAACAAGAATAATGCTGCTTACATTGCAGGTAAATTACGTTTCAAAATCTTCTGTGATTGTAGGACACAGGTGCTGGGCGGTACTCTTACTTTTTTGCAACTTTGCGCTCGCTTGTCATTATTATGTAAGAGTTTACTTTAGAGAACTTCAGTTAGGTAATGCTATTGCTAGAGAGACTGTAGTCCTTCCTTTGTCCTCCTGTCAAATAGTGGTGGATGGATTTGATACTAGGTTTAGTTACTATTAGTTGATAATTTTTGAACGGTGTGCGTGACGCATCCTCTGTCACTGAGTGCTGCTTACCCCAGTCCTTAGTAGAACCTTTTGTAGTTTGTTTAGTGAGTGGTACTGGTAAGCTTAGCTTAGCAGTGTCAGTCAGCTGCAGAACATCAGACGCAACCAACCAACAATTTGATGTATGCATTATGCACTGACTTTATGCATGTGTCCTCCTTCTCACCTATGCATTTTTGATGGAAAAAAAAATGGAAATGCATGCTTAATGAACAATTGGCCCGCCTGGAATAGGTGGGCTAGGTCAGGTGGTACTTAGGCTTAGTTAGTGTTCTGGATTTTATTTGAATCAATCAGAATGGAACACTGAATTAGTGTTCCCCAATAAGTAGACTGTCCGTGAATTCCGCAAGCCAGTAGGCGCTCGGATTCGATAGGTCAATTTTATTGCAATTTTTGTTTCCTAAAACGATTTTTGAGCGTTTTTTTTAAGATAATTTATTTGTTTCACAGCAATCATTAAAGTTTGTGTCTTTCTTTTTCTTTATTATATCTTACATGATCACTGATCTGCAGCACCCAGGGGCAAGAAGACGGGGTCCGAGTCGGCGGGACAACCACCAGAGGACCGCTCCTCTACCGAGGGCCCTGCTGCTGGTCCCTTTAAGTCCTCCAGTGGTTATATTAACAATTATATTGCCCTAACTTTTACTGGACCTTATTTATTCAGAACTATTAATTCTGGCTCCACTCCCTAATTATATTTTTTACAAAAGATTCTTTGATCTTGACTTGACTATCTGTTTCTAAATTCTGGTTATCCCTGCCTCTAAGTTGTAACTGCCTCTGCTATGAATGTCTGTACTCGGTACTACTACTATGAGTCTGTCACTAAGCTTGCCCAGTTTGCATTGCCACTCTTTATTGTACGGTTTTGAATAAAACTCAGATTGACCAATACTAATAGCTCTAGCCACTGAGTCCAGTCCTTTCGGTTGTCCTCTTCTAGGCTTCTTAATCTTGAGGCTTTGACAATTACCACAAACAAAATGCACAACCAGATATTTGACTATTTTTGATAGGATATAGTACATACTACTTGGATTCTGCACAGCCCCATGCAGAACTATGCACAATGAAAGAGGATGTTGGTGATGAGAGTTTGGAACTTGGACGTTACTCACACCTCAGTCAGAAGTGAACCCACAATCCCCTGAACGACTAGCTAGTGTCTCATTAGGTCCCCGAACCCCCACCCGAAGATACCCAATGATTATGATTCCACAACCCAGAACATAACACACTTTCGCTCACTCACTCGTGTAAGTCCACCACCACCACCACACCAAATACCACAGAGTCTATGTGTAAGTTCAAAAGGTTTATTTTCAAATGACAACTTCTGTATGTTGTTGTTCTATAAAATTCAGTGTACTCCAGCCAGCTCCAACAGCAAAATGCATAAGATTAAAACAATAAAAATTGTTGCAACAAGTGCATGATGATATAAGACAAAAGATCTGTGTGAATTCTGGGCGACTCCTCACCGTAGAACGTAGAATTACTGGTTACATGCATCATTCATAAGCTCTGCAAATCTCTGGTTCGTACTCGTAGAAGGGAATCCTCTGCCTGAGAAAAATGGTGCGTGTTAATGCAAGCATTTGTCAGTCCTGCCCAAAAACTGTAACATGTTACCTATGGCTAAGTAATACGGACTAACGGAACTCCATAACAAAGTGGCTTGTTTTCCGACCTCTTGTACGCAACGCTCAGACAGTAGCTGTATGTGCTCATGTGGGCTCAAAAGGCGTCTTACTGTTACTGCACAACAAGCTGCGAGGTAACATGCGCAAAAGACATGAAGCGAAAAATGGTTGCATGGCTCAGGCTAACTTTGCAAAGAGTAGAGTATAGTATAATAATGACCTTAGGGACCATAATAACACTACTAGTGTCTGTCTACTGACTGTACTCTAGTACCCGATTTGGACTATTGAATGTGATTTATAATAATAATATGTATTAACCTTTTTTCAATCTTGCTAGTGAAAAAGAATAAATAGGGGGAGGTGTACAGGCATCTAAAAATGTGTCATGTTTTTGCTAGGCGTACTACCGACCACCAGTGCCGGTGGGGCCAGCGGCGATGGCGTTGCGGCCATTCCGGAGGGGGCAGGAGATACAGGGGTGAGCCAGCAGCAGTGGCGGGCTGTGGTAAGTTATATTCATGACTTATTGACATTGCACTAGCTGGAAGGGTGTGTGGAGTGGACTTCACTCACTGTACTGTTGTTGAGACTTATTAGGTATGAAGTTGTAGTGAACATTATACAACGGTTAATAAAGAAGACACCCTTTACTTAGCAGCATGAGCAATGCAGTAGCAATAGCATTACCAGCGTGACTTCATTAACCAATGGCCTCTTATATCTGACTCCAACTCAGCTGTGAAAGTTTTATGGAGGAGACTAAAAGTCAGATCAGATGGCCTTGATGGATGTGTTGAACAAAAAGGGAAAGAAGGGTGGAAGGAGGAAGGGCGGGCGAGATTTAATATGACGACTGGCAGAGAAGGATACGTTGGAAGCATGGATAGGTGGCTGATAGGAATCAGATGCATGTGTTGTTGAAGGATGGGTGGGAGGTGAAAGAAGAATGGATGCCTGCCTGGGTGGAAGACACAGTATGGGTGGATACTGTGGATAGCAAGAATCATCAGCGGTGTTTGGGTGAAACTCTAAGCCAAGGCAAGCAACGGAGTGAGTGGACGCATGCGTTGTTGTTGGTGAAACAAAGTAACGTTTGTGGAGAGATTAAGAAGAATGATTGACATTTACTTAGAATGGATGGATGCCTGTATGTATTCATCATAGACAGCATAGGTGGAGACTGTCACGGGATGCACAGTTTTAGGGAATGTTAAAGAAACCGCGCCAGCGTACCAAAGCCGATGTGGGGAGGGGCAGGGTGGGGGTAGTAGTAAACAATGTATTACGCGGGCAAATACAGGTAACTTTACTGTAACATACAAATAAATAAAGTGAATTTCATTGTGCGCACTGCACCGCCAAATGCGATGCAGTGTGCGCAACAAAATTAGTTTCATTTATTTATATGTTTACTTACCTGTAATTGGCCGTAATCCATAGTTTACTACCCCCATCCTGCCCCTACCCACGCCACCGCCCGGCCAAACTCCCCGAGTCCCACCAACGACCGCTACTGACCTTATGTCGTTGTCCCATATAAAAGCAACGATCATTGGATCAGATATATAATCTGCCTTTTTGTAGTAGCCAAGGCACTGTGAAATTGAACAATTGCCCTCCATGTAACAGAGAGAGTATGGCCAGTGCCACCCGTAATAGAAAAATACGAGCTTCCCCACCTGCAAACAGTAGTAAATCAAACTAATGTGACTCTGCGTCATGACTCGTATGTTTGTCTTGGCTTCAAGCATAGATGACCGAGCTGGCAATGCCGGCTACAACCAGGTTATGTCATTTCCCTAAACTAGAGATAAGAAGAACACTGGTGTACTGTGTACTGGTTGGAGTCCATAGTGCTAGTATAATGCCTGAAACTCCCACAAATGTTAGAGGCCGAGGAAGTGGGAGGATAGATAGATTATTACCACAAATGTTATGTACTCTGCTTCTTGCTAGTGCTACTGTGCCATTATGTGTTGAATTAATTTTGTGTTACTGTTTAGGTAAGAGTACTGGTTACAACAATATTTTTTTTCTTTCTTTTCCCAAGACAAACCATCGCGGAAGGAGTTGGCAGTCAGGGCCCGGCGCCGGAAACTGGAGGCCATATGCCGGGAGTACCGGCGGCTGGTGGCTCTGGCGGAGGAGGAGGAGGAGGCGGCAGCAGCTGCAGCCTCGTCCGATGCCCCGGGCCCCAGCCAGGCCCCAACTCCAGCGGTACGGCGCCGCGGTCTGATAGCCACCCGCCGCAATTCGCTAGCAGCCAGCACTGCTGTCCCCCATTGTGGATGCCACTGCAGGGCATTCCGCAAGAAGATTCTCCTCCGGATGGCGCGGCAAGAGGAGCAAATGGAGGAGCGGGTGAGAATCCTGGTGGACAAACACCTCAAAGCCCGCCGATTATAACATCGAGGACCCTGTTGCTTTGCCCCTTTTTATTCCTTGTTTTGGTGGGTGGGAATTGGGCGTTGGGGTTTCGGGACATTATTTGGACTTTTTTCGTTTTGGACATTGGTTGGGGTTAGGGAGAGGGGTGGGTCAGGTGTGGGATAGTTTATTTTTGTTAGGGTAATAAATTATATTTATACTTAAACATACAATGTTAATGTTTTGTGGGGGGTTACTGTTTTACGAATTAACGTCACATTGGTTTGCTTGCTGCTGCAGGGCCACAGCCAGTGTTTGATTTAAATAATCTGCCGATGATATATAACAAACAGATAGATGCGGTACCCCTCACTGAGTTATTTGTCCTACTAGTATTCTACCTCCCACCAAACTTATCTTACCTGTGATTGATGATGACTACGTTCGGCACAGCGATGGCTGCATGGTTTCCATAGAGAATGTAGAAGATGCCACGGTTGTGGTGGTAGTAGTAGAGTAGACACTGGCAGTAGCATTTGCTAAAAAAATTAAAAAAAGAGACAGTCACTTGCCTGAGAAAAACTGTGGGAGGAGTAGTCGAACGAAGTGAAATACAGTACAGAAGACGACTGCCAAACAAACAATATTGCAGTTGCAACTGCTAAAGTCAAATTAAACATAATGGTGGCGGGGACAGCCTAGTACAAGAAGTTATAAACTGCAGTTGGGCTGTCGAGTGAGTCACTTAACTTAACACAATCGTAATTCGTAACCTTTACTGCTGTGTGGTAGGAGTTTGATGATTAATCCAATCAATGACGGCAATTAATTATGATGTACTACTATTAGCCGTTGACGGCTTGCACAATGCACATAGACTGAGCATGGGTGGCCAAGCAGAAGAAGCTCCTCGCCCTGCCTTGCAATTGAATTAGTGTTGCTTTCACCACATCTGCCCCAGCAAGCGTGTGATCAATTGGTGTACATTTTATGTAGTCACATCACACCTCAATATAAATCACAGCCCGGGGGAAGAGGGTTAGGGTTTGATGAATGGATGGGAAGGGGGTTTGGGGAAAGGTTTGAAAATGAAAAACAGTACGCATGGACAACAAAAGCAAAGCGCAATCTTGGCAGACGACCATGATCTTATCCAAAAAATCAATAAAGCGAGAAAAGGGAAATGCATGCGTTAATGATGATGAAGATTAGATAACTTGATGGTTAATGAGTAGTACTTAATAACTTCTACTAGACAATTAGACAGTACAGGGCACCAGTATATTCTATGCAATTTGCCTTGCCTGTAATATGCCCTCAGAGACCCAAATTCCATGTTGTACTGGGCTTACTTGTAAAGATAGCAAAGACAATTAAAAAACATTTGTAGGGATCAATTAGCAAACAAACACACAACACACAGTCCTAATGATTGCAGAGAAAAAAGGATTCAAATTAATTAAAAGATGAATGATGAATGATACTAAAGTTACTGTATTATCATGCTAAAATTGTGGAGTTGAATCTCGTCCTTCCTCTTGGTCCTATCTTCCATGGACGCTCCGCACATCAATCTTGGTGGCCTTCCTGATGCCGATTGGTAAGGTAAATGTGAGTTGTGTCTCCCAGTATAGCAAGCACAGGGTAAAGGCCGGCCTGTAACGTCTAGATGGAAAAACAAAAGGGGTATTGAGAAATCAATGAATAAAAAAAAAAAACATCATTTACGGTGGAGTCCAAGAAGAGAAGAGAGAACACTTTCAGAGTGAGGCGGCTTGGATATATCGTGTAGATTCTGTTTACAGCATTAAGCTACAACAACAACAGGACAGAACAGGCCCACCACAGCACCAGCCCGTGACCCAACCTCCATTTACCTTAATTTTTGACATAGCCAGACAAAAGGCATACACAGCAACTTAGCATTTTCCTAATTAAGTGACAAAATCAATGCGCCGCTGTCAGTCATCACTACACTCGACTACACCACTACATGGACATGTAGGTCTGCTGTGTTTACTACTTTCTTGTTGAATTGTTGTGTTTATGTTTACCTTATGCCACTTCATGAAATGCAGTTAGTCCTTGAATCATCTCCGATCCAACTGAATGACTGCGCGCGAAAAGATAGTATGGTCATCATCATGGTGTGGTACGTGTTGTTCAACTACAACTCAGTCTGTATTGACTCCGATTAAGTCCATATTCCATATTAAAAAATTGCAACAGATATTGGCCTGCACCTGCAGTAGTAGGAGTACAATTTGGTTATTAAACAACAAGAAAGGAAACATTGACTGTCACTTACTTACTTGAGTCACTTTGCAGATTAACTAGTAGAGTAGAGTTCGACTTCATGCACAACATCAACAACAAACAACAGCAATCGCTCAGAGTCTGCAAACATCCAATGCATTCCATCATTACCTGTCTTGCTCTTCTCTTTGGCTGTCAGATCATCAGATGCCTAGTTCTGACATTTTTTTTTTTTGCGGGGCAGTGGCCTCATCATTATTACTCCAGTCCACATTCATTTTGAGTGTTAGGCGCTGTTTCGGTTCTCGTCTTATTCATCTGTTGTCACAGTTTAAGTTGCTTCCCATGGTCAGCACTGTGATGATGGTCCGCGGCCTGTGTAGTGCTCATTGCTGGTCATTTGAGTTTGCACAAATGTCAGCAAGTTTCTTCGAAGAGTCTCTTGTCTTTCTCTGCCAAGTACCTTCTGTCCTGACAGTGAGGACCTTTGGATGCCTGCTGAGGCTGTAGCCTTCGGACACTGATGAGTTTCAGCTCGAAAACAAAACGGAGGATAGCTATAGTAGTCACTTTTCACTTCTAATGGAGGCGGGACTGGTAAAGGCAACATTTCTTGTACTAATGTCTGCCTTGATGGAAATGTACTCGTGCGAGACAGGAAGATGAAGCAGGACTCTGAAGAGTGGACAGTTAAATGCACAGACGTGCAACTCCAATAGGGAAATAAAAAGAAGACGGTGGTGATGGTTTTGTTGTGATTTGATTTGAACCGGAAAGACAGATACACAGACACATAAAGGAAGGAAGAAAGCAACAATTTGAAAGCCTAGTTGTCAGGGAAGAGGAGCTCATCCTCAAACTCTGGTGGTTCGGACAGAAGTAGGTCCTGTAACGCACTATTTACGTCATCCAAGTCGCTCTGCTCTTCCTGCTGTGATTCACGTATTTTGTAATCCGGTGGTATAAAGTGCTGATTCATTTTGATCATGGTTAACCTCTCCACACTTTGGGCCGAGAGACTGGTCCTTTTCGAAGTTACAATGGCACCAGCAGCACTGAAAACACGCTCAGAAGAGACACTTGCGACAGGGGAAGCGAGATACTTTATCGCCAGCCTGCTGAGCACTGTCCATTGGCTTCTTTTCCCATACCAATACACCAATGGGTTTCCATCCATGAAGACCTCTGTTGGGTCATCCAGATAGGCCTGGACCATCCGCTCAATGTTAAGGGGTGCTCGGATGTGCTCGGCCGGTTTTGCCTTTGCATCAGCACTGGACTTACCATACCCCTGCTGTAGAAACCAATCAGTTGCACATTGTGCTGTGGATGATCCTGTTCTTGATGTTATTGTTGGTGTAGGTGACTGCTGGGAGGCAAATGCACTGCCCTCAGGCTCCGAAGTATAACTTGACTCTGGATGCCCTGTAGTACTGGTTATGGCCTGTGGTGGAGGGCCTGTAATTAACAGCCGTTCGCTTTCGAAAATAGTTGCTTCCTTAGCTATCAAAGTTTTGTAGTTGGCAACATCCACTTCCGAAAAAGGAATTACTGCCTTGCTGTTCAGAAATACTTTGTACCGTGGATCCAAAATTGTGGCACTAATGTAATGTGGTTGTGACAAAATTTTATTTTTAATCCTTGTATTTTCCGATAAGCGAGCGGCTAAGGTCTCCGCCAAATGATATGCGTCTTGTTTGTCATCCACACCTGCGTACGTTTCAGACACATCCTTCAGCTGTTGCTCTAGCATGTGCAACAATGGGATAGCTTGGCCCATAGTACAGTCCTCCCTGCTGACTTCACGTGTGAAGATCTCAAAAGGAAGTAGCATCTCAGTCAGGCATTTAATGAGGTCCCATTGAGCCATCTCAACGGTCATGCCTCTCACAGTAGGTTCCCCTATTCTTTGCATGACATAAGCATTGAGTGGTATGTACAGTTCAAACAGACGATCAAGCATATAATAAGTTGAGTTCCAACGTGTTGGCACCTCCTGGATGAGCGCTTTGACTGGCAGTTTATGCTCACGTTGAATGACCCTCAGCTGCTTCCGGGCTTTAAAAGAATGGCTGAAATGTGTGCATATTCTTCTGCAGGTGACCAGTAAGTTGCTGACTTTTGATTCATTTTTCAAAAAGTCTTGAACAACAATGTTAATGCAGTGTGCCAAACACGGGACCCTGAAATAGCCACCATTGCGCATGGCCAAAACTACATTACTGCCGTTGTCCGTGGCAACAAAACCAATCGTAAGCCCTCTTGGGCGCAGCCACTCAAAGACCTTGGTGTTAAACTCTTCCAAAATGTTTGCAGCAGTATGAGATTTCTCCATGGCAAACATGGCTACAGTTGCATGTTTGCGAGTGGCATGAAAAATCTCTGCAGTATCAACACCAGCAGATAGCTGTTCTCTAACACCCACAAAACTGATCCAGTGTGCAGTGATGCACATGTAATCTGTGGCTTGGCAACTGGTCCACATGTCTGTAGTCAGGTGGATACTGTGAACAGCACTCTGCTTCAAGGCCTTTCCTAGCAATTCCAGCACGTCGTGATGTAGTGCTGGAACTGCAACTCTGGCAAAATAGTAGCGGCTGGGAACATGCCATTTTGGGCAGATGGTTGACACAAATTCCACAAAACCCAACCCTTCAACAAAAGAAAAAGGGAGAAGGTCCAGTGCTAACATTTTAGCCAGCTTCGCATTGTACAAACGTGCTATTGGGTGGTTGCGTTCGTACTGCCCCTCACCCCCAAACATGCTGATAATGGTAGGCTGCATGGTTTTCCTTTCTCTTAGGCTCAACGCACTTTTTGGTAGTGCGGACCTGGTACTTCTTGGTGTCTCCGGCTGACTCTTACTCTTGTGCCACTGAGATGTTGCTGAAGATGTGTGCAACGTTAAGACTGCACTGCTGGGGTCAGGGACACCTTGTGTACCACTAGTGAGAATGTCTCCCTGTCCTTCCTCTTCCACCGTGATCGGATCTTCTTCTACTCCTTTATCCCCACCAACACCAATGGTTGCAGTTTTTTTTCTGTCGCGAAGGTGGTCCTCCCAGCTGATCAAGTGGTGTTTTTTCAGATGGGTCATTTGGCCTCCGGTACCATAGTTTGTACCAAGCTTACCACGACTAACAGAGGTATTACAAATGGAGCATATAGCAATGTTCTCCTCCTTTTCGCTAACCGTAAAGAAGTCCCAAACTGGGGAGCTTAACTTTGGCCTCCTGCTGGAGGTGCCACTTCCAATGCCGGATGATCTGTAGGGTGTGTGTTGAATTTGACTCTGTGCTGCTGTACCACTACCTACTCCTACAGAGGTGGTGGTTGTGCTGGATGTAGGTCGCTGCCGGGCCTTTGCTAATGCAAATATGGAAGCTGTAGGTCGTGTTGGTGTTACCTGTGGAGGTATGCGTGCTACATCCCTCGCAGCGATTTTGGATAGAGTAAGAATGTTGGTCTCCATCTCCTCGGGGCCGGGAGTGATGTTCGTGATGACTGGCTCGTCGTCATCATCATCATCATCTTGCTGTTCTACATCGACCTCCATAAGTGTAAGGCTTTCTGGAACCTTCCTTTTCCCTAGCTTGGTCTTGGAACGTGGCTCCCTCTCAGACTCAGTTTGTGGCTTCCAAGTGGCATCTAGATCATCAGAAGGGGGCTTGGCGAAGAACTCGATGGACTACCCCTCCTTTTCCTTGCTGGGGATTTGGAAGACAATGGATCTTCTGAATGAGTGGCTTCTTCTTCTACCTCTGCATGAGGCTCAATTTCCTGAACTGCCCCTACTTCAGGAGGAACAACAACTACTATTGCGGGCGGTGGTTGCGGCTGTTGTTGTTGACCACTTATCTGCTGTGTTTCCTCCTGCGTTGATTGGGTACTACTTTGAGATAGCGATAAGTTTATCTCCGGCTCAGCATCACTGCTTTCCACCATTAGGCTGGCTACCTCTTCCCCACTCATGTGCTTGGCCCTGGGTTGGTGGGTTGGGTCCACTGATGCGGATGTGCTGCCCCCAGCTTGCCCCCGGACACCGCTGCTGCAGGCGCAATTTTTTTTCCCAAAAAGGTACTGGCCGGCACACCAGACTTCAGTGTCACTTGCTTCTTCTGTTCCTTCTTCTTCTCAATAGCAACTTTCTTGGTACTGGAGGACCTGGTACCTGCTTTCTTTGGGCCCATCTTCTTCAGATGTCAGCAGCACTCAGTTGCAGAGATGTCTGGTCAGGTCACACGTCACGTTGTGTGTCCAGCAGCAGGATGTCTGTCTGGAAGTGCAACAGGAAATGATGAGAGACACACCTCCTCCTCAGTCTTTGTGCACCTAAAAGCAAAAAAGCCAGAACATCAGTCAAACATAGCACAAATCAAACAAATAGAATATAGAACTTAGTGTGTGGTGGCCTCAATTATTAAATTTCAGAAACTATTCCAACAACAACACACAGTGTAGCCATTTGTGAGACGTTGACAACAAGGCCAGGGCTTTCATGGCTACTGTACACTCTGGAAGAATAAGAATATTAAAGAACAAAAACTAAAATGTACTGGAGCATGTTTGGCCTAAATTTGTGCATCACGTGTGATGTATTATATAGCAGCATCAGGGAGCTGCAGCTGGCAATGGGGATGGATTTGGAAGCAGTAACAAGAGGAAAAATGAAAAAGACACGCAGGCCTATGTGGCAAAAACAGCACACTATAACTACCACAACAAAATGGCCCCCAGAAACATGGTGACTCACAGGCACAAGGCACGGCAAACAATGAACTCAAGCAGGCCTATATATGGGCAGACAAAGGATGCCTTATAAAACACACACAGCTTTAATGCAAAAACTAAAATCCACATGGCTAAAAACACTTTGGAAAGTTAGACAACCACTACAACAACACAATTATAATGACACAGTACACACGCAAAAAAGGCATTTATTTACCACACCCAATAAGTGAAATAGTCAGACCCTCCAAAAAAGCCACATTTCGCAATTCAATTTAATCTATTCAATGCCATCCATGGCCTAAATGATGCCAAAATTCCACAGACTACACAGAAACAGTTTTATGCACCCATGGTGACTACCTCTGGGCCTACTGGCATACTGGGCCGCAAGTTTGGAGGCCTATGGCAAAAGCACAGTGGCTGGTTTAACAAAATGGCCGCCGCCCACATGGCCAGGCCACCCAAAATAACAAAAAGTGAAGACAAAGGACAGGACCAGGCAGTTGGAGACTCTGGGAAACTTGCTACCTCTTGGAAAAAATTGTAAAACAAAAAAAAAATGACTCCTTGATCACCAAACTACATCAAAATGACAACCTGAGGAGTTTTTGTGCAAAATGAACTAAATCAACATTTTCGAGAAGGTTTAATGATGCTCGAGAGATATTGTTCGCCAGATTGTAAATTTTGCGTGTTCGGCATCGCGATCGTCACAAATTGTCGTTATCGCGCGCGTGAAAACGTACATTGAGCG
Source organism: Calotriton arnoldi (assembly GCA_963921515.1). Classification (NCBI taxonomy): domain Eukaryota; kingdom Metazoa; phylum Chordata; class Amphibia; order Caudata; family Salamandridae; genus Calotriton; species Calotriton arnoldi. The sequence goes on from CAWUFW010006155.1 coordinate 535,119, forward strand.
CGCGAAGAAGTTAAAAAGTGTAAGTCCGCGTTGTCGCGCAGTGCGGACTTGCCCAAAGTCCGCGAGCTGAACGCCCAGGGTTACCTACTGGCTGAAAAGGCCTATTTATTTAACAAACACCACAAAAAATAAAATACGCCCCAAAAACCACTTTTACTAATTCAAAAGTAAACAAGGCCATCCATGGATGCCCGGCCTACATGATGTTTAAACTTTAAATTCAACTGACATCACAGAAACATGCACCCATGGGTACCTCTGGCTCTAGTCTGGGCCTACTGGCTGAAATTCCAATCAAAGAAAAAGAACTAGGCCCCTGCCGAAACTACAGGCCACAACAATACATTTTAAAAAATATGGAAATCCCCCCAAAAAATGTAGGTACAAACAAGCCCCAATCAAACAAACAAGTACACCAATTCTCCAACTTACTTGTAAAATCTCAAATCCAAGAGTCCTCAAATCCAATCCAATGATATGATGCAGCAGACAGACACAAAAAGTGATCCTTCCAGCTCCAAATCCAAATGAAAGTGAACAGCACATGGACAAAACACTGGGAGGAGCCTGCTGGACAGGAACAGGAAGTTTGAGAATCAGGGGCACTTCCTTCCTCTTGGAAAAAAAGAAAAAGGACTCCTTGCTCACCAAACTACATCTCTAAATGACAACCTGAGGAGTTTTTTGTGCAAAATGAACTAATTCATCATTTTCGAGAAGGTTTTATGATGCTCGAGATATATTCTTCGCCAGAATGTAGTTTCTTCGTGTTCGGGATCGCGATCTTACCAACACTGCCGCCGGAAGTCAGATCGCGCGTCCGAATGACGTGTTCGCGGTCGCACACTCTCGCGGGAACTTGCGGCCGGATTCCAAATCTCGTGGCGCCCGCGAACGGATAGGAAGTCGCGTCGGCGAACGCAGCATCACGGTAGGTCGTTACCGCGCGCGCGAGAACGTATATTGAGCGCGCGATGAAGAAAAACAGCTACGCTACGCCGCAAATTGCGTAGTGCACGGTAACTTCGCGTTCTACGCGAATCGCGAAGTTACCGTAACTTCGCAAGCTTCGCGAGCGTAGCGAATTTCACCGCCCAGGCTTAATCAGTTCCTGCAACGCCGCTTTATTAGTAGACACTTTGTCTGAGAGCTTTCTGTGGTCGTCCCTCATTAACGCTACTTCTGCTGCCAGTGAACCCAATTGTTGCTCCAGATATGTGTGGGATTGCCTTATTTCCTGAAGAATAATGTCCAATTTATCTGGTTGCGTAGTTTCTATAGTGGGGGGGATAGTATTCGTGGGTGCAGTACTTGAGGAGGAGCTGGTATCTTCGGTTTCTTAGGTTTTACCTCCTTTCAGTCGACCCATTGTAAATTCACCCTTGCGTTCAATGGCGGCACAGATTATAGGCAGGTAGTCGTTTTGTATTTCAGTTAGATCGTGCAGGCTGTAGATGGTGGGTGTGCTCCGCCAAAATGAACAAGTCCGAAGTTGCACCGAAGTGATTATGAGTGACAGGTAAACTCTCGTGACCTAAGGCACCTACGTATTTTAAAAAAAGTACTGTTGTAGGGATCTGTCGCTGCTCTTCCCCCTCCTGTTAGTGCTTTATGCGTAGGTCACGCTGCCCCTGCTGAACCTGTCGCCACTGCATAGTTATGTGATGCGTTGCGTAACCGTGAGACCATATACTGGGGTGGGGGGAGTTTAAGCAGTGTTTCTTTCTGGGGCTATGCTCCCTGGTTCATGATGTTCCCAGAGCCCACTCTTCCCACTATCAGGCCACAGTTCAGCTTCAATTACGGAGCAACGCTGCAATCATTTTAAGAGGCGCAATTACCTCGGATGATGCGCAATTGAGAGTCCATGTGTAAGGGTGGGGGAGTATAAGCGATGCGTTGCGGCGGAGTGGGCTCCCGGGGTCTTAATACTCCCAAATCGTTCTCCCCCCAGTAGCGGGCCCCAGCCCAGTTGTCTTCGAAGATCAGCGCCGGTGCCCTTTTTCATAAAAAAAGAGTAGACAAACCCCCACGATGAGGAGAGCCCTCACCTTCCAGTCACAGCACAGTTCACGAGGGGGGAAATTTTATCTGTAACCTGTCGCTGCAAAAATCAGGGGTTTCCCAGCACGCAAGCAGAGTGTCGGGGTAGGTCGCGGCCCATCAATAATGCTCAGGGCATCCCCATTCGCTTATCGCCTTGGTGAAACACACAGACACTGGGCCCTGTGTCGCAGGTTCCCACGATGTTGTTCAGCCGTTCAATCGCCAGCCTCCTTCTCCGGTCGTCCGAGTCGCGCCGGGTCTCCCAGGGATTTCCCCTTCTCCCGATGAAGCGCAGGACAGGCGGAGCAGCGGTCCCACCGCACACGCACTTGTGCGCTCCTTTGTCGTCGTTGCACCGCTAAGCCAGCGGTTAGGTGCAGTGAGGGAGCCAGTCACCTGGTCCATGATCTCCTGATGCAGCGGCACAAGCGGCGAGCTGCCCATGGGGAGTTACGGGTGTCGCAAGGCCTTCAGTGCCGCTCTCCGATCTCCCGAGCCTCAACAAAGGGGGAGTCTGCCATTTTGTTGTCTCCTCGCTCCCACCACAATGCCGCCGATGTTAGTACGTATATGGGTGTCGAGCGCCGGTGGTGATCACCGCCGTCCCCAGATCAAGGAGATCCTCTCATCAGTGAGTGGCGGCCAAAATTGTCGCTGTAAGGATGTGAAGTGGCAGGAATTACGGCTCCAGGCCGGGAGCTCCGTAACTATGCGTCCACCATGTTCGGCGGTTGACCACGCCCTGATAATGCTTTGTTAATCGTATTATTTCAGTAGGGGCCTAAAAACACACCTGTGTTAACCTTTCTTTTATTATGTTTATAGTACAATCCATTGATAGCAGGGCAAGCTCCTTTACCGGGTAGTGAATTCCAGCAATGCATATGTAAATATAGACTGTACATAGTGAATGTTGCCCCAATGGCCTACACGCCTTCCTACCCATTATCACTGCTATGCAGGCTTTGGTAACCAGCAGTGTCAGGCAGACTACAGCATGTCTGCTGGGCTCTGTCTGACATACATATCTATGGCAGGTTTTTTTTCTGTTGGTTTGAGAACCCCCCCTCCCCCTGGTGTTTATAAATTTCTGTGCAATATCACATATTCCATCTATGAAGGAGCTGCTGCATGTCAATCAGATACGTGCGGCTCCTGGCTCAAGCTGTCTGCCAGTGTGTGTCACTTCCAGGACTAACATGTGCTCCATATAACCTTGCATGTCTCCTGGCCAATCCCAACTGCTTCGGTCTAACTTCGTAGGAGCAGGAGCCTAAAAGTGCGAGTAGCAGGTGCCGGGGCTGTAAGTAGGGTAGTACACCATATCAAAGGGGGATTATCAGGCATTTGCTATCATTAATCTGAGGTCTCTCCTTTGGTTTTTTATCCTGAGTTTGAATCTTGAGAAAGAAGTTCCCATTCAATAGGTCATCCGTTGTTCATTGCGAATGCCTGTGAACGGTATTCTGAAAGTGGTAGCCCTTCCAGGTATCTACTAGAACACATGAATGCAACCATTCCTGTTGCAGTATAGACACATCACCTGCCCCTCCTCTACTATAGTGGGAGGGGTGGGGGCTTATAGTGCTGTGGTGGTCGACAGTGTGCTTCAGTTTGACTGCTTTAGTTAAGGCTACATTGGTACATCAGGTGTAGTAAGGTTCATGGAGTATCATAAATGCAGGCAATTGTCCCTAAGAAGTTGACTGAAACATTTCTTTCAGTTTACTCCTCCTTTCTTCTCTGCATAAAACCAAAATACCATGTGATGATTATAATTGTAAATTGCTCACCCTTCCATTATCCAAAAAGTAATATAGAGACCATGACTCCATTTAAGAAATTTCAGGTAAGACTTTTGATTTGTCAAGCTCTAAGCTATCTACAGAAATATTAGAGTGATAATCAATGCCTCTGAAGAGTAAGCACTATTTCTTAAATACTCCCTTCTATAAATTAATGTTTGGCCCGAAGCGTAGAGATTATAAGAATCCCACAACCTCATACATTACTTGAACATTCATGACCTCATTACTGATAAAGACGTGATATTATGGTCATCAATTCTAATGGTTTTCTAAAGGCTTTGCACCCGTCATTGCTAACCTCACATCAAGTTAATTTGATTTTGGCTCAAATACATCTTCATAGCAGAGCTGCAAATCTGGAGGACTTTTACAAAGACTACATTGAAGCAGAAATGTTATGTTTAATGTTATGACTGTGCCATCCTGTGTTTTATAACTTGCTCCTATCTTTATGTAATGTTTATTTTGTTCTTCTCATTTACAAGATTCCCAGGATTTGACACTTAATTTTATCTTAATGGCTGAGCCTTGGTTTTAAGTTTGATCATGGTTTATAGTACAATCATTTTACTGAGTGATCTTAAAACCTGGTTAAGTCAATCAAATCTCCTTGTATGCTTCCTTCAATGTTATTGACACTCTCCAAATCCTAGGTTTTGCCATTTGTGAGAGCCCTTCAGCTGGACACAACATGCACAAACATGTCTTATTCGACAACACTGAATATAAACAATTTCTAGTAATTTATCTAGGCTCATCAAAATTCAATCCCTTTGAACGTTTAGTTTCATATCATTTAGTTCTCCTCTTCCACTTCAGACCTCAACACTTTACAACACTAACTTTTCCCACAACTCCATAAAGCGAACTGTAACATTTTGATACTTTATTTCCTCAAAAATATGCATTTTCAGTTGCATGGACAATGCCAGTCCCCAACAGCTGCAACCAAAATAGTCAAATGCAAAATGGTTGTCTTCAAACATGATGAAGATGAAATATTAAAGTGGAGACTGGTTCTGGAGGTCCAATATTTATACCTAGTGCCAGCCTTTGAAGGGGGGGATTCCTTGTACCACACACACATATTATTTTAAATTATACTTAATTTGAGTGTTAACACCATATCTATATCTGCTCTCAATCAAAATGTATCACTTTTTAAATGTAATAAGTTAACCCAGTGTTAGTCAATGGGAGATATAGGCCTTGGAACAGCGAAAACTGACTTTCGGATTTTTTCATTGCCAGAACATGCCAGAAGTTGAACATGCAACACTTAAGGGCACATCCTACTTTTTAATTACAACACACACTGCCCTGTGAACCTTTAGGGCCAAATTAAAGGTGGCTTACAAGTATTAAAAGGGAAGGTTTAGGCCTGGCAAAAGATTAATTTTTCAAGGTTGAAATGGCAGTCTAAAAACTTCTCTACATGCTTTAAATGGCTACTTTAGGGGGAGGCACAATTTGTGCTGTGTCTGAACTGGGCTGGCGAAGTGAGCTAAAGAACGATGATGGATTCAACCCAGATCTGTGACTGGGGGTGAGTGTCTGAAAGTTTCAGCACTGCGTCCATCATCTCCTTTTGTTTGCTTTGTTCGCCCTAATTTGTCAGGGTATGCCGAGACATGGGTCCCTTGCTCACTTTGCCACTGGATTCAAGCTAGCCTGGCTGATAAGGGCTGTTAGCCCAAAACCGGTCCCAGGATGCTTGCTTCCGGTCCAGGGAAGACATGGCTTGGCAGTTCGGTCTGGACTGTTCCCATGAAGCACAGGGTCAAGACTGATTTGCATATAGCTGTGTCTGAACTGGGGTGGCGAAGTGAGCTAAAGAACGATGATGGATTCAACCCAGATCTGTGACTGGGGGTGAGTGTCTGAAAAGTTTCAGCGCTCCGTCCATCATCTCCTTGGGTTTGCTTTGTTCGCCCTAAGTTGGCAGGGTATGCCCAGACATGGGTCCCTTGCTCACTTTGCCACTGGATTCAAGCTAGCCTGGCTGATGAGGGCTGTTAGCCCGAAATCGGTCCCAGGATGCTTGTTTCCAATCCAGGGAAGACAAGGCTTGGCAGTTTGGTCTGGACTGTTCCCATGAGGCACAGGGTCAAGACTGATTTGCATATAGCTGTGTCTGAACTGGGGTGGTGAAGTGAGCTAAAGAACGATGATGGATTCAACCCAGATCTGTGACTGGGGGTGACTGACTGAAAAGTTTCAGTGCTCCGTCCATCATCTCCTTGTGTTTGCTTTGTTCGACCTAAGTTGGCAGGGTATGCCCAGACGTGGGTCCCTTGCTCACTTTGCCACTGGATTCAAGCTAGCCTGGCTGATGAGGGCTGTCAGCCCAAAACCGGTCCCATGATGCTTGTTTCCGGTCCAGGGAAGACATGGCTTGGCAGTTCGGTCTGGACTGTTCCCATGATGCACAGGGTCAAGACTGATTTGCATATAGCTGTGTCTGAACTGGGGTGGCGAAGTGAGCTAAAGAACGATGATGGATTCAACTCAGATCGTTGACTGGGGGTGAGTGTCTGAAAAGTTTCAGTGCTCCGTCCATCATCTCCTTGTGTTTGCTTTGTTCGCCCTAAGTTGGCAGGGTATGCCCAGACGTGGGTCCCTTGATCACTTTGTCACTGGATTCAAGCTAGCCTGGCTGATGAGGGCTGTTAGCTCGAAACCGGTACCAGGATGCTTGTTTCCGGTCCAGGGAAGACATGGCTTGGCAGTTCGGTTTGGACTGTTCCCATGAGGCACTGGGTCAAGACTGATTTGCATATAGCTGTTTCTGAACTGGGGTGGCGAAGTGAGCGAAAGAACGATTATGGATTCAACCCAGATCTGTGACTGGGGGTGAGTGTCTGAAAAGTTTCAGCGCTCCGTCAATCATCTCCTTGTGTTTGCAGGCCCTCCAATAGCATTTAATTTACAAGCCCTGGGCACATGTAGTAAGTACCGTCTACTAGAGACTTGCAAGTAAATTAAATGTGCCAGTTAGGTGTAAGCCAGTTCTACCACTGATAAAGTGCACAGAGTTCTAAAGCCAACAAAATAAAATTCAGCTGAGAGTTGTGAAAGCAAAACTGGTTGGGGGAGTACCCTCACAAAGGATGTCAGGTCTAACACATAGCCTAACAATAAAGCTAAATCTTTCATATGTCTGTGCGCAATTAAATAAATCATAAGATATCTATTAAATAAGAGAGGGAGAAGACGAAGCTACTTGTTTCAGTTAACTCACAGCGCACCCTAAGATCATTATTTCATCTTGCAAATTTAGACATGTGCCTTAACCCTGGCCATTTCCTCACAATGCCTTGGCCTTGTATTATTGTTTTATAGTGATAGGCTTTTTTCCCCCTTAAATAATGATCAGATTTTGTTTGCTTTGCAACATGTTTCAAGAAATGCATGTACATTCTATGATGAAAAAAACACTCAAGCGCATTTAAAAGCACTGCTTTGCTCAATGCAATGCCAGCATGCCTTCGAAAATAAAATCCCTTTTAGCACTGATGGTGTTTCACCTTTAGAGAGTCATAATTGGCAGGTGAAAATTGATCCCCAGCACTAAGAGAAAACAACCTCCAGGGCTCTCATGGGGCCAGCTTAATTTCATTGTGTGCATTTTGAAATAACTGAAGTGTCACGACCCCTGCTGAGGTCAACCCAGTCTACCGCCCAAGGTGTCCTACAGCTGATCGTCTTTCTGCCTTTTCCGTGCTTAAAGCTTCGACTGGATTTTATTATTTAACTAATATCAGATTGAAGGGTGTCCATGTGTACGACACATGCATTTAAATTCAGTGGGTCACCAACAGCTTGGTTGAGAGAGTAAGGAAACTGGCAATGCATCTTGTAGAATACAGTAGCAAACAGTGGTGGCTGGCAGGGAACAGGGGTGGTAGGGAGGGGGTGGGGTGAGAAAAAAAACAAACACTTACCGCTCTCCTCCACTACCCTGGCGACATCTCAGAACGAAAGCAGGAACTTGAAGCACACACAGGCTCCCTCCCCTAAGCCAATCACAACGCTGCAATGCAGCACTATGATTGGCCTGAGCACCGTGGATCGGCGCACAGACGGGGAACGGGAGCCTGGGCATATTGCTCACCAGGCTATGTAATGCTGGGTTAGGGCAGGCAGGGCTGTGTGATGTCATCAGTGATATCACTTACCATATCATGAGTGATGTAATATGTCAGGTCATAAGCAGTGCATTGCGGTATTGTGGGCCGTAAGCTACTGTTAGCTCAGGTAACTATAACTGCTGAATTTCTGTGGTTGTGTATGAGTGAAATCTGAGCCTAACTATAACGTCCCTGTAACCTTTAGTTTTTCCAGTGAAAAAAACAAATATATAGATGTTATCTATACACATATATATACACATATGTGTACATATATATGTTCACTGAAAAAACCTCAGGTTTCAAGGACGTTATAGTTAGTTGGACATTTCACTCGTACAAAACCATAGAAATTCCGCCGTTATAGTTAGTTCAGCTAACTATAACTCGCGCCCCCGCAATGCACTGCTGATGACGTCACATATTACATCATTCATGACATGGTCAGTGACATCACTGATGACATCTCAAATTACATCACTGATGACATCATCCAGTGACTGTGTGTTTCTTTAAAGTTTAAATATGTTTTTTATATATGCCAAGGTGTATTGAAGAATGAGTGGGTGTATAAGTGTCTGGATGAGGATTTAGTAGGTGCGTGACTGACTGTATAAGTGAGTGATTAAATGTGTCTTACTGAATGCATGGGTTCAATCAATCAACCAATCAATCAGACAATTGTAAAGCGTGCTACTCACCCGTGAGGGTCTCAAGGCGCTAGAGGGAGAGGGGCTGACGCAGCTACTGATCGAACAGCCAGGTTTTGAGGAGTCTCCTGAAGGTCAGCAGGTCCTGGGGCTGCCGCAGGTGGTTGGGGAGGGTGTTCCATGTCTTGGCGGCGAGGTGGGAGAATGACCTGCCGCCGGTGGTCGTTTGGCGGATGCGTGGGACGGTGGTGAGGGCGAGGTCAGTGGAGCGAAGCTGGCGGTTCGGGGTGTAGAAGGTGAGTCGTTCATTGAGGTAGGCTGGTCCGGCATTGTGGAGAGCCTTGTGAGCGTGGGTGAGGAGTTTGAAGGAGATCCTCTTGTTGACCGGGAGCCAGTGCAGGTCTCTCAGGTGGGCAGTGATGTGGCTGTGGTGAGGGATTCCGAGGATGAGGCGTGCGGAGGCGTTTTGTATGCGTTGGAGTCGTTTCTGGAGTTTGGCCGTGGTTCCCGCGTAGAGGGCGTTTCTGTAGTCCAGTCTGCTGCTGACGAGGGCTTGGGTGACCGTCCTTCTGGTTTCGGTGGGGATCCGTCTGTAGATTTTGCAGAGCATGCGGAGGGTGTTGAAGCAGGAGGAGGAAACAGCGTTGACTTGCTGGGTCACAGAGAGCGTTGAGTCCAGGATGAACCCCAGGTTGCGGGCGTGGTTGGTGGGAGTCGGGGCAGCTCCTAGCGTGGTCGGCCACCAGGAGCCGTCCCATGTGCAGGGGTTGGAGCCGAGGATGAGGACCTCCGTTTTGTCAGAGTTCAGTTTCAGACGGCTGGTCTTCATCCACTTTGCGACGGCCTTCATTCCCTCGTGCAGGTTGGATTTGGCTGTGGCTAGGTCCTTGGTGAGGGAGAGGATCAGCTGGGTGTTGTCGGCGTATGAGATGATGTTGAGGTGGTGAGCTCGGACGATGTTGGTGAGCGGTGCCATGTAGATGTTAAAAAGGGTCGGGCTGAGGGATGATCCTTGGGGTATGCCACAGGTGATTGTGGGGGCTTCGGATCGGAAAGGGGGGAGGCGGACTCTCTGGGTTCTGCCGGTGAGGAAGGAGGTGATCCAGTTCAGGGTTTTGTCACGGATCCCTGCATCGTGGAGGCGTGTGCGCAGGGTGTGGTGGCAGACGGTGTCGAAAGCGGCCGAGAGGTCTAGGAGGATGAGGGCCACTGTTTCGCCATTGTCCAGCAGGGTCCTGATGTCGTCGGTGGTGGCAATGAGAGCGGTTTCGGTGCTGTGGTTGCTTCGGAAGCTGGATTGGGAGGAGTCCAGGATGTTGTTCTCCTCCAGGAAGTGGGTCAGTTGCCGGTTTGCGGTCTTCTCAATGACTTTCGCCAGCAACGGGAGCAGGGAGATGGGTCGAAAGTTCTTGAGGTCCTTTGGGTCCGCTTTGGGCTTTTTGAGTAGGGTGTTGATTTCGGTGTGTTCCAGCTCTCCTTGAAGGTGGCGGTTTCGAAGGAGCTGTTGATGATCTTTCGGAGTTGAGGTGCGATGATGGAGCTTGCTTTGTTGAAGATGTGGTGTGGGCAGGGGTCGGAGGGTGAGCCGGAGTGGATGGTGTTCATGATTTTGATGGTGTCTTCGTCGTTGACGTTGTTCCAGGAGAGCAGGAGGTTGGTGTGTTTGGAGGGCGTTGAGTCGGGGGTGTCGGCGACTGTCGTCGGAGTCTGGGTGTCAAAGCTGTTGTGGATGTCTGCGATCTTGCGGTGGAAGAAGGTGGCAGGGAGTTGCAGAGTTCTTGTGACGGCGGGATGTCGTTGGAGCTGGAGTTGGGGGAAGGCGAGTTCTTTCATGATGCTGAAGAGCTCTTTGCTGTTGTGTGCGTTGTTGTCAATGCGTTCCTTGAAGAAGGTCTTTTTGGCGGATCGGATGAGTTGGTGGTGCTTGCGTCTCGCGCCCTTGAGGGCCGCGTAGTTGTCTGGTGTCTGGTCTTGGCGCCACTGCTTCTCGAGTCTTCGGCAGGTTTGCTTGGAAGTTTGGAGGTTGGTGTTGAACCAGATGGCTCTTGTGTTGGTGTGCCTGTTTGAGGTTTTCCTGAGCGGGGCGAGGGTGTTGGCGTAGTTGTCGATCCATTGTCTGAAGTTGTGGGCTGCTGCGTTGGTGTCCGAGGGCTCGGAGGGAGGGTCTCTGGCGAGGGTGGTGAGGAGCTGGTCTTCGGTGACTTTGTTCCAGCTGCGGTATGGGATTCGTTGCAGTTGGCTGTGCGTGGTGTGTTTCTCAAAGGAGAAGTGGATGCAGTGGTGGTCGGTCCAGTGGAGTTCGGTCGTGTGGATGATGGTGACGTGATTGCTGGCGGAGAAGATTGGGTCGAGCGTGTGTCCGGCGGAGTGGGTGGGAGTTGTGACGAGCTGTTTGAGTCCGAGGTTGGCGAGGTTGTCGATCAGGGTTGTGGAGTTGTTGTCATTGGCGTTCTCGAGGTGGAAGTTCAGGTCTCCGAGGAGGATGAAGTCTGTGGAGGCAAGGACGTGCGTGCTGATGAGGTCAGCGATGGAGTCGCTGAACTGTATTCGGGGGCCCAGGGGTCTGTAGACAAGGGTCCTCTGAGGGTGGTGTTGTGATCGACGTGGATCTGGAAGTGTAGGTGTTCGGCCATGCTGAGGGAGTCTTCAGTGTTGGTCGAAATTCTGATGGTGTTCCTGTGGACGATGGCGATTCCTCCTCCCGGTTTGTTGTTTATTGTTGTTAGTGACTAAACCGTGTGAATGTCTGTATCAGTCTGTCTGTTGTTGTGTAAGCTGCTGCATGGGTTGGTCAGTAGCTACATGAGTGTCTATATGGGTTATTGATTGGCTGCCTGAGTATTTGTATGGGAAACTGAGTGTGTGTGTGGGTGGGAGGTGTGTGACTCTGTGCATAGATGTGTGAGTGGTTGATTCACTGGGTGTATGGGTTCAAGAGTGCATGTGGAAACAGCTGTATGGGTGGGTGAGTGTGTGTATGGGTGTGTTGGTGAGTGAATGGATGTCTCAGTGGTACATGTCCAAGTAACTACATATGTAAAAGGCAGTGTATGTGAGAGTTGGAGTATATAAATGACTATACGTGAGAGTCAGTGATTGTGAGAGTGGCTGTATGGATGAGTGTGTATGTACTTGTATCAGTGATTATATAAGAGAGTAAGTATGTGTTAGTATCTGTATGAATAATTGAGGTGGTCTGTGTATAACTGTATAGGTGAGTAAATGGGAGTGTGATTGATTCTTTGCATGACTGACTAGGTGTGTGAGTAACTCCATGGATGAGTGGCGGTGTGTGAGTGTCTGTATAGGTGTATGAATGCATATGATAGTGTTGTATTGATGAGTGACTGCATGTATGAGTGATTGTATGGGTGAATGAGTGGATGTGTGTGTAGACCTAGGAATCAGTGAGTGCGTATGTAGTAACTGGTATTGGTGTGTCGATGGTTTCGAAAATGGTAGTCTGTAGTTTACAGTGGGTGTATCAAAGGTTATATTAGAGTGTGAGGAGGTGCATCAGATTTTCACGTGGATGATGTCATCAGTGATGTCATCAGTGATGTCATTTGAGATGTCATCAGTGATGTCATCAGTGATGTCACTGACCATATCATGAATGATGTAATATGTGACGTCATCAGCAGTGCATTGCGGGGGCGCAAGTTATAGTTAGCTGAACTAATATAAAGGCGGAATTTCTATGGTTTCGTACGAGTGAAATGTACAACTAACTATAACGTCCCTGAAACCTGTGGTTTTTTCAGTGAATTCCTAAGGTTTTTTTAAATGCTAATTTCTAACTATAACGTGCCGGAAACCTATGGTTTTTTCAGTGAATTTCAATGGTTTTTTAAATGCTGATTTCTAACTATAACGTCCCTGAAACCTATGGTATTTTCAGTGAATTTCAAAGGTTTTTTAAATGCTAATTTCTAACTATAACATACCAGTCGCGTTTCCAGAGTGGTGGAGAAAGGTGAGCGTGTCCTCCGAAACACCTCTTAGCAATCCCACTGTGTGGGATTTACTGGAGGTAACAGGAGGAGTAGTTAGCCCCCAACGTCAACCTTGGGGGCCAACTATCCCTTTTATTACCACCAGTAAGTCCCACACAGCAGAATTGCTAACTTCTTATATCAGGCCCCACCCCCTCCCTGCACCACTGTGCAAACGTGCCCCCTAGCACATTGTAAGTTGGGGTATTAAGTCTCCTTGAATCCTGAGGGTCCCTGGGGGCCAACTAGCCCACCAGGTACCTCCAGTAAGCGCCACAGAGCTGCTTTGCAGAGAGGTGGACCAAGGCCACGCCCCTTTTTACACCTCTCTGCAACGCAGCTCTGTGGCACTTACTGGAGGTACCTGGGGGGCTAGTTGGACCCAAGGGACCCTAAGGATTCATGGGGAATTAATCCTCCAACTTAAAACGCACCACGGAGTGCATTTGCACACTTGTCACATCAGGCCCCGCCCCCTGCCTTCACCACTGTGCAAATGCACCCCGTGGCGCCTTTTAAGTTGGGGGATTAAGTCCCCTTGAATCCTGAGGGTCCCTGGGGGCCAACTAGCCCACCAGGAACCTCCAGTAAGCGCCACAGGGCTGCTTTGCAGAGAGGTGGTCCGAGGCCACGCCCCTTTTTACACCTCGCTGCAACACAACTCTGTGGCACTTACTGGAGGTAATCCCCCAAATTAACATGGGGAAAACGCGTTTTGGGACCCCCCTTTTTTCTCAGCCCCCGCTTGACGAATCACCCCAAAACTTTCAAGACAGGAGCTGACCGGAGCGCCCCACTAGTTTTGAAAATTTCGCGATGATTCGTCAACCGGCGCCAAAGTTATTGGGAAAAGAAAAACGCTTTTCCTATGGAAACTAGGTCCTAACTATAACTACCTACTGGCGACCGCCAGTAGGTAATATACAAATGTATATATATATATATATATATATATATATATATATATATATATATATATATATATATATATATATATGTATGTATGTATATATATATATATATATATATATATATATATATATATCCAAAACATCTCCAATTCAACAAGAAAAGAAGTGCGCCCGACCAGACTTCAGGGGTTAACTGGCACTCTTTATTCAACAAAAAAACAGCCTCGTTCAAAGTCCTAAAGCGTTTCAACTACGTGAGTAGTCTTGTTCACAGGTGAGCTGCATACAAGGATTCTGTGGCGTGATTTCCTGCTTTGTACGCCTTCTTGGACCACGCCCTCTTTGTGTGGTCTTCCAATACTACAGAGCCCAACCGGCGCCAAAGTTATTGGGAAAAGAAAAAACGCTTTTCCTATGGAAACTAGGTCCTAACTATAACTACCTACTGGCGACCGCCAGTAGGTAATATACAAATGCATATATATATATGCATATATACACACACACACATATATATATATTTTATTTTATTTTAACTGGAAAAACTAAAGGCTACAAGGACCTTATAGTTAGGCTCAGATTTCACTGATACAAAACCACAGAAATTCAGCAGTTATAGTTAACTGAGCTAACTATAACTTACGCCCCCGCAATACACTGCTTATGACCTCACATATTACATCACTCATGATAAAGTGCATTTTCTATGTTAATTCCCATGGGATTTTAAACATGACTACAGCCCCAACCGCTGGACGGAATTACACCAAATCTGGCAGAAACCTAGCTTGGTCCAGAAAGTGAGCTTTTTGTTATTTGGTGTAAATCTGTTCAGTAGTTTTAGAGATATTTGAAGAAATCCAAATGTGTCTATCTAGGGACGCAAATGCTCCGCGAATCCTCCCGATCTCGGAATGAGATCTGATTGACTGTCAACACTTCAACCAGGAAGTGTTGGCAGACATCTTGGGAGTCACTTCAGCCAAGTCCCTGAAAAAAGATAAAAAAATAAAGAAAAGGGGCAGGGTAGGAATGCAGTGACCCCGTAGCTCTAGTGACTGGTCATGGGGTCCCACAAAAAAATTATCTTTTTAAAACATTTTCCCAAAAATTACGGCGGATCCGCAAATCCAGTGAAATAAAAAAAAACAAGTGTGGGCTGCTGTGCTTCTCTTTGTTAAAGCTCCCGTACGACCAGGTCCCGAGGCATACTTTTAAAAACATTTTCCCAAAAATTACGGCGGATCCGCAAATCCAGTGAAATAAAAAAAAACAAGTGTGGACTGCTGTGCTTGTTTTTGTTAAAGCTCCCGTACGACCAGGTCCCGGGGCATACTTTTTAATACATTTTGGGAAGGGGGTGCACACGGCCCCCATCCCCATGGCCAATCTTGGCCCCGGGGACCATCACCCCCCGGGGCTGGCTGATATTATAAAAGTAAAGGAGGGGGCTGCACGGTCCTCCTCCTGAGGCTGCAGGAGTCCCGGAGAGAACCACCTCCCAGTGGCTTTATGGAAAAAAGAGGAGTGGAGTGGAGCAGTGTGGACCCCCCTTGATTGGTCAAAAGAGCCCTGGGGCCGACCATCTCCCTGGGGCCACCACCTCACCTGGGCTTTCTTTATTTTTTCCTAGAAGGGGGGTCATGCAGCACCCCTCCTGGGATTTTCACGGTCCCTGGGACCACCACCTCCCCAAGGCAGGCCCTTGAAATTGAAAGCCATATATGGCCCTGTGGACCACCAGCCCCAAGGACCGGCTCCTGCTGTGTCCTGGGATGCCCACCCATGGAATATAGCTGTTTGCTTTTACTTGGCAGAAGCTGACATCCCCCTGGGGGATGGGATCCTAGGGCTGAAATCAGCCCGGGGAGGGGCACCATGTGGCGCTCCTTTCCCACTGAATTTGGCCTGGCCCCCGGGGAATAGGAGACACATGCCCCCTTTCCCTTCTAATAACTTGGAAGGCCTCCCGCCCACCTTAATTGTATGCAAAGGTCTTCCTGCCTTTTGCCAGGATAATGGACAGCTTACCAAAAGGCCCCCCAGTGTGTTTCCCACAAATTTTGGTGACACATTCTTGATGCTGAGGAATACAAGGATATCTCCACAAAACAAAGAAACACTTACTTCATATATATAAGAGGAAGTCCTGTTCTGTGGTGGAGATGTAACTCTTTGTAGTCGTGTTGTCCTTTCTAAGGGAGGATTTATGTTATCACAGATTTCTGGAAAAAGACACAGAAGGAGCAATCACATTGTCAAATGCACACAAGGTCACTGGAGAAATTTCCTCATGGTCTATTACACAGATGTAATGTAGAATACACACTGAACATTTACCCAACGAGGTAGTAGTTGCAAGAAAGTACTCCACTCGAGTAGGTGATTTGTGCAAAACTGTGGACTCTGTTGGATAAAAGGGCAGGTGTGGTTCCTTTGCGGTTGAGTCACTAACACAGCTACTGACACACCCACACAGAACTTAGACACCCACTCACACACTCATGAACTCACACACTCACTGATAGAGCCACTCAGACACTCACATACCAACTCACAGATATACTCAGAAACTAATACACCCACTCACAGACTCACACAGCCACTCACAGACCCACTCAGACACTCATGCACCCACTCACAGACCTACTCAGTCACATACACCCACTCAGACACTCATGTATCCACTCACAGACCCATACATCCACTCACACAGCCACTCAAAGACCCACACAGAGACTCACGCACTCATTCACAGACGTACTCAGAGACTAACACGCCCACTCATAGACCTACTCAGACACTTATGCACTCACTCACAGACTGACTCACACACTCATGGAGGTACTTGCAAACATACTCAGACACTCTCACACCTACTCACAGACACAATGAGACACTTACTCAGATATTCATGGACCCACTCAGACACTCATGCACCAACTCACAGACCCACTCAGATACTCATGCACCCACTCACACACCTAGTGAGACACTTATGCAGCCACTCCCAGACCCATACATACACTCACACACTCATGGAGATAATCACACACTCTTTCACACACCCACTGAGACTCACTCACATACACTCTCAAAGGTTACATGTTACAGTTAGGAATTACAATTTTTAAAAAAAACTTAGAAATTCACTTAAAAAACCAAAGGTTACAGAGACGTTATAGTTAGGTAATAACATTAAAAACCTTAGAAATTCACTGAAAAAAATGAAGGTTACAAGTATGTTAAAGTTAGGAAATAGAATTTAAAAATCTTTACAAATTCACAGAAAAAAACAAAGATTACAGGGACATTATAGTTAGGCTCAAATTTCACTTGTACAATACAATAGAAATTAATCAGTTATATTTGCCTGAGCTAACTATAAGTTACACCCCCGCAATGCACTGCTAATTACCTCATACATTGCATCACTCATGACATGGTCAGTAACATCACTGATGACATTTCAAATGACATTAATGATGACATCACTAATAACATAATCGAGTGAATGTAAGTGTTATCTAAGAGTTAATGAGTGTTAAACATGGGGGCGTGGTCTCGCGCTGGAAAGAGATGGCTGGGCTGAGCTCCGCTCGGACGTGGAGCTCTTTTCCGCATTTGCAGCCTGTTTCTGCCACGTTGGAGAGAGGTAACCTCCATCTGTGCTCCCCCTGACTGTCGGAGCGGCATTTGGAGCTGCTCCGACGACGAATTTCTTCCTGCTTGACCCTGTAGCAGCGGCGGTGAATTTCTTCATTTCAATGCGAGCGGCCGCCATTTTATGAGCCTGCCGCTCGCTCTTCAAGATCTCCTGCTGAGGTAAAACCGGCGTTGCATTTAATTAACGCTTGGCAGCATTTCTTTTGCCTTTCTATGTAGCTGCTGCTACTTTTTCCAATGAATATTTGGATTTTACTGCTATGCCTCTCCTCTATACTGCGCTTTTTGAAATGAATGGGCTCCTGTTCTCTGCTCCTTTTTACATGTGATTGCCTCAAATAATTTTTTGCTTCTTTATTTTTTTGCACTGACTTTGCTTCATTTAATATACGCCTATTCGCTGAACAGCTTATTTCCTTTTTTTTTTAGAAGGAAAGGAAGAAGAGGAATGTCTTTCATTTTTGGTATGTGAAATATAGATCTAATTACCATTTTTTCTTCATACCTGCCTTCCTCTACAAAGTGTGTATAAGCGTATGGGCAGGCTGAGGTCACCACTAAAGGTGCTACATCGTCCTTCTCGACGTACCACCATGGCCAGTTACATTTCAACCTCCGTTAGAGCTTCGTCTTCTGGCACAAAGCCCAAGAGGGTTAAAAATGACCCCCCTCACCCATTTTGTCATCTCACAATCCTGTTCTTGATACTATTCTTGAGGAGGTGAGGGGATTAAACTCCTTTATGTCCTCTACTAATGAGAAACTCCAACAAATTGAGGACAGGTGGATTAATATGGAAGCGAAGGTGTTTGATATTTAGCAACGTATCAGTGATTTACATGACGTTACTACTAAGATTCCCATCCTGGAGCAGGAAATTCAGCGTCTCAAGTTACATACTGAGGACCTTGAAAATCGCAATAGACATAATAACCTTTGTCTATATGGCTTACCAGAGAATTTGAAGGGCCCAGACCTTCTTCTCTTTCTGAAGAGGTTCCTGCCCGAGCTTCTGGATCTTCCATTAGAGCCTCCACTAAATATCCAACATGCACACCGCCTTGGTCGAATCCAACCAAACTCTACTATACCTAGAGGAATTATAATGCTATTTTTGGAATTTACAGACCTCATGCGTGTGCTTAAAGCAGCAAAAGTGAAGCACCATCTTATATGGTCTGGTCATACCGTTTATCTTTCTCAGGATCTCTCTAATGCCACTAATGCAGGAAGGAAGGAATTTCTTGCTCTTCGCCCTCAGATGAGACAGTTACATATTCGCTATGGCATTTTGCATCCGTGTCTGTGTAAAATTACTCATGAGGGCACTACTCGTTCTTTTGATGATCCTGTTAAATTGAAGTCTTTTCTCCAAAGTCTCTCACAAAACTCCGTTGATAGTTCTATCCAACGTCGCTAACTCTTTTTCTATAATATTCCTTATGGCTGTTCATTTTCTTATCTCTTAGTACCTCTGTCTCTGTCGCCCTGTCTGTTCTCGGTGCTGTTACGCCCCATGCTCACTTCGTCTACTCTTCGTCCTAGATCTGGATCTCTTTCCTTGATCTATCTCTTTTTCTTACTATTTCCTTTTCCCTTTATCATCTTAATTGTTTGTTCTCTTTTGTTAATCTGTATGATGCATGTGCTTATCTCTGTTATTTGTTGTTGTGCATATTGTGTTTCATATTTATTTAATAAATGGTGTTTCTCTGTTTTCAGCTGTGTTCCTGAAGTGTATCATCTCCATCCATGTAATACCTACCCCACCTCCCAATATGTGTAATGTTGTCTCGTGGAACGTTCGTGTCTAGGACACCCTGTTAAAAGACAAAAGGTACTCTCTCATTTGTCTAGATTGAATTCTCATGTCTCTTTCTTACAGGAAACTCATTGTAATGATGCAGAATCTCTTAAATTAAAGAGACAGTGGGTAGGCCAAATTGTTTATTCCCCAGCCTCCAATCTCAAGGGTGGTGTTGCTATTCTCTTTCATAAGTCGTTACATGTGCAAATTTTATCTACACAATGTGACACAGATGGACGTTGGGTAATGGCTAAGGTTGTCATTCACAATAAAGAAATCGTTTTATTCAATATTTATGGGCTCGTTAAACCAGATCCTGATTTTTGGAACAACATTAAGATCTTACTCTCCTCCATTGATAATCCTAACATTATTGTTGCTGGTGATTTGAATCAGTGGTTAGACCCATTTTCTGACAGACAGTCCAAATGTAAATTCAATCCCGATAAATCCCATAGATCATTTCAATCTGCCATTGCCTCACATCCATTATTTGATGTATGGAAAACCTGTAATCCTGACTCCTTTGAATTCATATTTTTTTCTAATGTCCATTATACTCGCTCTAGAATTGATTATATTTTGGTTAGTAAACATTTACTCCCCTCTATCCAATCTTCCAAGATTGGATCTATTTTTATTTCTGACCACGCTCCTGTCCTTTCCTCACTTGACCTCTCCCTGAGTACTCCAAAATTTGGTCGTTGGAAACTTAATAACTTTCTTTTGTCCGACAATGATTTCATCTTTGAAGCCACTACCTTTATCAACGAATTTTTTAATATTAATAATCCTTTAGACACTTCTTTTCCTAATACTTGGGATGCCTGTAAGGCCTCTTTCCGTGCCTTTACTATTTCATACTCAGCAAGAAAGAAGAAAATTAACCAGGCCAAGTATACAACTCTACTACAACAGCTCAAATCACTGGAACATACTTACTTTACTTCTAAATCCCCCCTGACTCTCCACGAGTTAATTAAGGTCAGATCTGCTCTTAACAAACCTGCCACAGTTGATGCTTGCAATGTCCTTCTTAAAATTAAGTCCAAATACCACGGAGGCCAAAATAAAGCAGGCAAAAGGCTGGCTAATTTTTTTAAAATCAAATCTGAAAGCAAAAATATTGGCCCTATCCTAAATGAATTTACCAACAAATTGGCATCCTCCTATGATGATATATCTACTACGTTTCAAGATTACTATCAGTCACTATATTCTGATGACATGAACCCCTCTAGTCAGAATATGCACACCTTTTTAATGGTCTTCCTTGTCTGATAAATTTGATTTATTAGAAGCTGAGATTACTCTCCAAGAAATAACGGATGCCATTAGATCTTTAAAAAAATCTAAAGCACCTGGTCCTGATGGCCTCTCAGCTGAATTTGTTTCCACTTTTTCTTCTATTTTTGCTCCTAAACTTCTTGCTCTTTTTAATTCCTTCCTCGAAGATTCCAAGGCATCTGGTTCCTTTATGGAAGCTCTGATTGTCCTTGTTCCAAAATCCGATAAAGAACACACCCTTTGTAAAAATTATCGCCCTATCTCATTAATTAATTACGACTTCAAGATATTTGCTAAAATCCTTGCCTCTCATCTTGAGAATATTGTCCCATTATTGGTAAATACCGATCAATCTGGTTTTGTTAAGGACAGGTTGGCTGCTGGTAATGCTCAAATGTTTTCTAATGTCATCACCTTTGGAAGAAAATACAAGTCTCCTCTTGCAGCATTGTCTCTGGACGCCGAGAAGGCTTTTCATTGTATTAATTGGCAATTCATGTTTACCACTCTTCAATGGTATGGTTTTGGACCAAATTTTATCTCTTATGTTAAACTGTTATATTCTGCCCCGCGTGCCAGTATTTTTGTTAATAACCATTTTTCTAAATATTTCCCTCTGTATAGAGGTACCCGTCAAGTATGCCCTCTCTCACCCCTGTTATTTGTTTTATGTTTAGAACCTTTCCTTGAACGCATTTGTGTTAATTCGCTTATCTCAGGATTTGTACATAGCTCCACTGAAACTAAATTGTCAGCGTACGCCGATGATATTCTGGTGTATATGTCTAACCCTATTTCCTTCCTACCTCCCTTTTTACATGAAGTTCAGTTATATTCTAGCATCTCTGGATATAAATTGAACTTCTCCAAAACAGAGGTATTACCTTTAAACTCCCTTTGCTACCAATATATGTTCACTAACACTAATTTCACTTGGTGCCCTACAAAAATAAAATATCTTGGAATTTGGTTCTTTTCTACTCTTTCTAATACAATCAGCTATTCATTTAATGCATTAATTACCAAATTACAGATATTACTTCTCTCTTGGTAGCCTCTCCACCTGTCATGGTGGGGTAGATTGGACACTATTAAAATGATGATTGTTCCCCATGTTCTTTACACATTATCCATGTTACCTTTTAGGATTCCTGTTTCATATTTCTCTCAAATTAATTCTATTTGTATCAAATTTTTATGGAATAATAAACATCCCCGTATTGCCCTTGCAAAACTTAAACGTCCCAAAAATGAGGGTGGTGTTCGTTTTCCTGATTTTAAACTATATCATTCTGCATTTTTAATTAGACAATTTTTTGCCTTAACTTATGAATTTGCTGACAATCCTGTGCCACGTTGGATTACATTTGAATGCTCCATATTGAGGGATTTTTCTTTCAAAAATATAATATATATGTCTAATTGCACTTTTATATCAAATAATCCTATTTTGAAATACTCCCAACAATTATTATATAATATCTTGTCAGTTGGTCTTGATCCACACCAATGTTTTTTGTCCTCTACTATCTGGTATAATAAATGTATTAAATTTAGATGTAAATCATTCTACTACAAGCACTGGAAGGAGAAGGGAATTATGTTTATTTATTAGCTTCTTCTTCATAATTCTGTTATTCCCTTCTCCCAATTGCAATCACAATATAACTTGCCTAATTTGTTTCTTCATGAGTACCTTTTAATATCATCTGCTTTACAGTCCTATTTAACAGCTAATAATTTTCCTTCAGCCTCTCCCTCACTTATCCCTACCACACCGATATAAAATATTTCTCATGACCTTAGACATAAGGCTGCTTCTGTTTATAAGATGTTGCTGTCACCTGTTATTGAATGATCTAAAACCGATAACAAATTACTTTGGGAAGCGCATTTATCTATATCACTTCCTATTCCTTCATCGGATACATTTTGGCTTAAGTTATTCAAAACCTCTGGTGCAGCCCGCGTCACTCAATCCTTATACTTCATTTATAATAGAGCTCTTATTACTCCTGAATGTATATCCAAGTTTTCCCCTACCTCCTCTCCCCTATGTAGGTCTTGTTTTGCTTCCTCTGGGACTTTGATTCACCAATTATATGAATGTTCTAATGTATTGAGGTTTTGGCAATCTATTTGGGCTAAATGCATGAAAATATTTCAATGTAATATTCCATTATCAATTCAAAATGTTTTTCTTGGCAATGCCTCACCTACTTTTGATGTTTTTTCTCCTATTTCTCTGTTGTTTGTTCTTTTTATTGCTCTCGCATTTAAAGTGATCTTGTCCTGCTGGAAAGACAACTCTAAATTATCATCGTTAATTTGGTGGAATTATATTTGTGATGAGCACAGAATTGCTAATGTTTCTTCTCTTTCCTTATCTCAGAAAATTAAATCTGATCTATTGTGGTTACCTTTTACTTCATATCTTTCTACATATGCACCTGCATCTTAGTCTTTATCTTAATCTTTATTTTTTTCCATTTTATATATTCATTTCATGCTTTATACTTTTCCTTTCTTTCCTTCTCCTCTTCTCTGCCTGTCTTACTTTTCTCATCCTTCATTATCTTACAACACACTTTATATAATTATTTACTGACCTCTATTATATATTTTTTTCCGTTTCCTTTTTTCTCCTTTTTTTTTTTTTCTCTCTCTTCCTAAATTATTTGCCCATGTTGTATTCCTCTACATTGGTTGTTATATCATATTTGTATTGTATTCATTTGTTTGATAATGTTTTTCTTTCTCTAAAACTCAATAGAAATTATTAAACAAAAAAAATGAGTGTTAAACATATATACTAAGCTACTACAAAAGTTTAATTAATATACTAGGTGTACTACTACTAAGTGATACTACTTCTAACATATATTATGTGAATGGCTGTGTGTATCTGTGTGTAAGTGGGTGTCTGAGTGGATGTATGAGTGTGTGTGTGAGTGGCTGTATGGGTGCATAAGTGGGTGTGAGTAGATGTGTGCGTGAGTCACAGACTGTGTGAGTAACTGTATTGGTGAGTGAGTAGGGTTTGTCAGTGGCTGTATGGGTGAGTGAGCGGCTATGTGATTGGCTGTATGGCTGTGTGAGTAGGTGTGTGAGTGACTGTATGGGTGAGTGAGTGGGTGTCCAAATGGCTGTATAAGTGAGTGACTGGGTGTAATTGGCTATATGGGTGAGTGTGCAGCTCTTTGTGTGATTAGGTGAGTTGGTGTGAGTGGCTCTATTGGAGAGTAAGTGTCTGTGTGAATGGCTATATGAGTGAGTGAGGGGATGTTGAGTGCTTGTATGGATGTATGAATGGGTACGTCAGTGGTTGTGTGAGTGAGTGTGTGAGTGGTTGTATTGGTGAATGAGTAGTTGTGTTGACAGGCTGTATAGGTAAGTCAGTGAGTGAGTGAGAGGCTGTATAGGTAAATAAGTGGGTGGGTGGTAGCTGTATGGGTGAGCATGTGTATGTATGACTGGCTGTATGGGTTAATGACTAGTTGTATGAGTAGCTGTATGGGTGAGTGAATGGTTTTGTGAGTGGCTGTATGAGTGAGTCAGTGGGTGTATGAGTGGCTCTATGGATTAGTCAGTGGGTGTGTGAGTGGCGCTATGGGTCTGTGAATGGGTGTATGAGTAGTTGTGTGGTTGTGGAGGTAGGTATGTGAGAGGTTGTATAGGGATGTGAGTAGTTCTGTGGATGATGTCATCAGTGATGTCATTTGAGATGTCATCAGTGATGTCACTGACCATGTCTTGAGGGATGTAATATGTGAGGTTATAGACAGTGCATTGCGTGGTCGTAAGTTAATATTAGCTCAGGTAACTATAACTGCTGAATGTATCTGGTTTTGTACGAGTGAAATCTGAGCCTACTATGATGTCCCTGTAACATTTGTTTTTCCAGTTCATTTCTGAGGTTTTTTAAAATTCTATTTGCTAACTATAATATACATGTAACTTTTGTTTTTTTCAGTGAATTTCTGAGGTTTTTTTAATGTTATTTCCTAACTATATTGTCCCTGTAACCTTTGGTTTTTTCAATGAATTTCTAAGGTTTTTTAAATGTTATTTCCTAACTATAACGTCCATGTAACCTTTAATTTTTTTGAGTGAATTTCTAAGGTTTTTTTCATTGTATTTCTTAACTATACAATGTTTGCAACCTTTGCTTTTTGAGTTTATTGCTGAATTCTTTCTTTTTTTGTTGAAAAATTGGATATTATACATTAGAAGTGTTTAATATTCCACTATTTCATGCATATGTGTGTGTGAGTCTTTCGCATTGGTTTTATTTTTATTAACAACTTGTATTTGTTTTTAAATTTTTGTTTTTCACCGTGATGACTTTGCGATTTCCGTGGAGACGCCGCAAATACGGCATGTTCTCACACAGTGTAAAACATATGTATACACACATTCTATAGTATGTTCAACAATATCGGTTTACTAGTATAATGTTTAAACTCGTGTTTTTGTACTTGTTTTATATTTTTATAACTTTTGCATTCTATTTACCGATTTTGCGGTGATGCCGGTCATCACAAAGACTTTGATAATCGGGACAACCACGTCTTTTTAATAAAGTGTAAAAAAGATATATACAGATATTCTATAGTTGGTGTGACATTAGATGCTTATTAACATGACGTTTGAACTGATGTTTCTGTATTTACTTTAGTAAAAACTGCTTTTATGTTACATTTCCAGTGTTAGCGATGACATTCTTGTTCGGAAGATCATGTGACCTGAAAGAAACTGATATGATTGGATAAGACAGTTTTCAACTATCTTAATAGGAAGTCCCCACCCATATCTTTTTTCTTCAACATTCCATTTATTGTGGAATCATTCTGACCAGGTGTGTCTCCAGTGCAGTATTCTGATTAGATCTTAGGTGTTTTGCATTATTTAAAGAAAAAATAGCAACTGCAGGTGTACAGGATAATCAGTTTCAACAGGAGGCCGAGCAGAATATTGAGGAAGTGGTGAGAGAAGATGCCATAGAAGAGCCTCAACTCAAGAAAGAGAGCATTGCATGGGAGTTTTTCAGCATACCGTCTGGAGAGTCGAAGACGGTTGTGGAATTTTTAAGTGCTCTCTTTGTGGAAAAACTCTATCAAGAGGTTCCAACAAAAAGTACTCCTGCAGAACTATAGTTACTGCTGGGGAGCAATCAATTGCACCTATCAGCGACTCAGCAAAGCAGCACAAATGTTTTTTTTTTTTCAAAACTTAGTTTTTGCAGCTTGTTTGTGCTGCTTGTTTACATTTTTCCTCACCTTCTTGTCCTTTCTTTCTACAAAAAAAATATAAAATATTCAAAAAACACAAAAAAGAGTTATAGGAAAAAACAAAAAACATAGGTTCTTGCTAGAACTGTCTTTTGTGGTTAAAAAATGATAAAGTTTGCTGTATGAGTGAATGACTAGTTAGCTGAATGACTGTATTAGTGACTCAGTGGTATGTGAGTAGTTATGTGAATGGATAATTGAATGAGTGCATGAGAGGTGCATGAATGTTAGATTGTGGTGTATGAATGTTAGAATCAGAGTATAAGCAGTGCATGGATGGATAAGTGAATGAGTGGTGCATGAATGATTCAATGAGTACATGAGTGGTGTATCAATGATTGAGTGCATGAGAGATGTACGGATGTTAAAAGGAGTGTATGAGTGGCTCATGGGTGTTAGAATGAGTGCATGAGCACTGCATGGATGATTGAACAAGTGGTGCATGGATAAAAGAATGAGTGCATGAGCAGTGCTTGGATGATTGAATGAGTGCATAAGTGGTGCATGAATGATTGAATGAGTGTATGAGCAGTGCATGGATGATTGAATAAGTGCATGAGTGGTGAATGGATCATTGAAGGAGTGACTGAGAGTTGCGTGGATGTTAGAATGAGTGCTTGAATGGTGCATGGATGATTGATTGAGTGCATGAGTGGTGCATGGATATTAGAATGAGTGCATGAGCAATGCATGGATGATTACATGAGTGCATTAGTGGTGCATGGATGATTGAATGAGTGTATGAGAGTTGCATGGATATTAGAATGAGTGCATGAGGGATGCCTGGATGATTCATTGAGTGCATGAGCAGTGCATGGATGATTGAAAGAGTGCATGAGTGGTGCATAGATGATTGAGTGAGCGCATGAAAGGTGCATGGATGTTATTATGACTGCATGAGTGGTGCATGGATGATTGAATGAGAGTTGCATGGATGTTAGAATGAGTGTATGAGTGGTGAATGGATAATTGATTGAGTGCATGAGAGGTGCATGGATATTAGAATGAGTGCATGAGTGCTGGATGGATGTTAGAATATGTACATGAGCAGTGCAAGCATGATTAAATGAGTGCATGAGTGGTACATGGATGATTCAATGAGTGCATGAGAGATGCATGAATGCTACTGTGAGTACATGCATGATTCAATGAGTGTATGAGTGTCTGCATGCATGTTAGAATGAGTACATGAGTGATGTCTGGATGATTGATTGAGTGCATGAGCAATGCATGGATGATTGAATGAGTACATGAGTGGTGCGTTGATGATTGACTCAGAGTTGCATGGATGTTAGAATGAGTGGTGAATGGATGATTGATTCAGTGCATGAAAGGTGCATGGGTGTTAGATTGAGTGCATGAGCAGTGCATACATGATTGAATAAGTGCATGAGTGGTGCAAGGAAGATTGACTGAGTGCATGAGATGTGCATGGATGTTAGTATGAGTGCATGAGTAGTACATGGATGATTGATTGAGTGCCTGAGATTTGCATGGATGTTAGAATGAGTGCATGAGCAGTGCATACATGATTGAATGAGTGGTGCATGGTAAGGGTGGGTGGAGTTGGCAGAGTGGCACTACGTAGAATTCCTCAGAGTTGCCTAAAAGCCTTGTGGAATTTGGCTCTGCTCCGCTCCGCTCTAAGCGGCAGTCCCAGACCTGGCTGGGCAGTGCACTGCATGTTTGTCATGGATGGTTACTCTCCCTACACCTGACCCCCAGACTTCCACCTGCTTTCACCGGCTTACCTCTTGGCCGGTTTAGTTGCTGCTCTTCTGCCCTGACAGTGCTGCCACCCCTCCTGCCACTGTGGGGGTGATCCATGGTGTTTCATTTTCTACTCCTTGGCTGTAACTAATGAAACCGCTATGCTGTAGGACTCGTGAGGACTGTGCATGCACATGCATGGAGAGTGGAGACCTTAACCCGATCCTGCATTGAAGGGGTTTCATTATTTACAGCCCAGGAGAAGAATCCTGCGCTGCTGAGGAGACAGCCCAAGCACGGAGAACACCACGTCGAGATCCAGGTAGGGACATAGGGATGGATGGCAGGGGCAAACTCTGCCATGCAGCAGAATTATAGTTTTTTGGGCCAAACTCCTGCTCCCATCAGAGCACGGAGTTGTCAAAACTCTGCAAACTTTGCTGGCGAAGAGGAGTTTGTCACCAACCCTTGGTGCATGGATGATTAATTGAGCACATGAGAGGTAGATAGATGTTAGAATAACTGCATGCGGGGTGCATGGATGCTAGAATGACTGCATGAGCAGTACATGGATGATTGAATGAGTACATGGATGATTGAATCAGTGCATGAGAGGTGCATGGATGTTAGTATGAATGCATTACTTGTGTATGGATGATTGATTGAGTGCATGAGAGGTGCATGCATATTAGAATGAGTACATGAAAAGTATGTGAATGATTAAATGAGTGCATGAGGGGTGTGACTAGCTGTATAGCAGAGTCAGTGCCTGTGTGACTAGCTGTATGGGTGAGGTAGTCCTTGTGTGAGTGGATTCATGATTGAGTCACTGCTAGTGTGAATGGCTAAATAAATGATTTCATGGGTGTGTAAGTGAGTTAGTGGCTGTGTAAGTGGCTATATGGGTGAGTGAATGGATGTGTCAGTGATTTAGTAGTGACTTAGTGTGTCACTCGCTGTTCTAGTGAATGAGTGCAGGTGCGATCTAGACTATAACTGAAATACTAGGTACATCAATGCCTCTATCTCTAAGTGACTACTTTTATGACACACTGTATAGGTAAGTGATCTAATGTGTTAGTGCCTGCATAAATAGGTGCCTGAATAATTGAGTAAGTTGTTGCATGACTACCTAGAAATGTGCTGAATTGGTCTGAAACCTTTAGGAAATTGAGAAAAAGAAAACTAAGGCGAAAGTATGGCAAGTACACTTTATGTTTCAAAACACTCTCCATGGATATCAGGAAGTAACATATGTGTAGTAGAAGAACTTTCTTTAGAGATCTAACATCATTCAACTGCAGCCACTATTGACAAAAAAAAGAAGACAGGGGTATGTTAGTATTTAATCTTCAAAATTATAGAAACATAAGAATACACATTGCTTATACTGTAAGACTATAATACAATATAGTAAAAATTAACCTTGGGCGGGTAACTCCGCTCCGCCTGCGGAGTTTGTAGAGATTTGCCTACTCCGAGCTCTGTTGCGAATGTGGAGGTAGGCAAAACTCTGCCTCCGTGGCGGAGCGGAGTTAGCCGCTCCCTCCCCCGCCCCCTCCCAAATTCTTTAAAAATTACAAAAGAAGGCACTTACCTGCGTGTCTGCCGCCTCCCCTGCCTGGCCGTTCTCCTTCCTGCTCCTCCCGCGTCCTTCTTCATTGAAAAAAACACTACGTTGTACGTCTTGCGAGTGCGCATGCGGTATCTCCAGTCGTTTAGCGGCCTCCCCCTGCTCGGCGTCTTCTTGTTGCTCCCCGGGCACTCGTCCTGTCTCCTGGATGGCAGGCGGCTCTCCTCCGGATACAGGGGCTCCCGGCTGTTTCCCGTGGTCCGTTGCTCCGGTCCCCGATTCGGCATTTGTCTCTCGCTCCTCCACGTCGCGCTCACTCTCCCGCCTTCCCACGATGCTGCCTTTTGATGTGTCCTCATCACATCCCGCGCCAGCTCTAGAGCGCTACCCTCACTTTCCTGGTGTTTCAACCTGGGCGCTATATTGGAAATCCTGCCCAGGAGAGGTGAGGCATTACACTGCCTTTCTCCTAAGTGTGGACGTTCGGGCCATACAGATACCGGACACCTTGACAAAAAGTTCACGTTCCCTTGGGCTCGTCCTGGTGCATGGAGGGTCTGGAAAGAGAAAGGCTGTAAGGATAAAAGCCCACAAAGCACTTTAGGGTTCGTGTCTTTATGAGTGGTGAGCCAGGTAAAGGGGGTATGGTCTGTAACCAAAAAAAAAGTACGTCCCAACAAATAGTATTGTAATGCCTCCATGGCCCATTTAATGGCTAAACACTCCTTTTCCATGGTCGCTTAGTGAACATCTCGCAGGAATAACTTCCCACTAAGGTAAAGGACAGGCCGAAGGTCTCCCTGTGGGTTGGGCTGAGACAAGGCGGCCCCTAAGCCCCGGTCGGATGCATCAGTTTGTAGGACAAATGGTTTGTTGAAATCTGGGCACATTAGTACAGGGGCCTGACATAACAGAGATTTCAGTGTTTGAAAGCTGTCCTCTTGGGCGGCAGGCCACTCTATTCTGTTGTTTGGGTGTCGTAGTGTCAGTAAGTCTGTGAGGGGACAGGCTATGTTAGAGAACTGAGGGATAAACCGCCTATAATAACCCACCAGACCAAGAAACCCTTGTATGTCTTTTTTTGTTGTTGGTCTCGGTATCTCCTGTATCACCTCTAGCTTGTTATGTTGTGGTTGTAGTGTACCTGCGTGTATGGAGTAGCCCAAGTACTCTATGTGTTAAGTACCCAGGGTAGTCTTTTTGGGGTTTAGTGTGAGTCCAGACTGGTGAAGGGAGGAGAAGATACGCTGCAAGTGTTGTACGTGTGTCTCCAAATCAGGACTGTATACGACAATATCATCAAGATAAGCCACTGCACACAGTTGGTGATCTCGTAATATAATGTCCACTATTCGCTGGAAGGTAGCAGGGGCTCCATGTAGGTCAAAGGGCATGACTTTGAAATGATACAAGCCAGAGGGGGTGGAAAAGGCCATTTTCTCCCTAGCGGCGGGGCTGAGGGAATTTGCCAGTACCCATTTGTTAAGCCTATTGTGGACATTACTCATGCTCCCCCAGTCTTTCTATAAGCTCTTTGACTCTTGGCATGGGTGAGTTGTCGAAATTGGAATGCGCATTCAATTGGCGGAAGTCAATGCAGAACCTTAGACTCCCGTCTGGTTTGGGGACGAACACCAGCGGAGAACACCAGTTTCTATGGGAGGGCTCAATGATATCTGCTTGTAACATTGCTTCCACCTCCTGTTACACGGCCTATCGCCTTGCAGCTGGGATACTATAGGGCCTTAGCTTTTACCACCCTCCACGCTTCTTTCTCAATGTCATGTGTGACTAGGGAGGTTGGTCCGGGTTGGCTAGTACTCATCCCTGGGAAGTAGTCTAACAGGTCATACAGCTGGTGTTTTTGAGCAGTAGTGAGCGCCTCCCCAGTGTTGGGTTGTTCTACGAATGCTTTGCAAAAGGCTGGGATAGGTATCTCCATACGCTTGGTGAGAGTAATGTGGTTGACAGAAACAGTTGCGCTCCTGTTCTGAGGGGAGGGATCTTCCCATTTCTTTAACAGGTTACCTTTTTTAGAACAGAGTAAGGCCCTTGCCATGTCGCTAGGAGCTTCTTATCTGAGGAGGGTAGAAGGATTAGGACCTTGTCTCCTACTGCCAGCTCTCTTAAGCATGCACCCTAATTGTAATAGGACTTCTGCCTTTGCTGGGCCCTCTCCATGTTCCGGTGCACCTCCTCCCACTGAGTAGACAGGTTTTTCTTTAAGGCTTCGGTGTACCCTAACAAGGGTTTCCCTTCTTCCTCTTCCTCAGTTCACTGCTCAGCTGTCATGTCCAAAAGGGTGCGAGGTCATCGCCCAAACAATAATTCAAAAGTGCTAAACCCCGTAGACTTCTGTTCATGAGTTCTGATTGTGAACAATACAAGAGGGAGTTTGCGGTCCCAGTCTTTCCCGGTATCAAAAATGCATTTCCTCAAAATTGTTTTTATAGTCCGATTGTAGCGTTCTACTAGTCCGTCCGTCTGAGGATGATATACCGCCATCCGGATCTGGCGAACCCCAAGGAGAGTACAGATTTCCTTCATTAACCAGGACATAAAAGGAGTCCCTTGGTCGGTTAGGAGTTCGGAAGGAAACCCAACACTCGAGAAAAAAGACAGCATAGCCTGAGCTACCGAAAGAGTGGTCATGCTTGTCAGAGGTATAGCCTCTGGGTAGCGAGTGGCATAATACACTAATACTAATACATATTGGTGACCTCAAGCTGAGGGCAAAAGGGGTCCTACCAAATCAATTCCCACTCGTTGGAAGGGTACATCGATTATAGGTAAGGGGCGTAAAGGGTGCTTTCTTCCCTGTAGAGGTGTTTGCCAATTAGCACCGGGGACAAGAAGCGCAGAACTGGGCGACTTCTTTGTATATTCCGGGCCAATAGAACTTTTCCAATACATACTTTAGTGTGTGTTACTGTCCATAGTGTCCACCCCCAGCCTGGCTGTGTGCTATGTGCAGTGCCTGTTCCCGAAACACCAGGGGTATGGGAAGTTGCTCTACATGGCGCCCAGGGTCTCCACTAACCCTGTAAAGGAGTCCCTTTTTTACACAAAAATACGGGCCTACCTTATCGGTTCCATGCATTTGGCAGGGTGCTGTCATGCCGCTGGGCTGCTCTAAAACTTCGGGTTGGCCAATGTCTGTCCTCTGGGGAGGAAAGAAGACAGGTAACAGGGGACAGTAAGGCTGATCTGTATATTTCACGTTCTTTGCTCTTCTCTGACCTCATCTTTGGTATTTTTGTCTCAGTTTTCAGTATCTCAGAGGCAGAGAAAGGCGCCTACGGTAACCACTCGGACACAGGGTTCTTTCTGGTTGTGTCCGCTAGCTATATATCAAAGCAAGGTAGATCTGTGCCCAAGGGGAATTTTTCTGAGAGAGCAGATACTACCCCCACCCTTCTTACCTGTGGATCCCCTTCTATCTCTATCAGGACTTCGGCTAGGGATATAAACGAACAGCCCCATGAACACAGGAACCAACTCCCTGGATACTACGGTGTGATGACACCCCATTTCCAATAGCGAATCTACGGGTCGGCCGTTAAGACGTATGGTCTTTTTACCGCGTACCTGGGTTCCCCCTGTGGCAAGTACCTTACCTCGGGACAGTCTGACTTCCATAGGCTCTACACCTTCACTTTTAAAAGGGCAATTTCTGGCGATATGCCCAATTCCGAACATTTGAAGCACTGAGTTCCTGTCGGGGAAGGAAAGGGGCTTATAGGTGGTTTCAGCAAACCTCTACTTGTTCTGTGGTTTTTATTCTCGCCTTGTCTGGGATATGTCTTATGGGGTGTCGGGGGAGCCCTTATGGACTGTGTCCTAAAGTCTGGTGACCTATGGGAGGCACACACCAGTTCTACAGCAGTTTGAACAGTCACGTGGGGGTGTTGCTTTATCCAAGTGCGAGTGTTGGTGAGGAGTGCTCCCAGATATTGCTCTAGATAGACTTTTTCAGTGACGTCCTCCATAGGGGAGGTTTTGGGTTGTAACCACCTCTCCCTCAAGTCTCTAATACGATAATAGAGCGCCCTGGGATTGTCGCCTATGGTCCACCTCTCCTTCCGAAACGAAGTCCTGTAATACTCTGTGTCATGTCCTAGCCGTTCGAGGATGGTCTTCTTGATTTCGGAGTATGGTGTAAGTCCGGCGGAGTTAGTAGCCTGATAGGCGGCCTGCAACTTGCCAGACTGAAGGGGAACTATGTATTGGCCCCATCGTTCTGGGAGCCAGGTGGCAGTCGTGGCAACGCTGTCAAAGTTAACGAAAAAATAATCAGGGTTGTCTCTATCCTGGAATATCTGTAACAATGAGCTGGGGATGTTTGGGAGTACTCGGGAAGTGGAAATGTCGTCTGTCAGGCGTAGGATGGCGTTGTCTTGTATTTGTTGGTTAGTTGTTAGGATGACTGCCTGTTCTTTTAGGGCAGTCTGGAATGCTTCTCTCTCTTTCTGGGCATTCTGGTTCTGTTGCTCTAGTACTAGCTGCAAGTGTCTTTGGCCTTCTGCTAACTGAGTGACCATGGCCCCCATGGTGATGGGTTGGGTCATGACTGTCTTAAACGACCAAGTCCCACTTCTGACACCACTGGGGTCACTTGGTCATATAGGATGCTCAGACGGAATAGGGGTTGTCATTGGCGTTTAATAGTCAGAAGGTAAAAATACAAGGAAGAGTCCAGGGAAGGTCAGAAACCAAAGAAAGAAAAACATTAAATGGTTGTATAGTCTCCTCAATGCCAGTTCGTTCACTGTACATCCGGGTGGTCCTTTCGTATGATACTGGTCTTGGACTGGTGCTGGGATCACCTTCAATCCTTCTTGAGATCCAGTCAGGAAAAGGAAGGGGAATGAAATTTGGGTGCTTCCCTCGGAATAAACATAAACAAAAAAATCAGGTTTGTTTGTCCCTATTTAGGGATATCTAGACCGTCACCTTCACCCAGGGCCGGGAATGAGTAATCAGTGGAAGTGTGGCTAGGACAACAACATGCAGGGTCAAACTATTTGTGCCCCAACCGCCACCGGCTAGATGTGAGGAAGTTAAAGAAAGGTACTTGCCGTAAGCCACGGCCCTCCAGGATCATGGCAGAGGGAGTTTCACCGCCCTCTTCCTCTCTGGGCCAGTTAGACCGTTTGGCATTGCCTCTAGGCGGTATCTCTCATTGCCTTGCCGCCTCCTCCTTCTCGGCATCTCCTTATTGTTCCCCGGGCACTCATCCTGTCTCCTAGATGGCAGGCGTCTCTCCTCCGGACACAGGGGCTCCCGGCTGTTCCCCGTGATCCATTGCTCCGGTCCCCGATTCGGCGTTCGTCTCTCGCTCCTCCATGTCGCGTTTGTTCTCCCCGCCTTCCCCCGATGCTGCCTCTTGACATGTACTCGTCACGTCCCGCGCCGGCTCTAGAGTGCTACCCTCACTTTCCTGGTGTTCCAACCTGGGCTCCATATTGGAAATCCTGCCTGGGAGAGGTGCTGGTTTACAAGGACATAGGAGTTTGGTTGGAGAAACAAAAGGGGACAATTTTTAACTTTTGAGGGCAGTGTTTTGTTTCATCTTAAGACTGCAGTAATTGGTGTATGTCCATACACTTTTAGACTTTAATTAAAGTGTTGTGTTTAGTTGTTATATTAACTCCTTTCTCCACTATAAAGGACTCTTGATTTTTTAAGATCTTTTTTAAAACATTGCACTCAGTAGGCCGATTATTCCCACACAGTAGTATGTAGAAGTTGTTGTTGGTGAAACAAAAGTTTTTTTTTTGTTTTGAAGACACTTTTTACTTACAACTTAAGGCTGCTGTAATTGGAGTATATCCATTCAATTTTAATTAGAGAATGGAGGGGTATATTCACAAGAACGCAACTTTACAC
The DNA here is from genome assembly GCA_963921515.1 of Calotriton arnoldi. NCBI lineage: Eukaryota > Metazoa > Chordata > Amphibia > Caudata > Salamandridae > Calotriton > Calotriton arnoldi. The sequence goes on from CAWUFW010006155.1 coordinate 569,882, forward strand.
ATCGCAGTCCATCGCCGGAAAATAACCCTGTGTTAACGTGGAATTCACAACACGGCGGTACCATGCGATAGTCTCCTGAAACAGCAGATAATGTTCGCGATACAACCACCGCGACGGCGATAAAAACACAAACCCCAACACCAAAAAACGTGCGATGAGCCCTTTCGCGATGAGGAAATCAGCGGTAAGCAGCGCCAGGCCTGCCATACACAAACGGCAGGCGGGAAAATCAATTCAAAAGGAGAAAAAACACACAAACACAAAATGACCAACACCGAAGCACCATGGAGGCAGCCGGAGCAGGCGCAGAGGACGAGCACAACCCCACAAGTACCCCGGACGACCAGCCCGGGACCACGGTGACAGGGAAGGGCAAGGACAACAAGAGGAAGACGAAGTTCAGTCCGCAGGAGAATCGGATCCTGGTCACGGAGGTGATAGAGCACCATCAACAACTGTTCGTCGCCTCCAATGTGTCATTGGGCACCAGAAATTGATTATGGCGGGCCATCGTGGACAAGGTGAACGCCGTCGGAGAGCACAAGAGGTCAATGGACGAGGTCAAGAGGCGATGGAATGACATCAAGCGCAAGACCAAGGATAAACTCGCAGGCAACCAGAAGGCAGCAATGCAGACTGGAGGTAGGAGCCCAGTGCCACAGCTGGAGCTGGATGACATGGAGGAGCTGGTGTCGACAGTCATAAGTGTGGAAACCGTGGCAGGAGTCGGGGGACCGGACACTGCTCGACATGACACAACACCACTGCAACAGGGTGAGTAACCACCAGGTACTGGGGGGATGGGGGGAGATGGCCACAATGGCACATATGCACAGTCAAGCAGAGCACAGTGCACACCCACAATGACTCTGGATCATGGCCCTGATATACACACTGTCACAATGTACATTGCCATGCTGTCTGAATGTCAACATGTACCATGCGTCCACATACATGAGGACACATTGTAACACAGCATCTCCCCTTCACATTGCAGGGGCACCGTCAACGCCACCTGCAGAGCAGTCCCAGCCACTCTCCACTGATGACGAGGAGGACACCACCAGCATCGACACCCAAGCCCTCCAAGACATCATTGAACTCATCCGCCAATCAGCTCCAGGACCAGGGCAGCCCAGCTGCATTGAGGAGACCCCACCCACTCCACAAACCACCCAGCAGGAGGCACCCACAACCCCGGCTGTCTCCCAAGACCCCCCGAACAACACATGGCCTTCCAACGCCGGGTGTTGGAGGTCCAGAGGGAGATGGCTGAGCAGGTGCGGGTGGGGTTCGACCTCATGGCTACCAAACTTGACGCCATCCATGGGTGTCTGAGTCCCATCAGGGACCACCTCCAGCCCCTAACGGACACCCACCCGCCGCTCGATGGTCTCCAACGAGCCCTGGCTGACATCGCTGGAGTCATGACTCAGAGACAAGAACACCTGTCCGCTCAGAGTGGCTCCAGCGATCTCAGCCGTGAGATGGCACACATGCGGAGGCTCATGGAGGACATGGTGCGGATGGAGGCAGAAAGGATGGCAGCCACCGCTGCACATCAGCGAAATGTAGCTGGGATCTACCATGCCCTGCATGTCCTCATCATGGCATTGCTGCCACAAGGCGTGGCACAGATGAATGCTGCTGCCCCTACACCATCCACATCTCCGCCCCCTGATGTGTCAGTGGCACACAGTGCCACAGCCTGAACTGCACCACCCACAGGTGGGGCAGAGCACACATCCGAGGACGAGGACGTGGATGGGCTTGAGTTCAGAAGGAGGCACTAGCATTCATGTCCGCCACCTGGCCTGTTGCTGCTTGATGCCGCACATGGCCCCATGACCTTCCACTGACCACCGATACACTCTGCTGCACTCACCTTGGACCGCGACATGGACTGCCATATCCTGTTTGGTGACCAATGACACGGCGACCAGACTGCGGACTGTACTCTTCCTCTTCCGCTGTACTTGTCATTCCCCGATGGACTCTGGCTGGCCCTCCACGGGCCCATATTGTGTAGTGTGCTTGGCATGGCCCTGTACCACTCCAGCTGCAAAACTCCACTGGATGTGCAATAAACATCCAGTAACGCACTGCTGTGTCATGTCTTTCATCATTCATGTATGAATGTTTGGATGAATGTAGGCACAGTGTTTCCCTTACTTCAATGATGCTCATCTAGTGGGATGCCAGTCACAGTGTGTTACATTGCCTATTGTGTTCCGAGTTCTGTGGACACCACAACAGGGACACACAAATTAGTCACTTGCTTGGCTGGACATGGACTGAACCACGCCCAGAGCCCCCGAGTCATTGTTGCAAGCCCTGCGCTGGTCCATCGTACGCCAGGCCAGGCCACTCCGCTTACCCTCCGAGGGGGGGCCCACATAGCTACCTGTCACAGGCGTACTCGCTGGTGGTGTGCAGGTCACTGGTCTAGTTGTCAGCATGTCACGGCCACTCCCTGAGGGCAGGTTTGCACACACACCACACCCATCCGGCAAAGGCGTCACAGGCCATGTGACCCCGCCAATATAAGGGGCCGACAACATCACATTCCCCTCTGGCGGTGGTGACTGGATGACGGACGCTCCACGGTTCTCAATCATGAAGGGCCCATGACTTGTTGCGCACAGGGTTAGTGGCACCCGATGCCTTGCGCCCGTCACGGGCCTACCACCACGTGGCGCTGAATGGCGTTGCACAGGGTTAGTGGCACCCGAAGCCTTGCGCCCGTCACGGGCCTACCACCACGTGGCGCTGACTGGCATTGCACAGGGTTAGTGGCACCCAAAGTCTTGCGCCCGTCAAGGGCCTACCACCACGTGGTGCTGACTGGTGTTGCACAGGGTTAGTGGCACCCGAAGCCTTGCGCCCGTCACGGGCCTAGCACCACGTGGTGCTGACTGGTGTTGCACAGGGTTAGTGGCACCCGAAGCCTTGCGCCCGTCACGGGCCTAGCACCATGTGGCGCTAACTGGCATTGCACAGGGTTAGTGGCACCTGAAGCCTTGCGCCTGTCACGGGCCTACCACCACGTGGCGCTGACTGGTGTTGCCCAGGGTTAGTGGCACCAGAATAGCTGAGCGGGTGTGCAGCCTGCGATGATGACATGTGCACTGATGTTGTCTCCGCCATTGATGACTCAGGATTCAGCGTCATGTGTGGGACCTGCTGGGCCGCGGGGCGGGTCCGCATGATGTCGACCAGACCATGGTGGCGGGACCAGGGCCTGGAGCTTGCACGGGCACGTGGTGTGCCCACTGGTGGACACACCGTTGGCGGCAGGTGAGCAGTGGGCCCGGGGTGCGCAAGTGCAGACAGCCAGCGCTGGCCGGCGGGAGGGGGTGGGGTGCGGCTGCATGCGTGCGCAGGGATGGACATGCGTTGTTGCCGTGTGCTGTGTGATAGACTCTGCCATGATTGACTCTGGCCTCGATTACAGATTGCAGACCTGCTGGCTTGCAGTGTATCCCGGCACGTGGTTGGAGACACACCGGTGGCAGCAGGTGAACAGTGGAGCCTGGGTGCGCAGGGGCGGCGGAGTCTCTCTCTCCCTTCCTTTCCTTCTCTCTCTCCCCTTTCCTTCCTTCCCTCTCTCTCTCACTCTCTCTCCCTTCCTTCCCTCTCTCTCTCTCTCACTCTCTCTCTCCCTTCCTTCCCTCTCTCTCTCTCTCTCTCCTTCCTTTCCTTTCTCTCTCTCTCTCTCTCTCCCTTCCTTTCCTTTCCTTCCCTCTCTTTCTCTCTCTGCCCTTCTTTCCTTCTCTGTTTCTCTGTGTCTCGCTCTTTTAATGTGCGCATGACACACGTTCTGATTTTGTGCTTTATTTTCCAGGCTGTGATGTCGAGATTGTCCTTGACGGACCCGACAGGAGACTTCCGCATTTGTGTTTTGTGTTGTATTTCAATAAAGTTTTTGGTTGTTACTTCAGTGCTGTGTGACTGTTTCTCGTTCTTCTGGCCACACTTGTGTTTTTTTTGTCAATGTGCATCATCATGCGCTTTTTGTGGCTCTTGTGTCGTGCACGGTATGTGTATGTCTGGGGGGGGCTGGGGGTGGTGGAGGTGGGTGTTGTGGCCCTCATGGGTATCGGAGCTGCATGATCATTGTCTCCATAGCATCTGTGGGTCTTCAGGTGTGGCTCTTGGCTGGGCTCCCTTTCATGCTGCGGGTAGTTGTCCTGCTTAGCACCAGCAAAAGGCAGGTGTTAAATCCCTGGTGCTACTGCGGCTTATCGCCTGTTTTTGGTTCGCATCGCGGATCTGGCAGTTCGTTGTGAAAGTGGTGGTGTGGTTTTTTCGTGTGCTTTTGCACAGGAACGCCTACTCTGCATCTCATTAGGGTTAGTTGGTGGTGTCCACCGTGGAGATACATTTTGGGGCAGTTATCTCGGGAATACTGGCGATGTCTGCAGTTTGCACCCACTTGTGAATGGGGTGTTAAATCTATCTCCACTTTTGATGAGTTAAGGTGGAGATAAATCGGAGATAAGTCCTTGTGAATATCCCCCGTAGTGTTTAGATGTTATGTAAACTCCTTTCTCAAACATAAAAGGAATTTTGCATTTGGAACAACTTTTTGAGGACATTACCTCCAATAGGCTAAAAATTATCTACTAAACAGATAAACCACGTCATAAAAAGACCTTTTTATTCACAAATTGTCTTCAGAACTGCTGTTGAAGAAAGAAGAGATATGAGTTTGGTAATTACCTTGGTAGTCTTGATTTGTATTTTAGATTACTATCATTGCATTCTGTCCACGTTATTTTATGTTATGTTAATATGTTTTATAAAGCTCACGATTACCATAAGGCATCTTGGCATGAGTGTCATTAAACCCTATTTAGAGTGATCAAGACCGAGTCCTGCAAGTTGTTAGCCTACCAAAAACCGCTATTGAGGTGTGTTGCTAAAAAGATAGGTTTTCAGTTCCTTCCTAAATATTAAGTGATTGGACTGCTCTCTGAGATGAGACGGGAGGGAGTTCCTCCAATTGGAGGAGGCCATCCAGATTGGCATCTTAAATAGACAGTGTAGTTTCTAGAGATAGTATTAACTCCTTCATGAAAGATGATAGCTAAGGTAATAAAAGTCCTCCCTGAAATTCATATTTGTCCAGCTACGAAGTTTGTAATTTCAGTTTCCAATTTTGAACCATTCTAGTCAGCATCGTTGTAGCATTACTACAAGGTTTTTCCCACTTGTTTCTAGAAACAACGTAAACTTGAGATCTGATCTGCAGTTTTGGCATGTCATATTTGGTTGGCTTTTTACAACAGTTTGTCAAGAGGCACAGTTTTAGTATCTGGTAATGTCAAGTAGAGGAATCATTCAGAATTAAGTACAGTGCTGGAGCTGAATCCACAATTTTCACAGTCATGGTTCCCTTTGTAACTCAATCCAAATAACTCATTAATATTTACCTCTTCTTCCTCTAACACTCCTAGCATTACCAAAATACATTCTTGTGCGTCTTGTTGAATATTAAAGCAAACACTACTGATCCAGTAGATATATCTATGAGATCTGAGATTCCGGAAACAGAATGTATTACACTTCTGTTGCTCAGTAAACGTTGGAGCAAACTATATAGTGCAGAACAGATTCTCTTATCTCTATTTTGTTCAATTTGGTTTACAACAGGTGGCAAATGGAACAGTACATTCAGAACAGCATTTTCTTAGCAGTTGACCTCTGAACTATTTTTGAACTGGAAACATCCATCATTTGCTAGTTTTCTCTTCTTTGATCTTTGAGAAATCTCCTTCTGTCCTTCCTTTTCGTTGTGCATCCATACACTGTTTTGTAATCTTCCACTTTGGACAGATTAACCATCTCTCATAAACAGGGTACTGGCCTAAATGTTATGTTATTTTATTTTTATATAGCGCATATACACCGACAGGTCTCTTAGCGCTTTGGAAGAAGCGGGACAGCGTCAAGGCGGGGAGGTCTTCATGGAGTTGAGAGATCTTATGTCGTATCTAACGCTTCCCTAAAGAGAATAGTTTTTAGCTGCTTCCGGAAGAGAAGCAGACCAGGTTCTTTCCGAAGAGTATCGGGCAACTGGTTCCAAAGTTGTGGCAGGAGTACCGAGAACGCTCGACCCCCTTTGGAAACCAGGTTACCCCGAGGGCAGACCAGCTGGACGGCTTCTGCTGACCGAAGGGCCCGCCCTGGCATGTATTTGATTAGGCGTTCCTTTATGTACCCTGGGGCATGTCCATATAGAGCTTTGTGGACAATACAAAGTCCCTTGAATTTCGCTCTCTGCTTAACAGGCAGCCAATGCAGTTTTCGCAGCAGTGGAGTGGCATGAGTTCTTCTAGGCAACCTGAAGATCAGCCTAGCTGCGTCATTTTGTACCACCTGAAGTTTCTTCGTGAGTTTCTCAGGGAGCCCGACATATAGCACATTGCCATAGTCGAGTCGTGAAACAATGGTTGCTGATATTATAGTTTTCAGAGATGACACTGAAAGCAGAGGAACCAATTTCCTCAGCTGTCTTAGGAGACCAGTACATGTGCCCACCACTGAGTTGACTTGATGGATCATAGAGAGCTCAGAGTCGATCTTAATTCCCAGGCTTTTTACAACTGGCGATGGGCTAGGGGAGGCCCCTAACTCTCTAGGCCAAAACAGGCTGCTCCAGGGATTGTTTTTTGATGGGAAGGCTAGTACTTCGGTTTTGTCTGGATTGATTTTTAGGAGTTTGCAGTCATCCAGTTGACTGTAAACCTGAGGATGTTCTGGACTGATACTTGGGCACAGGCCGAGTTATCGATCCTCAGGATGAGCTGGGTATCATCCGCGTAGTTAAAAACCCGGCAGTCCATATTGGTTAGTGCAGCTACCAGGGGCTGCAGGTATATGTTGAAGAGGAGCGGGGACAGTGCAGAGCCCTGAGGGACTCTGCAGAAAATATTGCCCTTTTCCGATACCTGGGCACCAAGTTGGACCCTCTGTGAGCGACCTGATAGAAAAGATTCTAACCAATTATAGGCGTGCCCTCGAAAGCCCAGGGCCGACAGCCGGGTCAATAGTGTAGTGTGGCTGACCGTGTCGAACGCCGCAGAAAGATCAAAAAGAATCAGGGCACTCGGCTCTTTGTTATCGGCCTTCATCCTGAGATCATCAAGTACAGATAGCATGACTAGCTCCGTGCTATGGTGGGCTCTGAACCCAGCCTGGCGAGGTTGGAGCAACTCATGTTCCTCCAGGAACGCTGAGGTTGTCTTCAGGACATGTTGCTCCACAACCTTCGCCAGGAACGGGAGTTGGGAGATGGGTCTATAGTTTTTGAGCTCGGCCTTGTCTGCTCCCAGTTTCTTTAATAAGGGCATAACTCTTGCCTCCTTGAAATTAAGGGGGACTTGACCACTCGCTAAAGAGTTATTCAGGAGAGTGAGGATCTGACTCTCCAAGGCCGGCAAAGCCAACCGAAAGATCTTGGGCGGGCATGAGTCGGCCGGGGAGCCTGATTTGGTTCTGTTAATCAGAAGCATCAAAGATTCTGGGTCCAATGGAGGGAAGCTGGTGAGACGCTGGCCGGTAGGAAGCGGGGGTGTAAGCAACTCCACGGAGCTCAAGGTGATGGGGATTTTTTCAATCTCCAGAAGGATATCTATTATCTTCTGGAGAAAAAAGGACTCCAGATTACTTAACCGATTATATTCCCTTACACAGCTTGCATCAGCACTAACTTTTTTCCTAGCAAAGTCAATCAAAAACAAAACGGACAATGTTCTAATTTGGGGCAATTCTACATATGACATTCCTTCTTTGAATACAGTAGTTCCAATATTAACAAAATCTGCATCTACACTTAAACCTTGCTGTGAGAAGCTGGCCTGGTATATGATGTCCACTAATGTAAGTGGGCACCTTGCACCAGTCCACACAACCCTTATGGTGATTTAGGAGGTCTCAGACAACCTTAGAAAGCTATCCAAGTGGTAGCTGTGGAGAGCAGCCTTCAGGCTGAGGGGTCGATTCCGATTCGGGCCGGAAATTTCTCCGACCGAGCCGGACCCGGAGAGATTTCCGACCGAATCGGACCTGTGCAGTCCGACCGAACGAGTACGATGCGTCCGTATGTTATCGGACTCGAGTTGGTCGGACTCCCATTGATGTCAATGGGAGCCGGTCGTACAACGCGTACGCGGGCTCCCATTGACTCAATGGGTGCGAGTCGGACAAGGGCGCCCCCTACAGTGGGTACGCGGCGAAGCGATTCGCGCCGTACAAGCACAGGTAGGGGGGACCCATGGGTCCCCCCTGTGTGCGACTCGCGTGGCTACGCGCGTACAGGGGGTCCGACACGGACCCCCAAAGTACTGGCTCCGACAGCTCTTACGAGCCGGAGTGCGCGGCTCGGTCGGACTGCTCGCGGCGCGCATCGTACTTACCCGGCCGGGAAACGTCTCCATTGCGCGGTGCGAGTCGAGTCCGAGCGAGTCGGTCGGAGCGGTTCGAGGCCGGGAGCGAGTCGGTCGGAGCGGTCGGGACGCCCGGACGAGTCGGTCGGCGATTTCGCATCGTACTCGCTCGGCCGGACCCGCGTACGGTTCGGTCGGGAAACAGGGCTCGAATCGGATCCGGTAAAGCCGAATCCGATTCGGAGCCCTACCGGCCGAGATCGGAATCGGCCCCTCAGTCTTGAAGGAGTGTAAAGCAGCTTGTTTTACCAGAATGCAATCTTATACTATAGATTAAATAAAAAAGAGCTACAGAAAGTATTTATAAAAATATGTATTCATTATATAACACTATCTAGTATGTTACAGTATCTCCCACATGGAGATAGACACAAAGCACACAATACCTTAGCAAAGAAATCACAGTACATAGCACTAATACACAGTGGGCCCAGGGGGGACCAAACCATATACTAAGAAAGTGGTATAAGAACCACGACTCGAGTTACGATGATGTCGAGAGGGCGTAGAATTGCTAGGGACCCACAGAACCACTCAAGGTAAGAAGATAGGGACCCCACGGAGAGCGTGTGCAGTGTGTGAACACGACTGCGTGCTCCGTACAAGTCTATGAGCAAGTCGCGGTTGGATTTTTAAAGATTAGGGATCCTTCCCAGTGGACCCTAAAGAAACCCTGTGGAAGACAGAAGGTTGGAGAGCCACCCCACCCGTGGAAACCGTGGTACCTAAGTTACCTATCCCAGGGAAGCTGGGTGCATAGGTGTGATGTGGCGTCGGAAACTGCGGTCGAACCCAATGGAGGACTTCAGGAAATTGCCGCTGCTGGAAGAGGAGAAAGTGTCTGGAGGAAACCAAACGTCGATTCTTGAAGAGGAGTACCTGAAAGCAGAGGGGACAGAGTCTATGTCACTCAGGGGTGACCAGGAGACTTGGAAGACGAATGCTCTCCGATGTTGGGTGCTTCAGGAAAGATGACAGTGACCTTGACTCTGCAGCTGCGAGCACCAGGCGATGCTAAGGATGACCAGGACCCAGATACGAGCCTTCCCATGAAGGATGTCGAGTGCTGAGGGGTCGGTGTCCGGCGGGAGCACCAACAAGCCTTTGGCAAATGCAACCCATGCAGGAAGACAAGGAGGTGCACAGTGGGGACCAGCAAGGTACAGGAGACTCACCACAAGCAGGGGGGGTCAGGGCAGGCCCCAAGCAATCAAGGGAGCCCAAAGAAAATAAAGGTGACCCTCAACTGGACACACAGGCCTGAGGCACAAGAGTCGCGAGAGGACCTTGAGCAGCTCACCAAAGGAGCAGGCCATGGTGCCCACGAGGTGGAGTGGCTGAACATCTTGGTGGAAGACGTTGCCAGAGGTTGGGACTACTTGGAGCCCAATGCACTTGTCGCAGAGTTGCCAACAAGCATTTGCACTTGCAAAAGTAAATGGTGCACTGGGGATCAGTTAATGCAGCCCCCACAAGGGATTGTGACCTCAAACTCGATGAGAGGACAGCTCAGGCCTCATGGGACGTAGAAAACCACCACCTGTGTTGTTGAACCCTTCGGAGTCCGCAGGAGCTCGGGATGAGCAGACCGGTTAGCAGTGTTGAGGTACTTGCGAATGCAGGGAAGTGACTCCTTCACTTCAAGGAAGAATCCTTCAAGTGTCTTGGATGCTCCACAGGTCCTGCACAGATCCTGTATGTTGCACAGGCACAGACGATGCAGCAGATGGAGAGGGAGACGAAGTCAGGCCCAAACGAATTCTAGCGAATTCCAGAGTGCCCAGACTGTAAGTGCAGTGGTTTCAGTTCTGAATCTTTTCCCACAACGAATCTAAAGACCTACACCCAGGTAAGCCCTTAAGTACCGTAGGGAAAGGGTTGGGAAGATTCAGGGGATCCTCCCAGGGGAGGGTCTGGGCAGGGGGGAGGTTACTCCCATGTCCTTTATCCAGTTTCGCGCCAGAGCGGGAGCCAATGGCTCCCAGGACTGGTTTGAACTGGATATGCACAGGGACACCAAATTACCCCTCATGCAGACTTTCTGGCGCTGGCAAGCGCACCCACCCAGCCCTAATACACTAACTCCTGTCTGGGAGGTGGTCACACCTCCTTGTGACAGGATGCCTATTGTTTCCCCTGCCTCTGCTCGAGCTTGGCTCTGCAGCAGGAGGGCAGAAATGTGTCTGTGGTCGGCAGCAACCATTTTGTGCTGTCCGGGTCAAAAAGGCTGTAACCGGGAACACTGAGAGCCTAACGGAGGGCTCTTCCAGTGCTTGGAATCATACCTCCCACACTGTTTATGGTTTGGGGGTATGATTCCAACATGTTTGATACCAAACATGATAGGATTCATTGCAGCCGTTTTCGAGATGCTCATCACGCGATTACATGGTGCCCCTCTGTATAGTATATGGCTGCTTCACTGACTACCTGTTAGAATAGACTCCATACGCTGCAGGGGTGTCCTGCTCATGCGGGGGCACCATCTCAATTAGAACCAAGCACCCTGCCTTCAGGATTGTAAAGGCCTGCTATAAGGGTGACTTATAGGTTTTAAGTGCAGTAACCCTTAGATATAGTAAACCTATATCTTTAGTAAGTAGTGCATACACAAATATACACAGGCTGCAATGTAGCTGTAGTGAATGGTCTCTCATGGGTGGCATAATACATGCAGAAGCCCAAGGGAGACCTCTGGGGTACCTATGCCCTGGGTACATGGGTACCATATGTGAGGGCCTGACATGGGTACCCCAGTATCCAACCTGGGATGTACCTAAGTACTGAACACAACAATTTAGGGAGAGAGCAGATAGACTGGGGGCCTGATTAGTAGATCCCAGTCAGACTAGTCTTAAACAGCATCACATCAAGCAAAAAGTAGGGGTAACCATAAGAAGCAGTTCCTACTTTCCTACACTTGCTATTTGTGTATGGTTACAGCATAAACTAGAGACAGTGAGAACTTCTTCCATTGGCCATATACGTCTTTAACTAGCAAAAAGCATACAACGAAATTTTATGGCCAAGTATTCCACTTCATCTCTGTTTGGGTAATTGATGATATTTATACCTTTACGCATTAGACCATTTACTAACCCTTATTCAAAATTTAAATTCCGACGCAAAACTTATATGACAGTTTTTGCAGACAGGTAACTGCTTCTCTGCAGTTTTCGATACAGACTTCTCCAAAGAATCCAATTGTGCTTGTAGTTTATATGTCAGTAGTATTATGACTAACTGATGTTCAATTTTATTGGTAGCTGTTATTTCCAAAATATCTTCTTACAGCTGGTTGTAGTAATTCTTCAATGAATATCAAGCGCACTTGAAGGATTGACATTAAACAAATGATAGACTTCTGGTCTTTAATGAAATTATACATTCATTCTGCTGGAGCAATATTAGATGGAAATACATTATAGATAAGGCAAGTTTCCAAAGCTAGGTCCCCTTCTTTTGTAAGAAGTCCTACTCTAACGTTCTTCAGTATATCTCCATATTCCATATCTGATACTTGGTGCATATTTTTCACTAATTCTCTGTATTCAAATAATTACCAAACATTCCCATTCCCAATACTTTCTAGAGAATTTCTTGTTTCATTATGTAGAAGTGTTTTGAAAACAGGTTGTTCTATCACAGGTGTCACTTGTAGTAGGTCACCAAAAACAACTACATGTTTTCCACCAAACAGTACATCATAGTTTGTTTTGAGTATCTGCTGCATTCTTCAATCTATGAAGCCAGGCATAAGGTTCAACACCAAACTGATTTCATCAATAATTAGAAGCTTCAATTTTTTTCAATACTCTTTCCAACTCATGACAAGTGTCACCAGATAATTTCAGGTATTCTAGTTTGTTATCATGTTCCACAGGTAGGATTAATAGTCGATGAAGTGTAATTCCTTTAATGTTATGTGCAGCTAATCCTGTTGGTGCAGTAACTACACATGACAAACTTGAATCTGTAGTCTTTTGTAGAGAAGCTTTTTCCAGGGGGGGCGTGGCTAGCACCCGAGGATAATGGCGGCAATTCCTTAACTCTCCCGGGATGGCGGGCGAGAGGTCGGACCAGGTGTCGCTCCCAGCGCATGTCATCTCCTTAAAAATGTTTCTCCAGGCTCCGTAAGCAGCAGAGCCTTTATTGAAGTGAGTTTTGACCTACGCTGCTCCTCGTAAATTGCTTTTCGCACTTAGTGCACTCCGTAGCGGCTCCGCCATTTTGGATTTCTGACAGGAACGGTCTCGCGCTTCGTGTGACTGGAGTGCTTTTAGCATAACTTTTTCTGGTGATTTGCTGGAATTCGTTCTTTTAAAAAAAAAATTAAGAAGAACAAAACAGAAAGTAAATGCAGTATTACAGCACCAGTGTTCTGCTCGCTCCTCCTTCTTCTGCTGAGGTGATCCTCCTGAAGGAACTATAGCTTTTTTTTTCCATTCTCCTGGCAGGAATGCGGCTACATTTTTTTTTTCTAATATCTGCCTTGGCTTTGGTGCCTCCCATCAGATAATGAATTGCTGTGTCTTCTCTCTTATTTTGATGTAATTTTGCCAACGCTGCATACTTAGAGATCACCTGAGGCTCTCTACTTGTGAGTTATGCATTCTGCCTAGAGATTCTATTTGTACTCTTACAATTTAAGCGCACAACTGTGCTTTGACAGCTTTTCTTCAATTTGCACTTTTGCCTTCGACACCTTGAGACGTCATTGCATTACTACAGGTCATAATTAGAGTGCAAGGTCCCCTTCTACGTGACTGCCTCTTCTCTTCTTCCCTTGCTCTTGTGTATGGGAAAATCAACTAAAGTCAAGTTTCTGTTACCACACTCTTCGAATACAGAGTTAGCGCGCTCTAGCTCTCGTGAGCACCTATCCAGAATGGATGACTCAATCAGTTCACCATCAAAGGGCACCTTGTCATCTGCCGCTCAGATAATCTCTGGTACTAAGAAAGCGTCAAGCAAACGCCTGAAGAAGGACCCTCCTTCTCCTCCTAAACAACCCTCGACAATTTCCATGGACCTCTTACTGGAAGGAATCCGCGCTCTTCGTCCTTTTGTAGAAGAAACAAATTCTAAACTACAGGTCCTAACAGACCGTTGGTCACAACTAGAAGAAAGGATTACAACAACAGAACACAAAATCGAATCTTTGGGTTCTTCCAGCTTCAAGATAGAGGCTCTTCATTCTCAAGTGACATCGCTACAGAAACAGTTCGAAAATCTTGAAAATAGAAACAGGCGGAATAATCTTTGTATTTATGGTCTATCAGAGGGTTTGGAAGGTTTAGATCCTATTACCTTCTTCAAGTTATTTCTTCCAAAGATTCTAAATCTACCAGAGGATACTCTCCTTAACATTCAACGTGCCCACAGACTGGGTCCTTCTTCTTCTTTGACTTCTTCCAATGGGAGGAGACCGAGGGGAGTCATCTTGTATTTTCTAGAGTATACTGACTTGCTTAGAGTCCTGTCGGCAGTCTGGTCCATTAAACAAATTTCGTGGTCAGGTAATTCTTTATTTTTCTCACAGGATTATGCAAAGGCCACAGTGGATAGACGTAGAGAGTTCCTGGCTATGAGACCACATCTCCGTTCTATTGGTGCTCATTTTGGCCTCTTTCACCCATGCCTGTTTAAAGTAACCTACAATAACAAAACTACCACCTATGAAGATCCTTTCAGACAGAAAAGTTTTCTGAATTCCTGTACTACAGAAACTATGGACACTTCCTCACAGCAGAATAAGTAGTTGCTTCCATTGTGTCTTATAGTTCAGGATTTGCTAACTACTTTAAAGTTTCATCTTGTTTTATAATGGTTGAGGTTTTTGCTTATGATGTTCTGCTAAATGATATCTAACCTTCTTTCTCTTCATACAGGTTACATCTCCTTGTTGTGCTTTCCATCTGTTGTATCTGTCGTCTGTATCACGACCTCCCCCCGTCTTCCCTCATGGAGTCCGGACGTGAAATTGTTCCATGTGGCCTCATCCCCCCCCCCACTTTCTACATGTTTTGGATTATATGTAGGTACGTTAATCTTTTTTCTCTAATACTTTCTGCAATTCCTCTACCCTTTTCTATTTCTTCACTGTCTCCCTCTTATGGTTCTATGGATTTCATTCATCTCTCCTACCTACATTCTATCTCCTTTTCTCCTCTTCCCTCCTCTCTTTTTCTTCTGAATTATAATGCTATTGTACTCGTTTTTATACTTCATGTTTCATGTAAAAAAAAATTGCATTAATGCTGGTGTTTTCAATCACTTATTTGTACTTATTTCCTATTGTGTTAAAAATTGTCACTTGGAATGTTAAAGGCTTAAATTCCCCTTCAAGAGACAACGTCTATTATCATACTTATCCAAGCTAGATGCTAGTATTGTTCTGTTGCAAGAAACCCATAAAACAGAAACGGAATCTTTAAAACTCAAGAAAGGCTGGGTCAGTGAGGTTTTTTGCTCACCCGGGGATGGCAAAAGAAATGGATTCAATACCTTGTGTCACAAAGCTTTGTATGTTAAACTCCTTTCGCAAGAGACTGACCTAGATGGAAGATGGTTGTTTACTAATTTAATGATAGGGAAGACTCCGATTTCTGTATTTAATGTTTATGCTCCTACTAATGGGGACGCTTCTTATTGATCCCTAATCTCCCGAATGATTGCACAGAATCCAGCGGAGAATCTTATTCTTGCTGGTGAATGCAACCAGATAGTTGGCCCTTTCCTTGACCGAAAATCGAAAGTCTCTTTCATTCCAACCAAGGCTCACAAAGCTGTCACACAAGCTATGAAACAATGTAACCTAGCGGATGCTTGGAGACTGTGCAACCCCACATTGCAAGAATATTCTTTCTTTTCTCCTCCTCACAATACCCAGTCAAGAATTGATTACATCTTTATTTCACATAACGTTTCTCAGTCTTTAATCTCAGCTGACATAGGCCCTATACTCCTTTCTGACTATGCCCCAGTCTCTATTCAGCTTGATATTTTGTCCCTTCCTACTTCTCCCAGAAGATGGCGTTTTAACAATTCTCTGCTTTTAGACCCCAATTTTAATGCTTCCATACATCCTTCTTTCATTAATTCTTTGAAATCAACAATACCGGCAACACTCCCTTTCATACAGTTTGGGATGCTTTCAAAGCATCCGTGCGGGACTTTATCATTAGATTTACATCTAACAAACGGAAGAATGCTCGGTCATGCAATGCTAAACTTCTTTTGAGATAAAGAGACTAGAGCATTCATACTATACTTCTAAATCAAAAGATTGTTTAGTAGATCTCATTAAGGCCATGATTAAGTTTAATAAGGACACTACTGAAAGTGCGTCTTTATATCTTCTGAAGACCAGTGCGAAGTTCTATGGTGGAAAGAATAAATCAGGCAAACTGCTAGCTAATTACCTCAAAATTAAACAAAATAAATTTCAAATTGAATCCATATTGGATGACAATCAAATACCAAAACACAAAGACTATGATATTTTACATGAATTCGTACATTTCTATGAAAGGTTATAGACACCAGAGAACACACCCACAGAGGCAGATATTTCCCTTTATCTCTCCACTATTCAAAAACATACAAATCCCCCAACAAATTTGGATCCTTTAGAAACTGATATTACGATGACAGAAATGCTTGGTGCCCTCAAAACCCTTAAGAAAGATAAAGCCCCTGGCCCTGACAGTTTCACTTTTGAATTTTATTTACATTTCACCCAAATACTCATCCCGCATTTACTTACTCTCATTTCCTCTTTCACGAATTCAGGCAGATCCTCAGGAACCATTTTAGAGGCTCACATATGTCTTATTCCAAAGGAAGGCAAGGATTTACGTTATTGTAAAAATTATAGACCCATTTCCTTGGTCAACGTTGACTATAAAAAAAAATCCAAAGCTTTAGCCCTTCGCATAGAATCACATCTCCCTCATTTATTGGGCAAAGAACAAACAGGCTTTGTAAAGGGATGATCGATTACAAACAATACTCGTCTGTTTTTTTATATTATCTCCAAGTCGTCAAAATCCACAGAACCTCTTGCTGCAATTGCCTTAGATGCAGAAAAGGCCTTTGATAGAGTTTATTGGCCTTTCATTTTCCAAACCCTTTCTTGGTTTGGTTTTGGCACAAAAATTATTTCTTTGATTTCTTTGCTTTATTCTGATCCTAAAGCTGCGATTTCTGCTAATGGGCTTACATCGCCATATTTTACGCTTCATATCCCCATTTCTTTTTGACCTTGCTCTAGAACCTTTCTTGTCCAGACTACGACAAAACAAGTCTTTTATTGGTTTTATTTCAAACTCCCAACAATTTAAATTTGCAGCATATGCAGATAATGTACTCATGTTCCTTTCTCAACCTCACCTCACCTTACCGGCCTTCTTGACTGAAGGCCACCAATATACAGAGGTTTCTGGTTATAAGTTGAATAATGAGAAGAGTGAAATATTACCTCTTAACAAGTACACTTTTAAAGAGGACTTTTCGACCTCTAACTTTACATGGAATCCATATCATATCAAATATCTTGGCTTATGGTTCACTCCATCTAATACATCGTCAATTTCCCTACATTTTGATAAGTGTATAGAAAAATTATCTACCCTTACCTCTAAATGGCACCCCCTTTATCTTTCCTGGTGGCGTCGTCTTGGCACTATCAAAATGATGTTGACCCCTATTGCTCTTTATATAATCTCCAATATTCCAATGCCCATACCCACAAAGTTCTTTCATAAAATTAACTCTATCCTTATATCCTTTTTATGGTTTAACAAAAAAATCCAGAATGTCATTACAAAAATTGTCACGTCCCAAATCTGAAGGTGGGGTTAATTTCCTGATTTCCCTAAATATCGCAAAGCCTTCTTATTAAGACAGTTATCCAAATGGGTGTCTGACTCACCTCCTGATACTCCATTATGGTCTGATCTCGAGAGATCATACCTTTTTCCCTTTGCTTTTCAGGAATATTTGTCTTTCACACGCAAACCACAAAAACATTCAACGCCAATTATCAAACATTCATGTAAAGTCTTAGATACTGTTCTCCATACCGCCCGCGAGATATTGATTCATTTCTCACCTCCGCCATATGGCATAACAAACACATACGTGTTAAAAATAAACCTATTTATTGGAAATCGTGGAGAGATAAAGGTATAATATGGGTTCATCAATTGATCGATAATGATACCTTCCTTACATTTTCAGATGCATGCTCTCTCTTTCAACTACCCCCTTCCTTTCATCACAAATTTTCAATTTTACGAAATACAATATTAGAGGCATGTTTTCACTTCAAAACCTTAACCTCTCCATCTTCGCTAACAGACTCTACATGGTATAATCTCCTCCGAAAATCATCAAAAGCCTCTACTATTTATTCTCGCCTTTCACAACCTCCCCTTGAGAGAGATAAAATGAAAACGGAGCTTTCCTGGGAATCTGATCTGGATGCACAATGGTCCATTCCACTTTGGAATAAAATTTGGGTGAAAATCAGAAAATCATCTAGAGCAGCCAATACTACACAAACCCTCTTTTTCATTTACAATAGACTTCTCTTAACACCAACCACCATACATAAAATGCATATTGGAACTCCTGATAGTTGTTGGTCATGTTCCCTTGCTCACGCTGATTTAAAAACCTATTATTCACATGTCCACGTGTTGTTAATTTTTTGCAACAAGTCTGGTCGCAAATTAATACCATATTTCACGCCAACGTTCCCCTCTCACCTGCCAACATTTTCCTTGGTAGCCTGTCCACGTGTTGGAAAACAAAGACAGCTCAAATACAAATCATTGATTTATTACTAGCAGTGGCCTTTCAACAGATTACGAAAAACTGGAAGGATACGTCCAAACTCTCATATTTAGCTTGGTGGTAAGCTGTTTGCCATAATCATAGGTTGGGCACAACTCTAGTATTTCCCTTGTCTCTTGCCGAGAAACATTTATAACTATGGTCTCCCGTTACGCAATTTTTAGATGACTGCGCTGCAAAATCTTTTGCTCCCATTCCCCTGGTACAAGAAGTTGATCAACCTCCCTGAATTCTGTTATATTTAGATTATCATTATCTGTCATATTTTAATTTTTCTTTGTCGTTTCTCCTATCTAGTTTCACTTTAGTTATAAATCTATGCCTTTTATTGCATTAATGTTTTCCTTTTTTATCCCTTTCTTTAACTACGTCTTCTATGACCAGCGTATATGCATTATTGATTTTCTGCTTTGTATAATTTTTGACGATTAATTGCAAGAAGCATTGTTGTATTTCCTTACGTGCTCAATAAACTTATCTTTTGAACTTAAAAAAAGAAGCTTTTTCCAGTGCCGGCTTAACCACTTATGTTTAGTAGAACTGGTTTAAATGAAGAACATTCACACTGTCTCTTCTCATGCAGGAATCAATGTTCTATTTTATCTTCATTAAAAGGACTTTCTGTTCATTATTTAGTTGTCATACCAACTTTTCGAAATCTCCAGTTTCCTGTCTTGTTTGCTGCAATGCATACTCCACCTCATTCATATCTATTGCTGCTTCATTTTGAATTATTGGCTCTCTAAGAGGATCTTGACTTGCTGGTGCAGAACTTTGGTTACTTTGAGAATTCTCCATGTCTATCTCAGCAGCAATGGTTTCCTCTTGTTCAATCTTATCTCTCAACATTTGAAGGTAGGTTGGAAACACTGAGCATCCAATGGCATCTTTTACAGCATTGAAAGAGTCTTCATAACAGTCATAGTGTCCAAGTAATTCTGATTCTGCACGCCATGGCTTGAACAACTGCAAAAGTGGCAAGTAAAAAAACTCTCAGGTTGGCGACTAAGTTTTCTGTGGTTAATTAGATTTTCATTGCTGTGTCTCACTAAATAACCTTCACATCCAAGGTCTGCATATCTTCCTTGTTGTATATTTTCAGTTACATTATTTCTGTATGCAGAGTGCTGTAGCACTTCATGAGACACATGTTTTCAGGATGAGGACTCCTTCTTGGGTGGTATGTATCCAGCATGTTAATCTTCAGAATGTCTGTACTCTCTTGTTCAAATTCTGCAAAATATTGTTTTACTGGAAAATACTTCAATACTCTATTACGACTACTTGCAAGTCTTAGGCTTACACACAGAATTGCTCTTGACTTGGAGAATAAACTAGACGCTCTTAACCTGTTCGAGCATTCACATAGGTCTATTTCTCTGTGGGAAAGCATTTTCAAGCTGAAACTGTAAAATGTATTGGTAAGACTCTTTTCTGCAGAAATTTCCTCCCACATCTCTTTTAATTGCTGTCTTCTCTGATTTTGTGATATATGAAGTCACATAGCGAGCAACAGCGATGGAGTTGTCTGCAACAAATTGTAGATCCCTATTTGCATTCCACATCTTCAGAATGACAGGGTTGTAGTTATTAATATATTTGGAAGCCTCTGTCTTTCACAGGTTGTATGTGTTTTTCAGTGATTTTCATGGGAGGGTGTGTATGAATGCACATGAAAAGCTGCTCACTTTTCCTTCTGAGATCACAGGTCGTGGGAATCCAAAATTACCTCTTGGGTAAAGTTGTCCTCAGGATTTGTATTTTTGACTACAGTATTTCCCACACCTATGATTTTGTGCCTCCCAAATCGACGCAGTCTGCCTCACCACCTATGGGACCGCTCTCTAAACCACCCCCTCACATCCGCAAGCACACTAGTGTGTCATCTCCCAATATGTCAAGGAACAATCTCTTATAACAACTGTCCGGCTCCGCCAGCCATCTCACCGCATGCTGTAGGCTGGCCGTATAATAATAGTGCTACATGTCTGGGATAGCAAGACCGCCGTCTTCCATATCACGCTTGAGGACCGATAAAGCCACTCTACTGCGTTGCCCGGCCCAGATGGAGATCTACTGATGGAGATCTCGCAGAGGGAGATAACTAAGCTATCCAATTTGTAAAAGAATGGGGGATGGAGCGGAAACATAGCATTTCGAACCAAGTAAAGGCAGCGAGGAATAAAGACCATCTTTGACCACGGCATCCCTGCTAATCACAGACAAGGGAGTGTATTCCAGAATGCCATAGAGCGCTCAAGGCCTGCTATGACCCTATCCTCATTCTGACACCAATATACATCCTCGGTGTGGACTACCTTCATACCCAAGTATCAAAAGCCCTCAATTTCCCAGTGGAGGCCAAGCCCCAGCAACCGGTCAGCAGGAAAACCAATCAGACTTCCCAGTACATACTAGAGTGACTTTCTGAGATTAACCCAAAGGCCAGAGACCCTACAAAAGGCATCGAGGAGCCCTATTAAAATTGGCATCGCCTGGCATGGGGAGTGGACATACACCAGCTCGTAATCCGTGTAAAGAGAGGTAAAACGCGTGGAACCCTCTACTCGAATTCCCCAAGGCTCCAACTCCCTACGCAGGAGAAGTGCCAAAGGCTCAATAGTGAGAGCAAACAGGAGCGACGAGAGGGGACAACTCTGCCTGGTGCTCCTCCCTACCTCCCATCCCTCAGAGAGGTCACCCCTCACCCTGAAGTGAACCATTGGGCTAGTGTATAGGAGCTGCACCCAGCTACAAAAGACTGGGCCAAACCCCATTCTCTGCAGCACCGCCATCAGAAACAGTCACTCCACCATACCAAATGCATTTTCCAGATTGAGGGAAACCAAGGCCAATTCACGATCATCATCCACCATTTCGTGCAGCACGTGTGTGAGCCTCCAGAGATTAAACATGGTACTACGGGCCGGCACAAAGCCACATTGGTCTTCGTGCACCAATTGGCGGACCACTCCCCTAATCGTGACACCAACAGTTTGCATTATATTTTGGCATCCAAGTTGAGCATCGTGAGGGGTCTATACAACAAGGGGTCAGCTGTGTCAACCTCGGGCTTCAGTGGAAGACAGATAATACCCTCCCTAATGGTGTGAGGAAGCAACCTGCTTGACCAAGCCTCCAGGAGGATATCCAACAATTTTACGCTGCGTGTATCGGAGTAAGCCTGATAAAATTCCACAGAAAATCCATCCCTAGCTGGAGCCTTGGATCTATTGAGGGCCTGAATGGCCGCTCCCGATTCCTCTAAGGAATCTCGCTCTCCAAGTCCTGCACAAGAGCCAGAGCCAAGCGTCTGTCAAAAATGCTTTAATCTGCCCCAGGGGACCCACCCCTCCTGCAAGATACACCCCTGGAGATGTACCGTTAAGACCTTCAGAATATTCCGGTGGCTAGTCACCAATTCTCCACTGGAAGCACAAACATGGAGAATAGGGGGGACCTCCTTCTCCTACCGTAATATCCATGTCAAAAGTCTACTGGATTTCACTCCCTCCCTGTGGATATGCTGAATGTATGCCCTCAGCGTGCACTTATCTAAGGAGTCCCAGGTCCACTGTACCTGCCACCTAGTCCGGGGCATACCTTCCTGCACCCCCTGTGAAAACACCTCAGAGCTCTGGAGATCCGCCATTTGGCACTCCCACACCCCCAGCTCAGAAACCAATTGTCATAGGTGGTTCCCATTCAGGCCCAGAGTATGACCACTTTAAGAGGCTCCCAATCCAGAGCCCTGGAAGTAGCAGACCCCCAGTTGACAGCCAGATAATCAGTAAGAGAAGTCCTAAGTGCGGCATGATACACGGCTTCCGCCAAGAGATTGGGGTATGCACCAGCTACGCACACAGCGCACATCCGTGCCCCATTGTAATTTGAGCAACACTAATGCATGTTCAGAGAAAAATCACCTCAGATGTTTCTCCCCCACCAGATGTTGCATGTCTATACCACCCACCAGCATGCGATCCAGGCAACTATAGGGGTTGTGGGACAAGGAATGACAAGTACACTCACGGCCATCTGAATGCATATCTCGCCAACTGTCACGGAACCCCAGGTTGCACATAACCGCTGCAAGAGAAGACAACATCAGTGGCTTAGTACCTCACCTGGGTGAGTGACAATCCAAATCCTCTTCTAAGATACCGTTGTAATCCCCCACCCAGATTACCAGAGTTCCAACACTGTCTTCCAGGCGATCCTGAATGTGAGCAAAAAACTGTTTATCATCAACATTCGGTGCATAGGTATTGAGGAGTGTAGCGACCTTACCTTCCAGTGTGCCCTGAACTAGAAGTTAGAGCCCCTCTATATCTGTCTTGCTATATGTATGTCAGAAAGGTACCCCAGGTGCAATCCAAATGGCAACCCCCCGCGCATAGGAGGATTAAGTAGCTGAAAACAATTGCCCCCTCTATTTCTTCCCAGCCTCTGGGACTCATTCCCCAGGAGATGGGGTTCCTGCAGACAGGCTATCTGCACCTTATGTCATCGGAGGAATGAGTAAACCCTATACCGTTAACCCTTCATGCCGTGAACATTCCATGTCAAGATATTCATATGTGCAGCTATGATAAGCTACAATACTTTTTCGACCAGATCAGAACCCGCCCCCCGACCAGCTGCCTACAACTACACAGACCCTCCTATTCATTAGAATGGTGTGGCTTAGGATCCGAAATGCACTGCAATCAACCAATTTTACTCCAAAACAAGGAGAAGTAAAGAACAACTCAAATCCATCAACACCCCTCACCCCGGACAGATAGCATAACAACAATAACAAATCACACTGCACATCCATCCAATATCATGCTGTCTGGACCCACAGCCTAAACCCAAGACCCACAAATATGTCCTTCCACTTAATGTGGAGAGAGGCACTCTTGCCCCCGTAAACAACGCAAAACCCATACCACTTGCCAAATACAGTCAGTGGCAAAACATACACATTACCCTGCAATAATGATGCAGACTGCGTAGTCTCACAAGGCCAGCATTTCACAGCTCAAGGGTCTAATAGAGAGAAGAGGAGGGAGACCATAGGGAAAAAAGAAGAATTCAGCACATGGAAAGGAGATATAATCAAGTGGCAGAGTCATCTGAATCAGAGCCGCCCCGGACCCACTGCAGATCCAGTCCCCATCGAGACAGGCTCAGCATCTCGAGGCATCAGCACCATAGTGCCATCCTCTTGGATCTCGACTCTTGACAGGCTCTCCCTACTGTGTGGTTATGATACTCCCAGCTCAGCGTTCCCCTGTTATCTCCAATTCGAGCCTGGGGCAGTCCCGGATCCTGTCCGGCAGGATCACACTCTCTCCCGGGGTACCTTATCCCTTACCTCCAGCCATCTCTACACATCCTCTAGAGCATCGAAGAAGTTGGACTTGCCCCAGATGGGACCCTCAAACGAGCTGGGTACAACAGCATGTAGCGGAGGCCCATTGAGTACAGCTTGGCCTTAACCTCCAAGAACCCTTTCCGAGACCCCTGAACTATGTTGGTGTAATCCGGATAGATGGAGATCCTGTGGTATGCAAAGTTGGGAGAGTCTGTTTACTGGGCAGCATGAAGGATACAGTCCCCATCTTTATAGTTCAGAATCCAGGTAATGATGGCCTGCGGTGGTGCCCCAGGCCTAGAGGGGCCACCAGCGCATGGAGCGCCCTGTCAATCACAAAGAATGGGGAAAATTCAACTGGCTTCAGCACATCTCGGATTCAGCACTCCACAAACGCTTCTGTCGCTGTTCCCTCAGCTCCCTCTGGGAATCCAACAAAGTGGGCATTATTGCGGTAAGATCTGCCCTCTGCATTTTCCACCCTAACCTTGAGGATTCCCGCTCTGGAAGTTACCTCAACCATCTGTTTCCACAATGTGGTTGCCTCGCATTGAAGTTCAGAGATGGAGCCCTATCTGGCACCTTCCTGAGGTCTGCCCGGAGGAGGGTGACCTTGATCACCATTGACTCAATTTTTCCTTCAAGTGCTGCCCTGGATCCATGAATTGCAGCAAGCAGCTCTGCCCTGGTGGGCGCCCCAGTGGATGGGCCAGTCAAGTCTGGCTTGTCGCCTGCTGAGAATGAGGGGACCGGCTTGGTATATAGCTCCATCATGTTGCCCTGCGGAGGGCTGGCTGCTTATTTCACACCATAGAAGGGGGCCAGAAGAGGACCCACTTACTCTTTTCTCCTGATCGAAAAGGTGACAGAGACAACACCCCGAGAGAGACAGCAGGTGCCAGTATATAGTGGCCAATGTACACAAGTCCCAAACAGCAGCCTCCACAGTCTCACAACTCCAGGGCAGTCACGGGAACAGGAAACACAGACTCAAGCATTTGTGTCAGCAGCCCATGACTCCAGTCCAGGAACAGAACCCCCATGCACAGGTAGGCACCAAAGGGGACCCAGGCAGAGCCCCAAAACCAGTGCCTAGGTCAGAATGTGCATAATTTTGCAGTTTTTGAACCGCCTCTGTTATGTTGAGGAATGGGCCATTCGAATGCGTGTATTAGCCCAGAGGTGTTTAGTTGTTAAACTCCACCTTAATTGGTAGCAATGGTCATTGGCGATGATGTCACTGGGGATCATACCTCGTGGCCTTTTATAGCTGCCGTGGTGAACGAGTGAGTCTTCACTCGATATCTGGATGCACTACGTAAATTCAACTTATTCACATAATCCAATCAACCAACTAATTTATGCAAATTACTTCAAAAATTGTTTTTAAATAACTCTGTTTGCAAAAAATGTCAGCCTTTATTTGGCATGCAGTTTTAATTTTCATGCAATTTTTTGAGGGAGATGTTTTACCGTTGACATCACAATGAATGAATGCAATGTAAAAATCACAATGTAACAATCACACTTTACCTATAACATAAATCCAATTTTGGCCATTCTAAAAGCTTCGCCCAATGCATTTCGGGATTGTCTCATCCCTTCTTCAGGGGCCTCTGTAAAAATAATGAATTCCAATTACCATAGACATGAATGAATGAATGGTACAATCAACCATACAGGGGTGTCACTTGAAGCACCCAAGAAACACATAAACATGGCAACTATACTCCCAGTGCAAATTAACATGTGCAAATGAAAAATGAAAAATTGAAAGGAAAGACCTGGCAGGAGAAACCGGAATATGTCAATAGAAACCACGACCATTCACCTTGAACGCTATAAAATGCTGTGTTAAAGTCCCCAACTGTGCAGACAATAATGAATGTCACCCGCATGCGTAAATGTAACAAGGAGAATTTGTGGCCACTTACAGAATAGCTTAACAACACTATCTTCAGTGTGTTCAGTTTAGTGCGGGACAGCAGCGCGTGTATATGTAAGAAGGTTTTCTACTTTATTTGAACTAAACGTGGGAAGAGCTAGCAGACAAATGCTCATGCTAACAGAGGGTTGTGTATGATTTGTTTCAGTACATTCTTGGCGGCAAAACATTTCCTACTTGTGAGATATTACTTTCGGTGGATTGGACTGAGTTACGTTGGCCACGAGGTAATTTTTAGAATTTCAGAATCTTAAGGAGTATTTACCACCCAGCACGCTAACACTATGGTACTCACTAGTTCTTTCATTGATTATTAACCATAGGGTCAGGATTCACACAAAAGAGTAACCGCAAGAAGCGTTTTGAAAGGGTTGGCTGAGCTTTTACATCCTGCACGACAATATTGTTCACGGGTAAGGGTGAGCTTATAATATCTAGCAGCATGGATTTAGTATGCGTATTTTTGAATTCCAGTATGTTTTCTGATACATTCTGATCACGTTTTATAATCCACAGATTCCATTGGAGGAATTTCTATAGCTGCCCAAAACTGGCAGATAGTGTTGTTAAGCTATTCTGTAAGTGGCCACAAATTCTCCTTGTTACTTTTACGCATAAGCGAGAAATTCATTATTGTCTGCACGGTTGGGGACTTTAACACGGCATTTTATAGCGTTCAAGGTAAATGTTTCGCAAACAGAGTTATTTAAAAACAATTTTTGAAGTAATTTGCATAAATTAGTTGGTTGATTGGATTATGTGAATAAGTTGAATTTACGCAGTGCATCCAGATATCGAGTGAAGACTCACTCGTTCACCACTGTATTTCAAGACGGCTGGCAACCCCACAACTGGTGTGCACACATACGAGATTAGTGAATTTTAAACTGTAGAGTACAACTCAAACAAAGGTGTGCGCTAACGCTCTTATCTAATTTATACTTTTATAGCTGCCAACATACCAGTGTCTTTGTGTGTATACTTATTCACTGCCAGTTATTGCTGAGGCATTGCACATGGGAACACAACATCCTCAAGGGCCTCTATTGCCAACACAGCTCCAGAAGGGGGACCCCCTGCAAGAACTCACCGTGGCACAGCGTGGTCCCCCCACACTCCAACAGTCCTGGTCCAGCCTACCTCCACAAGCCGGCCGCCAGAGTGCCGTAAAGGGCCACCGGCCTACGAGTTAGCGCAGCCTCGAGATGACAGGGGAGCCCTTCTGGGCCCACCGCTTCCAACTAGTGTACTCCCCCTCTGCACGCCTCAATAAGGGACGCTGCATTGGACCCTGGATCCCTCTAATAGGCACCCACTGAATGCGTTGCATGGCCAGCGAGTTGGGCCCAGCGCTGCTCCAGACACCGCAGGCATGAGGAGAGTCCCCCCTCAAGATCAAGGGCAAAGGGCACCTGCACTCTCATTCTCAATGCCCCTTTCCACTTGCTGTCCATCGCGAACAGCAGCGGCCGGCCAGCAAAGTGTTCACTCACCACCCGCAGCCCGGGCTACTCAAAGCCTTTGCTCCAGATACCGACACAGGCAGTGACCCTCCTGGGCGGCATACGTGCTCTCCCACTGCTGCAATCCAGTTGCCGCTGGACCTCTTGAGTCACCGAACGAATACGGGGGGAAGCAGTCCCGCAGCAGGGTCAAATGTGGCCGGTAGGGCAAGATACTTCAGGATAGTGCCGGGGACACGAGGAGCCTCCCAGATACTCATCCTACCAGCAATTGTGCATGGCCATGTCCCCCTCTTAAACCATCTTAGAAGCATGGAAATTGTGAAGTAGGAAAATTTGATGGAAATTGTTTCCTTGAGTAAGTTTGGCCCACTGTTCTAACTGAGACTTAAGTCAGCCCCTGGAAAGGACAGATTGGCCCATTGAAGGCTTAATTGTTGCCCAAGTATGATTATAGTATACCACATTAAAGTACCATGCTGTGTGCATACAATATATATACCATGCAAGTGAAAAAGGTTATTTGAAACCAGTGTACTAATAACCATTGACTAAGTGCATTTCCTAGTTTTTGCAAGTTAAACGTATTTGACTGAAAGGTGATAATTTTATGATGAATAACATAAAATAAAGGCAAACATTTATAGAAGGTAATCATATTTAGGCACTGAAAGAGCATACTTGATTTGAGGTACTGTACTGTGTTAAGTTAGCCTAAATACTGATGCCATAATAAATGTCGACTTCACACGTTTGGGACAAGAGGCCTGTTTTCGCATTTAAACTGTTGCTTTGCATAAGATGTTTTCTCTTACCTACTGCAGATACAGTAATTTTCCAGAAGCTAGTGAATAGGCATTTGTAGTTATTAGACAACTGATAGTCAGGTTCTCACTGGTAGGAGAAGAGATGACAGGAAACTCAAATTGTGGGACTAACTGTCTGAAGCACAAGATGTGATCAATGTAACAATCCAAGGACATAATTCTGTGTTCCATTGTGAAGACGTGAGAAACTAAGGAGTATACCTGCCTCCAGAGTTGGCTGGAAACTGATTGATGAGAGGAATGGGAAATGTAAGATTTGTTACTAGTGATGTTTTGGAGAATTATATTAGTGTGTGTCCTTAGATTAGTTAGGAAAAACCTTTTAGAATCCTTCCCATAGAGTTCTCTCTTTTTTCAGAGAGCTTCCCTTTCTTTCCCAGAGATTAGTGTTGGCAGATTTTAGGGATGACTGCTGACTTTTGAGGTGAGAATACTTTCCAGCTTTTCAAGTTTCTCATTGGTTGGGTGCTAAGGCTTCATACCTATGCCTTATTATTTTTTCGATAGAGCTCCTTAATTGGATTTCTGAAACTGACAACTTACCCTGCTTTTCATGTCCAAACTTCATTAATTTGGATTAGGGGTTGTTCTCTATGGAACACACTTGTTGAATTTTCTCTATATTATTTAAAAATCTGACTAATATTGTATGTTATCTTGTCCTGAAATATTGATTAGTGGACTATTGGAATTTGTAGCCATGATGATCAAATTGAATCCTTACTAAATAAAATGTTGACTTGAATTAATTTGTTAATAAACCTTTTAAACTCACTCCAAATCTATGTATTGTTCTTGTGGAATCCCAAATGGACTAAACTCTTGTTGGTGTTTGAAGTAAATGATAGCTCCTTATCATCTTTCCTTGTCTACTATCAAAGGTTTATACGGCAAAAGACGGGGTTATTTAATGATTATACTTGAATGAGTTACAAGAATCTCCACTCTGGCACCATTGATTAGTAGTGCAAAAATCAAAGACCATGAAATTATCACAGTACATCATAAATGACTTGTGAAAAAGATTTTATGTGACAGTTTTCATTGCACAAGCAATTTGCAAGAAAAAGCCTGAGCTATCTCACAAGACCTAGTTAGTGTGATACTATCTCACTACACAGATATGTACTCTGCTCATGATTCTATACCTTTGTTTATAACTACTACACATAACAACAGCATGAAATAAACCATACCTGCAGTTCCAGGGAAGGGAGGGGCATGTCGAGCATCATTACCTACTCAAGGCTTGGCCTTGGAAATCAGGTTCTGCGTACTCCGATATCCAACAAAATATAAGACAAAATATAAATATCTTTCATCTACAGAAAACAACAAATTGATATATAATTAGGTCTTAATCAAGCTAACAGGATGATTTATTTAAAGTTTCATAAAGAAAATCACATCCTTAGATGCTTTCCAAATAAATGTTTGTTGGATGGTGGATTATTAGTAGGGGTAAGTATGTACCTACCACTAGCAATAAGGCAACCAACACAATACAAGGCCTAATCAAGGTCTCAATAAATTATTCGCTTGCTCAACCCTTGGTAGCTGGCTGCAAGCAGGCAGGCTTAAATTAGGAGACAGGTGTGTAAAGTATTTAAGAACACCAATACTTTAAATAAGTAAGACACAACACACAATACAAATCTACAACCAACTTATAAAAATAAGAAATATTTTTATGATTAAAATCACACCAAAACAAATAAAATCCAATGTAGGGAACCACAGTTATGAATTTGTAAAGAATATATGCTTTATAGTGCCTAAAAACGAAAAGCACCAACTGGTCGCACCTGACCGAGACAACGTTTTTAACTTTGCACTCAGTCAGGCAGGGATTCGGATCGACGACGGCGGCTTGGATTTGAATGAGACCTCAATAAAATCCTAGAAGCAATGAGCTCCGGAGCTTTCAGCTGGATGAATCTGAAATCCAGGCGGAGTCGCGGTTCGACATCAGCGGCTTGACTCTCGTCGACAGGTCGGTCCACTTATGGAGCTTTTAAACAAAAGTTCTCAAAAGTTCTCCAAACTTCAGGAGGTGTCTTCCTGAAGTTCCTTTTGGGGATTCAAAGTGTCCACAAACCAAATCTAAGGTTTCAGAGTCTCTAAGTTGCTCTTCGGGAGATGGGTACAGTTCCCACAATGCACCTGGCCAAATCCTTTAAAGTCCAGCTGAAGGTGGTCAGCTGGGTTTGTCTTGCTGAATATTATGCAGGTGGAGCTCTTTTAACCTGTTGCTTTCTGGGAGTCCACTTCTTCTCTTTTTGAAGCAAGGCAAAAGTCCTTAGGGCTGTAGATCCTTAATGTGCAGTAGGTGCAGTCATTCAGAGTGCAATCCTCTTGGTGCAGGCTAGGGTTCCAGCAGGGCAGTTCTTCTTCTTCTTGTAGTTTCAGGCAGGGGATCTGAGTGCAATGTTCTGAGGCGATAAGTAGAGGCACACCTCTGACCAATGGGGTACAGGGTGCCACCCAAAAGCATGACAGATTCCTCCAAAGTGTGGCATATTCTTGTCCCACAAAGCACTGTGCTTTAAAAGTCAAGATGGAGAGACGTTCTCTTTGGGGTTAAGATCTGGCTAAGCCAACATACCTGTGTGGCTCATTTCCCTTAACACTCTGTTTCCAAACCTTCTGCAAATTCCATTCCTGGGGCTCCCATCTGGCTGGGGTACAGGAAGAGGGGGTAGGCCTGGCTTGCATCCTTACTGTCCTGTTGTCTTTGAAGACCAGTTTGTTTACCCAGCCCCCTTCCTGGCCTGTTCTCTGCAACTGCAGATCTCCCCCCACCAGATATCCTTTGTCTCTGTGCAGATCACCCATCATCTTATCAGAGCAATTTGGCTAAACCTGTCAAGGGCTGGTAAATCAGGAGAGGCTGGTGGAAGGCTGGATTTTGGCTCACAAAATAGAAAGTTCTATAACTTATTTTCTGTATTAGTTATGATAAATTAAAAAATGGCAAGGCGTGGGATTTAATACTCTTTTAAGTTCTTGAAATATTTTTTAGCTCACTCCTTTCAATAGTTATACTTTATTACAGTATTCCCATGCTAGTCTATGGAGCTAAAATGCTACAATGGGGTAAACTAAATTGTCTGTTTTTCCCTCACCAGGGAATGTAAAACATTTTTTTTAATGCCCCTGCTTACTTTTACATGGCACCCTACACTGGGGACAGCTAGGGTAAACCTTGGGGGTGACATATGTAAAAGTAAGGTAGTTTAATACTTTGGAAGTACCTTTAAATCCAAAGTCAAATTTGCTTTATAATTTCAACTTAAAAGCAGCTTGCAAAGCAGGGCTGACTTTAAAATGACAGCAGGCAACACAGCAGTGCACACTTAAGTGCATTAAATCTGCTGGGCCTCTAAACCTGCATGCCCTACCAAATACTAGAGAATTACAGGTAGGTTGTAAGAACCAATTGTAAATACACCTAAGTTCCATATACCTCTTAATCAGAGCACTGGCCCTGGGCCTGGTAAGCAGAGTCCATGGAACGAGGTAGCGGAAAGGTGCCGAAAAAGTGGCACAGAGAGAGAAGGATGAGATGAGAGAAGGCGAAACAGAGAATGGATGGATGGAAAGAAAGGGATAGCACGAGGAGACAAAGAGAGCAGTATTGTTTGAGCATTTTGCCGGGGTTGCTTTTGCTTCTGTAGTCCGGCTTTGGGTCCTGAACCTATGGGGGCCTTTCTCTGTATACCATGTGGCCAGTCCACCATTGTACTGATTCAAAAAATCCTCAAACACACATATGAGGTTATCCAAAGGCCCGACCATTGAGAAAAGAGGTGATAAAATGCTTTGAAATTGTGAAAGTCAGATTTCTCTACTCAAACTGTGGCTCTCGCCTCATCAGGATTGGTTCATCACATTAGGAAATCAGATTTAAAATTAAGAAGAAATAAAGCTGGCCGGCGCGCGGTGGCGATCCAAGATGGCCGCTCCTTGAAACGCTCTCTGACACCGAGCTCCGGTCGGCGCTGGAAGGCTCTTGTAACGGTAGCGGTCCCGTCCTTTAAGCATGGCTCCTTGTGTAGGAAGGAACGAGGCACATTGAGGCAAGTTTTTGGACCTATTGAAGGTCATTTTCACTGGTTTTTCTTCGGCGCTTGTTTTACCTCAGTGTCACTGCTCTGAGTGACCGCCATTTTGCGAGTTTGTTATTGCAACTTTCTCTTCCACAGCAATGACTTATCGCAGCAATTTTTGTTTGGGATCTTTAGTCTTTTGTTAACAACATCATAACTTGGCCTATTAATAAGCACTTCAATGGATCAGCTACTGTCATATTTTTGTGGGACTTTCTAACTTTCCCTTTTAATTGCCTGCCATTTACAGCTGCCTATTAACTGCAGGTATTTCCTCACTGGGTTATGTACAATGAAGGTCTCAGGTCCCTTCTTTTTTGTGTGGCCTCTTTTTTGAAACCTTGCTCCTCACGTTAAGGTTTTTTAGGCGCTTATTGAGGCAAGTTTATGGACCCGTTGTTGGGGTTTTTTTTTCGACGCCTACTCCTTTGAACTCACTTTTCCTCAAGGTCTCCATTTTATGCGACTGCCATTTTGCGCATTCTGCTACTAGAGACTTGCTATTAGAGAATTCTTGTCACAGTACATACAAATGCGAGTAATTTCTTTTTTTCCCTTCTTTCTGGCAATATCCGCAAGCAATGGACTTTGTTTGATATTTGCTTATCAGAATGGTTCAATTATTGCCACGTCTGTTGGATGGTTCATCCCTTTTATACTCAAAGGTATGCTGCGATGTGCTTTAATCTCTCTTCCTTCCTACAGAGGCACTGAAGCTCTTTGGCACTTTTTAGCCTGCTTTGCTAATGGTCTACTGCCATCACTTCTAATTGCCTGTGCTACTGGTGACTTTGGAGTTTTTTTGACCCACAAGACCCAACCTTCTGCTGCGTCGTTCACATTATTTTGCTATGGATTCCTCACACTCAAACAAGCCCCTTGGAGCTACTGGGTCCGCCTCTGGAGGTCGTAAAGATTCAGTTGTTGGTATCAACAAATGCCCCAAAAAAGACCCATCTTCTCCATCAAAATCACCTCTTCCTCTGACGTTAGAGGATATAATGGATGAACTACGTCACATTAGACCTTTCATGTCGGATACTACTGCTACTCTTCAGAGAATTGAAGACAAATGGTCTGGACTTGAGTCAAGACTTTTGGATGTGGAGCAAAAAATTAGTGATGCACAGGACGTTGTCGCCAGAGTCGATATCCTCACTAAAGAAGTTACTCAACTCAAAAAGTCTACAGAGGACTTAGAAAATAGCAATAGGCGCAACAATTTACGCATCTACGGAATTCCGGAAGGTTCTGAAGGCTCGGATATGATCTCCTTTTTGAAGACTCAAGTCCTGCAGATTGTGGGTCTTCCGAAATCTATGGATTTTAACATTCAAAGGGCGCACAGGTTGGGTCCACAAAATGCATCTTCCTCAACTAAACCAAGAGGCATCATTGCCTATTTCTTCTTGTACTCCGATCTCATAGCAATTCTAAATGCTTCCAAGCAACACAAGCAGATGTTCTGGTCTGGTCACAAAGTCTTTTTCAGTCAAGATGTATCTAAGCCAACCGCCACTCGACGTAAGGAATTTCTCCACCTCAGACCATCTTTGAGATCCATGAATGCCCGCTATGGACTTATACATCCCTGCTTTTTCAAAGTGACTTATAAAGACAGAACTTTTTCTTTTGACGACCCGGCTGATCTTCGGAAATTCATCCATACTCATAAAGGAGAAGCTATGGAATTGAGTAAACCTTAATTGTTCACATGTCTGTTCTCTTCCCTGTTTTTAGGTCCTCTCTGTGCTGTTCCTGACGCTGATGTTCATACTCCCTATCTCCTTATGTTTCGTTATGTATGAGTTATTCCGTCCATTGTCTTCCCATTTTCTGGTAAGTTCCCTTCCATTTTGTTTAGTGTGTTTACCATTTATTTTTAATCTCTTATCTCTTCTTTTTTCCTTTCCATTAGTAAACTTAACCCATCTCGGTGTCTCCCTCCTTTTTTGGAGTGGCCGCCTTGTTCTTTGCCCCCCTCCCTCATTAATGTTTTTCCTTTTTCTGACCACCATGACTAAAGTCTCTTAGTTTTTCGTAATCTTTTCTATGTTAACTCTTTCTGGGCGACTATGCTCCCCCTTTCATTTCCTCTTCTGTCCCCTTTTCCTTTTCTTTCTCCCCCTCTCCCTTTTACGCCTCTTTGCTCCTGTCTCTATTGCATCTCCTTCTTTCCATTTCATACCTATGGTACGTCATTACTTTCTCCTTTTTTCATACATATGGATCCAGCAAGCTAGTAACTCCAATTTCCTTCCTCTCTGTTTCCATCTATTTTCTGCTCCTTATTCGTTTTTACTTATCTCTATGTTATCTATCTATGTTTTTCTTAGATACTGGTATATCCTCTTTTCTTTTTTGATGGGTTTGTCACATCTTTTTTTCTACCTCTTCTCTAACTTTCTTTTACTTTCATGCTTATTTTTAATTACATTTTATTGATGACTGGCTTTCGTGTAATTTCATGGAATGTCAAAGGTATTCGCAACCCTGTTAAAAAACAGCGAGTCTTGTCTCATCTCGCAAAACTGAAATGTCATATTGCGCTCTTACAAGAAACACACCTGAAGTTGCAAGATCTGTCTTCACAGCGCAAACAGTGGGTAGGAGAGGTTTTCTGCTCCCCGGCAGTGAATAATAAGAATGGCGTTGTTATTTTGTTTCATAAGTCTTTGAATGTTCAGTTACAAAATGAATTCCAAGATACTAATGGTAGATGGTTGTTTTTGAATGCTAAAGTTAATAATGTTCAACTCTCTTTTTGTAATGTTTACGGCCCTAATGGCATCGATTTAACTTTTGAAATGATTTTTCCACTCTTCTTTCTTCCCATGCCACAGATAATTTGATTGTGGGTGGTGATTGTAACCAACTTATGGACCCCTTCCTAGATCGGAAATCTCAAACTAAATATATCCCTAACAAGATGCAGAAAACATTTTATAAGGTTATTACCTCTAGAGGACTGGTTGATTCATGGAGAGCCTTTCACCCTGACATTTTAGAATATTCCTTTTTCTCCCCCGTTCATCGATCTCACTCCCGCATAGACTACATTTTTCTCACTCAACATGCACTTCAATTTATGACTAATGCAGAGATTGGCTCCATTCTTATTTCAGATCACGCCCCCGTTATTTTAGATATGGAATATCTTTCACTTTCCCCACATCCCGTCGTTGGCGTTTTAACAACTCCTTCTCTTGGATTCCCAATTTGTTGAACAATTCACGCTTTTCACACAGGAATTTTTCACAATAATCTCTCCTCTGCTTCTCAATTTCATTTTATTTGGGATGCCTTCAAAGCTACTGCCAGGGGCTTCATAATTGACTTTGTATCCCGGAGAAAAAAGAAACCCTTATGGATTCAACCCTTATCCTAAAGCAAATTAAAGCTAATGAGCATAAATACTTCACTACTAATTGTCCTGATACTTTGTCAACCCTTATCAAAGCAAAAATGCAATACCACAAACAATCCTGGGATTCCGCTTGTAATAATCTCCTCAAATTCAATGCAAAAATGTACGGTGGTCGGAATAAGGCAGGTAGATCCTTAGCCAATTACCTTAAAATCAAAAAACAAAAATCTAAAATTGTGGTTATCACAGATAACTCTGGAGTTCGGCATATTACAGATACTAAGATTCTTGACTGCTTTACCCAATATTATACCTCCCTTTACACTCCAGAGTCCACCCCTTCTCCTGAACAAATTGATTCCTTTTTTCAAACTATCCCCACACCTCTAGAAGACATTGTTGACCTCATATCCTTGGATGTTCCCATCTTGGAACAGGAAATCATTAATGCCATTAACTTATTACCCAAAGACAAATCACCTGGCCCAGACGGCTTCACCGTTCGATTTTTTCTTCAGTTTAAACAACTTTTAGTTCCCCAGTTATTCTCATTGATAAGGCACTTTCTTACTACCGGTGAATCATGAGGATCTTTCACTCAGGCAATGTTATGTTTGATTCCTAAAAAGATAAAGACCCCTCCCTTTGTATAAACTATAGGCCCATTTCTCTCATTAACACAGACTGTAAAATCTTCGCTAAAATACTTGCCCTCCGTATTAACAAGGTAATCCCAGACCTCATCAATATTTACCAATCAGGGTTCGTCAAAGGACGATCTATCACAGATAATTCGAGAACCTTTCTCAATATTATTCACCTTGCGTCTAAAATGGATTCACCAGTTGCTGCCATTACATTGGATGCTAGAAAGCTTTTGATAGGGTCAACTGGGAATTTATTTTTGGCGCATTGAGATGGCACGGCTTCAGCCCTTCTATTATTAAATACATTCAATTGTTATACTCTGCCCCCTCTACGTCCATTTGGGTAAATGGCTGTCAATCTCAATATTTTCCACTCCTTAGAGGTACCATGCAAGGCTGCCCTCTTTCCCCACTTTTATTCATTCTTGCTTTAGAACCCTTCTTAGAGAAACTTAGACGTTCTCCACACTATACAGGTCTCCAATTTAACAACATCGACATTAAATTTACCGCTTATGCTGACGACATCCTGTTATATATCTCCAATCCGTCTACTTCCTTGCCAGCTCTTTTCTCTCTATTACAAGATTATTCGTTAGTCTCCGGCTATAGACTGAATATTGATAAGTCTGAAGTCCTTCCTTTAAACAAATACTGCCTTTCTCATATGTTTCACGGCTCAGGTTTTGAGTGGAACCCCAAAAGCATCAAATGCCTAGGCATTCTATATGCTAATACCATTGGGGAAACTATTAAAATCAACCTTGCTGATATACTCAAAAAGCTCTCTGCCCTTATTGAGAGCTGGTCCCCTCTTTTCTTATCCTGGTGGGGTAGATTGGCCACAATTAAAATGATGCTTCTAACAATCATTAATTTTTATCTTTCTATGCTCCCGGTTTCCCTCCCGCTCACCTATTTTAGTACCATTAATCGCTCCCTGCCCAAATTTTTGTGGAAAAATCGCAAAGCTAGGATCTCACTTTCTCGTCTTCAACAATCCAAAGATCTAGGTGGAGTCAATTTTCCCAATCTCAGACGTTACCACTCAGCATTCACCCTGAAACAAATATGGTCTTTTTTAACCGAGTCTCCACATACACCTAAAACGGCTTGGAGCTCGTTAGAACAAGCTCAACACACACCTTTTTCGTTTATTACAGCCACTCATTTATCTCAACCCCGAAGCGTTTTTCCTCACCCACCTTTATTCACTCCAAATCACTTGCATCCTCTCTGCTTCGTACTCATCTTTCCTCTGCGGATCAATTCTCTCGCACTCCAATCTGGTATAATAAACATTTAAAGATTAACAATAGAGCATTATTCTGGAAGGAATGGATTGATAAAGGCATCATCACTATACACCATTTGTTGAAGGACGGATCCCCTATGGACTTCTCGGACATTCGAGAGTCTTTTGGCATCTCCACCACACATGCCCTTCATTATCCCTTACTTAAGGCGTCCATGATTCAGCTCCTTTCCCAGGATTATTCCTTTGATACACCTGACCAGGACTCCTCCTCCCCACTTGATTTTTCTACCCAGCAAAAAGCAACTGTTATTTATAAAATGCTATCCCGTTCTCTGGTTGTTAGAACTAAATCCAACTTAGAACTCTTATGGGAGAAAGATTTGGCCCAAGATTTTTCTTTTCAAACATGGGATTCTATTTGGTCAAAAATACACACTTCTTCATGCTCAGCTAGCACTACGCAGACTTTATACTATTTTTATAATAGACTTTTTTCACTCCTACTGATTTGCACAAATTCAAGTTGTTAGACTCCAATAAATGCTGGTCTTGCTTCCATGAGAATAGTGATTTCTGTCACATGTTTTTCCACTGCCCTTTGGTTAAGTCCTTTTGGTCTCGTATCTGGTTGAAATTGAATGAAATTTTATCTACACACTTTTCCTTTGAAATTGTACATGTGTTTTTGGGTAGTTTGTCACCTATCTGGGAGGTCCGGAGCAATGTGGGTAAATTTATAGACTTGTTTTTAGCTATTTCCTTTCAGATTATCACCACCAATTGGAAGGACACCTCAAAAATCTCCTATCAAGCTTGGTGGAACTTGCTTTGTCATCATCAAAGGCTTGATCGTGCACACGCCACTTCACTACCTCTATTGATCAAAAAAGACTTGTTGTGGTCACCATTAACCTCTTTTCTTTCTAGATCTGCTACCTGATTTAATTCGTTTTTATGGTACCATTGTTATCTGCCATCACTTCATAATTCTTAGTGTTTTCCATGGTTATGCATTAAAGTTTTAACTTCTGTTTCATTTCCCCTCCCTCTCTCTCTCCCCCCTTCTTTTTCCTCTTCTTCTCTTCCTATCTTTAAATTCAAAATGTTAAAATGCATTTACTCTACGTACAATTTTTCCCCTTTCGAGGATTTTGTTTGCATTTTTGTCTTATATACATATTGCTAGTACTTCTTTTGCTATATGACTATATAATGATGTTTTACTTTGTATATTACTTCAATAAAGCATTCTAAACTCAAAAAAAGAAGAAATAAAGCAGATTTTTAATTAAATGTGCAGTGCTAACATGCAACTTTAACAAAAGAAAATTAATGTGCTAGGATACATAAAACTGCAGACTATTTTTCACTTATTTGCACTAGGCCTCAAAACTTACTAAAGTAGCCTTGCTCGAAAACTGATTGAAAACAAGCTTGATTAGAAAGTGCTAAACACATATAAAAAGTTTAAATCTAGACCTCTCTATGATCATGTTTTGCAATAATTATTAAGTTTCACTTATAGTTTCAAGTATTCCCATAGAATGTTTCTGCTTATACAAAGGTTACTGTTAACACATGATTCATTTTGTCATTTAATATGGAAGTGAAGAGTTCATTTATTGAAACACAGAGCTTAAAATATGTTCTTGACTTTCCAATCTACTTGTTTTTCTCCTTTAATGATATTGGAAAATGTTTTCCTTTGCAGTAATATAGATGTATCAACTTCTACATGGACTATTGTCTAAAGAGATGGTATTAGATGTAGAGTATATGTGGGAAAGTAAGCCTAACCGAGGCAACCACATATAAC
The DNA here is from genome assembly GCA_963921515.1 of Calotriton arnoldi. Classification (NCBI taxonomy): domain Eukaryota; kingdom Metazoa; phylum Chordata; class Amphibia; order Caudata; family Salamandridae; genus Calotriton; species Calotriton arnoldi. The sequence goes on from CAWUFW010006155.1 coordinate 608,987, forward strand.
TATGTAGTTACTATAAAATAATTCCAAAAGTAGCTTTGTTGTCTGAAAACTATTGTATTCACATGACAAGATGAGGAGTGATCCTGTTCCCTGGAGATCATCAGATGCTGATTGCCTGACTGGAGTTGAGAAAAGAAATATGTTGCTAATCGTTTAGCAAAATGTGATGTCTATAATAGTGCATGTTCCTACAGTGGGTTAACACACTTCTTTTCTGAGACACTAGTCCAGATACACCACTTTTTCCATTATTTCATGACCAAGAATTTATGTCACATTGCTTTTAGAGTCTACTGAGTTTCGCAATGTTCTCTTTATGGGAAGTTCTTTGCTTTGATATTTTTGATCTATTGAGCTGATCTGAAGACTGAAGCATTATGCTTTTTATCACTCTCTTAAACTAGAGCACTTTATGGGTTCTGACTAACTCCACTCTTCCCTGATTCATAGAATAGAGATTCTTTCCTATACTGAAACTCACTTTTAGATGCATTTATTATATGAAATGATTAATCAGTATTTGGAGGGATCATAGAGAGACCCTCTAGAAGCAACAGTGTTAAAGCTGGCACTGAAAATCTTAGCAAGGTATTCAGCTTCATTTGGGGATTACCCTGTCAGACAAATTTAAGTGGGATCACCAAATTGATAAAGGCTCCCTCATACTCTCACATAGATCTAAAGCAATTCTACACTTGTATAATGCAACATACACACAATCAATCTCTCCAGCTTTAGAGGCATACCGGTCTAAGGTCCTGAATGCTGCATCTTTTGCTGCTGAGATCTGGGGCTATAATGATACACATAAGCTTGCAATGACAGAAAATAATTTCATTAGGGCACTGATAGCAGTTCCAACTAGTACGCCACACATTCCGCTCCACTATAATTTAGGGATAAATTGTGTCTCTGATCCAGTATAGTTGAAGCATCTTCTATACTTGATATGTATTTGGTCAACACCAAAATTGCTTGACTATAGAGATTGTATACACAATCTGATAAGGCTGGACCACGCCTTAAGGGTTCCCTGGTTGAGGTTTATCTATAGTTGTTGCAAGAAGCTGAAGTTATTAAAACTCTGGGATACCCCTAAACAAATTTGCAAGTTAGAGAGGCAGGTCCGAAAATCAGCATACTGGCACTACGTGTAAGAGTGTCAGCTCAGAAAGTGTCACCTGGGCTCCCTGACTGAGAGGTTTCTTGAGATCAAAACTGCCCTGGCATTTGAGCATCTCTTTGATACTGTAATCCCACTCCTCCTTGCTAAAAGGCTTTACTTAAGGTTCAGGTATGGCTGTTTGGTCTTGAGAACTTATATCAGCACCAGGAATATCAGTCAAGCTTCTGTATTATGCCCCATATGTGAATTGGCTCCGGAGTCATTGGATCACATTTTAATGGTATGTCCTGGTTACCAAGACATACAGCATAAATGGCTTTTGCCAATTTGCTTGAATCTAGGGGTAACACAGTACCAGCTGGCTTTGCATATACTGGCAAGAGACAAGTCAGAGCCCATTGTTTTCTCAGTAATTCACTTTCTTCATAATACCTGGTATGAGCGAGAGAAGGTTGTAAGATAAACATTTAGGGCCCGATTCCGATCTCGTTCGTAAGACCTCAAGACGAGTTCCCGAACGAGCAAATCCGAATGCGAAGATCTTGTCTGCGCTGACCGAATCGTTTCCAAACCTGATCCTGGCAGTATGACTCATTTGCAGCCGATTCATGCCACGCAATGGAGCCGGGTTCCAAACGAGCGAGCATGATGCATGATTCTGACAGCCGTATCGACTCGGTTTTACTGGGAGGAAGCGGCTGTGGGAATCGGACTTCGGGTGGCCGTGGCAGGCCCCCCTTCACCTGGGGCCCTCCGAATCATTTGCAGGGGGGTACCCATGGGTCCCCCCTTTCCATGCATGTACAGTGTGGCGGGCACCATGGGGTGCCCGCCACAGGGTGCACGCTTTTCCCTCCCGACCCCTTTTTGCAATGGGAGCCTGTGTACGCGATCGGTACACGGGCTCCCATTGAGTTCAATGGGAAGCTGAGCGAACCAAGTCTGTCACTATACGGATACATTGGAATCGGATGCTCGAACTCCTGGAGCACGAGTCGTTCCGAAAGCTCTCCAGATCTGAGTAATCCAGAGGGCTTTCCGAACGAGATCGGAATTGGGCCCTTAGAGTGAGGTATGTGTAAGTGTTTAGTGCTCCCAGTAGACGCAATCAATTATATGTTAGGGTAATTGTTCATGACATTTTAAAGCATATATTCTGAATAATGTTTGTATTTTAATCTGCCATAGGATATATTTTGACATATGAGGATATTGCTGATTGCTGTGTTTTATCATGTTTTAACTTATTGTTTTTAGGATTTAAAAAAATGAAAACTGTTCTTGATGTATATTGTATACTTTGATGGTATTACCCACCGAATAAAATATGTTGAATATAAATGATTAACCAATATTGATTTTACATTTCTGTCATTTATTGACTATTAATTTTAATCTGAATTAACTTGTGATATACAATAAAGATGATCAACTAAAAGATTTGATCAATAAAACCCTTTAAGCCTTTAATAACTCTTGTTATTGACTAAAACTTTAGATTCATGATTGTGATAACAATTTACATGATGCATTGCTTTCTTCTTCTCTAAAACAATGGCAAAGATCCAACGCATTGAATAGTGAGAGAGAGGATATTAGCTGTTGTGTTAGTAAACCGAGTTCATTTAAATACTTGTTTTCTGCCTTAGCAACATTGTCTTGAACTCTCAAAAGTCAACAACTGCTAATGCCAAACCTTTTATGAAAAAGCATGAGTGGCCATATGGGAATCTCTTTGTTCTTTACTTGGAAGTGGCACAACGACCTGTAATTGTGATGTCAGATCATAAAACTCCTAGTTGAATCAGCTAAATGCACTAAACAGACAGAGATTAGTTAAACTCTCCTCTTTGTGAGATTTGATTTCTATATTTAATTTCGATCATCAAAGAAGAAAGCCCATGATATGTCCGAAATGGATCATAAATTGGATTTAGGGAAAAGTTGTTGCTGTTGATAATTCCTTCTAGAAAAGTATTGTTGCCTACAACTATAAATATTGACGATTATCGGAGTCAAGTGCAATGATGTTATACAACACATACATAATAGGAATCTACCCAGAGCACACGACTTGAGATCACAGAGATGACAAGAGAGTTAGTTAATAGAATATTCATTGGGCCTCTGAATCTCCACCACACCATGGGGCAGATTTACAAGCCCCTTGCGCCACTTTTGCGTCACTTTTCCCATGTTAAAAATGACGCAAAAGTGGCGCAAGGGCCTTGTAAATAAGCCCCCATATTTCTCTAGTGCTGCAGTGATTATTCGGTATCCTGGCGCTTTGCAATATGCAAACTATGGAGTTGGTGCAAAGACATCAATGACTGGAAGATATTCTATGTATGTGTCACTTTAGTTGTGCGCCTGTGTGTCTGTGTATTTGCTTGAGCCAGTCTAAATGTGCGGTCTTGACTGAACGCATGGAGGTCTGTGTTAGTACCACTAGCCAAAGCTGTTTGTATGTCTCACAATTTATGTTCACTTGCTTTTATCAGTGTGTGTGTGTGTGCGTGTGTGTGTCAACATTGTAGAGCTAGGTCATTTTACCCAACTCCCAGTTTCTTGAGATACCCACTGAGCATACTGTATGATGCCATATTCGAGCATGTTCATCAAAATATATTTGTCCGCCAGATGGACAAGTATATTGTATATTTTTAGCAGGGAATATTGTGAGCAATGAGGAAGTTTAAATCTTTCCAGCACAGCATATATCCTTGACAGGGGTAATGCATTTGAGCCTCGACTGACTCCCCGTAATGGAATTCTAAACCGCTCTTGGATTTAATGTGATTAGCTATCAAAGGGGAAGGATTCTAGCAGTGATGGGCAGTCGCAGTTTTACATTAATCAAACCCAGGAGTGAGAAAGGTAATTTAAAAGTAAGGAAAATAAGCCCTTCTGTCTTTTTCAGATTCCCGATTCCTGACTAAGCCGTTTTGTAGGGCATCCCAATTGGTGGGCTGGAAAATGTGTCAATAATGTTTATGCTCATTAACTCAATGCCAGGCTGCATACGAAAATGGAAGCTGCAGACCCACTGTCTGACTTCCAAAGCCTACCTGACACCTGACAATACTCTGATGTGCAATTCATATTTAAGTGGCTTTCCATAATGCATGATGCCACTGACGGCATTCTTCCCCCCTGACAGATAAAAAGAAGTGTTTACCAAATTCTCCAGCACTTGAAAGACTAAATGTGAATTATTTTCACATCACAGTGCTTCATTTTGTAAGAACAATTATATCGGTATTTTTAATTTTTTTTAAATAATGAACTTATGTCTGGCTCAGTTATTTAAAGTGCGCACATATAGCAGAGGCTAAATTGGCTTTAGAGCGCTGACTATTATTGTAAAATATTTGGTAAGCTATACTCGTTTGTTTTATTTATCAAGTTATTGTAAATTTATTACTGAGTTCTCAGAAAAGGTCTGTTCGAAGTAATCTGGTATTGTATTTTTATTCATTTAGGTTTCTTTCGGAAGTCGCTGCATGCCACAATTTTGCCACCTAAAGAAGCTTTGAAGGGTTGGCGGTGGGCAGAAATTTGCATTGCACAGTCTTTTCATCCATGTGGCTTTCTCACGCAGCAGTTGGAGGCACTGCGCGTGGTTGTACTCCTTAAACGACAGGGCCAAGGCCCACGCTTCTATGCAAATGAGTGTGGAAGCCAAAAATGTCAAAGGTCAGTCTTAGGCATTATATTGGCTGTTGGGTAGTGGATACAAGCAGTATTCGTCCAGTCCACTGTTGAGCCCACAGGGACACTAGAATGACTAATTAATTGAGATCAGTGCAGTTCATTGTGTTGATTCAATATCTAAAGATTGTGGGACCTGGCTTGCCAGCAAAGAAATGCACAATTTGGAGCTGGCAATATTTTCTATTGTTCCTTAACACAATCCTGTATTATAAGGCAGAAAAATATAAAGGCGAGAGGATTCTGTAATTTGTCTTGTCTGCTTTGCTCCACCCTCCTTTGTCTTTCATATTAGTATGACTTTGCCTCTATTTCAGCAACTTATTTTATCAGTAACTGATTTTTATTCACCTTGATAAATGATTATAAATATTTTCCTCGCTCTGAAAAGGTCACACCAGTTGTACCTAAAAGAGCACATTTAGAAGAGCGTGTCTAGGAAGTGAAACAAGCTTTCTCTGGAAATAGTCATTTGTTCTTAAGGATGATTAGAAGTGGTGGCTGCAGATCCGATAAGCCAATAGCTTTGCCTTGCTTGTCTATGCTGATATCATTATTGATTCAGATAATGCAGTAATTATTCTCCTTTACTCTTGGTGTTTGTGAAACTGCTTCTTACCAGCTTGTTCGAAAATCTTGGAGCAGATTTACAAGCCCCTTGCGCCACTTTTGCGTCACTTTTCCCATGTTAAAAGTGACGCAAAAGTGGCGCACGGGCCTTGTAAATCTGCCCCCTTGTCTCTATTTCGACTTGTCAGCACTGCCACTTCCCTCTCCTAGGACTTCCAAAGCCTTTTCCTTTAATGAAATCCTCAGCACCTTTTTAACTAAGATAGGCGAGCCTACTTCACTTTTTAACCAATTCCCAAGAACAAAAAAACCTGCAGAAAAAAAGTACATGGATAAAGTTGGAATAAATACTAAACGTATTTGTTTCTCTCAGTTGCACATTCTCGTAGAATTGCAAACCAGACCCTGGAACTTGTTAGAGAACGGTATAGCTTCTGCGCATTTAAAGATAAAAGAACAAAGAAGCAGAAAACCACTAGCAAACTAAACATCATAGGCTTTTTCACAGTTTAATTTTTACAATATAGCTGATCTTGAAATGCGGAAGGTACAAGTTCTGATTTTAATTCTTGTGAGAAAAGGGCTGGTTTCTTGTATACGAAATGACTTCTTTAATATGATGACTGTTGATGATGCACATGATGAATAGTGTTTGTTTTTCACCTTGTCAAATGGTTGTAATTACCTTCATCCAAATGTTTTACTAACCACATCTTGTGTTTATTTCTATGCATAGTAATACATTTTTATTGTCATATTTTATCATCATTATCTAAGGTAGCTTGAGTGTCACACTACATCGTGATGCAAATTGTTTGTTAAGAGGATCCCCAACCCTCGCACCGCTAAGCTAGCAGATGAAAAATTCGCCAAGGAATATTTTTTAGGTAGCACTATCTTTGGAGTTTCCGTCCTAAAATGCGTTTCCTGTAGAAATATAATTTCAGTTGAAAGGGATGCTAACCAATTTAACAAAGCAGAACTTTTGCGCGGGTTCAGTAATCCATTAACATTGAATGTAATCACTTTTATATCTTGCACCCTTTGATCAATCCTAAATAGCCTGTTGCAACTTTGACCAATCTACAATTTCTCTCAGCAAACTCAAACTTCTTTGACTTTGACTAAAACCTCGCATCCTAACCACTCTCTGCAAAATCATAAGAACTTGTGCGCGTGACCAATATATTTTGCTTTTTTCCTGCTCATTTTTTCCATTACCTACCCCTTCCCAATACCAAAAACCCAGAAGGCAGACGGGGAAAAGCCCAACATACCCCCTGCCTTCCCCCCCTGGAATTCCCCTAAACCAGGTGCTGTGTTATTGCACCCTAATGTGACCTACTGCCCCTCCCTAGCCCGAAAAGGAAAAAAGAAAAGAGGAAAGGACACACAAAAAAAAAGAGTTCCCCCTTTCTTTCTTTTTTTTTCCGATAGTCATTTTCAAATAATTCAAACGTTTTGCTTTTCTGTAGTAATTTTCTTCAAAAATTCCTGGGCTTCATCAAGATTAGCAAACATATGGAACTTCCCTTGGACCAGAACCCGCAGCTTTGATTGTTGAGCGATGGCCGCCTGTGCCCCTTGTGCCTTGAACAGGTGGAGAAGGTTAACAAATTCTTTTGGTCGCCGAGCCGCTGTTGCACTCATATTGGAGAAGATGCGGCAACTAGGAACTTCCTGAGAGGAGAATTGCTTCTTTTGAATAGCCCTGGTCAATATCTGTTCCTTCACTCGGTAGTCCGTGAAGTTAACTAAGATAGTTCTAGGCAACAGAGAGTTCGGGAATGGCTGAGCTGGGACTCTATGTGCTTGTGTTATCGTAAGATCACCGGAAAACTCAGGCATCACATTCTCCTTGATAAAAGACTCAACCCACTGGAGCATATGTGATCTCCCACAGCCCTCTGGGACCCCAACTAGCCGCAAGTTTGTGCATCGAGAATGGTTTTCCAGCTCTTCTAACTTTGTTTCCAACAGATTTTTCTGTTTTTTCTCTAATGAGGTCTGATGCTGCATTGAGGTCATCTGATCTTCCAGGGACGAAATCCTTGATTCGGCCTCTTGGAGTCTTGCTGGATAAGAGCCGACTGCTTCTTCGATTTTTGATAAACGTGAATGTAAAGCTGCTATCTCATTTGCTTGCGTTACCTTCATTTCCCTTATCTCTTCAAGAATCATATTTAACATAGCTTTGATATCCAATTGGAAGCTTGTCCCAGCCTCTGATGGCTGATCCCCAAACTGATCTTCCAGCCCTACCCGTAGTTGTTGACCTGTTGTCACATTTTTTTTCCACCACAGTCGATAACGATGGAGTCTCTAGTGGACTATGGAGTAGAGGAGGGTCTTGGATGGCTAAGGGAGGGCTAGGTTGGATGTGCTCACAGTGATCTTGTTCTGAGGTTAAGTTTGAAGAGGGTAGTGGGGGCAGTTTGGATTTTGAAAACAGCGGGAATTTCTTGACCCCCCTTTGAGACGTACAAAGATTTCCCTGAGTGATCTCATGATTCAACAGTTCGTCTTGACTCACTGCTGCTAAACTGACCACCGGGATTGCCCATACCAATACTGGGCCAGATGGTACACTGTCACGTTCTTCAGACAGTCGATTGATAGTTTTATCTCTCTGGTTGTGACTTACATCCTTTTCCTGGTTGGAATCCTCCTGACTCCTCACTCCATGTTCCAGGGGCTCATCTTCAGAGGTCATCGGACTGGCAGTCGGAACTGACCCACGGCGAGGCTTCAGCAGACGTTGTGGAAACGGTCTTCAACTGAGTTGTACGGGTTTTGGATTTGAGCGTCACATTTGAGTCGACATGCGCCATTACATTGGTAATTTTTAAGTTCTTCCCCATCCCAGCAGTAGAGCTTCAAACAGCTGCTAAAAAAAAAACCAGACTTATGTAGTCAAGAGATGGGGATGGGGATGTGTATTCCTTTGAGACCGTAACACTTCCGACCTTCTACAGAGCAGAGCCCTGTGCAGTCTAGCCCCTGGTCAAGTACCTGGTCAATAGAGTCCCAGCTTACTCCGAGGGTACTCCCTGGGGGCCTTTACCCCGCAAGCCCCAGGACAATTCCACTAATGCAGCCAAACAAAAAAAAAAAAAAATCCCCCTACTCAGCTTGCTTTTGCTTGCTTTTTTGCTGGGAGCTGCAGCTTATTTCTTGTTTCTCATTAATCCTTCACTGTGTTTGCCCCCTCCTCCTCCTCCAAGCCTCCATTGCCACCTATCCTCTCAAACAGCCTTCAACAGCCTGTCTTTTCACTTTTCCTACTCGCCTCTACTGCGCTATAGTGCCGCTCTCCACCATCGGAAAAAAGTTCACCTTCAGCCACGTTACCCAGCCGCGACACTGCCTACGCTCTACTCCAGAGCCCAACAAGCGCCAAGCGCCAAGCCAACGCCACAGGGGAGAAGAACCCCTGAGTCGCTGCCACCACAATCATCCACAATCGTCAGCGTCCGGCGTCCGGCAAAGCCTCCCTCCTGGGAGCGGAAACAGGCAAGCACACAAGGGAGCGAAGCCTCCAGCAGCCACGCAGTGAACCTCAGTCAGTGCAGTGCAGCTCGGCAGCTCGGCGGTCAGCAGTCAGCCATTACCGAGGGCAAGGGCGGGGCAGTGATCACCTGGGACTACGTGCGGGTGGGATATGCCGTAGCCTCCATCCCCCAAGAGAAAAAAGGTATGCAAATTGTTTGTTATGAGATATTTGCCATTGTGTTGGTGATATACTGGCAATCATGTGTTTTGTTGCTTCTGTGTTATATGACACAGGGGTGAGCACCAATTATTACTTTCAGACGAGGGTACAAATGTTGATCATTTTCACATCAAAGGAACTACTTATTCAAATGACTCATTCCAAATAGCAATTATTTGTCCTCGTGAATAACTGATTAAAAAAAACAACTTTAAGCTCATTTACTAAGACTAACGTGCATACTTACCTAAAAACTGCTATGAATTCTTTCATAAAGGTATGCACGTTTAAAAAATGTCTCGTAGGTCTATGTTTGTTTTAGAAGCTACTATTTGTATGCAAGTCACGTCTTCTAGAAAAGTAATAACATGGTCCATAATATTCCCTTTTCAACTTAAAAAACACCCCATTACTGGGTGAAAAACTATGTTTAGAGTTTCTTTTTCACTGAGGACCCAGTATTGTGCTATGTAAGAACAGCATTTTCTGACATTTCTAAGTGTTTAATAAGCAGCAAAAAACAATGTTCTGAAGGGCATTTCTCAATTCTGTTGCTTATTTTACATCTACAATTTTGGGAAAATTTAGTTGGGAAAAACAATTTACAAAGCGTATTGTTTTCACAGTAGATAGGCCTGGTGTGATCTAAAGGTAGGGGGCACATTGTGAAACAATAAAGAGTACGAATTGAAGTTATCTTTTCAACCTTAATTAGTAATGTTGGAAATGTAGGTACAGGGACAGAAAAATTGTCATTCATGGTTTAAGAAAAATAGGACTGTGAAATGTTTGGGAAGCCAAGCACTAGCATGCTTTGAATATTCTCTATATAGTCACAATGTTGTAAAATAGTTGTCCAGACCTTCCATGCTGAATACCAAACATTAGACATTTGGTCACTTCGAACTTAATAGAACAAGCATTTGCAATGCAATCGGTCTTGTCTTTGGGACCTTATATGTATTTAGCTATGCAGCACATTAGCTTGGGCAATGAAACATCTACTGTTCTTTAACATGAAGGGAAAGTAAGCACCAAACTGCATGACACGCCAGGTATGGGAACACATGGAGAGAAATATTGCCTTTCAGCGGGAAATGGTATAGTCCAAAGCTCTGTTTTTAATATAAAATCAGGGCCTTCGGTGGTCATATCACTGAAAATACAAGATTTGAAAAAAATATTATAGTCTACGGGTGCTCGTGGAAGACAATTTCTATGGACTAGAATCTAGCGAATGCTAAAGTGATTCTGGTATTTTACTGACCTCTGCTGGTCGTTTTCTATCAATAAAGTTAAATAGAGGCAGTTGCCAGAAAAATTAAAAAAGAAAGTCCCTCAGCAGAAAGCAATTCTGGTATTTTACTGACCTCTACTGGTCCTTTTCTATTAAGACAGTTAAATAGAGGCAGTTGAACAGAAAAAAATGTCCCTAAGCGGCAGCAGACAAGTCCTAGGGCTGATCTCCAGAGTCCACAAAGTACATACACAGATAATGATATACTAATATATAAGTATATACTAAAGTATATACAAGAGGTCTCGAATGCTCGACCTAAAAGGGGTGGGTGTAGTGCTTTTTCCTACTGTCTAGAATTGAGTGCTGCTGTAAAGTTAAAGGGCACTGCAACTCGATAGAAAAGTAGACACTACTGATATAGAGTTTTCTGGGCCCACTTGCTTACCATTGGTCCTCTGATGGACCTATTTTTCGCCCGACTGAGAGATGATGGGAGCTAACATTGACATCAATTAAATTCAATTAACAGTGCAACCCATTTGGCTACAGAACGAGGACCAGGAACAGGTAGCTAGGGTTCAGAAGGTTTATTACAACATCAAATCAAGTTAAGACACAAGACTCTTAAAACCATGCTATTGAAATACAAAATAGTCACAGGCAGTTCTAGTCTGCGGAAGAAATTAAGGGGGACCAATATAAGGCAAACAAGCAATTCAGTCACAGCAAGACAAAAGATCAAAAGCAATATTTGGTGCTCAGAAAAGAGTCTCAAGTTTTGTTGTCTATGCATGGACAAATCACCTAAAGTAGAGTTCCAGCTAAAGAGATGGCTCTAAAAGTCTAAAGAGTCTCAAAATCATGTATTTCCATAAAGGAAATTAAAACAAGGAAAGGGAAAAATATGTAGGGAAGGTGTCAGCATTTCAGAAGCTTGGTCAAGAGTCTTCTATGGGTCAGAGAGTAAGTATTAGCCCAAGCCACACTTATGAAAGAATCAAAGAAAGCATAAAGGTCTAAACCTCTCAAAGTCCAAAGGAATTTGCGGCAAGGGAACCTGAAGGGATCAGAGAAGCATCTGTCAAGATCGAAAGGGGCATCCGAATCTCCAACAGTGTGAACACTAAATTAGAGCAGACAAAGTCCTCTCGGTAACACCCCCTTTGTACACATCATCAAGGCTCCATTGTTCTCGTCCAATTCTCATGTTGCAGACTGCAACAACTTCTAAATAGCTCACACTGAACATGGGAACGACATGTCTTTCTCACACATAGGTTAGATCGCAACATTGCTGAGTAGGCCTTCCAGTTAATGCTCTCGTTCCTCATGTTCTTTCATCAAGGTCTTCTTATCGAGCGATCTCTCCTCTATCACTAGTACAGTAATGTATCTATTCTACAACTAAAAATGCATATGAATACCGGCAAGAAATGTCATATCAGCAGAACATGGAAACAGTATTTATGCAGCAGGATGAAATACGGGCCTACTGAAGACAACTTAAAGCATTTACTCAATGGTGCACAACTAATATGCATGTGCACATTTAAACACAAATGAATCTAAGTTTCTCGAACATTAAATTGACATTAAATGTAATATTCATTAAATCTTTAAAATAATCATATGTAAGTATGGATATGAACTAAATTGAAATCAAATATATGAAATATTAAGGTACAAATTACATAAACGTTTTACTGTTTTAAGTGAAATCACATTCTACATATATCTGGATGGTTTCTATTTAGTTTGCAAATCAATAAATGTCATTTGACGTATTAAAGCACACATTCTGAAAGTCGAATTTCATCTTTATAGTAAGTACATTATGTGCTAAGTAAGGACGGTTTATTTCATCAAGAGTTTAAATGAAATCTCAATCAATTAGGGTAAAACACATAGTGCAAGTAAATTCCATATTCCTGCAGTGAATGCACTCTTTAATAATATTGTAAAGTGCATAATTTACATTAATTGTAGACCACACAAGAAACATGTGCTAAGTGCACGTTCATATCATGCATCTCTTAAGTACTTCACCACTGGCGGATCTTCTAGTGTCTTTAGCACTGCGCTATAAACACTTATTAGTGTTAGGTGATTTTAATTTGCACTTTGATGGCAAAGCTTGTAGTATGGGTAACTCTGATTGAGGATCTGGAGACATTGCAATTTACACACTTAGTTTACGGTCCCACTCATTGGATAGGGCACACTCTGGTCCCGATTTTTTCAAACTCTGCCTCTATTACTGTGAAAAATCCAATTCCGGTCATCTGGTTGGATCATTTTATCATACCTTTACAGGCATTTCTATCAAAGCCTGCTACTGTGTTTAAAGGAACTACATCCTGAGTCTCTTACGAATGCACGGGTGGGAGGCGAAGATGTGGATACAGTCAACTCTGGTATTGGATAATTGCAGCCCTGGATTGAGTGGTGCGTATGACACGTGCACTATCAACTGTGGAATGGTTTAACAATGAGTTGGCACTCTTGAAGAAGTCTTGTAAATGCCTGGACCAATTATGGTTGAATGAGTATAGCGCCAAAAGTAAGGTAAAGTATAAAGCTGTGCTTAACACTACCATAAGCATATACACAACACACACAGAGCATTTTACGCTCAGAAAGTTGAGATCCCCACAAATTCTTCAAGAGACCTTTCATCTATAGTTAGTTCTTTGGAACAGGTGGCGGTTTGCAATATCCCTTCAGTCCGAGTTTTAATGAGATTGTGCATTTCTTTGCGAACAAAGTGTCTAAAATCTATGACTCCTTTCCTCAGGAAGTCAGGGACTTCAATTTTTCTGATGCTCACTTTGATGTCTTTCCCTTTTGGAATGGTCTTCTTAGTTTCAATTTTCCTTCTCGGGATGAGCTTGGGGGAATTTGGGTAAAGTTAATTCAGGATCCCCTATGGACCCGGCCCCCTCTAAAATCCTAGTTCAGAGAATGGAAACAATGCTGCTTCACCGGAGCAATCTGATTTCCATGTCTTTTTATCTGTGCCAAGTGCCTTTGAAATGGAAGCACGCTATTGTTGTGCCCCTTTTTAAAAAAAACTCCTTAAATCCTTCGCAGCAGGAAAATTTGAGACCAATTTCACTGCTGCCCTTTTTTGCAAACATGGAGGACAAGCTTGTCAACTGCCAACTAATTAAGATCATAAAGGCCAAGAACCTGCTAGACCTGTCTCAGTCAGGCTTCCGGGCATATCATTCCACAGAGTCAGCTTTACTGCCGGCTTCTGAATCTCTTAGAGATTGTGCTGATGGAGGACAGACATCATTGCTAATAATGTTGGATCTGAGTGCGGCATTCAACACTGTGTCTTATGGCTTCCTCTTACATCAGATTGGGCACTGTGGTGTCGGGGGCCATGCTCTGAAGTAGCTGGCCTCCTTCCTGCAAGGCGGCACCTTCCAAGTAGTCCAAAAGCCCTTCTCCTTGGATCTGTTGCCTCTGTCACAAGGGGTGCCTCAGGGCTCCACGTTGAGTCCTACGTTATTCAATCTATATATGTGTCCCCTGGCAGAGATCATCAAGCAACACAATGTGACCCTTGTTTCTTATGCCGATGATACACAACTTATTGTCACTCTATCCCAGGAGGTAGGAGGTGAGGCTTCCCAGTTTAAGCTGTGTCTGACGGAGGCGATTGGATGACCAGCAGCTGCCTCAGACTTAATGTCAATAAAACCGAGGTCCTCATTGCTCCCTCTATCTGTACGTCAGCGTAGTGGCCTGATGCATTGGGCCCTGTCCCAGCTCCTAAGAAAAAGGATCAGAACTTGGGATTCTGATTTGATCGTAAATTGTCTTCTGAACATCAGATAGTTTGAGTTGTAGGGAAATGTTTCAACATCCTTAAAATGCTAAGTAAGATTATGGACCTCCTACCTTTAACTGCTACGTAAACTATTGTGCAGGCATTGGTGATCGCGCAGTTAGAATACTAACTAATGTCCTCTACTTGGGGGCAACTAAGGGCAGACTGCAGAAATTGCAGAAGGTTCAAAATGCGGAGGCAGGCATAGTGTTAAATTTACCTAGATGTGCACCCTCAGGTCCAGATCTTGCCACCTTGCTTTGGCTGCCACTCAGTAAGAGAACTTCATTTAAAGCCATGGCTTCTGTCATAGAATTTTCAATGGCAGGGGCCCACAATATTTTGACTCACTTATGCAATAATAAGAGCCGCAGTCCCAGGCCAATATGGTAGTGGTTACTTGGGTGAAAAAGCCAGGATGGGGGGTTGCTCTTTTGGTTTTCTAGTGGCAAAGATATGGAATTCTCTGCCTCTACCGCTGAGGATGGAACCTTCTGAAAAAGTCTTCAGTAAGAGGCTTAAAACATGGCTTTTCCAATCTGCTCTGGAACAAGTTCATATTGGGTAAGATAGTGTGGTTGACGTTTTCAGGCCTCGCAACTGTTAATAGGTGAGGATTGTTTGGTTGCAGGCTTCTGGGCTTTACACTAGCTTGGGGACATGCCTTTGGGCGTAACTAGGCACTATATAAATCAGATTATTATTATTAATATTATGTGTGATGGATTAGTGAGGTATAAGGGGTCAGCAATCTTGTTCTGCACCACTACATAGATGTATGTTCAGAAGAGTATACCTATCACAATGTGCTGGTACATGCTAGAACACTAGCACAAATGAAAACAGGTAACTACACAGAATAATGTAGAGTCAACATAAGAAGACTTACAGATGAGGAGAAAACTCACACACAGACAAGCAAATTGAGACATGTTTGCTCTACATAAGCACATGACAAGACCTTACATGTGAATTTTCATTAGAAAACAAAGAGCTGCACTGCAAAAATATTTTCAGAGTTGACCTTGGAAGGACGTTTCTTTTTTCAAGAGGTCTCACTCCTCAAGCATTTTGGTAGTCATGTAAGCAGCAGTTAAAAAACAGTCTTCCTCCTCAACATTCTTGTGAATAACCCTGGGAGGAGCTCACAGAGTTACACTCCATGGAATTCCACGGAGTTGCCGAAAAACTCAGTCAAATTCCACGGACTTCCGTGTGCAAACGGAGTATTGCTCAGCATCCCTTGTCATTGTCTGTCTGGGCTCTAAGTTTCCCCTTTCCCCCCGAGGCTGCCTCATGCTCTCTTCCCCTAAGTCCCGGTATCCCTGGTACTCGCATTTGGCTGACCAGCTTCTGTCTAAAGGCCGAGCTGCGCCAGTCGGTTTCACATCCATTTTCCACCCCCACAGCACCTACAGCTCGCATGAGTCTCACAACTGTGTGCCCCACACCAGAAGTCAAAGCAGACAAGGAGGAGACAGAGGAATGCTGGGAGGGAGCGAGAGTCAGAAAGACACCTGGGTCATGCTAGGAAAATGAGTACTGTTGCTGCTCAGCTGAGAGACGTCCAAGAAGTATTTGCTGGAGGGATCCAGGATCGGATGTATAGGCAGAGAGTGAGTGATTTTACCCAATGAAAGGAGGACTGGAGTATATATTTTTGCCTCAGACAGCAGATGCTGTGATCAGGCGAGACTGCAGCATTTTTAATCCATCTCACATCAACCGCCGTCACCTCGTGAATATCAAGTCCCTCTCACTACCCGGCCATGGATCGCCCTCAAGAGCACGCACCCGCTGAGCACGTGCACAGGATGGATGGCACCAACAACTCACAAGGATACCCTGAAAGGACAATCTCCATACTGACAGGTGAGCTAATGCCCCTCTGCGCAACTCTCAGTGCCAACCTCTCACCTGCCCATGCACAGACATCCAGCACAGCGGTGCATCACACACCTAACCTTAGTGGGAAACATATTGTGCTAAGTGCAAGTGTCCAACTATTAAGCACATAAACTGGAGGATAAGTTGATCGCCATTCGCCTGGTTCTTACCATCCTGTCTGCCTGTTTTGTACATGGCAAGTGTGAATAACTAGGGGTGGGTGCCATTAAACTCCACTATGCAGTGGAGGAGGAGTTTTGCCGAACTACGTGCACCAAGCTGAGTGCGGAGTGACAAAAACTCCACAGACTCTGCCGGATAAGTGGAGTTTCCCGCCCACCCTTGTTTGTGGGGCTTCTCACTTCTCACGGGACCATCAGTGTAGAATAGCAGGAACAGTATCAGTGAGAAGTAAAATGCATTTTAGTTTTCAAACAGTAATTATTGGCAATTCAAAACAAAGAGGAGTGTACTGGTTATTTTCTATCTTTTGTGAAGGAGCAGCAGTCTCAAAGTGGCAACTACACTTCACAGTGGAGGTGAAGTAATAACATCTTCCTGCAATACCCTGGCCTGAGGCAACACAGATTCTTTGAGACCATTAATGACCTGCTGTCGTCACAAAATGATCTCAAATCAGAAGTCCTTATTTGTGTTTCATACTCAAGTCAAATGACAAACTGCACTGCATTCATCCAGAACCAATGCTAAACATTCCAAAATTGTATATTAAAGATACAATACAATGCAGGATTCATAAATACACAGAAGATCCAATATCACACAGATGCACACATACGCACACACTATTAGAAAGAGATATCACAGCTCCAAAGGATAGCCATTTCATCCGGTCCCATTGAAGTTGGAGAAACCTTAAATGTGTTGACAGAGATTGCTCCAATGTAGAGATGGTTACCAAATGTCTCCACAGATCAATGGTTTTTGCATAATAGTAGACCCCCTCTTTAGCAATTTGCTGTGTAATCACAGTAATACCACATTAAGATTGAAAATACACCCCCAGTATAATGTGCTGCTGTGTAACACAACATCCTATTGATTACTATATATAATGTTTTTATATTAGCACTTTAGCACAAGACAGGTGGTCTGGTCCTTGTATTTTGAAAATGTGAATGCATCAGAGTTTTATAAATGTATGTTTCAGGTAAGGATTACTAATTTTGAGGGGACGACCCCTTCCAACTCAATAAGCCTTCTAAAATTAGAATCTCTGCTCAATCAGTGGTAGCTATGGCATAAGCAGAAGACAATCCCTAAAGAAATGTGTGTTAAGTTACAGCAATAGCAAAAAAAATCAAAATAAAGAACGCAGCACAATAAAATTCCTGAACCAATTAAAAAAAATAAAGAAAAATTTAATGAGCAAAAAGCAGACCAAGATCATTGTAACAGATTAAGCGGGACCAGAGGTATGAATGTTTAAAGTTTTAGGACAAAAATTGCCAAGAAACTGTAAAGCAGCAGTCAAAAACAAAGGTTCTTAATTAACTGGGACCATCCTAGAAGGTTATTCTGTCTTTTTATTAATGGACTTATTGACCACCTCAGACAAATCAAGGACAATGATGCCCCCAAGTTAGCCTCTGGCAAGGTACCAGCGCTAATGTTCGCTGATGATACCCTGTTACTTTCAAAAACTTCAATGGGTATCCAGCGCGTTCTTGATGGCTTTACAAATTTTTGTAAAGCGCGTGGGTTGGAAATCAACTTGGAAAAAACTAAATATATGGTTTTTAACCCACCCAATTCGACCCGCCCAAATCCCTCATTACACGAGACACCTCTAGAGAGAGTGACGATCTTTGAGTATTTGGGTGTGACCCTGTCAGAGAAGTTCGAATGGGGGCCGCAGGTGGCCAAAGCGAAACTTAGGCTAATTCAGACAGTGGGAGGTATGATGAAACTACATAGATCCTCGACCTATAAACCAGCGGCCCCTGTGGTGGAAATCTACAAAGTACAAGCAAGGAGCGCCACATTATATGGGGCGGAGCTCTGGGGGCACGCTGTTGTTACTAATTTGAAGATGGTCGAGAATAATTTTATGAGGCAGCTAATAGGCCTACCCTGTAGTACCCCCCTTATTCCCCTCAAGATGGACTTGGGTATTAGGCCCATAGATGAAGGAATTGCCCTGAGACCCATTACATACTGGAGACGACTATGGGTGACTCCGGAATTGTCAGTCTTGAGGGACGAGTTGAAAGAGCTTTTATCTAACTGTGCTACCCATAAAATTCCGTGGCTCTGCCACATAAGGGAATCTGCCCTCAAGCTAGGTAGAGTGGATCTGTGGAGGACTCCTGAGGTAGTGTGTGTCAGGGTCTCCAGGTTGGAGTTAGTTAACCACTTCAGAAAGACCAACCTGTTGGCTATACACGAAAGTTCCTCTCGTGGTCGCCTAACCACAGAGTTCCTGCAAATTAAAGATCTATACAGCAAGGAAAATTTCCTGGACTTCATCTACCCCCATGGCTAGAAAATTGTATATGCAATTGCGAATAGGGACTTTACCATTACAAGCATACACTAGCAAATGGGGTAAAGAGTACTCGGGTGAATGTCCTGCTTGCAAGTACAAAGAAGAGACTGACCTACATGTAGTGCTATTTTGTCCAGCTTACTTGCCAGCGTGCAAGTATTGGTTAGTCCAAGTATGCAAGAATTTAGGTTTTGTCCGCTGTGTAGAAGCGTTTAGAGTCCTAAAGTATGACACCCATCCACCAATTGTTTTCGCTGTATCGCGTTTTTTAAACTCCATGTGGCACACTCGGCGGGCCTTTTTAAAGTAGCCTCCCCCTGGGGAATCAGTGTGTTTGACTTATACAGACAGAGTAAATGTGTAGTTGAGCCTAGGGGATTATTATTTCTGTTTATATCTTTTTTTTAATCTTGTAAATAATCCTTTTTTTAAGATCGCAGTTTAGTATGCGAGGGTTGTTTTTATTGTGTTTTTAAGGTCTGAAAAATATCTTGCACAATTTCATACCCCTAGCGAGATCTGCATTTACTGTTGTGTAAGTTGACACCTCTGTGTAAAAAAGATAGTTATGAGCTGTTGAATTTTTTATCTCATGTGTTATGTTTTATTGTAAACTGTGCTTTTATGGCCCGTGAGGCCGAAATAAAGTTAATGAATGGAATGGAATGGATTTCAGGCCATCTGCAATAGAATGGAGGTTGGATAAGACAAGTGGTTTGTTCCGGTGGCTGATGGACCACCGTAGCACTGGTGATCCGATTGCCCTTTTACGAATTTGGCAGTTGGACCGTGAAAGGACGCTACAACTGCGGGGGATCCGTGATTGCTCAGCAGTGTGAGACAGCAATTTGCTTGGCGGGGCAGCTGTGGCACCACCAAGCATATTACGAGTTTCCTGCCTGGCTCATTTTTCATGGCGGTGTGCCAGCAATTAATAGTGCAGCAGTGAGGAAACAAAGAGGGCCCCCTGTTGCCTCAGGGCCATGGGATGCATGCAGGGGGGCACATGCTGTGCCCCACTGTCTGCATGCATCCCCTTTCCTGCACAAGCTTTGGTGCTTCCTTTGCGGTGCCTTTTTGATAGGCACCACCATGGGAAAGCCAAAGGACTGCCCGCCAGACCACGAGATAACTTGTAATCTGGCGGGTGGCTGAGGTGAGGTTTGATGGAGGTGTGCCGCCCAGCTCCCACACTGCCAAACTTATAATCAGGCCCTAAGTCTCTGCATTGAAAATCAAAATCTTCCAGCAGGGCAAGGTCCGAGACTGTGGCTGGTGAGGGTTCCGCAAAGTCAGATATTTCACAGTCGAACTCCTGCTGAGCTATTGATTTTCACACCAAAAGCTCAGAGAGGGACACACCTGAAATTTGTAGCTGTGAAAGTCTTTTTTATTTTTAGATAGACTTGCTACCTTGCCCCGGTCCAAGCTTTTTCCTTTGGACTCTTTCACTTTTTTGGAAGTCTAAATCCTTCAGTGGGGCAAAGCCAGAGGCCTTATATGAACAGGGTAAGGCAAGATACCTTTGCTGCAAGGTGATACCTATCAGTATAGCAAAAATCTCTCAGTGGGATGAAGATGGCTTTACTGTCCGCCTTGGGTGGGACCTCCTTGTGCAAGTCTTAGCTCCTTATTTTGGTCCTCTGGTGATGAAATGAAAATAATTACTCACCTTTTTCCAAGTACTTGAACACCCTTGAATCCTCTTCTTTCAGTGGGAGTCAGGACTCATGAGTCTTCTTCCAGCATAGCCTTCCTTTTTAGTGCATGCTTTCTGGTATCCAGGAGTGTTCTGAGAAGGTGGATGTTGAGGTTCCAGATTTATCCTGTGCAGTAGACAGGGAGGGGAGACATTTCACAACCCAATTATTTTCTCACAGCCCCTAGCTCCATACACAACAATTCCTCTTTGCTTTACTGTAAAATTACCCAGAATCCCCTTTTTCAATATGTTCAAACCGATTTGCCACCAGGCAGGCCTCCCTTCTGCTCATTAGTCATTCCCCCCTTTTAGGTGAGTTTTCTCTGTTTTGACAGGGTTAAAACTATTGCTCTTCTCTAATGTGACCAGAGTCTGGCTGTTTTGAAAGGTCTGGGGAATGAATAGGAGAAGCCCTCCTTGGAATCTACAAGTCAAAAAGGTAGCACACCGAAACGCTATTGCACATCACTGGAGCAAGTCATTCCAGGAGGAGATTTGAGCTGGAGGCTAGCATAACTCTTGTGGTATTGTATCTACTATACTTTGGAGCGACTTCTTCCCTTCAGACATATGCAAATAAAACATTTCTGAGCTCTGATTCCACTGAACAGCAGTGAATTCTCAATATATTTCTTAGGGCTTCAACTTATTTTATCATTTCTCAGCAATCCTATACTGACTTCCAGCTAACTATCATGCCTTCCCCTCCCTTTTCTCTATAGTGGTATATAATCCCAGCTTTGTAACATTAGTCTTTCAAAATTGGTAATTAATTCTCAATTGGCTGGGTAAAGTATAAATTAGGAAAGACATCATACCTTTTTAACCAAATGAGATCTTTGAAATGTATTTTCATATTTGAATTGTGTAACTAAGAACAACTGTTATTCAGCGTCAAGATGCCTATGGGTAAATGTGCGCTTTACAAATACACGTTATGTTATGCATATTTGAGAACCTTGACCCAAATTGAATAATTATTTTAAAAATAATTGAAATATCTTCCACCAAGTATGAGAGAATATTTTAGGATAAATATACATTTTTGGGGGTGGTCCAGCCACTAGCAAGACCTTTCATGTGTATTGACGTCACACACAGGGCACATAAGTTGTATTTATCTGTGTGGGACCATATTCTGTTCCAAAGCCACAAACCTTAACACATAGGTAACGAGATATGACAAGAAGCACTCTACAAATCTACTGATTGATTGACTGTGCTTCCTACAGCTATCTTATATTGCACCAATTCTTGATATTTGACATTCCTTTTAGATGGATGACTCAAGACAATGTCAGATGTGTTCATTGTGAAGATGTCCTGCATTAGCCACATACTGCATAACAAATTAAAAAGCTAATGGAATCATCGGAGCACTACTCCCATATCAGGGTATTCCCCATTTGCCTCTGTACTAGTCTATGTTCAATAATAATTTTATTAGATGTCGTTCTATATGCCACAGCACTGTTAAATATGTCAGGAAACTGCTCACTGTGCCAGGGTGCTAAGACAACCTTAGGATGTTTCTCAATATGCCAGGTTTGAGCAATATGACACCATAATATTAAATCAACAAGAAATCAGGCTAATAATATGCCCACATGTAATCAACATGCCATGAAACTGTTAAATATTCCTGCTGCAATTATATCATGGTGCTGCATGCTTTGTCACTGACTAATATTGCTGGGGCACCTCTCGATATACTAGGGGTTCTGATCGGTATATCAAAGTGCTTTTAATGCACTATGGGGGATATTCTCAAGAACGTGCGATAAACATCGCCAAAATAGGCTAACGCAATTTTTCATATCGCGGGAAAATAACTCTGTGTCAATGTCGTATTCTCAACACGGCGGTAACATGCGATAGTTTCCCGATAACGCCTCAAATGTCCGCGATACAACTTCCGCGATGGCTATAAAAGAGGAACCCCGAACTTGAAAAAAGTTGCGATGGGCCCAACCGCGATAGAAAAATCGGTGACAAGAAGCGCCAGGCTTGCAATTCCCACGTCAGGCGGGAAAAATCACCATAAAAGCTGCAAATAAAAAAATAAAAAAAACATAACAACTGCGAAGCACAATGGAGGTAGCCGGAGCAAGTACAGAGGACAACCCGAACCCCACAAGCCCCATGGAGGACCAGCCTGGGACCTCGGGGTCAGGGAAGGGCAAGGAGAAGAAGAGGAAGACACGGTTCAGTCGGCAGAAAAACAGGATCCTGATAACGGAGGTGGTAGAACACCATCAACAACTGTTCGTCAACTCCACTGTGTCATTGGCAACTAAAAATACAATATGGCAGTCCATCCTGGACAAGGTGAATGCAGTCGGAGTGCTGAGGAGGACAATGGAAGAGCTCAAGAGGCGCTGGAATGATGTGAAGCGCAAAACCAAGCTGAAACTCGCAGCCAACCTGAAAGCAGCAATGCAGACTGGAGGTGAGAGTCCAGCGACACACCAGAAGCTGGATGAGATGGAGGAAATGGTGACCCGAGTCATCATTGGGGAGACGGTGGCAGGAGTTGGGGGACCGGACACTGCACAACATGACCTGACCCAACAGCAACAGGGTGAGTAACGACCAGGGACTGGGGGGACGGGTGAGATGGGCACAATGGCACCCATGCACAATTAAGTATAGCACATCTGCGGACAAACCATGCCCAAGAGTCACAACTCCGACCAAGAGCCCAAGTTACCCAAGTCTGCAACATCTCAGCACTGTATAAGCACAGAAGTGAAAGGCACACCGCCTGAAAGGGATAAGGGCCAGCCAAATCAGGGCTGAAGGGGCAACACACCCACAATGCAGCACACACACATAAGAATCAGAGCACCTCAACATTGACAACAATGTGGTACAAACTGCAACACTTTCCCAACAGAACAGAGGACACAACTGCCGCCGCTTGTGTGTAGAAAATGGCCATTCGCATTTGGCATAGCAGGAAACTGTGAGATGACAATGTACAAGTACAACCTCACATCCCTGATGGTGTAGAAATGTCAATTGTCCCGCATCACATAGGCATCCCTCACAAACAGTCACAATGTACATTGTCAGGCAGTCTGTAAGTAAACTTGTCCAATGCGTCAACATACATGTGAACACAATGACAATCTGCATCTCCCCTTCACATTGCAGAGGGAGAATCAACACCTCCTGCAGAGCAGACACAACAACTGAGCACTGATGATGAAGAGGACCTCCCCAACATCAACACCGATGCCCTCAAACAGCGCATGGACAGCTTCGGCACCCCACCTCCAGGAGCAGTGCAGCCCAGCTGCATCGAGGAGACCCCACCCCTGCACAGACCACACAGCAGGAAGCACCCACCACCACGGCTGTCTCCCAGGACCCCCACGACCAACACATGACATTACAACGCCGTGTGTTAGGGTGCCAGGAGAAGATGGCTGATCAGCTGCGGGTGGGGTTCGACCTCATGGCAGCCAAACTAGATGCCATACGTGGGTGTCTACGTCCCATCAGGACCACTTACAGTCCCCAACGGACACCCACTGTCTGCTCCATGCCCTCCTGACATCGCTGGAGTCATGACTCTGAGCCAAGAACAACTGTCTAGTCATAGTGGCTCCAGCGATGACAGCTGGGAGTTGGGACACATGCAGAGGATCATGGAGAACATGGAGCGGATGCAGGTGGAAAGAATGTTTGCCACGGCTGCACACCAGCGAGATGTAGCTGTGATCTTCCATGCCCTGCAGATCCTCGTCATGGCATTGCCGTCACAAGGCCTGGCGCGGATGAGTGCTGCTGCTACTACTCCATCCACATCTCCACCCCCTGAAGTGTCAGTGCCACACAGTGCGGCAGACATTCCACCTCCGGCCCCTGATGTGTCAGTGCCACACAGTGATGCAGACTATACACCACCACCCACATGTGAGGCACCTGACACATCAGAGGACGAAGATGAAGATGAATCTGGCTCTGTGGTAAGAATGAAGTGGTAGCATTCATCTCCGCCATATGGCCTGTTTCAGCTTGGTTCTGCCCTCTCCATCATGCCCTGGAATAACACCTTCCACTGTCCCCCTATACACTCAGCGACACTCACCTTGGACCTCGACATGGACTGTCATATTTTGATTGGTTGCCAATGACACAGCAATCACACTGCGGACTGAAGTTTCCCTCTTCTGATGAACTTGCCAATCCCTAATGGACTCTGGCTGGCCCTCCACGGGGCAACAATGTAAAGTGCTCCAGCTTCAACACTCCACTGAATGCGAATAAAACATTCTAATTCACACAGATGTGTTGTGTCTATGAGTAATCAAGTATGAAAGTATGGATGAATGTAGGGACAGTGATTCCACAAAAAGGTACTCCCTGGGTAATGCTATCAATGTGCATGTATGGCCGTGACCCATATAGGCAGTGAGACACACATTGTCATTCAAATCAACACTCATCACAGTTGAATACAAGTGAAGGTGCGTAGACTTTATTTGCATATGGGTGTCAGTATGGGCAATATAAGTGCCACAACATACAGACCAATGCAGCAGTATGTCAGGATGAGGAACGTTGCCAAGCGCTGCTGTCCACTCCGGGGGAGTGCCTCACCTTTCACAGGTGTGTGTTAACCTGCGTTGTTGTCCGCTCATGTTTTCGGAGTCCAGGCGAATGCAGCCATGGCCACTGTTGTCGTGGGACATGTGACCAGATCTCCAAGATGCAACAAGGTGTTGGGACATGTACAATGGGTTCCAATCTGTTGTGGCTGCAGGTACGTAGTTACTCGTCCATGAAAGCGATTGCAGCTTCGTAGGCTATCATTTCCAACATGAGCTCGTTGTCAATTTCATCAAACAGGGCGGCGAGGCAATCCATTAGCAGGTCCGGACAGATGTGCTGCGTCCACCCCCTTTCACCAATTAGCACTACAGCCCAATATGGGAGCGGTTCAATGTGGACACTGCACACGAGGAGTTGTGCAATCTCCCAGGTCCAGCTGCCAGCATGTATGCCAAGTATCAAGGCATCCCATAAACGGGTATCACAGTGACACTCCTGGTCGTGGGCCAACAGGGGGCACACACACATGTCAAAATCCAGTTCAGCCACCGTACTGTTGGATAGGCAGACATCCATGGACCACTCGAATATGCACGATCGACAATGCAACACATGCTGAACGCAGGTGACGTTGGCAAGGCGGAAGCTTAGCTGGTAACTGATCCTCAGCACTGCCAATGGCAGTGCCCCCAGTAAATGCAGCATACGTGCACAGTACAGTTCCACCTGACAGGGCTTGTGCATGTGTCCGGGATGTTCTGCCATTGTGTTAGTGGCTCTGGTTGAAGCGGCACTGGTCTTACCTGCGCCAGTTCTGTGGATGAAATGCCACAGCTCGGATCAATGAGTTGTTTTAGTGTGCAACGGTTGTATGCATGGGATGGTGTGGGAGTAAGTGTGAAGGCCATTCCATGGAAGACAACTTCGAGCAAGGACTTCTGTGTGTGGGGTGTGTATACGTTGGTCTTTCGTCGGGCTGTGCGTAGTGTGGGAGTCATCATCAGCTGCTATAGTATCTGTCAGGGGGTGCCGGGCACATGCAATTCCGAGGTCGGAGGTGCAGATGTGCTTCCGCCTGATAGTTGAGACAAAGGAGCTTTCATCCCTAATGCTAGTTTCTCATCTGCTTGCATTCAGGAAATGTGAAGTGGCTTGTTGGTGATGGGGTGGGATGTGTGCGACTTTGGGATTCATGTTTGACATGTCTTGCATGTGGCAAATGAGCGGCATCACTGTGTGTTACGTTGCCTCACTTCTGCTCCTCCCTCCCCCCGAGCCTATTTACTTGTGTGCGCTGCGCGGTTGCATCACTTGAACTCCTAGGGCACACCATTGTCATGCCTGTCTGCGCATGTCCACAAGCCTGACAATGACACTGTGATGTTGGCCATTGAAGGTGGGCGGCCACGTGAGTGTAGGCCTGTGGGAAGGATAGGGCGGACACAGATGTAGAGTTCATCCCTGGCTGAGCTCACGCTGCGATTAAGGCTAGGCATTTGGCTCATGCTGCGGCAATACAGATACACACAACACTTGGCATGTATGAGCCAAGACCCCCAGCGGTCTTGCGCTCCTTCATTTCTCCGTTCGTGCAAGCCCGCCCTCCGGGTGCATGCTACATTGCAACATTGTCGATTGCGGGCTGGGTGGCGCCGACACTACAACAGTGACACACTCATTAGTTACTTCCTTGTTCAGGCCAGAACTGAACCACGCCCAGAGGCCTGGGCAAATCCTTCACACCCCTATGCTGGCCTGGCGTACGCCGGCCCAGCCCACTCCGCTTACGCTTACAGGGGGTGACGACAGAGCTACGTGTCCAAGGTCTTAGACACTGCCTGAGGTGAAATGGTTGCGTCCGCAGTCCACAGCACAAGGTAAGGTGGTAGGGCCCTGGCCCATCATGCATACATAATGACCACAAGGACACACTTAGATAGATAGTGGAACTGGCTACGGGCACTTGCGCCCGGC
The DNA here is from genome assembly GCA_963921515.1 of Calotriton arnoldi. NCBI lineage: Eukaryota > Metazoa > Chordata > Amphibia > Caudata > Salamandridae > Calotriton > Calotriton arnoldi. The sequence goes on from CAWUFW010006155.1 coordinate 635,816, forward strand.
CACTTTTTATTGCCATGGTCACATGTCCAGTGACGCCTGTGCTGGATGGGTGTGGGGTGAGTGTAAGCCAGCACTCAGGGAGTGGTTGGTGCTGGCAACAACTAGAACAGTGATCTTCATATTACACACACAGATTCAATCATAAAGGGTCCATGACTTGTGGTGCACTGAGTTGGTGGCACCTGAAGCGCTCAGCGGGTGCGCAGCCTGCGATGATGCATCGTCCGGGCAGGCCGCACTGGTAGCAATGTCTGTTGCCTACTGGACTGTGCCTTTAATAAATCAAGTCTCAATTTGAATTGTGAGCCCTGCTGACTGCAGTGTAGGCCGGAGGCAGCGGTCAGAAAGGGCCCACAGCCACGTGATGATGACTTGTGGTGCACTGAGTTGGCGGCACCTGAAGCGCTCAGCGGGTGTGCAGCCAGAGATGATGGCGTGTCCTCGCAGGTCAGGATTGGATTTGATTTGAGTGCCCTGCTGACCGCAGTGTAGGCCACAGACAGTAGTCAGCACACACATAACTCCGCGGTGCTGTGCCGCTGGATGCGCTGGGGGCCTGTGTTGCGGAAGCCAGCGCTCGGCTGAGGAGGCTGGCGGTAATGGCGGCGGGCTCGTGGCAGGGTGAGGGGCACCTCTCTGGCAGACGCATTGGCCATCCGGGAAGTGAACCACGCCCAGAGCCCCAGCCTATTTATCCGCACTCCTACGCTGGCCTGGCATACGCCGGCCCAGCCCACTCCGCTTACGCTTACAGGGGGGGACGACACGGATACATGACCGGGGTCTTCCCCACTGCCTGAGGTAACATGGTTGCGTCCACTGTCCACAACACTACAAACACCAGCAGTATATGTCCACATGGACATGTGTGTGCTCTGCATACTGTAGTCTGTCCAGCACATCACCACCACACTTGGCATTGTGTACATTCTTATTCATGGGTGACTTGCCTCCTTCACACATACTTGGTTCCCACCTCTCCCACATTCTGTAATTGTGTGGCTGTGGGGCCATGCCGTTTTGGGAAGGTCAGCTGTCTTGTTCTGCGCTGCCTCGGTGGTAGTCCGGGGGGGGTCCTGGGGGTGGTGGCGGTGGCTGTTGTGGCCCTCTTGGGTCTCCGAGCTGCATGGTCAGTAGCTCCATGACATGTGTTGGTCTTCAGATGTGGCTCTGGGCTGGGCTCCCTTTCATGCTGCAGGTTGTCGTCCTGCTTTACACCAGTAAAAGGCAGGTGTTAAATCCCTGCTGCTAACGTGCCTTATCGCCTGTTTTTGGGTCGCTTCGCGGATCTGGCTGGTCGTTGAGAATATCGCGAAGTGGTGTTTTCGTGTGTTTTTGCACGGGAACGCCTACTCTGCATATCATTAGTGTTAGTTGTCGCTCTCATCCGTGGCGATGTTTTTTGCGGAGGATATCGCTGGGAAACTGGCGATGTCGGCAGTTTGCACCAGCTTGAGAATAGGGCAATAAGTCTATCGCCACTTTTGCGGCGCTAAAGTGCCGGTAAGTTGGCGATAAGTCCTTGAGAATATGCCCCTATGAGTGGTATCTGATGGGTCTCAATGGCTACTCAAAATGCAGGAGCCCTTCTTTAGCCATTTGACTTAGGAATACATTGCCACCTATGTAGCACTGTGTCAATAGCAGCATTCTCTACCCCAGAGCCTTCCCACAGTAAGTCTAGCGGAGGGCTGCTTAAATGTTTAGCACTGCGCTATGAGTTAAACATTGACCTAATACACAGTAGATCAAATATACAGGATAATATCAGAAAGGATTGCTAACAGACCATACGAATAACAGCTATGAGCCTACCAAACTCCAAAATGACACCCGTGTGCTCAGCTACTATAGCACAGAATGCCTGCCCAACAGTATAATGCTGTTTCTGGTGAGGCACGGGTGCACGAAGGAACGGTATCTCTGCTCCTACCAGAGCTATAGAACTGGGAGGGGTGCACCTACAGGACATTCAAGGAGGTCACTAAAAAGAATGGGCATGGTCACGAATGTGCGGTCATTAATAATGTCCCCTTTTACTCCGGGGCTCCAGTGAGACCTAAAACTACATAAGAATTCTGCCAAGATATAGGAAAGATCTGAGTTTCTTTTACTACTTTTCTTGCAACGGTGGCTCTTCCGCTAAGGTGGAAGAGCGTTGGCTACTGCTTTTAAGCAGTGTAAATAAAGGAAAAATAAAATGGCAATAACTCAATGTTATTATCATTTTATTTTTTCCTGCTGCGGCAGTGCAGCAGCTTGGCAGGGTGGGGCGGGGCTGCTCTGCTCTCAGAGATGAGGAGTAATGGCCACTCTGTAAAGTGCACATGAATGTTTGGCCGGCTGTCTCGTGCCGGGCAATCATTCTTGCACACTTTGCATGTTCACCACCCAGGCGGCATAACAGCCTGGGAGGAGAATATGCCCAGGCCCCCAGTCCCCGTCTGAGCATCTAATTACCGCGCTCAGATAAATCACATTGCAGTGTTTTGATTGGCTCAGTGGAGCCTGGAAGCCTGGGTGCTTCCTGTTCTGGCGTAGGTAGGGACTAGGAGGAGAGACGGGGCAAAGACGCAAGTGGTATTTACTTTTTTGGTCCCCCATCTCCCCGCCCCGCTACCGCCGATCCATGCCAGCCGCTGCTGTTTTATTGTTAAGGTGGCGTTTTAAGTCTTTAAAAGTATGCTAAATGAATGTGGCATTCTAAACCTGTAGACAAGTAGTTAGAAATTGGGATTCTGATTGGCAGAGGTATGCAGCCTCCTGGGCAAGCAGGAACCACAATCCTAGTCAGGCTAAGTGTGATGCACATCATAAATTAACCTGTGCTCACCCTCTGGTTGCTTGGTGCAGAGCAGGCAGGCTTAACTTAAGAGGCAATGTGTAAAGTATTTGTCCAACACCACAAAAAGACTCCAAACTAGTTTAGAAAAACATCTTATATTTTTTGATAACCAAATTTTATTAGTTTTCTCAGATTTTAGTACTTTCCGCAAACAATTATACAAAACTACATCAATATGTATCAGGTATATAGAAAATGTACATAGAGCATCATCATCACACACTCAACCCATGGTGTTTCCACCATCTGCCCAAGATCTTATTGTGTTTTATGGGGCATCCCGGTGCCTTGTAGATTGGCCTCTCCTGCTGGGCATCCAGGTAAAGATCCACTCCATTCTCAGTCCCCCAACTTCCTCCAATGGACCCAATATGGCTGTCCTAGGGTCAAGGTCAACCTGGCGGCTGAATACCATGGAGAGCTCACGTCCTATTTCTCCCCAAGAGAAGAACAGCGGCAGACAAGACAAAACCATATAGCAAAAGTCAGGTTTATTAGGGAGCATCTAGCACAGCTGGCCTGTGGGACTTTACACGCATGTTATAATCTCTGGGGGAGGGGGGTGGCAGATACATCATATGGAGATAATTAAGCTGAACCATATGGAGGCATGAGGAGATCGCCAGCTCTCTAGGGGCCAGGCAAGCCTCCCACCAGTCATCATCGTCCAGCTCTCCCACCCATGTCCCCCATTTCTGTTGTAGGACAGAGAAACACTCAAGGAGCTGTAGATCCTAGAGATGGCCCCTGTGCCCAGTTTCCCCAAACGTAGCGTAGCTTTGAGGGGATTGTGTTACGGGATCTGAAAATCAGTGGGGATATGGATTAGTAAGGCATGACGCAATTGGGGATAGCGGTGGAATTGTGTGCGGTGAGCTGGTAAAGCTCCTGCATATCTTGAAACAACATCAATACCTCACAGCTTCTAATGTACTCCAGATAGGTAGTTCCTATCCTGTCCCAATGCAAAAACACTTGGAGACCCGAACACCTGCCATGCCACAATGGAGTCATCCCAGTGAGCTTACGATCCCAGGTAATAAGCGTAGAGCTGCCCTCCAGCAAAGCAGAGTCACCTGGGTGCGGTTGGGGAAAGATTGAGAGATCGGTGCACTGTAGAGTAGGCTTAAGAGATTGTCTAAACCCAGAAGGTGGAGTTCTACTCAGTAAGTGGAGTCATCCCAGCCCCTAATAAACCAGTCATTTATCATCACAGTTTGTGCGGCGAGGTAGTACCCATAGAGGTCAGTCATACCCAGGCCTCCCTCATATAGGGATTTTCTAGCTGAAAAGAACATCCCTCGTGACAACTCCGTGGCCCAGAAGAAGGTGGTGATCTTTGATGTCTGTGCCTGAAACCACTTTCTGGGGATTGGGTGATGGAACTTTGCAAGGGCATATAAAAAGCGTGGGAGGCACATCATCTTAAACAAGACTACTCTCCCTATAGGGTTCAGAGGCAAGCGGCTCCACTTCCGCAGGTCCCCAGTCATTGCTTTCATAAGGGGCTGGAAATTCAGATTCCAAGCATGCTCTGGGTTGGTGAGAGAAATAGATATCTAAATATTTGAAGGAGAGATGCCATATCTAGATCACGGAGCATCAGGGATGTCCTCCTGCATCTCCCTCAAACGGCACCAACAATGACTTGGTCATGCTGATCCACAGGCCAGAGACTTAGCCATAAAAGCGAAGGATCTCGAGGCATCTTGGTCCTGAAGATTGCAGGGTTCCGAGAAATAAGAAGATGTTGCCCTTATAGAAAGCTATGTGCTCCTCAGGACCTCCCTCCCAAAGCCATCCCCATATTCGGGCATCACATCTGTTGAGGTGCTCCATGGGTTCAATTCCTAGGGTGAATAATAATGGAGACAGAGGACAACGTTGACGTGTTCCTCTGTTAATTGGGAAGGGTGGGGATAGGACTCCGTTCACTCTGACCTGAGCTGCAGGAGCATTGTATAGTAGACCGATGAGTCAGCGAAAGTAAGTCTCAAAATCCCTGCACCTCAGCACGGCTTCTAAGAATATCCATGCGACAGTGTTGAAGGCCTTCTCAAAGTCAACTAGGAGTAATGCCAGGAGCCACACAGTTGGTGTTTGAAAAACAAGGTGAGTTGCACTCTTCATATGCACTGGCAGGTGCTTCTGTTTCGGCATGAAACCGCATTGGTCCGGGTGGATTAAGAAACATAGTGCATCACTTAATCTAGCCTCCAGAACCTTCACAAATACTTTGATGTTGGCAGTTATGAATGAGAAAGGCCTATATGAGGAGCATTGGTCTGCAGGTTGATTCGCCATGATAGTGGCTGTGTCTATGGCCTTGGGGAATGATCCACAATCCCCTGCCTCAGTGTAGAGTGCCAGTAGGTGGGGGAGCAGATGAGTCTGGCAGCTTTTAAGGAATTTGGTTGGGAGTCCGTCCGAACTGCCAAGCCATGTTTTCCCTGGAACACTCCGTCCATCATCCCCTTTGGTTTTGCTTTGTTCGCCCTAAGTTGGCAGGGTATGCCCAGACGTGGGTCCCTTGCTCACTTTGCCTGGCTGATGAGGGTTATGAACCCGAAACCGGTCCCAGGATGCTTGTTTCCGGTCCAGGGAAGACATGGCTTGGCAGTTCGGGCTGGACTGTTCCCATGAGGCACAGGGTCAGACTGATTTGCATATGGCCATGTCTGAACTGGGATGGCGGAGTGAGCTAAAGAATGATGATGGATTAAACCCAGATCAGTTGACTGGGGGTGAGTACTTGCAATGTTCAACACTCCGTCCATCATCCCCTTTGGTTTTGCTTGTTCGCCCTAAGTTGGCAGGGTATGCCCAGACGTGGGTCCCTTGCTCACTTTGCCACTGGATTCAAGATAGCCTGGTTGATGAGGGTTATGAACATGAAACCAGTCCCAGGATGCTTGTTTCCGGTCCAGGGAAGACATGGCTTGGCAGTTCGGGCTGGACTGTTCCCATGAGGCACAGGGTCAGACTGATTTGCATATGGCCATGTCTGAACTGGGGTGGCGGAGTGAGCTAAAGAATGATGATGGATTAAACCAAGATCAGTTGACTGGGGGTGAGTGCTTGCAATGTTCAACAATCCGTCCATCATCCCCTTTGGTTTTGCTTTGTTCAGCCCTAAGTTGGCAGGGTATGCCCAGACGTGGGTCCCTTGCTCACTTTGCCACTGGATTCAAGATAGCCTGGCTGATGAGGGCTATGAACCCGAAACCGGTCCCAGGACTCTTGTTTCCGGTCCAGGGAAGACATGGCTTGGCAGTTCAGGCTGGACTGTTCCCATGAGGTACAGGGTCAGACTGATTTGCATATGGCCATGTCTGAACTGGGGTGGCGGAGTGAGCTAAAGAATGATGATGGATTAAACCCAGATCAGTTGACTGGGGGTGAGTGCTTGCAATATTCAACACTCCGTCCATCATCCCCTTTGGTTTTGTTTTGTTTGCCCTAAGTTGGCAGGGTATGCCCATACGTGGGTCCCTTGCTCACTTTGCCACTGGATTCTAGATAGCCTGGCTGATGAGGGTTATGAACCCGAAACCGGTCCCAGGATGCTTGTTTCCGGTCCAGGGAAGACATGGCTTGGCAGTTCGGGCTGGACTGGTCCCATGAGGCACAGGGTCAGACTGATTTGCATATGGCCATGTCTGAACTGGGGTGGCGGAGTGAGCTAAAGAATGATGATGGATTAAACCAAGATCAGTTGACTGGGGGTGAGTGCTTGCAATGTTCAACAATCCGTCCATCATCCCCTTTGGTTTTGCTTTGTTCGCCCTAAGTTGGCAGGGTATGCCCAGACGTGGGTCCCTTGCTCACTTTGCCACTGGATTCACGATAGCCTGGCTGATGAGGGCTATGAACCCGAAACCGGTCCCAGGACTCTTGTTTCCGGTCCAGGGAAGACATGGCTTGGCAGTTCAGGCTGGACTGTTCCCATGAGGTACAGGGTCAGACTGATTTGCATATGGCCATGTCTGAACTGGGGTGGCGGAGTGAGCTAAAGAATGATGATGGATTAAACCCAGATCAGTTGACTGGGGGTGAGTGCTTGCAATGTTCAACACTCCGTCCTTCATCCCCTTTGGTTTTGCTTTGACACAGGGGTCACCACATATAATTCCTGTTAGTAAGCTGCAAAGACATGGGCAACCTCGGGTGTGCGCTCTTGAAAATCAGGATAAGCCGGTACAATCCTGGTTGAGACATCATTAGTTGCCAGCCAATGTAAGAACTTGTCAGATTTGTTCCTGTGTTCGTAGACTCTCATGGTCGATGCTCTCCAGCACTACCTGGCTTCCTCTAGGGAGATTTGTTTCAGCATGGTCCTGACCAGTACTAGTTGGCGCTCGATGTCACTGGAAGGCCGGACGTATGCCTGTCGCTCCAGAGAAAGGATTTGGGCTTCTAGAACTGCCACCTGTGCCAATGGGTGTGGATCCTTCCCCCTAATGTATTCCTTAATCAGACCTCTCAGGGTGGGTTTACTGTACGCCCATAGGGTTACAGCAGAGGGCACAGAGTTGCAATTAAGTTTAAAGAAGATCTTTAGCTCCTCTTCTATGAAGTCAGTGCAGTCTTGGTCCACAAGGAGCAAGGTTTATGTGCCACATAGGTTGTAGGGTGCCCTGAAGTGGTCCCACTTCAGAGAGGAGGGATGCATGATCAGAGATGCCTCAAGGTAGGATCTGTACATGCTTCAGTAGGAGGATGTCACTGCTTGGGTGCCAAATCTGATCGATTCTGGATCCTGTTTTGTATGCTGCCAAAAATGGGTATACATCTTTTTTCAGGGGATCCATGATCTCCACGCGTCCCATAGGCTCATAGAGTCAGCCCACAATGTGAGTTGGGAGGAATGCGTGCATCGGCCTGGTGGAGGGTTCAGAAATATCCAGTCTGGGGACTGGGACCATGTTAAAATCACCCCCTATCAGGGTGGTCCTTGGGGGAAGGGACACACAAGATCTTGAAGTGCAGCATCTGTAGGGGAACAAGGCCGATATGAAGTTGTAGTGCCTAGCCTCCAGATGGCGCTCGATCCCTATGTAGCTCCCTTGTGGGTCAATGTGTGAGGAGGATACTGCCACTGGGAGTGCCTTGTGCATTAGGGTTGCGACCCCTCACAAGCCTTTGTTGAAGAAGGCATGGAAGACTCAGTCATAAGCAAACCGACCAAGGAAACAACAGTGTGAGCCTAAAAGGTGGGTTCCTTGGAGCATGACCCCCTCCAGGTGAAAACGTTTTATATAGCGCACATCAGCCATTCTTTTAATATGGTCAAGGAGACTGTTTACTTTCCAGGAAAAGGCCTTAAACATTCAGGGCGGTGCTGGAAATTGGTAGATCAGCCCCTACCCCCCCAAAAGCAGCCATGCATTCATCAAGGGGATAGGCTCAGTGGAGCCATAATGTACATTGTGTTTAGGTGAATGCACGCAGAAAATGAGGTTAGTGGTAGTTGCCTGTAAAAATAAGTCAGAAAAACGAAACAAAGCAGAAGAATAACCCATCCCTCCAGCTGCCTCCCACCCCATACTTCCAACCCTGAAGCATCTGTCACCCCACGTTAAAACATAAAGAAACTTGTAGGGGTCTTGGAATCCATCCAAGGCACCGAGTTGCCCAATTCAAGGATCATGATGCCACACAGCAATTAATGAGTACCTCAATATAACAAATAAAGAACATAGGAAATCTTCCACATCGCCCCACTCCGAGCAGACCATATGTAATTATAGTTAGTAGGGTCTCTCACGGTGTCTGCAGCAAAGGTTGTCTACCTATGACTGGGTCATTTCTGCACCTCACAGCATGCCAGGGTTCATGTGAGTGTCCCAGGTTTGTCATCTTAAGTCTAATCGAAAGTAGGGGTGCCAGAGAGCGATGCTTCTGGGCTCAGGGCACCCACTGCATTCCCAGCATTAGATGGGTTTGGTGATCTTTGTCTACTGCAGTGGCCTTGTCTGCCCCTTCTTGAGTGGGTTCTCTTTCTCCGGGGTAACGTAGAGGGGGGACTGAGAGGGGACCCATCCGTCATAGACTTTCCGTTGGGCTGGGGTACCTGTTGGTCCATTGCCCATTCCCAGGCTTGTTCTGGAGTGTCAAAGAAATAAGTGGATGAGTTAAAGATTACTTTCACGTCAGCCGGGAAGAGAAGCACATATTGGATCTTGAGAGCCTGAAGCTTCTGTTTAACATCTTCAAAAGAACATCTGCATTTTTGGACCTCCCTGGTGTAGTTCAGTAAGATCATGATCCTGGCATTGTAGAAGTGCTGGTCTTGGTGATTTCTATCCTCCTGGAGGATGACATCTCTGTGAGGATGTGGGCTATAATGGGACGGGGGAGACCCCGGGGTGGCTCCACCATGAAACAGTGAGACAGACTATCCGATGGGACACAAGACCGAAGCTACTCCTCCAAAAAGCAGTCCATGCCGGAGGGCTCAACCCCTTTTGGAAACACAATGAGTCACAAGTTGTTTCTCTGGGACCAGTTTTTGGTGCCCTCTGTTCATCTTTCCATGGCAGTCATCATGGAGAGCAGTTTGGAGACTTGGGGGCTTATATACAAGCCCCTTGCGCCACTTTTGCGTCATTTTTAACATGGGAAAAGTGACGCAAAAATGGCGCAAGGGGCTTGTAAATCTGCCCCTTTGCGTTTAAGGCTCATTACCTAATTTTTGACCATGGAGACCCTGGCTTTACCCTCTGTACCTTGTCTGCCACTTTGTGAAGGTCATGACACATTAGGGATACATCTACTCAGACCTCATCCACTTTGGTCCCCACAGTTTTCCTGGAGTCTTGAATTGCTTTGAGAATGAGTGATGTGGTGTGTTATGTGTGAGGAGAGGTGGTTTTGTGGCCCCTCAGGTATCCACAGTCATTTTGGTGCATTGGTCCATTTTAGTTTGGGCCGGCTTCAGCTGTGGCGGCTGCCTCAGGAGTATATAGTCCCACACCTGCTGGCCTGCTTGCCCCAGGGCAGCACGAGCAGCCAATGATTGTTGATGTGTGGTGGTCTTTGAAGAATTTTTGGTGCAATTCAAGGACCGGTGTAGGCTCAGTGTTGGGTTCCAGGTGTTTAGAGTTCCCCACTCTCATCCAAGCTCTGCGGAGGAAATTAGTTGTCATTCTGTGTTCTCTTACACCACAGGGTGTTTCTCAGAGGGGAGAAACAGCCCAGGGAGAAATGGGATGAGGTTGGGAGTCGCCCCAGCCTCGGTGGTCTTGCAGTAGAAATATCTTGGGTCCTACAAGGTCTCTCTGGGCTTGTGGCTGATGTTGCTTGATATAGCCTCTGGGGAGCAGGAGATCGGTGGCCACCGTCCATGCATCCATCCCTGGCCACATCTCTGAGTGGAGGTGAGCAAGTTGCAGGGACCCACTGTGGTCTACCAGGTCCCAGTTGCAGTCTCAGAGGGATTTACCCGCCCAGGCCATACTGGGTCAGGGCCTGTGTCAGCTCGGCTGCAATCAGTGGCCACCTGTCAACCAGGGCCACAATGTGGCTTAAGTCTAAGTACAGGGGGTCATTCAATGTCAGTTCCTGGGGGCCACCCAGGAGGCTGTGCAGTCTAGGCTGTGTCACCCCACCTCAGCAGCTCCTGTGTGTACCTCATTACAAGTAGGGCCCTCTCCATCTGTTGCAAACCCCCGTGGGTCAAGCAATCATGCAGCATCGTAGGGAGGTAAGGGCCACTACCACCACACCACAAAGAGATCACAATCAGGGATGTTCCGGCATACAGGTGTTCGTGGAGGCCCCAGGCAGCTGGACTGTTTCACACTGCCTGTGGACTGAAGGGGGAAGATCGCATTACAAGGCTGGTGCCATCACATGCACCTTGGTCCTCGCATGTCATGGTGTGGGGAAGTCGCTGCACAAGCAGGTCACCTGGGGTCCCGTCAACACAGAGTCTGGCCTCTCAGAGCTGCGGAACCCTCTCGGTCGACCACGAACGCAGGCCCCGGTGACGGAGAGGCCAACCAACAGCGGTGTCACAATGCGCCACAGTACAAGCCTCACCTCCCGAGTCCTAAGGATGCTGTCCCTGTGCATTTCCCTCCACGCAGAGTCAGGGGATTGATGGGCTCAATCTTTCAGTAGCCTCTATGCCATGCTTTCTGTGGCAGGCACTTGGCTGCGGTTGCTGTATTGTAGGGTCTCCGTATCTCTGTTTTGGCCAAAGTCGGGGGTCCACTGAGCCCCAAGAGTGTCCCAACAATGGGGAAAGTTTAGGGAGTTGTTAGATGGTGCTATCAGGCAGTTTGTTGAAGGATACTTGCTGGGTTATGGAAGCTGGTCTAATACTGTACCGCCATCTTGGTTGCCCAGGCCACGCACCCAATAGCATAGATTTTTATGAACAAAAAAGACAAAAACGACAAAAACGACAAAAATACAATAAGCATAACCGGAGTTATGAATAAATGAAAATATAGTGCTCAAAAGCTTAAAGCGCCAACCGGGGACATCTGGTCGTGCTTGACCGAGGTAAATCCAAAAGTTCAGGCCCACTGCGATAGAGCTTGGGTTTGATTCGGGGACCAGCCTTGGCCTGCTGAAAAGTACCTTGGATGCGTTGTGGACGGAGTAGAGATGCAAGAAGCAAAGAGACAATGCGTCAGTGTCGAACAGCTCGATCAAAGGTGATGTGTGTCCGTTGAGCCACGCAAATTGCAGATGCGTTGTCAAGCTGCAGGATGCAGGCAGTACATTGGGAAATGGAGGCAATGCTCTCTACTGGTCAGTGATGTGAGGTCCATAGTCCATGCAGCAGCGGCGATGTGTCGGCATTGAGTGAGATGCGCCCCAAGACTGGGGAAAAGTTTATCGCTTCTCCGTTGTATGAGGATGGCGCAGTCCTTATTTCTAGGACAGTGAATAGCCATTTTGGTCTTAAAAGTAAATTATAAAAAGTCATTTGTAATGGTCTGTGGGCTGAAAAGAACAAAAACCAAAGTATTTAAGGTACAGGGGAATGAGATAGCGAAGGTAAATTATCTTATTTGGGAAGTGTTTTCAATGCCCAGTTATCCTGGGATTCACTACTCACTTTAAGAGCTTTGCAAATGGCTAGAGTGTCAGTAAACAGGATCTATCACTACCATGCCAATTATATCAAACATGACTGACCTACTCCTACTCAATCAGGAATTGCAACTTATAAGTGTAATAAAGAATTCCTAATGTTAACCTATGAGAGGGGTAGGTCTCACAGTAGTAAAAAATGAATTTGGCAGGTTTTCATTACCAGGACATGTAAAACTTAAAAGTACATTTCCTACCTTTTAATTACATAGCCCCCTGTCCCTTTGGCTACCTAGGGGATACCTTAGGTGTAACTTATATGTTAGAAAAGGAGAGTTTAAGACTTAGCAAGCGGTTTTAAATGGCAACTCAAATGGATGTGCAAACTGCACACACGGGCTCTGCAGTGGCAGGGCTGAGACATGTTTAAAGTACTCCTTGTGTGGGTGGCACAATCAGTGCTTCAGACCCACTAGTTGCATTTAATTTACAGGCCCTGGGCACAGGTATTGCACTCTACTGGTATTGTACTCTACTAGGGACCTATAGGTAAATAATTATATTAATTGTGGATAACTCAATCAAACCATGTAATAAGGGAGAAGCACATGCACTTGAGCACTGGTTGGCAGTGGTAAAGTGCTCAGGGTCCTAAGGCTAACTAAAATAATGCAGCAAATCTAGAGGCAATCAGGCAAAATGTTTGGGGGAAAACTACCCTAAAGCTATCAGGTCAAACACAAGTAGAAATGTTTAAGATACTCCGAAGACATAATGCATTCATGTTTTCTTACATGTTAGTTGTTCCCTTGTTTCCTTACTGTACTTTTAATTGACTTATGAATTGAATGTTGGGTATATCGGTAGTACTTTTTCTATGTTTATGGAAGATACGAATTAACACTATAACATACCACCTGAATACTCATTTTTTCTTTCTGTCTCTTTCTTTTGTTTTACTGAAAGTTATTCGCTTCACAAGATGAATTTGATTTCCTTTGTTGGTGTGCTCTCTAAATATTGTCGCTCGCTCACACAAGAAATTATTTTACACCAAGATACTGCAAATAGAATTATAGATTTACTGCTTCGATCTGATAACAAACAAGTATACAAACAATGCAAAGTCTTCTTTTTTAGGGATGAATCAGAAATAGTCATGACGTGCACGGTCGCGAATGATGGGTGATGCTTCCAATGCAGGTCTTTCTCAATGATACAGAACAATGTGTTTTTACTCCTGATTGCTTTTTTACTTTGGTGAATACAAATGTCTTTACATACACTTTTGCTTTGGATTCCTTTATCTGTTACTCTTCAGCCCGAAGAGTGTGATACAGTTCAAAAGACCTTGGGGCATATTCACAAGGACTTATCGCCGAGTTATCGGCACTTTAGCGCAGCAAAAGTGGCGATAGAATTATCGCCCCATTCACAAGCTGGTGCTAACTGCCTACACCGTCACATATCCAGCGATAGCTGCCGCAAAAAACATCGCCACGGTTGACACCGCCAACTAACGCTAATGAGATGCAGAGTAGGCGTTCCCGTGCAAAAACACACGAAAACACCACATCGCGACATTCACAACAAACAGCCAGATCCGTGATGCGAACCAAAAACAGGCGATAAGCAGCAGGGATTTTACACCTGCTTTCTGCTGGTGTTAAGCAGGACGACTACCTGCACCACAAAAGGGAGCCCAGCCCACAGCCACACCTGAAGAACAACAGATGCCATGGAGCCACTGCTCATGCAGCTCGGAGACCCCAGAAGCCCACAACACCCAGCGCCACCACCCCCAGGACCCCCCACACCCCAGGGCCCTCCCCCGGCCCACCCACCCCGGACAAAGATATGCCACAGCAACTTCACAAAACCACGAGATGAGAAAGACCCTGATGTCGCACACATACAACAACAAACACACGTGTGGTCAGAATAAGGAGACTCAAACATTCAACTGTGAAATTCCCATAACAAAACTTTATTAATACACAACACAAAACAACAAATTGGATTAGTCCTTGCGGATCCACTCCGGACAATCTGGAAGCCACAGCCTGCAAGACAAAATCCGAGATGAGAACGTGTGTCATGCGCTCATCAAAGGACAGAGAGAGAGAGAAAGAAAGAAAGGGATAGAGAGAGAGAGGGGGAGAGAGAGAGAGAGAGAGAGAGAGAGGGGGAGAGAGACAGAGAGGGAGAGAGAGACAGTGAAAGGATGAGAGGGCGAGAGACAGCCGCCCCTGCGCACCCATGCCCCACAGCCCACCTGCTGCCACCAGTGTGTCTCCAACCACGTGCCGGTATCCACTGCAGTCCACCATGTCCGTTCATCTGCAATGGAGTCCAGATGTAATAATGGCAGAGTACATGCCATTGCACACGGCAACATCGCTCGCCCACCCCTGCGCACACATGCTGCTGCACCCCAGCCCCTCCCGCCGCCCCACGGACATTGTTTGCTCATGCGCCCCCAGGCCTCACTGCTCACCTTCCGCCACCAGTGTGTCTCCAACCACGTGCCGGTGCAGGCTCCGAGCCCGGGACACGCGACCTTGGCAGACTCCACATCACGCGGACCCGCCCCTCAGGCCACTAGGTCACACACCTGATCTGGGCCTTGATTTCGGAATGGGAGAGTCCATAACAGTGCACACGTCATCAGCGCAGGCTGCACACCCGCTCAGCATCATAGGTGCCACTAACTCCGTGAACCTTGAGGCAACGCCACGTGGCGGTAGGCCCGCGTCACACGCAGGCTCCGGCCTACACTGCGGTCCAGCAGGGCTCACACCAACCCTCACCAGCCCAGACAGCCAGGACGGAGCATCATCGCAGGCTGCGCACCCGCTCAGCACATCAGGTGGCCCTACCTCAGTGCCCCGTGAGTCACCGACCCGTGGCGGTATGCCCTGCCGGCCGACGTGCTCCGGGTGCCACTAACCCAGTGCAACAAAAGTCACCATCCCATGTCGCGCGGGCCGTGCCGCACGCAGTTCTACTCTGTGCCCCGCAAGTCATGGTCCCTTCATGATTGCGTCACGTGACATGGCAGGCGGGCGCAGCATTGTCCCCTCGGGCATTGTGGAAGATCTGGTCCATGTAGCTCTGTCGTCCCACCCTTTATACGTATACGGAGTGGGCTGGGCTTGCGTACGCACGTCCAGCATAGGGGTGTGAAGTATCATCTCCGGGCTCTGGGCATGGTCCTGTGCTGGGCTGGGCAGGAAATGTACATATGCGTGTGCCCCTGTCGCAGTGTCTGCGCAACACGAGCCGCGATGTGCAATGTTGCAATGTTGCATGCAGCCGGAGGGCGCACGCGCACATGGGAATGTACAAGGTGCGCCAGTCCGCTCGGGCTCTTGGCTCATGCATGCCAACTGCCTTGTGTATCGTTCTTGGTGCGCCATGTGCCTAAGGCCTAGCCTCAATTGCAGCGTGTAAACCACATCACATTTCCACATTGCAAGCAGTAGTCAGACTGACATTAGGGATGAATGCTCCTTTGTCTCCACACAGGAGGCGGACGGGCATCTGCACCTCCGACCTTGGATACAGCATGCAGCAGACACCCCCTGGGCGAGATATCATAGCAGATGAAGACGACTCCCACACTTCACACAGCGATGATGAAGGACCAACGTATCCACACCCCACACACAGAGGCCCTTGCCTGGGGTACTCTTGCATGGAATGACCTTCACACCCACGTACACAACAGCACATACGTCCTGACGTCGCACACCCATACGACTCATTGCTCCGAGCTGTGGCTTTTCATCCACATGACTGCCGCAGGTCAGTGGAGTGGCGGTTCTACGAGTGCCACCACCGCAATGGCCAAACATCATGGGCACATGCACAACCCCAGTCACGTGGGACTGTACCGTGCCCGAATGCTGCAAATGTTGGGGGCCCTGCCACTTGCAGTGTTGCGCATCAGTTACCATCTGACCTTCCGTCTTGCGTACGTCACCTGCGTCCAGCCCTGGTTCCACCATCGAACATGCATATTCAAGTGGCCCATGGATATCTGCCTATCCAATGCAACGGCAGCTGAACTGGATTATGACTTGTGTGTGCGCCCCCTGTTGGCCCACGACCATGAGTGTAACCGGGATTCCCGTTCATGGGATGCCTGGATGTTTGGCATATGTGCTGGCAGTTGGGCATGGGAGTTTGCACAATTCCTCGTGTGCAGTGAACACATTGAGGCGCCCCCTATTGGGCTGTTTTGCGGATTGGTGAGACGGCGTGGACGGAGCACATCTGTCCGGACCAGTTGATGGATTGGCTCGCCCTCGTGTTTCTTGAGCTCGACAACGACGTACTCCTGGAACTGATTGCACAGGAAGCTGCGCTCGCTTTCATGGACGACAAACAACGTTCCATCAGCCACGACTGATGGTAACCCATGGCACAGGTCCCAACACCTTGTTGCATGCTGGTGATGAGTCCACATTTCCCACAACAACAGTGGACATGGCTGCATTCCTATGCTGCCTGTGATTGTCTGATGCCTTGGTCTGCATGTTGTTGCCCTTGCCTTGCCCGTACTTACACGCACATGCTAATAAAGTCTACGCTGCCACACTTGTGTTCAACTGTGATGGGTGTTGGGTAGGATGGCAATTCGTGTGCCTCATTGGGCATTGTCCGTACACAGGGTGGGACTGGATGACGCATTTCATTTAGGGGTGAGTCCCTATTGGCAGGTCCACCTCTGTGCACCAGACTTCGTGGTTTGGGATAGTTGCTGGTAGACCTGTGCAGCTCCGTGACATCACCAATGTGGGTATGGGGTCCGACTTCTTGGCATGTGGGTCACTGTGATCATTCTGGACAGTCTGTGTCCGCCCAGGTGGGTGTGGGTAGGTATGCGATGGTAGGTACTGTTGTCACATGTGATGATGGACACACCTTTAGGCCTGCTACCAACTTTGACATTTTTACACACAGACCGATTTCCTACATGGACGTGGGGCTACGTTGGTGGGTTGCGAGTATGTTGTTCATGGGTGATGTGCCCACAGATAGTTCAGTCCTACGCAGTCATCTCATTTGACTGCCATGTTTCCATTTGTCTTGCCAATGACACGGTGGTGGTGACGGACAGTTGTTGGTGGTGTTCTGTCCACACCGTGCGGTGGATCCGGTTTTCCTGCAGTCCGGAACCCCGTCTTCCTCTTCCTCTTCTCCTTGCCCTTCCCCGACCCCGGGGTTCCGGGCTGGTCCTCCGTTGTGCTTGTGGGGTTCGAGTTGGCCTCAGCACTCTGTCCAGGTGCTTCCATGGTGCTCCGCAGTTCGTTTACTTGTTGGTGTATTTTTTGGGTCTTTTTATGGCGCCTCTTCACGCATGGCGCGTGGGTATTGCTGGCCTCCTGCTGGTTATCACGGTTGTTTTATCGCCATTGGGTGCATCGCAACTTTTTCCGCGTTAGGGTTTGGATTTTTATCGCCGTCGCGGTAGTTGTTTTGCGGACATTTGCCACGTTGTCGTGCTAATATCGCACGGTATCTCCGTGTTGTGAATGCCACGTTAACACGGCGTTATTTACCCACGATGGACTGCGATGTGAGAAGTTGAGGTAAGCTATTTTGGCGATGTTTATCGCACGTTCTTGTGAATATACCCCCTTGAGAGCACAGAATATGACAAAGATGTTGCTTGCTGCATTGGGGACTTTACATCTCATTATGACTCATTGCCTCTCCCCAATTCTTGTCAACACTGGCTGCTTGAGTTATCTAAGAACAGAATGGCCGCATGCGAGCAATGTGGGTATGGGGGAACTGAAGCATATATATCTAGTGTCTTAATTGCACAATGTGAAACTAAAAACTTGGGATTAATTTCGGCTTCTCCATTTAACCAAATTTTAAATTGTGTGAGCTTAGGCAATTGTTTTATTTTACTTTACCTCCTTTTTCTTCATAATGAGGACCTTGGAATACATTACTATAATGTTGTTCATGTATAATAGAAACGCAGGTCACCCAAAGATTTCACATATCAACTGACTTGCCTCTTAGTTCACTATTGGCATTGTTTTCAGTGTGTGGGGGAAGAATACATGTTTCTAAATTCATGTTTGAAAACTATCACTTTGTAAAATAAATACGTTGCAATGCACTGATATAACCTGATGTACTAAGGTAACATGGTTCTGCATGTTAATGAAATACACTTTTTGAATTCTGAATAGACTTGATGATACGTTTCTGCTTTTGCTGCAATAAGTCTTTAAAAATGAAGGTGTTTCTAAAGTTAAGTGGTACAGGACTCCTACTTCCTTCCTTTCTTTAACTTCAATCTGCATTTACATAAATACTTAACTGTTTTTTAAAACTTTTTTTAATGTTAGTGCTGAGTTGAGTAAACAGCAGCCAAGTGCTGCTGTTGACCAGGGGCCGCACGTGTAGGTCAGGAGGGATGCATGCGGCCCGGGCAGTACTTTGAGCATCACTGTTCTTGGTGTTGCTTTCTGAATGGTCAAATGGCCTTATTAGTCAAAGACTGGTGAGAAGGGACAGGCTAGGTCCAGTGGAAGGTTAAACTCAGACAGAACTTAAATGCAATCCTGGCTTATGTGGGCGGGAGAAAGAACCCCAAATTTCTGACATCCCAAAAATATTACCTCAACAGAATACTCACATTTCGATTAATCACAGATGGTATTAAACCTCAATTTCAGGAGGCACCTCCCAGCACATCAAAATAATAAAAATACATATCACAATATTAAAATACACATCAAAATAGTCACGAATACACATCAAAATGTTCAAATTTAAGTAAAAGAGCCCACTTAATAACTGAGTGGTAGATCAGCAGACTAATTTAATTAAAAAATTCAAAAGATGTGGTACACAATAATAACCATGAAAGGTCTCAGCAAATAGAGCAGGCAACAAAATCAATAGAGAAACAGACAGCATACCTAGCAGCATCTAAGTCTTCGGGAAGGTCTTCAGGGTCTTCCCTAAAAATCAAGCATTCATATGCATTATTTTCACATATTAAATCACTAAAACTGAAGAATTATCATGTATTATAAAAAGTGCTGCATTCTCATCAAATCAGAGCACAGTTTTAATAAATGTCATATTGCCATAGCACTTAAGCACTATCTCACTACATAAATATTGATTCTGCCCACTCCATGTTAGTACCATCTGGAGGTGGTAGAACAAACTAGATACATGAACAACAGCAAGTTATTGCGAATGATTAGGAGTGAGCTAGCAGAAAGACCTTGAAATAAATGACAGTATTGTGTCATCAGTGGAAAGATTTATTTGAGCACAGCAGGAGCAACTGTAGCAGAAATAAACAAACATAACTCTGTTTAACTGTGTGCTGCAGAAATATTAAACAGCAAAATGTGCTGGCGGAAGATAGGGAAGACAACTATTTTGAACAAGATGGCTGTTACACCTAAATTAAGTCCTATTTAACAAGGGTTAGGACAACACACTTCTGTATGTCACAGGAAATTTGTTTTAAAAATTATAGTAGTATGTCAGTGTATACATGTATGATTGAATGTTAAACCACCATCTACATGTTTTAATAATGCACAAAAATATAAATAAACAAAAATCCTTAACATCTACCTTGTTGAGCTCAAGATCACAGTGCTGATGCACCACATATGTGCAGCCACCTGTTTTTCCTTTCGATACCCCTCATTTAGGGGAAGGAAGGAAAGAAAATGCATCTGAGAAGACAAGTATGTGGTCCTCTGACAGGAACTGATATCACCCACATTGGTGCAGTATGAAGACCCATTTACGCTGAGGGCCCTTGTGCCTCTATTTATGGAACTGAGGAAATTATATACTTTCTGATATTTACTGGCTGTGTGTGAATGCTTGAAGTGTGTGAAATGTGGCTTGAAAGTCAGGCGAAATTGGACACTATTAATCTTCACCCAACTTCAACACGATTACATTTAACTTCTCCAGCACCAATAATCTGCCACAGGGTTCCTCAACTTAAAAGGGAAGAAAGACAATCTTCATAGCTACTCATTATTCTGCTACTTCTCGGGCCATTTAATTATCCGTAAGTTGCAATGGGAATGGCAAACCTTCCAGTCTTTGCCAACTGGAAGAAATGCCATTAGGAGTAGGAACTGGTGGTAAAGAAACTCCCAGAAAGGAAAAGATGACACTACTGATGAATCTTGGATCATTGCCTGCAAGTGGCAACCTTTTCTTGCTTTCATATGCTGCTACACTTTATTGCCTTTTTTAACAAACTTCACCAGCATCACACTTTGCAATTCTGAAGAAGTTTAGAAAACATTATGCAAAGTTATGAAGCATTTCCCTTTGCTACTTCGCAAATCCCGGTGAACGCAGCATTTGTACTCACTTGCCAGCCCTCTCACAGCATGTGATAACCTGTAACTAGGGAGAAGTGCAGCTGGGATTCTTAACTAAAGCAGTGATTTCTCCAACTCTATTTCCAGAAATCCCATAATCCAGGCTATAGCTGTCACTGGACTATCTCACAAGCTTTTAAAGTCAAAGGACTTAATTCTCAGAAGTCTGTGAGACTTCAAAGTGTTAGACCTGCCATCCTTGGTGTGATTTCCCCTGTCTTTTTGCCTCCACCTCCTGTATTTGGACTTCGTTTTTGCTGTTTTTTTAACTCTGGACACTTTACCACTGCTGTTCAGTGCTAAAGCGCAAGTGCTCCCTGGGTGAAGTGTGATTATGTTTGGTTATCCATGACTGTTACATTTGATTTACCGGTAAGTCCCAAGTAAAGTGCACTATGTGTGCCCATGGCTTATAAATCAAATGCTACTGGTGGCCCTGCAGCACTAATTGTGCCACCCATATGAGTAGCCCTGCAAACTTGCCTCAGGCCTGCCACTGCAGTGTCTGCAAGTGCAATTTCAAACTGCCATGTCAACCTGGCAAGTGCACCCACTTGCCAGGACCAAACCTTCCCTTTTTTTTACTTGTAAGGCATCCCTAAGGTAGGCCCGAGGCAGCCCCATGGGCAGGGTGCAGTATACGTGAAAGATAGGACATGTACTGGTGTGTTTTGCATGTCCTGATAGTGAAATACTGCTAAATTCGTTTTGCAATATTGCAAGGACTGTCTCTCCCAAAGGTTATCATTGGAGCTGCCTTGTGACACCTTACAAGTGTAACTTTCAATTTGGAAGAGATAGAGATTTAGAGTTTGGGCTCCCTGAACTCAGAATTTAAAAACACCTCTTTCTGTGAAGGTGGTTTTTAAATTGTGTGTTTGAAAATGCCACTTTTAGAAAGTGGGCAATTTCTTTCTTTACCGTCCTGTGCCCCTGCCTGTGGAATCCACGTCTGGTTTTGGCTGATTGTTGGGCTGTTTGTGAATTCACTCTAGACAGTCACACAAAGGGAACAGAGGTGTGCCCTGCATATCCTGATTGCCCATCACCAGGCTGATGGGCCTTCCTGAGCTAGAGTGTTGGGAGGCGTTGTCACTGACACCTGAATAGGGCTGTGCCTATCCTCTCACAATGCTATCTCCAATCCCACCGTAGTGTGTCTGGAGCCAGTACAGGGCAAGACAGGATCTGCACTCTACAAAGAGTATCCTTTGAAGAATGCCTGCTTCAAAGCAAAATGGGGTATAAGTATTGGACCTGTAACCACACAAGTGTTTAGAACACTTCTGGATCAAGAGTCGAGTCTGCCAAGAAGAAGAGTTGGAAAAGCTGTAGGAGGAGAACTGCCACCCTGCTTGTTGTTGTGTTGTGCTGGCCTGTTGCTTGCTGCTTCTGTCATGGGCCGAGGAAGGACTGGACTTTATTTTCTTATCCTGCTTGTCAAGGTTCTCCAAGGGCTTGTGTGTTCTTGCCTCCTGCTGGAAGTCTCAGGGCCAGCAAGAACTTCTCCTACAGCTCCCCTGAACTCCTCTGCTGGGAAGTATGACCTGCCAATTGGTGCCAACTCCAATTCTGGGCCCTTGGAGGTGGCTTTGCTGGCTTTGCTGGTTCAAGAACTTTGAGGCCAGGAACATATTCTCTGACGACAACCTGTATAAAGACAACCTCATTACATGGAAGAGGTACATAGATGACATCCTAATACTGTGGAAAGGATCTAGGACCATCTGTAACTCATTTCTAGAATGGATTAATGGCCTCAATCCACACCTCCGGTTCACCGGTACAATAAGCGAATCAACCATCCCATTCCTGGACCTGAAAATCATCCTTGATGAGGACGAACTCAAGACAACACTCCACAGGAAGGCCACCGATTGCAACAGTCTATTAAACTTCAAGAGCCATCATCCTAAGGCCTTACGTGAGAACCTTCCGTATGGCCAGTTCCTGCGGATACGACGTAACTGTACCACTACCCAGGACTTTGACACTGAGGCCAACCACCTTGAGAAAAACCTTCGGGACAGACACTACCCGAAAAGGGTAGTAGAAAAGGCGAGAAAATGAGCAAGGAATAATAACAGACAGGCCCTCCTCGAAACGAAAGAGAAAGAACCAAGCAAGATCATCACGTGTGTCACCACCTTTACACCCCTATCCAACAAACTTAAAAACATTATTAGACGGAACTGGAAGACCCTAAATACTGACTTACTAAACCTGGAACAACCACGCTTTGCATTCAAAAGGACGTCTAACCTACGTGATACCCTGGTCAACACACGCACACTGAACAAGAAAAAGAACCTACAAAACGCCACGCTCTGGAACCTACCACCAGTCTCAGGGTATTACCCATGTGGTAACTGTAGCGCCTGCTCCACCACTACCCAGACTAAAACATTAACTCTAGAAGAATTCATCTGTGAACAACGGGGCACTCCAACTGCAACACCAAGAACTGCATATACCTCATCACATGCCCATGTGGCCTCAGGTATATCGGTATGACCTCACGCCCAATCAAGAAACGGATAAGCGAACACAAAAGTACCATACGGCGGGGAAGGACAGCCACCAAGTTGACTAACCACTACGTAGAGGTAGGCCACAACTGTGACCAGATTGCATGGACAGTCCTAGAATCTAGACCCACTTGGAGCATGCAAGCCCTTCTACGCCAAGAACAACGTTGGGTCTTTCGCTTACAGACCCAGATCAGAGGGCTAAACGATGAAATACCCTGGGTGGAACTGTAACCTTCCACAAAATGTGATCTGAGTACCAGTACAAGGCACATATACGCCCTTGACCGCTACCATCAGTAGCCCTGCCCACCCCTGAGCTTGCTTTCTATTGTTCCAAACCAAAATCTGTTTCTCCTACTTCACACTCGTGACAATTCACCAGCAGCAAGGACCATAATGGCCCTTAGCGAGTACATACATGTGGATTGCACCAATGTTATTCAGGGTTGGGAGAGACTAAGGGCTACTGACAGTTGTCTAACTTTCATATGTGCCACCCCATGTAATTACTACACCTACATGAGGGGATAATGTTCCATGACATCCATACCACTTTTACCTCTTGAGACATACGCTCCTGTGTATTTAGCGTACTTCGCACAAATTAAATACTGATTCTTTAACCCAGGGCGCCAACAGACCACCACATGCACATGCGCATCAGCGAGACATCTCCAGAGCATGCACGCGCTCTCCTTCAGACACTACCTTCTGAACATGCGCATCTAGATCAGACGATGACTATGCGCTACACGTACACCAACAGGAAGCAGGAAACGCCTCCGTTCACCACCCCGACAACTATGAATACTGCACGGAGGCCACACTCACTCAATACAGGCAGTCGCTGGTAGAGGGTAGGTGCTAATGAGCCGGCACCCGACGCAACCGTGAGTAGGAACCACCACCACGGTGGAGGACTGTGCTTAATATACTCTATGCAATAGGCTTTAATAATCTGTTCCGCAATACCGCAGTTGATAGTTACTGTTATTCGGTCCGCCTTTGGACTCTCTCCCTTGTTTATAGCCAATAAGGTGCGGGCATCCAGCGGACACTATCCTTGGGAGACTCCTCCCGCCAATGTGAGGGTAAGCCGGGCACTGCCTTTCCCTTTATTCTTTATGTGGTTTGAAGAGTATGTTTCAAATATGTATGGCTCTGACCCACATTTATAACAAATAAGGATTTGACGATACATAGATGTTCCAGTACTGGTTGCATGGCATACCGACTGTGGGGTTCCGAATTTCGATTCTCCCGGGAATGTCCCGCACCATACGTCACACCTATGCTTTTCGTTAGATACTTCTCCGTTTGTGCAGACAACAATGACGGCGATCACCCTCGGGGGACAAGCGGGATACCTCAAGCGTAATAGCCAAACTCTGTGACCATTCCTCCTGGCCTAGCGCATCTGAGGGATCTCCGCATGTACCTTCGGGGAGTGGGCTGATGACTCTTACTAGTTATAACCGCAATCACTGTGAGTCTGCACCACCATGTTCAAATGTCCATCAGTGTAGGTATGGTGTTTCAGATGCTACTCCGTTTAATGTGCAAAGGTTCACCGAGCACTTTTGCCAAGGCACGTCTGATACAAAAATCTTTTTGTCTTTCTTTGTTTACCTGTCATCCCCTCTAGGTACCCCTTTGGCTTGGGCAGATCTACGAGTCGAGATTTGCACCACATGATAGGGAACATAGCCCTGTGTTTACCCCCAAGCCACCTCTCACTTATACGGGTTACCATCTCCACTCCCGAACCCCTTTCTTACGTGCACTACTATGACATCAGCTAGGTCCTGAAGAAACGCCATTGATCATTTCGACAAACCAGGCGTGAAACATGTCGACCTTTTAATAGTTACTTGGGCACATTAAGCCTCACAGTAATTCACCAACCTTCGGGTTTTTTAATCTACCAGGGGTACCACGCTATTAAAGGGTCTTCCTGTGGATACTCCTAGGTGGTTTTATTTATTTATTTTTGGACACCTTTCACTGCACGCACTTCATCACTTTTGCTACTGGATACACCCCACACACCTGCACTCACCTAACGGCTTTTCTCTTAAAAGATCTCTGTGAAAGTGACCCTTCGGGGGACCCGTCGGGCATTGCAGCGCCGGCCCGACGAGGAGCAAAAGCCCGATGATGAAGCATGACATCCTTCGGGGTGTGTGAGGGCAACTAAGAGGCAAGACTCGGCCCTCCCCTTCGGGATTGGATCCTTGATACTGGGGATGAACCTCTGCCTCTCTCTCTTTCCTCCTCCTCTCACCATCTACTCTATTCTCAATCCTTCTTTGTGTTGATTGGGTGACATTGTGCACCCTCAATTCGGAACAGTGTCCCCTATGGTTTAACAATCAAGAACTAGAAAGCCATGCATTGCCCTTCAACATCATTTTTCCCACCACAAGCTTGTTGTGCAGTTGAAAAACCAACGCATCGCAGCAGTGCAGTTAAAAAATCGACTCATTGCCTGATCTCGCTGGAAGAATCACAGCAGCCTGAGGTCAGAGCACCATGTCTCCAAAGTCAGAGACCCCTGCTCCAACTCCAACGCAGGCAAAGGAATAAACGCATCACCTGCTCGCAGCTGGGAGAATCGATGCAGGGCCTGTTTCACCACTGTCGCATCGATCCCAGCACATCTGGATGTTCCACGCATCGCACCTGTGCACCAAGTTTCCAGCGCATCGCTCAGCAGTAAGGAGCCGCTTTCAGATTTCAGCGCATCGCTTCTCCTCGCAATAAGAAATTGACGCAACTTTTCTCCTGCATGCAGCAGAACTGATGCCTCCATTCACCTGGAACCCAAGAATCGACAAATCGCTGTGTTTTCTGATGCTTCCCTCCTTCACAGCTGTTTTTCGTCTCGGATTTTGATGTATCAAAGGTACTTTGTGCTAAAATCAACGCATCCATACAGTTATATGGACTGAATTGCTTAAACATTTAAAAAGTGATATTTCTGCTTGTGTTTGATTTTTGTTGTTTTGTTCTTGTTTGGTTCAGCTAAAGATTGATTATTTTTCTAAACTGGGTGTCCATTTGTAGTGTTTTCACAGTGTTACTGTGTGTTTTATGTACCAATGCTTTACACATTCCCTCTGAGATAGGACTGACTGCTCCTGCCAAACTACCAAAGGGGTGAGCAGGGGTTATCTTGGGTGTGTAACTCCCTTACCCTGACTAGAAGGAAGGGTCCCCCCCTGGATAGGATCATACCACTGCCACTGCCACCTAGAGACCCCCACCTTTAACACAAAGCTTCATCTTTACCATTTTAGCATGCACTTTTGTTTATTCCAGTAAAGATTCTTACAACTGCAATTCTTCAGATTTTTGAAAGGGCATACACATTGGAAAACCTGTTTCCAAATTGCTATTGACACCATCAAATAAATATCTTATCCATGATTATCGATTGCAAGAAACAGATACTCTCCTTTTCTCTTCTTTAACCTTGTAGTAATCATTTTTCTTTTAGTATTTCCTTTGTTTTTATTCTACTCCATTTTGATGTATTACTGTTATTTATAGTTTGTATACCTATGCCAGTGGTGTCAATAAACCATGGGGATCGGTAAAAGAGAAAACAAAGCAGGGTATTTAAATAGAAACAGAGCTAAATGATCTGATGCTAATTACAAGTGTCTGAAGAATGGGAATAATTTAAGGAAGGAATATTTAACTTGTTTGTTTTCATGCTCGGAAAGAAGCAGGAAGTGTTGATGTACATATTGTAAGTGCCAATGTGTAGTTCTTTGTAAATTAGCTCAGGCCAGATTATTTCCTGATTCGAGAACATTCCAGAGTTTGAGTGTGATCCAGCGATCTGGGATCAATAATTTTACACAAACACAAGCCCATTTACTTTACCCAACTAATCCCTTCACGCTGGGTTCAGTGTGATGCAAGGTTTATACCTAACTCACTAAACAATACATTAGAACCTGCATTTCTCCTTACAAAATAATTGTGGCGACGGACCTTGAGAAGTTGAATAGTTGATGACAATAATATGTACCTATTTATACTACTAAATAATAACAGACTCAGTGTGTAATTTTTAATGTTTATCATAAATAATGTGAATATAATGCTCATCAAGTACCGTCATACAATGCAAATACTTAGAATATCACGGAGAAAAACTCTTGATACTAACCCAAATAAGAATCAGGGAAATCTACCCTCTGGCCAAAGGGCAGTAAGGCCCCTCAAGGAGAGTTGAGTGGCAAAGATTAAGTCAGGAATCAGGAAACAGGTAGGCCTCTATCTGGAAACAGCAAACCGACGACAGCGACGATCTCCCGCTAGCTGACCAACACCTACTACAACCCCAGCCCACCGGGCACCTCAATTATACCCTAAAAACCCAAATGTCAACCTAATATTTGTTTCAATATGAGAATAAACTCCGTCTCTCATTGGCTAAGGATGGGGGTGTACTGTCACACTACTCTCAGCATGACCATTTTATTCAATATCCCTTTGTCTTAAACATTCAGCATTACGACAGATTCTTCCCAGGAAACAACTTTGAACATAATCATAGTACATATTTCCTGCAGTTCACTACATGTTGCAAGTCTCTACGATTCCATTGTTCGCCTCTGCCATCATCTCGAGTAGGAAGTTATTTGCTTCCACTGATATCATATTTTCTTTTCCGTAGCTTGGTAGTCATTCAGTCCACCACGAAGGTCACATTCATGCCTTTGCATTTTCTCTTCCCTTCTCGAAACCAACTTTTGTCCATTTATTTTTCTACCAAATAATAACCCCAGACTGGCATGCAGAAGTGTAGGCCCA
Organism: Calotriton arnoldi; assembly: GCA_963921515.1. Classification (NCBI taxonomy): domain Eukaryota; kingdom Metazoa; phylum Chordata; class Amphibia; order Caudata; family Salamandridae; genus Calotriton; species Calotriton arnoldi. The sequence goes on from CAWUFW010006155.1 coordinate 663,466, forward strand.
TGCTTACTTTTTCTACAGAAAACAAACACAAACATGTATTATTTTCATGAAATGTAATTTCATTGCACACCATCCCAGCATTGCACTAACCCATGCGCAACCCGTGTTATTCCTAGCAAAATATTAATAACGTGCACAAAAGCAGCATTAGTCTTTTTATCTACTTTAGCTAAAAGCATTTGCGGCCTAGTTTCATGCATTAGTACACGCATGCGCAAAAGCATTTCCCCTTATTTTAGCGTTCTTTAATAAGATTTTCAAAGCACACTGTAAATGAATGTTACTGAGGGTTCGATCCGAGCAGGTTTTATTTTCTCAAAACCCTGCTCCATCAAGTGTAAGAATTCTAAATAAGGTTCTGCCTGTATTAGGTCACAGTTGTGAATTGTTTGACTGCTTCACACATGTTTCAATTTTGATTGCTCAACACTTGCCTGTTTGGTATTTATGAATACTTTTTGTGTACAGAACAGCTGCATGCGATTCATGAGTCATATAAAGTATTAAATGAGCTTGTGGGAGGAAGGGGAGGCTTTCCCATAGTTTGTGTTGAAGTAATGCAATCCCGGCTTTTTGTTCAACTCGAATGCTGCAGCTATATTATGCGTTTGTTACAGTGTCTGTTATCAAATCCATAATAATAGGGAATTAAAGGAGTGAAGTAAGGTAAAAAAACAAAAATGTAATGGACACTTCATCAAGTAACATGGTTTAACCAATGCACGAATTTGCCAGGTAACTGGAGTGGATGTGTGGAGGGGCTTATGGGTGATGCAAGCAGTCTTTTATATAGGCATGGCTTCAACAGGCAACTAGTGTAGAGATACCACCGTATTTCTGACATGGGCAGTCTTTTTGGCCACAAGGATGAAGCAGCCTGCTCAGTGTAGGATCGATTTCAGGGGGGTGAGATGGGTTTTGGAGGGATCAGTCAAGGGGGAGTTACAATAGTCGATTCTGGAGAGCAGCAGTGATTGAGCAAGACATTGCAGATCTTGGTCTGGAATCTAGCAGCGGATTCGCCAAAGAAGACATGGTTGATACCACACATTTCTGTCCATGTAGCTGATTTGAGAATGTAGGTTAAGCTTTTGTTTAGGAGGGCTCCTAGGAATTTGGCACTGTGAACAATGGATTTTGAGTGTGTCCATCCAGAATTGAAAGCAGAAGTGTTGATTTTGAAGGTGAGATGAAGAGGAATTCAGTTTTAGAAGGGTTCAGTTTTAGTTGATAAGAAGTCATCCAGTTTTAAATAGAGTTTAGGATGATGGTGAGGTGCAAGAGGTTTTTGATGAGGAGACCTTTAGATAAAGTTGTGTGTAATCTACATATTGATGATAGAAGATCCCTACTTTCTTAGGAGGACTCGAAGTGGCTCAATTAACAGATTGAATAGTGTTGGGCAAGGATAGTCCCCTGGGGGACCACTTGTTGAACCTCCACTGGTGTTGAGAGATAGTCATCAATGTTTACCCTCTGTGGCCTGCCCATGAGGAATGATTAAAACTATTTAAGGACCATGCCATCAACGCCCATTTTATCTTTGATTGCGTCTAGGTGTGTGTGGTGGTTGACCATGTCAAGACAATGAAGACTCAGGAGGCAGCAGTTGTCTGAGTCTAGGATTCAAAGTGCATCATCGACCACCTGTAGTAATGCTATTTCTGTGCTGTAGCCCTCATTGAAACCGGTTTGGTAATCGTCTAGGAGATTGTTGACAAGTGTTGGGTGAATTGCTTTACTGCACACCTTTAATTATTTTTATGAGGAAAATCAGGTTGGAGATCGGCAATAGTTGTTATACTCATTAGTATCTGCAGAGGTTTTTTTGAGGAGAGGGGTGATTATATCAGAATATCATCTTGTTTTCAGCAGGAGTGAGAGGAAGCCATGATGCTAGCTTCCCACTTCACACCCGACCAAGGTAGCCCAGCAATAGTCAAATCCAACCAAGATTAATGGGGAAGAGGGAAGGGAAGAGAAAAAACAAGTGTCCCACAGAGACTGTACTGTGGTGCAAGAGTCTTTTTGGGCTATTCAAGACTCTTCCTAAATATAAAATAGAAGAGAAAGAAGGAATCAGTAGCATTGTGATTTCAGGTGAGTGTCAATCTACATATGCCTCTTTACGTGTAACTAGATACATGGACAATTCCCCTCTTCCAATTATCAATAGAAAAAAGAAAATGGCAACTAATGATGATTTTGTATATCTAAGGGAAAAAAGAGAGAGTACATGTATATAGAGTAAAGAACCAAGTGGTGAGAATAGAACATATACTTCCTATAGTAAAGCATACCTCATGTTCTTGTAGTAAGAAGGCTCAGAACTACTGACTAGAAAATTAGACAAAAGAAAGAAATTAAGAAAAGGAGAGTGTGTACATTCCTACATGTATTTCATTTCTGGTCATAAGTCAAAAGGTCAAAAATAGAATAGAGCCTTACATTAAGTGCACAAATAAGTAATCAATGTGAAACTTATTTCCGTTGGACATCATCCTCATCCCTTGATTGTGGCTATGGGGAGAAAGATGCACTGCTACAGTGGCCATGAGGTGTGCTTGGCTGGTTGTCTTTTTTAATGGGATCTTCCATCACCATGTGTGAGTCATCCTATCCCTCCACATTTGTGCCATCATTGTCTTCCTCAGGTTGATCTGTTTAAAGAATTTACCTAAAATCAATTTCTCTATAAGTGAAAATTACTTCTCACTATTTGCTATCATTTGTTAAATACATTTCTAAGACTGACAATAGTGAGTGAATTATTGACTACATGTCCCAAAATGCACTTTGATATTTGTGGTAAGATTCCTTACTAAAAACTCTGTATTATGATAAATGTTTAATGTACGTAAAAGACAGTTTTAGAATAACAGAAATGTAAATAAAAAAACATTACACTCACTTTGAGATGTTGCAATACCACATGGATCAATCCTTGGTAGACCCACAACAGCCTCTGGATCCAAAGTAGTGTCCACAATCGACTCCAGTGTAGTGGGTAGGGAGAAAGTAGAAGGGCCACATCCTGTTGTCTGGGACTCACTGATCCGAGTCACAATCTTCTCCTTTGTGTGCAACCTAATGTCGTACCACCTCTTTCTAATTTCATCAATGGAGCGCTGCATTACACCAACAGCATTAAATGTTTGCTGTATCCCCTGCCATAATTTTTGTGTCTCCAAGACAGTCATGGAAGATCTCCCATACAGGAGATAATGATTGTTGCAGCACTCTTCTGTTAAAATTTCTATTCTTTGTCAAAGAAATTGAGTTTTCTTTTTTTGCCCACTGCCTCCTTCTCAGGCTTTTGGCTTGCCATTGATAGTGTAGTAAGCTGTGGCTTGCTGCTCAAATCCGCAAATTGCACTGAAAGGTGTGTGCGGCCTCCTCTCTGTCTGCCTTCCAGGACTTAAATGAGAAGCACTTCTTGGTTTTGAGATCATTACCCAGAAATGGGAAGTGCTTCTGTGTATTTGCGGTCACAGTTACAATTTGCGACTGAGATCGGAATTTTGTTAATTGCAAAATGCAATTACCAAAATAAAGAAGTGACTAAAATGTGAGTTACAATATATGGCCAGAACCTAATCATACATTCTGTTTTGAAACTATGTAATTGCAATTTGCAAAAAATCTCAAGTGGAAAATCGCAAATCAGAACTTTCGTACATCTGGCCCAATGTTCCTGAGTCCGATGTCTGCTTCTGCGAGGCTCATGCTTGGGACTAGTTGAGAAATAAATCAGAATTCCCTGTTGCTTGGGTTGTTTAGGGTGGCGGTGGTAGTGAGAGCAGAGGAAGTAGAGGAGGCAGGGGGTAAAGGAGTGATGTAATTTGCAAGAAGGTCAACAATGTCAGTTTGGGAGAGAATAGGTGTGAATCTTTTGGGGTGAGGCAGTTGATTACTCCTCAGTGTTGAGTGCTAGGGATAGTATGCCTTCAGTTACGGCAGTAGAGATTTTAAGAGAGAAGATAGTATGAGCTTATATGGGCTATAATGTCATCAAAAGGGAGATTTTCAAGTTGAGGAGATCCAGTTTGTCTTCTAAGGAGAGAGTAATGGAGGTGAAGATATGTGGGAGGGGAGTTCGAAGGGTGGGAGGGAAGATGTGTGGCATGTAGCATTGCAATGTGGGAAGATATTACATTGTGTGGGGGAGTGAGGCAAAGAGGAGTATAAGGTGCAGTGTATGGGAGGGAAGTAAGGTGATGCTTGACTTGTATCATCAGTGGGTTATGGAATGTGGCTTTTGTGGGGGTAGTTGAATGCAGTGGCGACATATACCAGTTGCTGTGCACCAATGTCATGTGGTGAGAAGGAGTTAACTGAGTGATAGACAAGGAATTGTAGTCTGAGTGAATTAGCGGAATGCATGCATAGTTGGTGCAAGGCAGCTTTAGGCTAGATCTTTTAAGTGTGTGGTTGCTAGCACAGGGATGAGGGCTTATGATTGTACAAGTGGGGATTTGATATGAGAGGGGAGTTCTTGTGTAGTAGATTGAAGGTGAGTAATGGTGCAAGGTTGGGTGGGCCGGAGTCATCACATGAAGTGGTGTGTAATGTGACAGATTGTAGCAGGGAAGGATGGGGATGATGGTGTTGAAGGGACTAACCTGCAGGTTGGTGGTGTGTGCAGGTGTTTATAATGTAGGAGGGGAGTTAGGATTTACAGGAGTCATTGTGAGAGGGAATGCACAATGTGTGTGTGAGCAAGTTGAAAAGGAGTATGGGTTGACACGGGAGGGTGTAGTATGGTAGGATGTGTTGGTCTGTGTGTGATCTGGCAGGATGGATGTGTGCCAGTGGGGTTTGGTTAGGGGTTGGCAGTTTAAAAAATGTTCCAGGATGGTCGATGGGGGAGATATTAGTGCTAGTTAGTCATGACTAGTTAAGAGAAGTACACAGATGGAGAAGAAAGAGGGAGTGGGGGAAAGAAGGTATGTTTGGGATGGTGAAGTAGATCTTAGGAAGTATGCTTGGGAGGGTGTGATCAGAATGTTGGGGGTTGAAGCAAGTGGCCCGATTTGGGTCACTCAGGTCACCAATGACCACCTCTCAGCCTTCCACTAAAATGAAGAGTCGGTCAGACAGTAGAGAATACAAACCAATAATAGTTTATTCAGAATACACTCAGAGCGGAGCCCAATCTGCCCAGCTGCTAAGGAGTGCTGCAGAGGGACTGACGTCAGCAAGTATAACGATACATTATGTACATTTCAGAATCAATGAAAACACGCCCAGCATGGAATTTTCCAGAGAGACGCTGCTCGATAGTAAATTACAAAGGAGTACGGTTCTGAAGCCGGGCACACATTATCTACCAGTCAAGTTAACTCCGCCTTTGCCCGCCACTAGACAAGTGGAAGAAGGCTTACATCTAAATGAAAGGTATGCGCTAATAAGAACAGTACGTTCATTAGTGTGGCAGAACTCAGCTCCAAAGAAACATAACCTAGAGAATGCCGTTTCTCGGAAATAGCAAAGAATTAGTTTTGATCATGATACAAAATGGCGCCTGTACACAAAATGGCGCCACGAATGCTAACTTACGTAAAACAATGCAAGAGCATAATGTTTATTCCTACAGACCCTCCTTTTAGCATGAGCTAAGCAATTGTGTATAATAGCAAAATACATATAATTCAATAAAACATGGATAAATTGATTTATGAGCATTCCATATTTTCAGTTTCACTTTCAGGGAGGGAAACAGTAAGGAGGATAGAAGTCTCAAAAATACCCTCATCATGCATAAGGTCGTTCACTTCTTTCTGAATCATAATTGTTGCATTGGTATCATGGATCGATATTCTCTTAGGGGCGAGAGGAGTGGTGCAATAAGAGCAACATAAGGGGAGACACTGGACCAGAACACAGCAAGCAATCAGAATCACAACAAAATAGATCACCCTTTCAAGGATCCAACCCCATCCACCAAAGAGGGACCAACTCCACTTTCCGCTCCCCATTCCCGTAACATTTTCTAAGATGTCTAAAATGTGTTGTGTAATATTCTTTTCCATATTAGTGATCCCGACTACACCCTGGTCTCCTACTACCACGCACACACCACCACTCTTAGCTAGGATGAAGTCAACTGCATATCTGGTTTGCTCAGAATATATCCGCATACTTTCCAATTGGGTGGTGATGTCACGCAGAGCCGCTACAGTGGATCTAGACAGTATCTGCAGCTTACATCCAAAATCTTCCCTAGCTTTTTCACCCCTGGCCATAGCGGTACCACCAAAGGTAATAATGGAAGAGAGAATATACCCAAAGGTGATACCATTGCTATAGTTATTGACTTCCAAATCCGTTACTCGTTCACAAAATTCCTTTGTCAAGGCCCTTTTAACACATCTTATATTTGGCTTACTATACTTACAGGGCACACCAAGAGTGAGCACCATCCCTAGAGCAACATCCTCTGTACCATTATAAACGTTTGAATAAGTACCATTAGACAGAAAATAAAACCCTGGGTGTGCATAAAGTGGACCTTGATAATCTACAGGAGAATATCTGGTGTTCATTCCCACAGTACTCGGATCCTTCTTTTTCACTAAAGACATCGTATTTTTGAACAATATTATTCCGGAACAATTTACATATATGAATGCGTCAGTACTGTTTACTATCGGACAACATGCGGGATAATAACCAGCTTTTCTTCATATATACAAATTGTTACAGTACATATTAGTGTCACAACCTGGGTATCCCTTCCCTCGAGGCTTCCTATAATATAAACAAGGACGGGAATACCCCATCCCAAACTCATCCTTTACCTCTATGAATTGGGGTGGGCGGACATATGTATAATTAACCAGTGACAATGGGTATGCAGTCCATAAACTTGTAACGGATTCAGTGGGATAAAAAGCTGTACCTTCACCAAAAAATCTTTTATGTGTGTCTAGAAAAACATTACTCTGGGCTGTCCTTTTTGTACGAACTTGAGAAACAACCTTGTGTTTAGTACATGAAAGTGCATTCTGATCACATTCCAAAACCCAGGACACCCCACCCAGAATCAACAACAGTAGTGACACAAGAATATCACATAGTATTTTTTGCTTGGTGGACCAAAATTTACGTGTTTGAACAAGGGGAATTACTGGCTGCTCTTTGTCGGCAACCATTCTGCCAATGGGGTGCATAGCAATTGATAAAACAAGGGAGAAAATTGCCAGCAAAAGAAGTATACAAGTTCCCAGTGTCCGTCAGAGCCTCACTGGTACAGGCTCCTATTGTTCATCAAAACGTTGGCGTTCTTGAGCACCGGCGGTGGACTTGCTCTGTCCTAAGCTCTTGATGTATCCCACGGCGATCAGGATAATATACCCCCAAGGGGATACATTCGATGTATCCTGTCCAATCAATCAATCAATCACAGAATTTGTAGAGCGCACTACTTATCCGCGAGGGTCTCAAACAGTGCACAATTCTCACATCACCCTAAACTAACTCCGTTGGTACTATGGCAAAGTACACTCTAACTTACACAGTTCATCCCTGACTAATCTGACTTCTCCTTTGGTGCACTATTCCTCAGCCGAGGATGCATATTGTACCTGGTGACTCCAGGCACAGAGGGATCAATGAAAAGGTGCTCCTGGATAGCTCATATCTCCGGTGGAACTGCTGCATTCAGCACTTCATCATTCTCCTCATCCGTTTTGGTCCAGGTCAGCCTGGCGTCACTAAAGGGGACAAACTGAGGCACTGTCTTACACTCAGAGTCCCCTACTCCATCTTTGATCCATTGGTCATAAGGCAAAGGCAGGGGCACCCTCTTGCAATGAGTGCCATGCACCCAATTCATGAGTGCCATGCACCCAATTCTTTCACCCAGCGACCTTGATAGCTGTGCGTGTAGCCAAGAGGACCTGCTCCGGTCCCTTCCAACGTGGCTCCAAACTCTTCTTCCTCTGAAAATTGCGAACAAAAACAAAATCGCCAGGCAGAATGTCATGTCCGGGCCCCTCTGGTGTAGCTGGCAGGGCTTCCCGGACCTGTTGGTGAATAGAACACAAATTTTCAGTTAATTGGCAAAGGTAGTTGACCAACAACGGGTATTCAATGTCTGAAAACCGCTGGGGTCGCGGGACGCCCCAGACATTAGCCGGGTGTCCAAACACGACCTCGTACGGTGACAATCCTGTCCTAGAATGTGCTCTTGTTCTTGTTGACAAAAGAGCAAATGGTAAAGCATCTGGCCACTGTAACCCTGTTGTCTCCTGAATCTTTGCCAATTTCAATTTGAGAGTACCATTGTGCTTCTCAACCAAACCCACTGACTGTGGGTGGTTGGCAGCATGAAACTTCTGCTTTATGTGCAACCCATTACAAATCATCTGAATCACCTGAACATTAAAATGACTTCTGTTATCACTCCAAATCAAACGGGGCAACCAAAACGAGGCAAGAACTACTTCAGGAGTACCTTTGCTTTCGTAATGGCTGTATTATCTTTAGTGGGATAAGCTTCAACCCATTTACTGAATGCACAGGCAACCAACAAAACATACTTCAAATTGTTGCACCTTTCCAGTTTGATATAGTCCATTTGAAGGACTTCGAAAGGGAAAGTGGGTGGTGTAAAATTACCAGGAGGTGTAGGAGTAAGCTTCCCAGGATTATGCATAATGCACACCATGCAGTACTTCACTAAATGTGCAGCTGTTTTTGAAATATTATCATTCTGCCATACAGGGTCTAACAACTTGCAAATACCCTTTGCACTAATATGGGCTGGGCCATGAGCCATCATAACTACAGGGAGAACATATGCATCTGGCAACATCCATCTCTGCTTCCCTGACTTATCAATCCAACATCCCTCATCATTCAATTGTGCTGTATTTTTGATGGAGCAAGGACTCATAAAGAAAAAGACTTGCTTGGAAGCAATCCTCTCGTTTAACTCGCTAATGAATTACTAACAATGTCTTGTAAATAATAACACGTGCTACAGAAACACACGGGTTAGCGAAGCTTGCGTTTGTGTGTACTAATATAGATAACAATGAAAACGGACTAATCCAGCTTTAACTGGGAAATCTTTATCGCGCATGCGTCAATTGCATCTACGCAATATGACGAGGTAACGCTTGGAGGGAAATTGTAGCGCATGTGCAGAAGGCATTAAAATGGAGTCTTTAAGACTCACGTGCATGGCATCTGCTTAGCTGAAATGAAAACCTGCTATTTTACTAATGCTAATGCAGGAAAGTATTAATAAGTAAGGAGGGTTAGAGTAGAGCTGGATGGTATACAGTGAAACCATTTATTTGTGAAAGTAACATTTCTTCTTTTGACTTTATTATTAGTGCGCATTTGGGCCTTTCACGTTTGTCTGAACTCAGCCGACTGATTCAAGTTTGCGCATGCCTACATGAGAATTAACCCGGAAGGATGACCAAGCTTTTGACAGCCGTCCAAGGACGAGAATGATGTGCCCTGTGAACAGAGGGTGAAGAGTTCACTCAAGAAGACTTGTATTCATGATATTGAAATAAATGTATCTAATAAAGTTTGGACATGTATGGGAACGGAAGAAAAGAATAAAGTTTTCGGGGGATGGGTTTTGCGAACAATAGTTCAATGAAATAAGTAATATGTAAGCATGATGTGATGATCATCCCCCCTTGCCTGACCAATTAGATTTAGTATTTTTGCGATATTGAAACTTTAGTGGGTGGTACATGATGAACGTAGGATATAATTGAGGTAGCTTTAGTTAGTTAGGTAGTCGAGAGCTCGGGATGCTGTCGGTGCTGTGGGTGGTGCTGATGCTGAAAGAGACGCTGTGAGATGCTGATGAAGACACCAAATGCAGAACCATCTATCTTTATTTAATTGGGTTAGACAAGAAGATCGCGGAAGAAACTCGAGGAGGAAGAGAGTGTCAGAGAGGGGGGCTACGCAGTCATCAGTATTTTAGAGAGGTTAAGTATCCTGTCCTGATTCCTGTCCTGAAGTCTTTGTCTCCTGATCTATCCCGGGGGACCCTTACCAGCCCTTTGGCCAGAGGGTTTGGTCTTCACACCATCCTTGGTAACTATAAATTCATGGTATTTGTGGATGATCTTTTCTCTCTGTCCTCTCCTTTCCGGGCATAGTGATTGTATGAGTCTGAAATATTTTCTTAATGAAAAATTGATCGGATTTGTAATCTTACGAATGAGGGTGTTTGTACTGAAATTTCGAGATGGTTCACATTCATTTAATTTAGATAAAGATTTTAAAACTCCCCGAGTCTGTGGTTATTTACTTTAATTAATGAAAAGCTAAGAGTTATGTTAATTATCACCATCAATTAGTTCAACTAATGGTCCATCGACCAGAGGAAAGAACTTTTTGATCAGTGAAAGGTTAGTTAGGAATAAGAAATAACTAATCTTAAATAAGGAAAATATAAACTAAGCCCAGCGGTCTACTTGGATTTGTGTAAGTGTTTATGGGCCCAGGTGAGTATATGGTAGTAGAGTATCTGTTGTTAGTATACCGCTGGATCACTTTCTTGCCACACTGCTAACTCTACTATTGTAGCTTCACTTTGTATCTCTTTCACATTCTCAAGTGTATCCTCAAACATGGTAACTTCAGGCACCCACCTAGCGGGCCTGCTACAAACATTCTTTTAACTTTAGTCCGGGCTGATTCTTTAGCTGTCTGATCTGCAAAAGCATTTCCTCTACCTACAGCATCAGTGACTTTCCGGTGGGCACTACACTTTACAATAGCCAATTTCTTTGGGAGTCTCAAAGCAGACAAAAGCCTCAATATAAGGTGCCCATGTTGGATCCTAGTGCCATGCGATGTAAGAAACCCTCGCTCAGCCCAGAGTCGCCCAAAGTTATGGGCGACTCCAAAGGCATACTGGCTGTCAGTATAAATATTGACAACCAGTCCCTCACTTAATTCGCAAGCTTGTATTAAGGCAACAAGCTCAGCAGCTTGTACGCAGCGTGGTGACAGCATACGCAGCAGTTATAGTGCCATCTGGTAATTTAAAACAAGAGCCATCAATGTATAGTTCCCCTTCTGGATCAGATAAGGGAACATAAGTCAAGTCTACCCGTCCTTTCGTCTCTTCTTCCGTCCGGAAGATACAGTCATGTTAATCAATCCCATCATTCTCAGAAGGGAGAGGCAGTAACGTGGCTGGATTCAGAGTGGCACATCTTTTGATCGTGATGTGTTTTGCAAACAATGTTAATTCATAGCCTATCAGACGTGCACTGGTGAGGTGCTGTGTCTTGGTCTTATTCAAAAGTGTATCCACAGCATGGGGTACCATGACTGTGAGGTCAGTATCAAGTACGAGTCCTGCCAATTGTCTTGTCGAGACTGTCAAAGCCTCGACAGCTCTTAGACAGCTCGGGAGGGCTCGTGCAACAGGCTCAAGGACAGCAGAGAAATAAGCACATGGCTGTTGCTTATCTACAAATTTTTGTGTTAAAACAGAAAGCGCACAACCGGCCATCTCATGGACGTACAACACAAACGGTTTAGTGTAGTCTGGGGTGCCAAGTACTGGAGCCGAACAAAGCGCAGTTTTCAATTGCTCAAAAGACTGCTGACATTCAGGTGTCCAAGGCAGGGGCTCATGCACATCCTTTAGTGTTAGTGCAAGCAGAGGTTTGATTAGTAACGAGTAGTTAGGTATCCTCTGCCGACAGTAGGAAGTGATACCTATAAAAGCACGCACATCTTTCTCAGTTTGTGGAACGGGCATTTTAACAATGGTACTGATGCGCTCCAGGGTCAATCCCCTACCCTCCTTCGACAGTAGGTGACCTAGATAGGTGACCTCCTGTCGACAATATTGAAATTTAGAAAGAGACACCTTATGTCCATGTTGGGCCAAATGCAAAAACAATTTAACTGTACTGTCTTTGCAGCCTTGCTCCGTGTCAGAAGCGATGAGCAAGTAATCAACATACTGCACCAAGACTTTACCTGAGGGAAGCGAAAGGGAATCCAATTGACTCTTTAATGCTTGGCTATAAATACTCGGACTTTCTGTATAGCCCTGAGGAGCTCAACAGAATCTAAAGCTCCTACCAGGTAGGGTAAAACCAAACAAGTACCTGCTATCCAGATGAATAGAAATACTGAAGAATGCATTTTTCAAGTCAATGACAGAAAAGAATTTAGCAGTAGAAGGAACCATTGTCAAAAGAGTAGTGATGTCAGGGACCACTGGGAACTGGGGAACCACTATTTTATTAACTTTGCGTAAATCAATCACGAAACGATAAACGGCCTCATGATCATCAAGAGAACCAGAGGGTGTCCGTGTAAGAATTGGAAGAATAGGGCTATTACAAACATTTGCAGTCGTCTCTTCAACCACTCCCTTCTTAATCAAATCCTGGGTAATTTGCAATAGGGCTCGCTCTCCTGCCTGTGGTATTTTGTATTGAGGGATACGGGGCAAAATAGCACCATCCTTAACCTGTATCGAAACTGGAGGTATCTGAAGTAGTCCCACATCTGTATCACCTGTCGCCCACAAAGTGGGTGGCACATCAGCAAACTCAACAGGAAAAGGAGCATCTTTGTACAAGCACTGCTTAGCATGCACTACATCTGGGCTCATTGTCATATAAACACCCACCGGGGAACAATAAATAGTAGCATGTAGCTTCTTAAACAAATCCAGACCCATCAAATTTTCACCACAATTAGATGTCAATAAAAATGGTGAATCCACAGTAAAGGGACCAACAGTCAACGCAAGGGTCTTTGAAATGGGGCTTACAACCGGTACACCAGAAAAACCTATCAACACATTATTATGGCCAGACAGTATAAACCCATTGTTCTTGAAACGGGGCCACCACTGCCGCTCGAGTAACATTACTTCGCCACTCTGTTAACTCTGGTATCTCTGGGTGATATATAGGATGAACTTCTCTCATCGGAAACTGAGACACTGACCTGGGACTTTTCTCATGCAATCTTCCCCTATAGGCTATTATTGTCGTGATATTAACAAAGACTTGTTCTGGCCCCAATTCACTAATTTACACTCTATCTCTTAGGTCATATAAAATTTGAGGTGGTTCCGCTTCAAAGCAATGTTGCCAAAGACCAATTAAAGTTGCGCACATATGTTTAAGGGCATGCTGCTGTATAAAGGGCTCAAAATCTCTCATAGTCGCCCAAACATCCTCTACAGTATAAATAGGAATACAGGCCCACTGTGCAGCCTGATTCACTACTACCTGTTTCTTTTCATCTCCCACATCAGACCGCACTAACAGTCCCATACCCTCCTTGAATTTCGTCCAATCCCTATCCTCAAATCCATGCACCGGTGTCCCCCTACTTACTAATGTCGGAGGATGAAAAACCAGAGTGGGAGAGGCAACAGTAGTAACAGGCACTATCATCGCTGAGGGTTGTGTCGCGGTGGAAAGAGCTGGCAAAAGGGATGCTAAGACAATAGGTGCAGCAGGAGTACTAACAGTCACAGTTGCCACAGACGGCAAAGAAACAGAAGAAGGAGTAGGAGGAGGAAGAGGAGGAGGAGCCGAGCCACAGCCGTTGACGTAACAATGGTGGACACAGGGACAGAGGCATTGGACGCAACCGTTATGGGCGGCTGTGTGGGAACCGGGACAGTAGGATATATTCTTTGCGGAGCATATGGAGGTGGGGGTCGGGCATCCAACAATACTTCCACAAAAGTATCATCTTCCTTCTGAGTCACATATGATTTGTCAATATGTAATCAAAACTTTCTGTCTTCACATTCAATACCCTTCTCCTGTTTTTCCCTGTCATATGCCACAGCCTTTGGAGTCAACGTCTGCATTCTCCCTTTCCAGGCCTCCTTCTCTGCCCTCATTTGTCTCTGCTTAGCTACTTTCTGCCACGTTCTGAGGGAATCAAACATAGACTGCCCACTTCTTTTCTTAAACAACTGTTCTTGTAAATACTCAATCTTTTGTTCACCAAAAGTGCCCGTCAATGGCCACTGCAACTCGGCATTGTCCCTCGTATATTTGTGCCATAATGTACTAAACATAATAGGGCCAAGACCATGCTTCACATACATATCAAAATTGGGAGTGCCTTCTGGAGGCGCCGGCTGAGCTTCTTCCAATCGAGCATCTGCAGAACAACAGCGGCAGTACAAGGAAATTAATTTGCTAACACTAGGCATTTTCAAGCATCCACTATTTTATGCCAGTGTGTGCAGGTGTTTATTATGTAGGAGGGGAGTTGGGTTTTATAGGAGTCATTGTGAGAGGGAATGCACAATGTTTGTGTGAGCAAGTTGAAAAGGGGTATGGGTTGACACGGGAGGGTGTAGTATGGCAGGGTGTGTTGGTCTGTGTGTGATCTGGCAGGATGGAGGTGTGCCAGTGGGGTTTGGTTAGGGGTTGGCAGTTTCAAAAATGTTCCAGGATGGACGATGGGGGGAGATATTAGTGCTTGTTAGTCATAACTAGTTGAGGGAAGTACACAGATGGAGAAGAAAGAGGGAGTGGGGGAAAGAAGGTATGTTTGGGATGGTGAAGTAGATGTTAGGTAGTATGCTTGGGAGGGTGTGATCAGAATGTTGGGGGTTGAAGGAAGTGGCCCGAATCGGGTCATTCAGGTCACCAATGACCACCTCTCAGCCTTCCACTAAAATGAAGAGTCGGTCAGACAGTAGAGAATACAAACCAATAATAGTTTATTCAGAATACACTCAGAGCGGAGCTCAATCTGCCCAGCCGCTAAGGAGTGCTGTAGAGGGACTGACATCAGCAAGTATAACGATACATTATGTACATTTCAGAATCAATGAAAACACGCCCACCATGGAATTTTACAGAGAGACGCAGCTGGACAGTAAATTACAAAGGAGTAAGTTTCAGTTCTGAAGCCGGGCACACATTACCTACCAGCCAAGTTCACTCCACCTGTGCCCGCCACTAGACAAGTGGGAGAAGGCTTACATCTAAAGGAAAAGTATACACTAATAAGAACAGTACGTTCATTAATGTGGCATAACTCAGCTCCGAAGAAACATAACCTAGAGAAGGCCGTTTCTCGGAAATAGCAAAGAATTAGTTTCGATCATGATACAAAATGGTGCCTGTACACAAAATGGTGGTACGAATGCTAACTTACGTAAAACAATGCAAGAGCATCAGTTTTATTGATCAGTACAGGGTCAGTATCAAACCCCTTAGCGTGGGTTAGTGGGGGTTGAGGGGTGTTGAAGTAGGGGTTGAGTTGAGTGAGTGGGGTCGGGTAATGTCTTAGGTAGTGTTAGCCCTGTCAGCCAAAAGGTGGTCTTCCCCCAAACCTTTTGCCTGCTTGACTCCAATGTTGCTGATTTTTTGTTGCTGGCCTTAGGACTATGAGCACTTTACCACTGCAAACCAGTGCTGAAGGGCATGTGCTATCTTCCCTAAAAGATGGTTTTATTGACTTATCTACAATTGTTATATTTAATTTACCTATACGTCCCTAGTAGAGTGCACCACATGGGCCTAGGGCCTGTAAATTAAATGCTACTAGTAGGCCTGCAGCCCTGATTGTGCCACTCACACAAGTAGCACTTTAAACATGTCTCAGGCCTGCTATTGCAGAGCCTGTGTGTGCATTTTACACTGCCATGTCGGCTTGGCATTTAAAACCCTTGCCAAGACTTTAAATCCCCTTTTATTACATATGAGTCACCACTTAGGTAGGACCTAGGTAGCCCATAGGGCAGGGTGCTGTGTAATCAATAGCTAAGACATGTACTTTTATGTTTTGCATGTCCTGGTAGTGAAAAACACCCAAATTCTTTGTTTACTACTGTGAGTCCTACCCCTCTCTTAGGTTAACATTGGGAATTCCTTATTAAACATTATACGCTGTAATTCCTGATTGATATGGAGTGGATCTGTCATGTTTCATATCATTGGAATGGTTATGAAAAATCCTCTTTACTGGTAAAGTCTAGTTTAACATTACTATTTTAAAAATGCCACTTTTAGAAAGACTGGTGGTGAATGTTTGACATTTTTCACCATTCCGTCTATCAAAAGTTCTTCTTGCATTTGTCACGCCGGGTGGGACAGGAATGCTCAGATGTTGGTCCCGTGCTCACCATGCCACTGGATTCAAGCTAGCCTGGCTGATGAGGGGTGATACAGTGAAACCGGTCACATGATTCTTGTTTCCTGTCCAGGGAGGACCTGGCCTGGCAGTTCAGGCTGGACTGTTCCCATGGGGAGCAGGGTTAAGACTGATTTGGCATGGTGGGCAAAAAAACAATGGATTTAGGCCCAGATCTCTGTACTGGGGTGAATGTTTGGCATTGTTCAGCATTCCGTCTATCAATTGTTCTTTTTACTTTTAGAAAGATGGCACTTTTCTGCTCTTAGCCCTGTGTGCCTGCAGCCTGTCTCCAATGCACATCTTGGGTAGGTGACAGCTGGACTTTGTGCTTTCCCTCTAGACAGCCACACACAAAGGGAGCTTAGGTGTGACTGAGTGGCCATCCACATCCTAATGGGTCATCCTGGGCAGAATGGGAGTGAGGAGATGGCACTTACACCCAAATAATCTGGGCCCTGTCCCCACAAAAGTAGCTGCATACCCCCCTGAGTTTGGAGCCAGGGCTGGCTACATATAAGAGAGACAATACCCTCTCAAACATCCTTTTGCCACCTTGCATGTTGGGATGTGATTTCCAAAGGCCACCCTAGGCATTATGGTATTAGAGATGTTGGGTGCTTATTTATATATTAGCTGACCTTGCCTCATCTCTGGCCACTGGCATCTTGGGTCACGGAAACTGGAAAGCACCTCACCAAGGGAGCAATTTTAATGTGTTTTGAGCTTGCAAGCTGCACAGACACTAACGGCCTTGTTACGATAGCTGCAGGTCGGACCAATGCCAGCTATTGAGGTGGTCAGAAGACTGCCCGACAAGCAGGCAGCAGTCCGATCACTGCATTTTGATGTGAGTGCTGTGCTGTCGGTCAGAAAGTGCTCTGTATCACAGCGGCTTGTGTTGGGGCCAAGAAAAAGGACCACAGCAAAACCTACTGTGATACGGAGCACATCCATGGACCGTGAGCCATGCACCATGTCGTGCCTGGCACATGGTGCAAGGAGGTGAGTGGGGCCCTACATATGCCCCCAGAGACACTTTACAGCAGCCCACAACGAACAGGGGCCCTGGTTGAGGGCCCCCATATCTCTTTCCGGCAGCCTTTTCATGGCTGCCTTCCAGCCATGAAAAGGCTGTCAGAAAGGAATATCGTAATCCCGACGGCGATGCCTGCATTGGCACAGCTGACATTCAGGGATAGGACTCTGACCGCCTCCCCGTCGGGATCTCTGATCCTGGAGGAGGTGGCGATCTTCACACCAACAGCCGTAGGTCCGACCGCCAGAATTGTAATCCAGCAGTCAGACCAAAGGGCTGTCGGCGGTCAGACCGCCACTGATGGCCTGTCGGTGGCTGTCAGACCACCATCATAATCAGGCCCTAAAAGAGGACTAAAGCTGAAGAGATGCTGCCTTCAAGCTCCATGTCATAGAAACTGAAGGAGGACTGGAGCAGATGGGATACAGAGCATAGAAACAACTAAATGACTGTTGAACCTCCTTTTAGACTGTACACTATACACTATATACTCAAACGTTTTATGACTAGCTGATTGACATATAGGAGGAAGGAGCTCACTACCAGAAGGGGAGTTGCTTAGGTTAGTGACCTCTGCTCTCAGGCATCGTCCTCGCAACATTTCCACTCACGGTCTCTACCTACTTCCTGTTTAATATTTCTAGAACCAGCCAACCCACTGAATCTTCGGATGAAGTGTTTTAGAAATCATTCTCATTTATTCAAATGCTCCTCAATTTTACATCTGAGATTATTAAGAAAGTACACTCTACTATACATCTATGATCCTGATGGTCTGTACCACATGTAGACCCTCACCAGTATCTCCCTATTTTCCCATCACAAATTCAACCCTAAAGTCTAAACGCAGGACATTCAGCACCCAATCTAACTTACAATGCCTTTCTCACTGTGGTATTTGTTATTAAATTGCACACACCGTAACAGTGCAAACCACAATTTGAATCACCTACCAAATATTTGAAGTGAACCCAGGGCTGATGCAATCTATTGTTACTCCTTGTACTTCCACAAACCCGAGTAACACACCCCTTAGCAACCTGCGACCAACCCCCAAATCACCCAGAAGGTCCATCAAGATGGAGAAAGCGGGATTCAACTTATTTAAGATTATGTACCCTCTCAATCTCTCCAAAACAACAGCAAAACGTTCCAGAAACCTTCTCCACCAATCAATACCATAGCGACCGATATGGGAAGCTTAAAACAGATCTCATCTTCTTCACTCGTAACACTATGTCCTAAAACAACATTTAACACATCAAACGCAATGGTATATCATCTACTAACATTTATCATTTCTGTAAGCTCCGAATTGCTCCCTCATCACTATTCAAGGGAATGACCACCTTCTCCATCTACAATAATGTGAAGATACTGATTCAATCCAGAGATGTATGCCTTTGGTTATTTGACCTCATATTCTCAGTCCTGCTCGAAACCCTGCTAGACATTGGGTTTCTGGCTGGCAGATACAGACCTAAATTAACCTGTGCTCACCCTTTGGTAGCTGGGCATAGAGGAGTCAAGCTTAACTTAAGAGGCAATGTGTAAAGTATTTATGCAGCACTTCAAACAGTAACACAGTGAAAACACCACAAAAGCCAGTTTAAAAAACAAATTATATTTTCATGAACAAAACAAGGCCAAAATGACAAAAAGCCAATAAGGAGAAGTCGAGATATTACATTTTAAAGAATAAACTGTTTTGTAGTGCTTAGATGCAAAATGCATCAACAGGGGCCATCTGGTTGCGCTAGACTGGGTCAAATCAAAAGGTTCAGGCTGACCGTGATATAGTGTGGGTGGGATACAGAGACCAGCCTATGCCCGCTTACCAGTACCTTGGATGTGTCATTGTCTAAGACGATGCATGGCACAGACGAAGTGATGCGTCGTCGCCTATCCTTACAATGGGGGCGATGCGTCAGTTCTGAGATGTACAACGTCAAAGATGCAATGGGAATAGAGGCGATGCATCAAGCAGTCATCCAAGCAATAGACTTGATCCTTGCAGCTGCAGCGATGCGTCGCCGTCAATCGAAATGAGCTGGTTCCGAGGTGCGCTGAGTTGGAGATGCCGCAAGCAGTTGTCAAAGTGAGGTTTCTTAATCCTCGCAGCTGCAACAATGTGTCGTCATCAAGGGTGATGTGTCGGTTCCGAATAGCGCAATGGTGTCAATGCGTGGGTTCTAGCAGAAGCTGCACTTTATACCCACTTCCACGGGCCCACAACTGGATTGCGCCACTTGGCAGTGTAAGACTTACAGCAAGTAAAGTTCAGGTACTGTTGCAGGAAGATGAAAAGTCTTTGATGTCCCTGACACTTAGAACAGGTGGCAAGCCAGTATGTCTTTGGAGTCACTCTGAGTTCAAGTGAAATGGTCCAGTACTTGCTCAGCAGGGCAGAGGGTATCAGGCACCAGGGTAGCATAGCAGAAAAGCTGTTCTGCCTGAGCAGCTTTCCAGCAGAGTGGCAGTCCTTGTAGCAGCACAGCAGTCCTTCTTCCCAGTGGTGCCTTTAAAGTGGTGGAGGCTTCAAAGAGGGTCTTTGAAGTGCACAGCCAGCACTCTAGGGCCGCCCAAAACAGTCATGCGCACTCCCCTCTTCTCCGTGCAGGCTGCATTACAGCCTGCATGGATAACACGCTCACCACTACAGCCCCTGATTGAGCGCCATGTCACGGCGCTCAGACCAATCACAATACTCCATTGGAGCGTTGTGATTAGCTTAGGGGTGGGAGCCTGGCTGCCTGCCTGCTTCCTGTTCCAACCTGGAGTCTGACACAGGTGAACAGGAGAGAAGACGCGGGACCCGGCGGCGGCAAGGTAAGTTTTATTAATTTTTATTTTTTTTAAAGAAGCCCATGAGCCCCCTGTGCCCGCCGCCCCCTCCGCGAGCCGTGGCGGCCACCCCTGTCTCCAACAACTGCCCCAGGGCAGCCCAGGTGAGCCCAATGGGCCAGCACCCAAAGGCAAGTTATTTGGCGTCCCTCACCTCGATCACGGGCATACACCAGTCACTCACAGACCACTGCACAGAGTGCAGCAGCCCAGACCCACCTTTGGTGGCCAAGCCGCAACTGCCACACACTAAACAGAGCAGATAGGGGTGGTTAGCCAACTCCTGGGCCCGGCCTGGGCTCAGGCACATCTCACCTCGGGCAGCTGGCTCACTTTTGGGGACTTGTTTGTGCCATGCCAGCGCAGGAGATCATGCCAGTGGCTAATACTCTTCCAGTTCATTTTCCATGTCACTTACACATGCAGTGCACTTTGAGAGCTGCAGCAGACTGTTTCTGTTCTGCACTGCCCAAGGCACTAATGTGAAGAGTTAGCACATGCACTGGAGACAATAGTTGACTCCCGCTGATGTGTCTACTGTCCCCGCAGATGCGGCCGAGTGCTTGACAATTTAGTGGAACATAAGCATGCAAGGGCCAAGACTATTTTCAGCATTTCACAGCCGAAAGAATTCGGTTTCGATATGGAGATTGAATATAGAACCGAACACTTGAAGTTTGTTTTAATTAAGAATGGCCCAGTGCAGGGATAGAGGAAGAGGTAGAGAAAGAGAGACAGGGAGGTAGAGACAGAGAGACAGGAAGCAAGAGACAGACAGAAAGAACAAGAAAAAACACCTATAGGGAGAGATAAATTTAGTGAAAAACAATGAGTGAAGGTAGTGAGAGACCAGGAGAGGCAGAAAGGAATAGGGGTAAGAAAGATGAAAGACAGGAAGGGACAGAAAAAAACAGACATAGAGAGATATATCGAGAGGGCGAGAGAGCCTGGTTTCAGTTTTGCCATCTGAGACAGTACTGCCAGTAGTTAAAAATAACCACTTGTGGGGAGACAATATTAAAAAAACAGATGTGGGAATTGCACGGGATAATGACCATGCAAAAAAACAACCTTCAACAAACATTGAGAGATTGATGATTACATTTAATTAGCACTTCGATTGGAGGTAACTGTTGCTATATCTGTCTATATCTTAAGGCTGGGTCAGAGATGTTCTTACTTTGGGTAGATGCAACCACCATTTTCAGTGGTATTTCTTCAAGTAATTTGAATTTCAGTGGTAATACAATTTCAGCATACGGCTCAGTTAAAATTTTGCAACCAGATATAGCCAAGCAAAGTAGGCTCCACAGCCTGGTGGGGCTTTGCCTGTTATAGAATAAAGCATCATTGCTTCCTGCTTAGGAAGTAACAGTGGTTAGCACCCTGTAGAACATGTAAACAAATATTAACGTCAGACAGCCTGAGAGAAATAAACCCATTGCCACTCATACACCACCTCTCACTAAATACAAGCAAAAAACATCTGCTTCGCACATAGAATGCAGGCAAACGCTAATATTTGGTGCCGGCATTCAAGGCATCCTGATTGTCTGAATCAATGTCAGTATTCCATAAAGGTGCGCTAAACATAATGGGGCTTATTTACAAGCCTCTTGCGCCACTTTTGCGTCATTTTTAACATGGGAAAAGTGACGTACGGTTGGCGCAAAAGGCTTGTAAATCAGCCCCAATGTTGCTCTGCTGATGGTGATTACAACATGAATACTTCCATTGCAGTTCAAAGACCCATGGTTGTTGTGTATGTCAATTGGTAATTTCTTTTTACTAACAACAAAGAAGCTCATCTAATGTCCTCCGACATTGCTTGATTTTATCTTTTAAACCACACTGCAATTACTAAAACACAAATGAATTGATCTCAGTAAAGGATGCAGCTCAGTTGTCTGTTCCCCACAAGGAGTGCGTGAAGTCAGTATAGTTAGATTTTGCATAATTATGCAAGATTTTATTGCGCGAAATGCAATACTATCATTTGGCGATGTATTTTAGTGTGAAATGCTTGGACACAAGGATGCATTTTGTGCTTTTAAAATAGTGCAAAAGACAAAAGTATCATAAACAAAAGTGGGTCTGTTGTTTGCGTTATTCCTGTGCGTTCACCGCAACATTTTTACTACGAATGGCGCATACTTATGGGCCGTGGCATAAGAGAGTAATTTTTTGAAGAATAATGTTTAATTATCAAAATTATGTTATATTATGCCAGCGCAACAGATATTTCGCCAGGCCTATTCCTTACTATGGAAAGATTGCCCTTTCCTGAAAGAGCAGACACCATCTTGGGCATGCAGTCAATATTTATTCCATTTAAGAGAAGTACTATGTTTAGTCCACTGATAACAACATCTGTACATTTCCCCTTTATGTGATTCTCTTAAACTCCATCAGATCTATCATTTCTGGCATCATGTGCATTTCTGTCAGACTCATGAAGCCACACATCATGTACAAGTGCAGCAATCCTGTCCATCTCTATTTATTTGTCTGAAAACATGGTGAGAATACTGTTTTTGACCTGATGTCACACTGTATGTTACAGCAATCTATTTCAGTTCAGATTTTTACTGCAGAAGGCAAGCACTGCGCTCTGCTGATAAAGGAAATATATATTGTGCATTAAACTGTGAAATCCTGGCCCTACTGATCACATTGGACAGGCAGAACGAAAGCGACTTTCTCCTATTAAAGCCTGCAGACGATGCACACAGAGGGGCCAATTTGCATTAAAACAGTGAGCATTATTTCGATAACATTCTCATCCTTGGATGCAGGCTCCTCGCATGTCGTTTGGCAATATGTGACTGACGTTTTCAGGCCATTGAATGCACGATCAGGCTTAAAAACACAATTGAGAGTTCACATGATTTAAAAAAAAAACACAGGTGAAAGTGTGAATACTTTTTCCAAATCCTACCGCTGCTTCTCATTTTTGGATGCACACGTGTAAAACAGCCCCACAAACCTTCCTTGTATCCGTTTACAGAAAGTATCATAGAGGCACACTGTTCTTAACAATGTTTCAATGTCAGTTGCAGAGGAATATCAACAGCTACATTATAGAACACACAAGACCAGCCAGGCAAACCATATAGATTAGGAGAAAAATTGTATTGCCATTATTATTATTTATTAGGAGGTACTTCAATCCCACACCAGATATACTTAAACCAATTAAGGTCTATTCACAAAATCCTTTTTAGAGTACGCAAAGTCATATTACTTCGTCGCCTTCACCAGACCAATTCACAAGGCTCCGCAGGGAGAGCGCCGCCTCTGCTATCATTCCAAGCGGCTACCTGTGCAGTAGTAGCAAATATGGGAAGGACATGGGGGAGTGGTGGGAAAATGGGGAATAATTACTCCTAAATGGGTGGGATAAAGGGAGATAGAGAAAGGGGACATGCTAAGAAAATACGCACAACCACATAAAAGTAAGATAATTGATTTCTCAAAATGCACATTTGAATCCATTACATTAGTTCTAGTGATAAACCAAGCCAAACTGTAAATAAGTTAGGGGGATATTACCAAGGAACTGCGATAATTATCGCAAAGCGCGCTTAGCGCTGGTTTTTTTATCGCCGGCTATCGCTGGAATTCATTGCGGAGATAACGCGTTATTATCAACGCTTATCTCCAAGGCGATAAAAAATCCAGCGATAGCGGCGAAACCCAGCAATAGCGTGAGAAATCCAATTTTTTTTATTGCTTCGCGGGCATTGCTAATAGGGGGAAGTTGTGTTTGCAACTGTTTTCAGTCGCTTTTAGTTGGGAACGCCTACTTTGCATGTCATTAGCAAAATATATCGCTGACATGCAAAGAGGCACCAAAACGGTCGCTTTTGCCATAAAGCTGTCGCTAACAGCTGTTAGCGACAGCTTGCTAATAGGGCGATAGAAATATCACTGCTTTAGCGGCAAAAAGTGCCGCTAAAGCGGCGATAAGGCCCTTGCTAATATGCCCCTAAGTTTATTAAGTTCAATATTTATGCCGATTTTGCTAAAAAACTTTTATATTAAAATACATTCATCATTTTAAATACATTTCCCATCCATAAATAAGTATATATACATAAATATGTATAACCATAAAAGACAGAAACAGTCACCTATCATGTCAGTGCATTCTGACTGCTCTAGTGCACATATGGCAATAAAGTGCAAAAATAATCTATGTTCCTCACGCAATGTTGCCCAATTTTAAAATACATTAAGATCTCTCCTGCACGTTAATTGCCAATTATTTATCCAAGTACCCATCCCATGTCCTCGTTATTTTAAAAACTCACTAATCAAAAGTGCCAAGTGCTGGGGTATTTCATCAGCTTCAAGACAGCAACCGAACTGTAAAATATGAAGTCAAAATGCAAAATTGGTCTGTAACCGAAACAGTATCAATCTTATTTTTAACAGTCACTGATCCAAAGTGCCAGTGCAAGGGCATTTTCTCAACCTTAAGTCACCAACTGCACTATAAAGTACGGAGTGTAAGTGCAAAAAATGATCTGTAACCTGATAGATATCCTATGTAAGCGCTTATTGCTTCTAAGCGCTATTTTACAGTTTCTTGTTTAGATAATTCTACTTATTGGATTTTTGTTGTTTTGGTCTTGTTTTATTTATTAAATGAAGTTCTATTTCTCTAACCTGGCATGGAATATGTTTGTGTGATGTTTTCACTGTGTTACTGTTAGAAATGGGATTCCTGATTGGCTGAGGTATTCACCAAGGCCAGGCAGGAGGGACCACCACTCTACTCAGGGTAAGCTAGATACACACTAAAAGAAAACCTGTGCTCTCCCTCTGGTGGCTTGCCACAGAGCAGTCATGCTTATCTAAAGAGGCAATGTGTAAAGTATTTGTGCAACACACACACAGACAGTAACACCCGGAATACACCACAAAAACACTGCACAAATGTTTAGAAAAATAAAGAATACTTATCTGAGCAAAACGAGATGAAAACAACAAAAATCTAATCAGTAGAAGTTAAGATATTAATTTTTAAAGATTAAATGCAAAAACACTACTTAGAAGGTACTAGCGGTCAAAAGGTTACTTGAGGTTGAGAGGAACCAGTACAAATCCAAAGTTCACGCTGAGCGTGATGGAGGGTAAGCCAAATACAGGACCCAGAGGTCCCGCTGAAGAAATACCTTGGCTGGAGCAAGTGTCGGTATGGAGAGTCTGTTGCACCATCGTTGAGCAAAGTGGGTCCGGGTCATCATTGAGATCTGTTGAAGTGAATGCACTGCGTCACTGTTAAGCTGCGCACAATGTCATGATTGAGCCGCACAGGCTATGGAACCACTGGCATTGGGTATCCTGTGCATCAGCGTTGAAAGGTGATGCAGCAGAATTTCTCACACAGTTGGGGCGATGTGTGGGTTTTTGAAGAAATCAGCTGCAGAAGCCACTTCTGGCACCTCAGGCAAAGTTAGGACTGACAGATGGCAGAGTCCAGCAGCACCAGCAGGATTGCAGGAAGTCTTGAATGTCCTTGAGACTTCAGAAAACAGGAGGCAAGCCAGCAACCCATCAAAAGGGTAGAGATCAGCAGGCATCAGGACAGCTCAGCAAAGCAGAGAAGCCATTCCTCAGAACAGTCAGTCAAGGCAGAGTGGAATCTTATAGCACAGCAGTCTTTACTCTAGCAGCGTTCTTCCCAGGTCCAGTAGTGTACCGATTTGGTAGGGTCAGAACCCCAGTAGTTATACTCAAAAGTGCCTTTGAAGTAGGGGGTGACTTCAAAGAAACTTTCTGAAGGGCACAAGGATCCCTTTCAACCCAGCCCTGTCTGCCAGGCTATCTGTGGGGCGTGAATCAGTGCTTTGTGCATGGATAGGACACAACCTATTGAAGCCCCTCCCATTCCTCCCTGCCAGGAAAACCCATCAGAAAGCAGATGAATGCAGATGAGTGCTCAGAATTCAAATGAACCGCGCCGTCCTATCTTTGTCACTATGTAGAGGGAATGCACAACGTGTAGCTGTCACCCAGTCCAGAGGTCAATTGGAGACAGGCTGCGGGCACACAGAGCAAAGTTTAGAGCAAAGAAATGTTCACTTTCTAAAAGTAATGTCAAATCCAACTTTACCACTAAAGAGGATTTATCATTACCCTTCCAAAGATATGAAACATGATTTAGCTACTCCTTTCTAATCAGGAATTACAGCTTGAAAGTTTTTTAAGGAATTCGCAATGCTAGCCTATGAGAGGAGTAGGCCTGGCAGTAGTGAAAAATTAATTTAGGGCCCGATTACGAGTTCGGCGGTCATTGACTGTGTACTCACAGTGATGCAGCGGTAGCAGTCCTGCAGCCACCACATTACGAGGCAGCTTTTAGGACCGGTCACCACTGTGCCGGCAGTGCCAGGGAACCGCCGTTCCTTGGTGGTGGCGCAGAGAGCCTATATAAATATGCAAGGCCAGACCGCTGTGGTCTACTGAGCATATTATGAGTTTCCTCTGTGCCAGCCATTTTATGGCGGGCTCACTGCCACGAAAAGGCTGGTGGAGGGGAAACAAAGGAGGCCCTACAGGGCCCCCATGCCCCTGCCAAGATAGGGATGCATTCAGTGGGGCACAACATATGCCCCCCTGTTTGCATGCACCCCAAGTTCCAGGGCGGCATGGACTTCACAGTCCATGCCGTTCTGGGACTACTTTTGCGTTCCCATTGTGGTGCCCGTTTTCAGGGCACTGCTGTGGGAATGGTAAAAGAAAAGACAGGGAAAAGCCCACCAGACATGATTTCAACTCGTAATCTGGTGGGATGTCCCTGCACGGCTTTGACAGTGCTGAGCTGGCGCAGATCCGGCTTAGCACTGCCAAAGTCATAATCGGCCCATTAGCTGTTTGTCTCTCTATACTAGGACATACAAAACCTAAAAGTACATTTCACACCTTTTACTTACAGAGCACCCTACCCTTAGGGCTACCTAGGTCCTACCCTAGGGGTGACCTATGCGTAATAGAAGGGGAGTTTGAGGCTTGGCAAATAGTTTTAAATGTCAAAAAGTCGAAGGGACAGTAGACTTCACACACATGCCTTGCAAAGATGGGCCTTTGAGAGGTATGAAAGGCAACTTCTGTGAATCACACAGCCAGCGCTGCTTGTCCACTAGTAGCATTTAGATTACAGGCCCTGGGCATATGGTATACCACTTGACAAGGGGCTTATAAGTAGACTAAATATGCCAATCAGGTATATATCAATGTCACCATGTTTAGAGGAGAAGCACATGCACTTTTGCACTGGTTAGCAGTGGTAAAGTGCTCAGAGTCCTATGGCCAGCAAAACGATACAGCAAAAAGTGGAGGTAAGCCAGTAAAAAGTTGGTGGAACCCCACCCTAAGGATGACAGGTCTAACAGTTACTGTTTGAAGTGTTGGAGAAATACTTTACACATTGTCTCAAAGTTAAGCCTGACTGCTCTGTGCCACGTTACCAGGTTAATTTGAGATTTGCTTGTGCCTTACCATGACAAGGATTTTGGTTGCGGCTTGACTAGGGCTCACACCCCAGTCAACCAGTAATGCAATTTCTAAGAGTCTTCGATTGCACACAGGCCAGTGTTGCTTTGGGAAGTCAGTTGTATTATTGGACAGGAGAGAAACATGTAATCTATTCTTGATTATCTCCTGTGTACATGTGAAAAAAGAATGCATAGTCTTTCTCTTCCTGTTCCCTATAGATACCATGTAGGCCTAACTCTCCACATTTAGTTTTTTAGTTTCTTTGTGAATCCTCCTGAATGGGAAGTACCTCAGCCTGGGTTTTAGACCGCAGTGAAGTCTCCTATAATTTAGTATGCTGTTTCCATCAGCAAAACCTGCTACTATATCTAATGTTTTGAATATGAAGTCATCATGTCTTAGATTTTGGGCATAAATCACTGCTAGACTAAGGAGTTTCCCCTCCAAAGAGCCCTTAACAAATAGGAATCTGCCATCTCTATGTTTTTTGCCACCTGTCTTTGTGACGGAAAACTTTTATCTAGAAAGAGGGCTATTCCATTGTGTTTGGACTGCCTTCAGGAGTACAATGCTAGGAGAAATTTCTTATGTCTGAATTTTGTTTCCTCTGAGTGCTTCAAATGGGTTACTGTATGGCGATTAAATCATACCTCCCACTTCCCATAAATTGCCAAATCATGGTGTGCTTAACAGGGGTATTCATTCTCTTTGCATTCAGAGATATTATCTTATACATAAGTACAGATAAGAGTCTGTGTGTGCACACCTAGACCTACCTGCAGGATATCCCAGCCTTGCCTCTAAAGCAATGTATAATATGCAGTTAAGTGGCATGGAATGTGGCTACAAGAAAACAAGCATCTACCATGAAACAGCCCCTCTCCTCCCTACTTCCCACAACAGTCAGAAACAGAACTAAATAATAATACAGCAAAAGACCATGGTGCACTGGAAGCCACAGGCCAATAATCAGGGTCTGCTCCTCTTCTTCAGGGCGTAACTTATGCACTGTCATTGTATGGAGGTCTTAATGGTCTGTAACTCAGGGGAGACCGACAAGAGCATCATTCTTTTCCATAATTTGTATAACTACGCAGCAAATTGAGTCTAAGAAGCACCTTGATGTCAATGGGCAAGGCAACCTGCCAGATCGATGAAGAATGTCATTGTTCCGGTCCAGCCTCAGTCCCCTCTGACATATCAGCCAAACAAAGTGTTTGTTATGCCATGGGCCTCTTCTCCCCTGGGCTCCAGGCAATTGTTACATCGATGCCAAATGGAGCTAGTCTCCAAACCATCATTGTGATGGCTAAGCCTGGTATTGCATGGACTACTCAACGAACTGCTATTTCCAGTTCTGTGAATTAGTGGGAGCAATCACCCATCTCAAATGTGATGTCGAATGTGAAAAGTCATCTGTGGAATATTTCATTTTGCCTTAGATGGGCTGTTACAGGGCACAGTTGCTGGTAGTGAAGGAGCGCAACCGGTGCAATGTACTGGAACATTGAGAAAGAGTATACATCATGCTCTGTCATGTCCTTAGCTCTGGCTGCTTTCAAATACACTCTTTGCACTGACAGTCATTCGACTTCACCAGGACATCACAAGGTTTGTTCATTCCTTCTGAACGTCGTGCCCACAATGTACCAATGTAATTTCAATATGTCACCCTTCTCCAATCCATTCCTTTTCTGGGTTTATGCCTCCAAAGACTGGCTCCCCAGTCCTCCTCAGGCACCCTGTGTATCTAAATGTCTACCTCATATGCCTGAAACCACTTGCTATGTCGTCCCCCACTATGAAGCTGGCACCAGATCTTTAGGTATGTGGACTCTCTTTACTCAATGGGACACTGGGAGGTCGATGCACCATTGTTGCTGGACTCTGTGCTGTTTGGCTTTTAGGTGCAGCTCTTTAACACTCCCTTCATGAGCCAATAGGATTTTTCTCTCGTCCAATGCTCTCTCAGCCTTCTTTTCCTCTGCCATTTTTTTCTTCCAGGGCCAATCTCCTTTCCACCATGTCCCATTTTGCAGCTGCTTCCTTTCTAGCAGCCTCTGCCTTTTTCTCCCCATAGTCACTTTTTCCAGCCACCTCTTCCTTGGTGGCCTCAAATTTCAGCTTGGCTAGCAGCAGTTTGAGCTCGTTCTCTTCTCTCCTGTCCTCCAGGTCTTGAGGGGATAGGCTGTTGAAAGACACATTGCTCCTGGCAGAGGACCTTGCTCCTGGAGACACGATTTCCTCCCCTCCAAATGTAGCTCTGGGCCTGTCGCCATACCATCTCCTTCCTCCTCCTCCACATTCATCTCCTCCTCCTAAGGCTTATTAGCCCCCGCCCCCTGCTCTCTGGTTGCAGCTTGCATCCTGCAGAATTCATAGCCTCTAAGGGCTATCTGAAATCCACTTTTGTGCCCTCCTTCTCCAAGGGTAGCCCTCTTTACTTGTGGAGAGTCATCTCTGCCATCTTTAGGTACTCAATGCTGTTAAGCTCCAACTCTGTCTTCCCAGGCAAGAGTCAAAGGTGAAATGCACACAAACAAGGTGGGGGGGGGTCCGAGGAGCAATATAAAGACCTGCCAGGGGCCTTCACGTACCGGCAGCAGACTTATCCGCCTGGGGTACCGACGGAGAGAGAGGTGCCCTTCCTGAGCTGCATGCCAGGTTAAGGTGTGACCTGTCCCCCGCAATATACGGGTGTCACCAGTGAATCCACTGAAAACCATAACACAGATGGAACAAGGATCACTGGTTTTGTATTTTGCATGTTGTATATCTTTTTCTTCCATTTGAGTTGCTCAGAACCCCTATTTGAGTATTAATAATCTCTTTTGTCACTCCAAACTACATTGGAATTTTGGCATTCACTACCTCTCACAGCAGCACAAGTTAGGTCCTGACGAAAGCTGATGACACCTTTTTATAAGGGGCACAAGGCTGAAACATGTAGACCACTATCGTCACTAACTGCACATATATGTTTTCCCTGCCAGTGCTCTGTTTTTTACCCTAGCCCCAGGACTTGTCAATATAGTTACTTTACGTACCTGGTAGCTACTTTTACTCTTTCAATATCACTTTTCTCTTGCGCTGCACCTCTCACCTGACCCGATTAGCAGCTCATCATTGTGGTATTTAGCATACCTCTGACTAACAACTAAAAACAGCCCTGAGCTCCTCCCTCTCAATGAGGGGGTTGTAGCCCATGCCGGGACTAGGCATCCCGGTACGATTTCGTCCTATAAAAGGGATATCCCAGGGTTTGTTGAGTCACCTTCTTGCATAACCACTTGCTCTCATCCTATTTTCTAGACCCGAGGGTTCTTTTTTCTGTGATTAAGAGTCAAAGGTGCACAAATGTTAGGCAGGGATTGAATTTGGAAAAAAAGAAAAAATGGCAAATCAAGGAGAATGTTAAAAAAAAGTCAAAGAAGATGTCATATTCTTATCAGGCATTTTTAGTTTTGCACAAATCACTCAGTGGCACAGCACAAACACAAGTACTGAATGCCACCACTGAACACCAATGCAAGAAATTGGGATATTGGTTGAGAGGGATGGAGTTCCCACTCAGGCAACAACCACAGTCCTTCTCAGGGTGAACCACAAAGTTGCTAAAAAAACCTGTGCTTAAATCTCTGGTAACAATGTGCAAAGAATGTATGCAACACACAAACAGTAATAAAGTGTAAATGCAGCAGAAGAAAAATCCCTATCTAATTTAGAAAAGTTGAGCACATTTTAATAAATGAAATGTCACCAACACAAATAGAATCCAATTAGTAGAACTGGAGATATTGAATTTTAAATTATTTTGTGAAAATAGCACCAAGAAGCAGAAAGTTCCACACACGGTTATCTGGTTGCGCTGGACCAAGGGAAAACCAGAAGTTCAGGCCGACCATGATGGATCGTGGGCCGAGTACAGGCACCAGATTAGTCTCGCTGAAGTGTTATCTTCTGCAGTCTGGTACGCAGAGCTCTCTTCGGGTTCAGAGAGGCTGTGAGGAGGAGGCTTACGGGGCAAGGAACAGGTCGAGCATTGCAGGTGGATGTTGCCGTAGTGTGAAGAACTGCTCATCAATGCCGGTTCGCAGTGGTAGATCGTCGCAGATGATCTCTGCAGGCACAAAGTGCAGTTATCACGTTTCCGGTCATCATGGACGGTCGCTGTCAGTGTGAAGAGCAGGTCTCGCTGGAACTTCATGTTGCCCGCTGTCACGGGCGCCGGAGTCTTGCCACAAATGGGCCCATTCATATTCATAACATGCCTAAAACTTCTAGATTCTCACATAAAGTTCAGCAGGATTAGAATCTGTGGCCAGGCAACAGTTCGGGACTCACTCCAGCTAGGACCAATTGCGGGGCTAAGCTCATGCAGGTGCTTTTGGTGTTAGTCAGTTTGAAAGTTGCAGGAAGGCCTCTGGAAGTTTGTTGTGTCCTTGTAACTCATAACAGGAGCTCAGCTAACTGATCCGTGAAGTCACACTGAGTAGCCTCAGCACAGGGCAAGCAGGTCCTACCTTCCTTCTTCAGACAGACAGGAGTCCTTCCAGCAGCAGGGTTGTCTTTTGCTGAATCTTCTGCTGGTCCAGAAATGTTCTGATTTGGGGTTTGAGAGTGCCACATTTTATCCCCAGTGCTAACCTTTATGTGGGGGGCAACCCCTGGCCCCTACCCATCTTGTTCTGTCCAGTTACCCTGTTATTACCCTGTCCTTCCTGGGTTTGGCTCCTCTCTGTCTACTGTGACAAAAGGCAGGAAATGCCTAGTGTCAGATTCATTTGTGTATTCTGTAGGTAAAGCCTTTGAAGTGTAAGTGGAGCTAGGTACAGCCCCCCACACTTATCCTCTTTTTCT
This sequence comes from Calotriton arnoldi, assembly GCA_963921515.1. NCBI lineage: Eukaryota > Metazoa > Chordata > Amphibia > Caudata > Salamandridae > Calotriton > Calotriton arnoldi. Next base: position 695,840 of record CAWUFW010006155.1, read on the forward strand.
CTCCATGTCTGACAGAAATCAACAAACCATCACAGGAGAGCTAGCCACAGTCATGTGACCCTGTTTATTAGCAGAAAGGCAAAGTTGGTCTGGGCACAAAAATGCCAATTAGCTACAAATAACACCCAATAGAATAGCTCATATCGATTCAGAAAAGATCAGTAAGAAAATCAATTTCAACAACTGGGTGTATCGAAAAAGATAATTAATTTTATATTTCAACAACTTGAAGGTGGGGGTACAGAAATAACAACAATAAGATTGAAACATACATTGACAACAGAAAATAAATATATCAAACATACAAAAGTATCCTGGTTCTCAATGTATAACTACCCATCTTCATTGAATTTAAAAATGAGTCTGTCCTATGCATAGGATTCAGAACTCAAACCAAATCAATTAACAATACCTAAAGAAAGAAGGCGTTGACGTTTTGGTCTCTGCTGCATCAAATCAGTGAGACTATCTTCAGGACAAAAGTGGATCTTTTAAAATTTCTTGACCCTCTAAAACAATAACATTAAACATGACTTCTTAATCTTTAATTTTGAACATAAGTTAATCAAACACCCAGAGAAGGTGAAAGACATTTTATTTGAATAGACATTAAAAGGTATAGACTTTATAACCAAAGTTTGGAAGAGAGTGAAAAATTATAAAGTAACAATAGCTATGTATACTTACACGCTATAAAGTAAAATACACCACTTAGTCCCATTATAAAAGACCTTATAAATAACTCACTGGTTGAATAATTAGAAGAAAATTCCAATTCTCAGGGGAAATCTCTTCAGTTTGCAAATTTTAGCCTATGTGGAATAGATTATGATTAAATATCATCTATCAAGAGTCTCACCATCGAGAAAAGAGTGTAACTTATACACAATGGGGCATATTCTCAAGGACACATCGCGTAGTTAGCTGCACTTTATCGCAGTCAAAGTGGCGATAAATTCATCGCACCATTCACAAGCTGGTGTTAACAGCCCATAACACCATTTCACCCGCGATAGCATCCGCAAAATACATCGCCACAGATGACCCCCTCAACTATCGCTAATGAGATGCAGAGTAGGCTTTCCCGAGCAAAAATCGGCGACAACAGCACACCACAACATTCTCAACGACCAGCCCGTTCAGCGATAAGACCACAAAACAGGCGATGAGGCGCGTTAGCAGCAGGAACCTAACACCTGCTCTGACCTGGTATAAAGTCGAACAACAACCTGCACCATCAAAGGGAGACCAGTCCACACCCACACATTGAGAACAACAGATGCCATGGAGCTACTCACCATGCATCCGGAGCCCTGACAGGGCAACAACACCCTCTGCCACCACCCCCAGGGCCCCAGCACCCCCCTGACCCTCCCCTGGACCACCACAGAGGCAGCGCAGACAAAGACAGCAGACCCTCAGGAAACGCATCAGCCCCACAGACCTAACACCAGACAATGTCAATGCCCACTACAGGCTCCAAAGGACAACCATCCACCGCATCCGGGTCACCATTGCCCACAGGCTGACAGTACCAACACAGCGGACAACCAACATTCGTCCGCAGACAAAGCTGCTGGCTGTGCTCCACAAGTTGGCCTCCAGTACCCCCCAAACAAAATCCACCAGAGTCGGAGAAGACACACAGCCAGCCCCATCGAAGTCCCCCACACCTGTCCTGGATGCCATCACCAGCCAGGTACCCCAGTACCTAACCGTCCCCCACAATGTGCAGGAACAGCTGAAGACCAAGCAAGGACTACACGCCATAGCAGGAGTCCCGCACCTGTTGGGGACAATCCACCGCACACATGTGCAACTAGTGCCCCCTGCAGAAAAAACACACAATTACCGCAACAGAAAGCACACGCATCCCATCAATGTGCAGGCAATAGTGGACCAGCGGGGACCCTACACCAAGGTTGCAGCCAAATACCCAGCCAGTGTGCATGATTCCAGCATCCCGACAGTCCATCATCAACCAGCGTTACCAGGATGGCACCCATGGAAATGCACTGCATGTAGGTAAGTACCAAATAAAAACAGCACACACCTCAACTCCACAATCATGCAACTCACAACACTGGCAATGCGCACGTCACAAAATCACATACAACATGCCAGACAACATGCCCACCCACCAGACACGACAGCACAACTCACTGTGGCAACCTTGCTCAGCCATGTACACGAACCATCAACGGCATGGCACCGCAGCCACACAATAGTTGAATGTGGGGAGAGGTGGGAACCAGGTATGTGCGAAGGAGGCAAGTGACCCATGAATGAGAATGTACACAATGCCAACTGTGGCGGAGATGTCCTGGACAGATAGCAGTATGCAGACCACAGACATATCCATGCCCACATGCACTGCTGATGTGTGGAGTGCAGTGGACGCAACCATGTCACCACAGCCAGTGGGGAAGAACGCGGAAATGTAGCTTGTGACGTCCCCCCCTGCAAGCGTGTGCGGAGTGGCCTGGCCAGGCGTACGCAAGGCCAGCGTAGGGGTGTGAATAAAAAGCACGTAGCCCTGGGCGTGGTCCTCTTCCGGAATAGCAAACGTGCCTGCCAGTGCGGCGCCTCCTAGCCCGCCATGAGGCCGACGCCCTCGCCATGAGCGCTGTGGCCTGCGAACCTATGCGCCTGCTGCACCAAGGGCCACTGGACTCCCAACCTGTCATGCCCGCCCCTGCGAATACAGGCCTCACAGCTCACCTGCCGACACCAGCGTGTGTCGAAGAGGGACCACCACGTGCCGGCGCAAACTCCAAGCCCAAACCCCGTGTCTTTGACAGACTCCTCACACCATCACGGCCCCCGCGACACAGGCCCGCTTCACCCCTTTACCTTTTACATACTGCACCGCTGCCTCCAGCCTACGCTACGCTCAAGTAGGTCACACATGTGGAACTGAGTCATGATATCTGCATGGCGGAGTCCATATCATTGTACACAAGGAGACGAGTAAGAGGAAGACGCGGTTGAGTCCGGAGGAGAAAAGGACCATCTTCACGGAGTGTCTGGACACTGACGACAACTGCCCTGGTGTCACTAACTCTGTGCATCGCGGGCGAACGACCCATGGATGTGTGCCCCTACTGACCGCTGCCCCAGGCCTACACTGCGGTCAAGTAGGTCACACATGTGGGACTGAGTCTTGATTTGGCAATGGCCGAGTACACACGCAAATGCCGAGTTTAACTCACTATACTCCCTTCTATGTGGTGACACGAAGTATGTGCATGGCATCCCAGCCACACGTGTCTGTGGGCCCTTGGAGACTACGCCTTCAGACTACACTGCGGGCCTGCAGGCCTCACACAAATCCAATCCAGTCTGTACCAGGCAGGACACTGCATCGTCGCTGGCCAACCACCCGCTCAGCTCTGTTGCTACTGCCTCGGTCAACCACGAGTCATCACCACATGCCATTTCAACGCCGTGTGTTAGTGTTCCAGGAGGAGCTTGCTGAACAACGGTTGGCCTGTGCTGCCCACTGCCTCCGGACCACACAGCGGTCGAGTAGGCCACACATTGGGAACTCTGTCATGAATCATTTATGGCCGAGCTGATAACCATTGTGCTGGCCACTTCGCAGACTGCATCCCCTCACAGCTCCGGTGCCACTAAGTCTGTTCTCCGACATCCATGGACACTTACTTCTTGAGATCTGTTGGATACTGAGTCCATGGTTTCGGGGTTGTCTTCATCATCGTGTTGGTGATACTGACTATGTTGCCAAGACGAGGCTGTAGCATTCCACTCCTCCATTTGCCGCTTACGGACAGCTACTGCCCTCTGCATCATGCCCTGGTGGAGCCCTTCCAGTGTCCCCCACAAACCTCCACGACATTCACCTTCGACATCGACGAGGACCCGCGCCCCTAGCGTGGCACTATCTCACTGCACCGCAAGTTACCGTCCCGTGGCGGTGTGGCTGTGCCCGCCGCAGTGCAACCGGGGCCACTAACTCTGTGCAGCTCAAATCATGGCCCCAACCTGAGGGCATGTTGGATGGCCTCGGTTCCAATGGCCTGGGGGGCCTCAACGCCATGTCTCTGTGGCCCTGCGCTGTCCGCTGCCTCCGGCCTCAACTGCGGTCCACCTGGGCTCACACATCAGATCGAGTCCTGGCCTGCCCGGATGTGGCATCTCCGCAGGATGCACATGCCACCACCGCCAGGACCAACTCCAGATGACAGGTGCCAGAGTCGTAAGTGTCTTACTGCCAGACTGTCAGTGTTGCTCACACCTGTCGTGGGTGCCATCATCAGCTTCATACCCTGCTCAGCCCTTCAGGTGCCACTTACTCAGTGCACAACGAATCAAGGAGCATTCTGTTTGCATGTTGGGTGAACACTGTACTCTCTCTGGCTACCACCATGATGCTTCACAGTTGTTTCTGTTATGCTGGTGTTTTATGTTTCTGCTTCAATTGTGATCACTGTTCAAGTTGTTGCCAGCACAAATGACTCCCTGAGGGCTGGCTGACACTCACCCCACACACATCCAGCACATGCGTCACTGTACATGTGACCATGCCAATAAAGGTGTCGGGCGCACGTGCCCGTGGCCAGTTCAGGAGCTCTATGAGTGTGTCCGTGTGCTCATGATGTATGCATTCGGGCCATGGCCCCACAACAGCACATTGTGCCGTGTGCAAAGGATGCAGCCATGTCACCGCAGGCAGAGTGTGGGACATTGCACATGTAGCTTTGTCGTCCCCCACTTAATACGTAAGAGGAGTGGACTGGGCCAGCGTGCGCCAGTCCAGCGTGGGGGGGTGGATGATTATCCCATGGCTCTGGGTGTGGTCAGTCCTGGAAATGTGCAAATGCGGGTGTCTCTGTCGCAGTGTGGGTCTCCTTTGGGGAATGTAGGTGGTCCCTGATGGTACTTAGACACCCACGTATGTGATCTAGTTCGGCTTCCATGAGGTGGGACCCCACCTGCACCTGTTCGGACACCCCCTTCTGGCAGTCTGACACCTGGCCTTGGAATGCGATGTGTGCTTCGGTGTGCTGCTGGGAGCCAGCCGTGGCGGTGCGTGCATCCAGCTGTTTTGTCTGTGCAGGGGGTGGGGTATCCTAGATGCAGCAGGGCTGCCCTGCTCCTAGAGGTCGATTGCCCGAAGATGTCCATGAACTGTTGTAGGGCGTCGGTGTGGGAAGTGTGGAGGTCCTCTTCAGAATCACTGTGGAGTTGTCTGGTCTGCTCTGCTGGAGGTGCTGTTTGTCCCTCTGCAATGTGAAGGGGAGATGCTTGTTGACATTGTTTTGGCATGTATGTTTACGCATTATTCAGGTTTACATACAGACTGCATGACAATGTACATTGTGACTGTTTGGGAGGAGCGGACTATTTGATGCGGGACAGTGGACATTTGGACTACATGACGTAGGTGAGGTTGTACACGTACATTTTCATCTCACAGTTCCCTGCTATGACAGATGTGATTTGCCATTTTCTATGCACAGGCGGACCCAGTTGTGTCCTCTGTTCTGCAGTGTAAGTGTTGCACTGTGTACCACATTGTCGTCCATGTGGATTTGCTGGCATTGCTATGTGTGTGCTGCATTGTGGGAGGATCGCACCTGCAGCTGTGATTTTGCTGCCCCTTATCACTTGGAGGCGGTGTGCCTTTGACTTTTGTGCTTTTAAGGTGCTGTGATGTTGGCGACTTGGGTCATTTGTGCTCTTGGACGGGTTTTGTACTCTTGTGCATTGTTTGTCTGCAGATGTATTGTTGATGTCAGTGGTTGTTTGTGCACGTGGATGTGTCAGAGTGTGACCTGCTCCTTTCCGGATGTGGTCCACACTCAGCCACCTCAGGCTCGTGGCGTGCACAATGTCACAGTGATTGTACTCCAGCCATGCTGCTGGTCATGTGGTGTCACTTGCATTGTCAGTGTGGCTCTCACATACGCATCTTTGCTGTGTTTCGCACGGGTGCATGTGTGTGTCGTGGACTTGGTGATGTGTGGGGTGGGACCCTTTTGGGCACATGGTGGACGGGGGCCTAGTTGATGTTTGTATGTGTGCTGCAGTGTGCCACGGGGATCAGGGACATGACCCAGGGTCGTTGTGGGTGTGCGGTGTGCTACACGTCATTGTGCATGTGTGCCATTGTGCCCGTCCCCCCCGTTCCCCCAGTCCCTGTTCGTTACTCACCCTGTTAATGTTGTGTCCGGTCATGTGGTGCTGTATCAGGACTCCAGTCTCCTTGCACCGTCTCCACACTGATGACTGTGGCCGCCATTTGCTCCAGCTCCTCCTGTGGCGCTGTGCTCCCACCTCCATTCGCCGTTGCTTCCTTCCTGTTGGCAGCGGGTTTCTGCTTGGTTTGGCTTTTCACATCGTGCCAGCGCATCTTGGCCTCATCGACGCTCCGATTGCATTCACGATGGAATGCCATTTGTCCGTCTGTGTTGCCAATGACATGGTGGAGGTGATGGACAGTTGTTGTTCGTGCTCTGTCACCTCCGTGGGACGTTCAGGTTGTCATGCGGACTGTGCCCCATCTTCCTCTTCTCCTTGGCCTTTCCCGACCCTGAGGTTCCATGCTGGTGGTCTTTGGGGCTTGTGGGGTTCGCGTTGACCTGGGCACTGGTTCCGGGTGCATCCATGTTGCTACGCAGTTTATTTTGTTTTTGTTGTTTTTTTTTGTTGTTCTGCTTTTATTGTGCATTTTCCCTCATGACGCGTGGGTATTGCAGCCCTGTCACTGGTTCTCGCTGATTTTTTTATCGCGGTTGGCCTCATCGCGACTTTATTTGCGTTAGTGTTTCGCATTTTTGCGGCGTCGCGTTGATTTTAACACGGACATTTGCCGCGTTATCATGGGACTATCGCATGGTGCCGCCAGGTTCAGAATGCTACGTTAACACGGCGTTGTTGTCCCGCAATAGACTGCGATATGCAAAGTTGCGTTAAGCTAAATTTGCGGTGGTTATCACACGTTCTTGGGAATATGCCCCAATATGTAGTACTTGCAATAGAAGTAAATCAAAGGGCCTCAGAATTCGGAGAGAAATAATTAATTTCCTAGAAGAAATGCATGGACATTACTTTAAAAATCTCTGAAAAATGTTGGAGAAGGATTTTTTTTTAACATTCATGGATACAAAGACTGATATTCAGAGTTATAAAGATATTAAAGGACAAGAAACACAATAATTACTCATTTGTGAACATTTTCGATAAGTCATATTTCAATGCCTTGATCATTGGTGTTAGAATAGACCAGTGAATGCTTACGCAGTGCCCTATATAAGTTAGCATTTGCGGCACCATTTTCTGTTTAGACGCCATTTTGAATGATGATCGAAACTAATCCTTTACTGTTTCTGAGAAAAGCCTCTGTTGAGTTTCGCTTCTGCAATAATGAACTGTTAGTGCCAGTGCATAGCTTTCCCACTAGATAGAGGCCCTCTCCCACCTGTCAGGTAGTTTGATCATAACTCAGGGTGTAACGACCTTGGACTGTGCTGCATTGTGAAGATATGAGAACAGAAACCTTTTTTTCTGTATTCCACTGTCCAGCTGCATCTGCCTGGAAAGTACCATTGTGGCCGTGTTTTCAGTCGACTAAGAAATTAACATAATGTATTGTTTTGCTTGCTGATCTTTAGTTCCCTCTGTACCACTCTCTGAGACTGTGCAGACGGAGCTCCACTCTGAGTGTATCTGAATAAAACAATTATTGGTATATTCTCCACTGTTCCTCCGACTCTTCATTTGGTATGGAAGGCTGAGAGGTGGTCCGTGGTGACCCGGGTGGCCCCACCAGGTCACTTCCTTCACTGGGATAAATAGTAAGCTCATGAAAAAAATTCCATTTAGCCTGAAGTATATACATCTCCAATATGTACTTTTAATGGAGGTGTACTTGTTAGTGTTGATGGCAACACTGGCAGGACATAGCGTTTCAGGCTATATAAAAAAGAGATAGCCACATCGGTAGCACTAGTCATTAATCTACTAGGGAAACTTTATGAAACAAGGTGTATAGTGAAACCCTATGTTTTCTTTATAATTCAAAATAAATATTGGTACAGGCGCTAATAATATCACGAACGGATGGTTTGGGCCTGGCAAAAGGTTTATTTTGCCAGGTCGAAATGGAAGCTGAAACTGCACATACAGGTTTAAATGGCAGGCCTGAGACATGTTTAAAGGGCAACTTAAGTGGGCAGTATAATCAGTGCTGCAGGCTCACTAGTAGAATTTAATTTACAGGCCCTGGGCCCATGTGGTACCACTTTACTAGGAATTTATAAATAAATGGAACATGCCAATTGGGGATGAGCTATTGGTACCATGTTTTAAGGAGGTAGCACATGCACTTTAGCATTGGTTAGCCTTGACCTTGCCAGGTAGGTCGCTCCCCCACCACACAGCTCCGCCTGTGTTGTCTGCCCGCTGCTTCTGCAGGTAAGATCGCCCTCCGCTTGTGGCCCCGGTGCCCGTATTTTCTGCTTGTCTCCCCATTTTCCTTTCTGTGCCCCTCGCTGCCCCATTGTCGTTGTGCCCGTGATTTTGTCTGCTTTTCTCCCCTTTTTCCTTCTGTGCCCCTCGCTGCCCCATTGTCGTTGTGCCCGTGATTTTGTCTGCTTTTCTCCCCTTTTCCTTCTGTGCCCTCGCTGCCCCATTGTCGTTGTGCCCGTGATTTTGTCTGCTTTTCTCCCCTTTTTCCTTCTGTGCCCCTCGCTGCCCCATTGTCGTTGTGCCCGTGATTTTGTCTGCTTTTCTCCCCTTTTTCCTTCTGTGCCCCTCGCTGCCCCATTGTCGTTGTGCCCGTGATTTTGTCTGCTTTTCTCCCCTTTTTCCTTCTGTGCCCCTCGCTGCCCCATTGTCGTTGTGCCCGTGATTTTGTCTGCTTTTCTCCCCTTTTTCCTTCTGTGCCCCTCGCTGCCCCATTGTCGTTGTGCCCGTGATTTTGTCTGCTTTTCTCCCCTTTTTCCTTCTGTGCCCCTCGCTGCCCCATTGTCGTTGTGCCCGTGATTTTGTCTGCTTTTCTCCCCTTTTTCCTTCTGTGCCCCTCGCTGCCCCATTGTCGTTGTGCCCGTGATTTTGTCTGCTTTTCTCCCCTTTTTCCTTCTGTGCCCCTCGCTGCCCCATTGTCGTTGTGCCCGTGATTTTGTCTGCTTGTCTCCCCATTTCCTTTCTGTGCCCCCGCTGCCTCTCGCCATTCCCGCCGCTGCGTCCCCTGCGGCCCCGCCCCCTGACTGCCCATTCGCTGCCCCTGCCTCCCGCCTCCCAGCTGCTCCTCCCTCCCACCTCCCCATAAATGGCGGCCGCTGCGCGTGAGGAGAGCGACCCTTGACCTTGCCAGGTAGGTCGCTCCCCACCACACAGCTCCGCCTGTGTTGTCTGCCCGCTGCTTCTGCAGGTAAGATCGCCCTCCGCTTGTGGCCCCGGTGCCCGTATTTTCTGCTTGTCTCCCCATTTTCCTTTCTGTGCCCCTCGCTGCCCCATTGTCGTTGTGCCCGTGATTTTGTCTGCTTTTCTCCCCTTTTTCCTTCTGTGCCCCTCGCTGCCCCATTGTCGTTGTGCCCGTGATTTTGTCTGCTTTTCTCCCCTTTTTCCTTCTGTGCCCCTCGCTGCCCCATTGTCGTTGTGCCCGTGATTTTGTCTGCTTTTCTCCCCTTTTTCCTTCTGTGCCCCTCGCTGCCCCATTGTCGTTGTGCCCGTGATTTTGTCTGCTTTTCTCCCCTTTTTCCTTCTGTGCCCCTCGCTGCCCCATTGTCGTTGTGCCCGTGATTTTGTCTGCTTTTCTCCCTTTTTCCTTCTGTGCCCCTCGCTGCCCCATTGTCGTTGTGCCCGTGATTTTGTCTGCTTTTCTCCCCTTTTTCCTTCTGTGCCCCTCGCTGCCCCATTGTTGTTGTGCCCGTGATTTTGTCTGCTTTTCTCCCCTTTTTCCTTCTGTGCCCCTCGCTGCCCCATTGTCGTTGTGCCCGTGATTTTGTCTGCTTTTCTCCCCTTTTTCCTTCTGTGCCCCCGCTGCCTCTCGCCATTCCCGCCGCTGCGTCCCTGCGGCCCCGCCCCCTGACTGCCCATTCGCTGCCCCTGCCTCCCGCCTCCCAGCTGCTCCTCCCTCCCACCTCCCCATAAATGGCGGCCGCTGCGCTGCCGCGCCGCTGGCGCGCCGAAGGCGCGCCTAAGGCAAGCCCGTCTGCGCCCGTCCGCGACTGGACCGCGCCCAGCGCCAGAACCCCTGGATCCCACCGATGCAACACCACTCGACGGACCTACGACGCCGCCACACTCACCGCACTCAATGCCGGCCGGAACCCTGCCTGCTACCGAGCCTCACCGAGACGCACCCACGGACCCTTCACCTGCCAAACCTGCCGATTCACCTGCCCCCAGACGTGCACCACCTCCGCCAAGTCGAGCACCAGCAGCAACCACCTGAAATGCATCCTGCTCCGTCCACAGGCACGCCGTGGAACTCTGGGACCTGCTCGACGCAACAGCACCGGACATCGCCTTCCTCACCGAAACCTGGATGAACGCCTCCTCAGCGCCCGACATCGCCATAGCCATCCCGGACGGATACAAGATCACCCGGAGGGACCGCGTCAACCAGACGGGAGGAGGCATCGCCATCGTACACAAGAACACCATCCGCATCTCGACTAACTCCGACGAGCACTTCACCACCGCCGAACACCTACACTTCCAAATACACACTGACCCCAAGACCACCCTCCGAGGAACCCTCATCTACAGACCCCCGGGACCACGCACACTATTCAGCGAAGACATCGCAGACTTCATCAGCCCGCACGCCATGCCCTCCGCCGACTACATCCTCCTAGGGGACCTCAACTTCCACCTGGAGAACAACAACGACAGAAACACCACCGCCCTGCTGGACAACCTCGCCAACCTCGGACTCAAGCAACTGGTGAACACGCCCACCCACTACGCCGGCCACACGCTTGACCCCGTCTTCTCGTCCAGCAAGCACATCTCCTTCAGCCACGCCACCGGACTCCACTGGACCGACCACAGCTGCGTCCACTTCAGCTTCAGAAAGACTGCGACCCACCACCACCCGCAACAGGCTCCCCGCCGGAGCTGGAGCAAGATCACCGCCGAGCAGCTCACCGCCTCCCTCAGCCAGAACACACCCACCAACACAACGGACCCAAACGAAGCAGCCAGCAACCTCGCCAAGTGGCTGACCGCCTGCGCCGACGACCTCGCACCACTAAAAACCCTCCCAGCAGACCCGGAAGCAAGAAAACCCCTTGGTTCACCAACGAACTCAAGGAATCCAAGAAGAACTGCCGCACTCTCGAGAAAACCTGGCGACTCGACCAGACCACAGACAACAGGACCGCCCTCAAGCACGCCACCCGCAAACACCACCAGCTGATCCGTGCCACCAAGAAGTCGGCACTCAAAGAACGACTGGACAACAACGCCCATGACAGCAAGGAACTTTTCAGCATCGTCAAAGAGTTCTCCAACCCCAGCGCCGGAAACAACGACATCACCCCTCGCAAGACCTCTGCAACTCACTCTCCGCGTTCTTCCACCGCAAGATCACCGACATACATAACAGCTTCGACGCACAAACCACGCACCCTACCGCCGAACCAACGCCCGCCACCACCACCCTCTGCAACTGGACCCCGATCAGCACCGAAGACACCACCCGCACGATGAACTCCATCCACTCCGGATCACCAACCGACCCCTGCCCACACCACGTCTTCAACAAAGCCGACGCCACCATCGCACCCCATCTCCGGGACATCATCAACTCCTCCTTCCACACCGCCACCTTCCCGGAGAGCTGGAAGCACGCCGAGCTTACCGCCCTCCTGAAGAAACCAACGGCGGACCCCACCGACCTCAAGAACTACCGTCCCATCTCGCTCCTTCCGTTTCCGGCCAAAGTCATCGAGAAGACCGTCAACAGACAGCTTGCCGCCTTCCTCGAGACGAATGGATCCCTCGACCCTCGCAGTCCGGGTTTCGGGCCAACCACAGCACCGAGACCGCCCTTATCGCAGCCACCGACGACATCAGAACCCTAACCGACAACGGGAAACAGCTGCCCTCATCCTCTTGGACCTCTCCGCGGCGATCGACACCGTCTGCCACCGCACCCTAGTGAAGCGCCTCAGCAACATCGGAATCCGAGAGAAAGCACTGGAATGGATCATCTCGTTCCTCGCCGGAAGAACCCAGAGAGTCCGCCTCCCCCGTTCAGATCCGAAGCCACCGAACTCATCTGCGGCGTTCCACAAGGATCTTCACTCAGCCCAACCCTCTTCAACGTCTACATGAGCCCCTCGCAGCCATCGCACGCCAACACAACCTCAACATCATCTCCTACGCCGACAACACCCAGCTGATCCTCTCCCTCACCAACGACCCCACCACCGCCAGAGCCAACCTACACGACGGGATGAGAGACGTCGCCGACTGGATGAGGAACAGCTGCCTCAAACTGAACTCAGACAAGACGGAAGTCCTCATCCTGGGCTCATCACCCTCCGCCTGGGACAACTCCTGGTGGCCCCCGGCCCTGGGCACCGCGCCCAAGCCAACGGACCACGCACGCAACCTGGGCTTCATCCTGGACTCCTCCCTGTCGATGACCAGACAAGTCAACGCCGTCTCATCTTCATGCTTCAACACCCTGCGCATGCTCCGCAAGATCTTCAGATGGATCCCCACTGAAACCAGGAAGACCGTCACCCAGGCACTCGTCACCAGCCGACTGGACTATGGGAACACCCTCTACGCCGGAACCACAGCCAAACTTCAAAAAGACTCCAGCGCATCCAGAACGCCTCCGCACGACTCATCCTGGACATCCCCCGACACAGCCACATCACCGGACACCTGAAAGACCTGCACTGGCTCCCCGTCAGCAAGAGAATCACGTTCAGACTCCTCACCCACGCACACAAGGCCCTCCACGACCTGGGCCCAAAGTACCTCAACGACCGCATGACCTTCTACATGCCCACACGCCAGCTACGATCAACCAGCCACGCCCTCGCCACCGTACCACGCATCCGCAGAACCACCGCCGGAGGAAGATCCTTCTCCTACCTGGCAGCCAAGACCTGGAACTCCCTCCCCACTCACCTTCGGCGAACCCAGGACCATCTCTCCTTCAGGAAGCAGCTCAAGACCTGGCTGTTCGAGCAGTAACTTACCCCCTCCCCCAGCGCCTTGAGACCCTCCCGGGTGAGTAGCGCGCTCTATAAATGCCGTGATTGATTGATTGATTGATTGAGCAGTGGTAGTGTGCGCAGAGTCCTAAGGACAGCAAAAACTAGATCAGCAAAAATGGAGGTGGAAGACAAAAAGTTTAGCGGAAGACCATCCTAAAGCTGACACATATAACAGATATATCATACATGGGATTCTGTAATCAATCCCTGTATAAATGGCAGGCTCAAATTTCCTTATAATTGATGACTGGTGACACACTTAGTCCACAATTATAAAGAAAAGACATGAGAACTCGGCTATTAATAGTTATTTCAGTTGAGTTCTGACATCACAATCCCTGCTGCCACAGCCAGCTGCCAAGGTGAAAGGCAGGTCAGGTCATGAAGCACAATTGAAGAAGCTGTTTAAAGCGCCAAAAACGGAATGTTGCTTTTCTTACTTCAACTCTCTTTTAATAGCTTACAATGACAAGCAAAGAGAATATGTTTATTTTTGCCCTCCTTAGACAGAGGAAAGCTAGAATTTTTCTGCATGTTTCTATACATTCTAAGCTATGGCAGCTTTGTTTTAAAAGAAAAACTGACTTGTATTGAACCAATTCTAATATCTGTTTGCAACAAATATCTAACAGGTTTTTAATGCGTTTTATTTTGCAGTGGAGGTTTTATTTGTATTCTTTTGTGGGAAAGGTGCTGTTGTGACCATGTATTACATGGGAAGAAGTACCTCCTGGCATACGTGATAAGGATATTGCAAGTCATCTCGAAGTTCCATAACCTTATAAAGGAACTCAGTGTTTGATCTCATTCTTTTAAATGGTTATGGAGCTCCTCAGTGACTTGCAATATCCTTATCATGTTCGGCAGGGGGCTACTTTATCTCTTATATTATAGATTGTAACAGTTGCCTAGAGCAGATGACAATGTCTCAAGCTCATGTGTGTCGACACCCTCGCCTCTTCAACCACCTCAGGTGTAGGAAGTGATGCCACCTGCTCCTCCATGAGATCCAACTCCTCCTGAGCCTCAAATTCTCCTCCAGTGGTCATCGCAGTGGTCTTCAGGGTCCTGGTCAGTTTTTCTTTAATCCAGTGCTTGAAATCATTCAACTTTTTATCTATTTCAACCACAGTCTTTTTTGTAGGGGTGACTGCATTTACTTTGTACAATAACAATTGTCATAAAGCATCCTTTTTTGACAATGTCATTTTAGAGGTGATAAAAAGAAGTTTCTCGTTGCGAGCCATCTCTGAAATTAAAATGTGATATTCCTCTTCGGTGAAGTTGGCTTCCCTTTTTCATGTCCCTTCAGTGGCAGCACCTTCTTGTCTTCTTGGATCCTCAGGACTGATATTCTTTCACATATGCTTTATTTTTCTAGTAAATGAAAATGATGAGGCATAATGAGCTGTTTTAAAGTGATCAGAGCAACGCGTTGGGGTCTTGTGTGACTGAAACCAGATTTGCTTCATTCATTTTGATTTACGTGATGCGAGTCAGCTTTATGGCATGCAGGACAGTGCACCACAGCTGCAACTTTGCATCATACTGTGTCGACTTCTGTGTGGGGTTGGTTTGACGATTTCTTTCTATGTCTGTTTTTGGTTTCCTGTCTGGTGCGGTCCCCTTTCCTCAGGTAGCCCATCATGAATGCCTGAATGAATTTGCTCATAATCTTCACTTTGGGGTGCAGGTTAAAGCAATGCATGCATCCCTCAACTATTAGTCAGCTACCATCAACTGTTAGTCGTTGTCTTATCATGGGGGCAGTGCAAAAGAATGACATGTTTGGGTGTACCACAGTCGCCTCCTACAACAGAATCTATCACTCTGCTGACGAGCAACAGCCAAAATGATGTATAGCTCATGCCAATGTATCCGTGTCAAGAGTCTCCTACACTGGAAAGCAAAATAGGTTAGTGAAAGTGAGAACATTTTAAGTAGGTTTGCTCACATGCTTAGAGCACCAGGAAATGTCATCCCTATACGAGTCTTGAAAATGTTTGTGAAACAACCCAACTTCATTTGACTTAGGTCCTCAGTTAAAAAGCAGGTCCACTTACAAATGTAGGGACATATGCCCACTTCTAGTCAGTAATGTAGCAACATCTGTTCTCTGGAAGTACCTAGAGATGTTAGCAAATCATTCAGTGCCATAAGAGACACAATAGGGCAGCATATCAAATATGTTGCATATCTCACTGTAGTTGACTATCATTTGACCATAAATCCACAACTGTATGTTAATTGTGTTATAGGTGAATATCCATTTATAATTTAGCAACTCACCAATTTACCTTATAAATTTACAAATGAAAGGACGTGTCCTAAAAAGCCATTGCACCTTGACAGAAAAGTAATTGTTTTTTCTTGCTGGCTGCATTTAATTGGCACCTGCGTTACCTGCTAATGAGTGTCAGACTCTATTTAAATTGGCTTTGGAAAGAAACTAATGTTGGCAGAAAAATGAGGCCCGAAGGTCTGGCTGTGATCTTTCATCCTTTTAACACATCTGACACTATAAAGAGAAAGGAGATAGAGACAGAAACAGAAAAGTACTAGATAAGGGAGAAGCAAAGAGAGGTTAGAGAGTGAGAGCTAGAAATAGTGAAAGTGAGCGAATGAAAGAGAGAGAACAATATGGAGAAAGAAAGAGAGAGAGGTAAAAAAGCGAGACAGAGTTTAAAGTTATTATACGATACACAAAAATAGCTGCGTCCTAATCTACTGCCCAGATGCTCGTACATAATATCAATATGACTTGGCCGATAATGGAACAAGACTTCAAAAATGCAACACTGAAGCCAAAAACAATCGCACATATTTAAACTGTTTGCTGATTGGGAAAATGTGATTTATATTCATGCATTATTCAGTTTTAAATGGCACTGTGTCTCAATCACTCATTATTCACTTCAAAGTGTTGTATTTGTGCTACTCTGAGAAGAGTGAAGGTCGGGTCCCAAGTCAAAATTCTTCAGTCATCACCCTTGTTTGCATGGTTGTTTTATGCGAGCACTAGAATTTCTCTTCTTAGGGTATGGTTCACAGCATTGCACAGTCTGTTAATATAGAGGTGCTACTTCCAAGCCTGTACTAATTTTAAGGCATGTTGAGTGATCACATGTTTAACGGCCAAGTAAAGGTTTCTGTTGTGGTCATAGTGGGAAGATAGTTTCTTGATCCTACAACATTGTGTTTCTTGCATTTGTTGAGTGATTGTATATCTGGTTGCATATAAACATATAAAAAAAAGTGATGGACAGAATGTTTGAATAAATCTCAGTCATTAGTAATTACTACATTTGGGCTTTTTTGTTTAGTTTAGTGTGTCGCCCTAAGTAGGACGGGTCTTCCCAGATGGTGGCCCTGTGCACACCGCGTCACTGGAATCAAGCTATACCTGTCTGATGAGCACTAACTAGTGCAGAACTGATCCTGGGTTGATTGTGTTCAGGGAGGACTTGGACCTGGCAGTTCGGGCTGGGCTGTTCCCACTGGAGCAGGGTCAAGACTGATATGCATGTGGCTGGGTCCAAACTGAGCTGGCATTTGTACAAAAAACACAATGAACTGGAATGTGGACCAGAGTGATTACCAGTGGCTGGAACTAATTCAAGCATTCCATCCATCACTTTTTTGTAGACTCTAGCTGGTTATATAGTGTTGTAATAAAAATTAGACTGGTCCAAGTAGTATCTTCAGGTATCTATATTCAGGTAGGATGTTACAAGATGAGAGCCCCACCAGGAGCAGCCTCACTGCTGCTCAGCCCATCACCAACTGACTCTCACACACATGAGTATTCCATTCACCAACATTCTCTCACACAGACATCCAGGCTGAGCAGCAGTATAACACATCTCCTTCCTTTAAGGGAATACAAAAACTCTCAGAACAGTATCAGAACAAATGCAAGAAATAAATCACAAACATAGTTCTGAAAAGTAGCATGAAAATTAATGATGGCGAATTCATGCAGAAACAATAAAATAGAAAGAAAGAGACACAGTAATACACCATCTCCCTTCTTATCACAACAGAACCCACACTCCCACACCAAAACTACCAACAAACCAAAGTACAAGAATCATGCAAACTGGCCAGGCAAACACAAGAAAAGTACAAGGGTGCCAACAACAAAATTGCGAGGAGAACCTTTAGAAAAAAAACAATATGTACGCGTGGAGGATATCCACACGGAACTTAATAACATCGCAACATCAAAATAATTGCAGAACTTCCCCCAACAACAAATTGGGGTGTGATGTGAGGAAGGGACTCCACACGGAACCAAAAACACTCCCAAAGCACACCTTGACGTGGAAGGGAAAGCACTCCCAACGCAAACCTTGACGTGCGAGGGATGTATGAAAAACGGTCCAAACAGAAAAAAAAACACTTCCCCCAACAACAAGTTGGGGTGTGATGTGTGGAAGGGACTCCACACGGAACCAGAAACAGTCCCAACGCAAATCTTGACGTGCGAGGGAAAACACTACCAACGCAAACCTTGACGTGCGTGGAATGCAGAGAAAATAAGAAGCAACCTGGAAATAAGGTAGGAACAAATGCACTTCCCCCAACAGCAAGTTGGGTGTGATGTGTGGAAGGGACTTCACACAGAACAAAACACTCCTAACGCAAACCTTGACCTGCGAAAGGAAACACACCAAATGCAAACCTAAGATACATATGCACTTCCCCCAACAGCAAGTTGGGGTGTGATGTGTGGAAGGGAAAGTCCACACAGAACAAAAACACTCCTAAGGCAAACCTTGCACATAAGGTAAGTAAATGCACATCTGAATATCAAGCAACAACATCAATGAAAAGGAAAAACCACTCACTCTGCGAAATACGTACAACAATGGGTGGTTATACAGCACCAACCCATAACCACGTAAAAGTGGGAGACATCACTGCAAAACCCAATGGAAAAAAAAAAACATCACTAAGAAGGTAAGCACAAACTCTCCAAGGGACACTCCCCAGACAACCATGACGTGCGAGGGGGGAGAGTGTAAGGCACACAAACTTCATATCCTGAAATACAGCAAACTCTCAACATAACCAACCATGCACAAAAACAGAAAAGTGTGGCATTCTAATGGACATTCAGGAAACAAAAATGAGCAATAAGTCCTTAATAACAACGAAGGTTTCAAGTAAAATCGACAGCAGGAATACATTTTTAAAAAAAATAAAGAAGAATGAAAATCCTCTACCCCGGTGAGTGATGTCTCACCCGAATGAACAGGAACACTGACACACGTAAGTACACAAGATGTTCCACAGTAACAGGTTCAAGAAAATATCCCAAATAACATGGTATACGAAAGTATAGAAGAAGCTTGCATGGCACACAACAATGTCACTGATGAAACACTGATGAATATAATGTTTTGCCTAGACGTAGGGTGGTGCGCTACATTAAGCGAAGTGCAGCATTAAATAAAGTCTCTCTCATTGATCTCACCAATACCTCTTAGAACCCGACTCCATGTGATTAATCAAAGGCGTGAGGATATGCGCTTCATGAACTCCTGACAGACAAATCAGGGAAATGCGCTTCGTGTGCGCAGTACATACTCGAGGCTTGCGGCTTTTGCCAACCGCAAAATGGCGGAACGCAGCGTAGACTGTGCCGGGTGGCTCTCGGCACGTACGTGCTGTGCAGCGTTATGTCTCAGGGCCACAAAATGCCACAAGCTGTTGAAGACTAGGCTCGCGCTGACCACCTCATCATGCCACGAGCTGGTGAAAACTGGGCTCGCGCTGGCACCAACGAACATTGCAGGTAGGTGACGTTTATTTTTTTTAAATGTAAGGCGCAACGATCAAGGGTCCAGCCAAAGAAAAAAAAACACTTGAAAGTCACAAACAAGCAGTAAATACCTCCCGCTGATCGCTCCTCTTCAAAACAGGGCAAATTAACTCCTCAGTACAAAACCGGAACAGCGGGTCTTCTCCCACCCAACGATCACAGGGTAAAGTAGGTCCCTGGGTAAAGTAGGTCTCTGGGTAACGTGGCAGTAGCAAAACACAAGGAGGCTGGAACTGGTTACTCCTCTGGGGAACTCCACTTATGGGAGGCACTCTCCCAATGTAGCAGGACAGGAACACCTCATCCAAGGCAGCAAGGCAGGGAGAAAGAAAGTGCAGCATAACCTGGCACTTTCGCGTTGAGACAAGGAAAGCAGTTCCAAGGCAGGAGGGTGGAGGAGGAAAAAAGTCCAAAATAAACTGGCACACACGGGTTGGTGCGACCAATGGAGTGGTCACTGGTGGGGCTCGGGGTGCCAGATTCTTCAACTTCCACTTCAATGTCTTCAGCTTCAATTCAGTTACTTCAAGGTTGACAGTTTCATTGCAATCAGGTGGCACACACAGGTTCTTCCTTCTCAAATTGTCGCCAAAATATGTTGTAATAAAAAGTAGACTGGTCCAAGTAGTATCTTCAGGTATCTTTATTCAGGTAGGATGTTACAAGATGAGAGCCCCACCAGGAGCAGCCTCACTGCTGCTCAGACCATCACCAACTGACTCTCACACACATGAACATTCCATTCACCAACAGTCTCTCACACAGACACCCAGGCTGAGCAGCAGTATAACATATAGGGTTTCACTTAATGTAACTAATTGGGTTATTAGTCAAGAGGGTGACTATTCACCTTGAGCAATAATCATAGTCCTTGTCAGGGTGAACCCTCAAAGTCATTAAAATAACCTGAGCTCAACCACCTGGTAGCTCAGGCACAGAGGAGGCAGGCCTAACTTAGAGGCAATGTTTAAAGTATGCTGCAGTATCAAAACAGTAGTAAAGTCAAAACACATAGAATAGTAATCCCAAACTTAATTTGAAAAATTGAGCACATTTTTATAAACAAAAAGGCACAGAAAACATAAAAATCCAATAATAAAGCATCCAATCCAATGTATAAAGCGTTTGCTCAACACACTCACACCATTAACACAATGAATACACCACAAAGGAGACTCCACCCAGGGTTATATAAAAATGTATAGTATATTGTCCATAAAACATAGACCAATATGATATGAATCATAGGTACTGTGCATCCCTTGTATTTACACAGATAATACTCGTTGTCCTAGACAATGCAAGGTAAAAAAACAACATACGTCAGGAAACACTTAGGCAGGTAACACAACAGTAATTGCTTTGCCAACTAGGCATTTGTCAAACATCACAGTGAGTGCGATAAAAGAAACACTTCTATGTTGCACGTCATGAAAACATCATTACTGCATATTATGCAAGCACATTATATAGTACTCGTTATCTTTAACAGTGCAAGGTAGAAAATGGCATACCATAACATTTACGGCATGCAATGTAGTATGCAATGAATAAAACACCTGAACCATCAATACTGTGCACCTTAAGCACATTTGTAACCGCGGTGAATTCGTAGGTCATAGAATGCAGATCAGGTTATGAAGGAAGCACAGGAATCACCAACTCTCACCATAAACACAAAGGCGCATTTACCCTCCTTTTATGTGTTATATGGCTAATAAACCCAAAACGTAGGGCACAGGAACACCTGTGCATCTATGACAGTTATTATAGTAATTTCATATTTCCTAAGTAGAGCAAGCTCCAGGGGGGCCTCTGTCGAGGACTTACCCCGTACAGCCACCAACACGGCAGTCAAGAGCCCCCAAAGTATGTGCACGTGGGGAGGAGGCACAAAAGTAAAACACCGCTGCCCGCGAACGAGCGGTGCAATCCAAGGGGTCGACAGTACCTGACTGCCAAAGTTCTGGGTCAGAAAGTGAAAGACGCTGTGGTGGCCTCACCCTCCGAGGGGTAGGTAGGGCCCAGTGTTGTTCAGCAAGTTGGCGCTGACCCGGAGTCGACACCAGACACCCAGTCTCCCATCTTGCATAGGGTGGGTGAAGCACACTACCGCTTCCAAATAGGTCTCCAGTGCACCCTTGCAGCATGCATTTCCCTCCTGTGCTAGTGTAGCGAGAGCGCTCATCTCCCTAGCAGTGCCGGGTCAGAAAAGACCATGCTGGGAGCCGCTGCAGGGATTTCCACTTCGGCGGTGATTCCCAACAGCACACAGCCTGGGCAGCGCAACTCAGATTGGGACACACGCTGCTCCAAATCGAATGCAAAACGCTGGGCAGCGCTGCTCCAGTACCAGATAAAGTGCTCACCATGTGCTGGGGGGTGGAGGGGGGTGGGGGGGTGAAACAGCTGTTGTTGGCTGAACTCGTGAGTCCCACAGCCATTTTCCAGGTAGTCCGAAAAAGAGTCCTCTTGACTCCTGAAAACCCCTCACAAAGACAGGGGAAGGGGAGGCAGCCCACAAGCCCCTGGAGAGCACTGAGGGATACAAAAGAGCAGGAAATCAGGCAGGTCAGCACAATCAGGGCAGATGCCAGGTAGTAGTCCCTCCTGCAGCCCGTCAAACAGCCGGCAGCAGGCCAATACAGCAAAACAGTTAGTCCCAATGGCAGTTTCTCATGGCAGCATAGCAGTTCCCTGGCAGTGTGCAATATGTAGAGCCCGCAGCATCTGGTTACAAGTCCCATGCAATGTCTGAAAAGACGGGGTCAGAGCCGCTGCACTTATACTCCAAAATGTCTTTGTTCTGGAGGTGACTTCAAAAGAAACCTTAGAAGTGCAGAACCCCTTTCAACCTCAGCCCTGGCTCCAGACACCAGTAGAGAGTAAATCTGCCCTTTGTGTGAGAGCACAGCCTATGCAAATGTACGTTTGCCTGCTTCCCTCTCTCCCACCCAGGAAGACATCAGTATGCAGATGGATGCAGATGCCTCTCCTGTCACACCCAGTCCTTCCTGTGTTGTGGCTGTCCGGAAAGTATGCACAAAGTGTAACTGTCAACAAGGCCCAGAAGTGAATTGGAATCAGGCGGCAAAGCACCAGAGTCATAAGCACAGAGAAATGCCCACTTTCTAAAAGGTGGGTTATTGGCATTTGAGATATTATTTAGAAAACTGGGTTAACATTGAGTAGTGAGCTGAGCTGCTTTTTTTATTTTGTGTTTTAGAGACCCCTGAAGAAGAGCCTTTGTGCTCGAAATGCATTGGGCATGAATAAATGGGCATACTTTGAGATAAAATTGACCTGTATGTGTCGCTGTGAAAAGCCTGGATGGGCACGCAGGAGACATTAGAAAAAAAGTTGAATAAAGAATTCAGGAGCAATGAAGCTGTCTCCGTAGTGATGATTAGAGCACTGATAAATCATGAAATAAGGATTTGGATAACTATTGGTATCGAGTGATTAAATGAGAGTACCTGGACTAAGATGATACATTGGAGGGAGGATTTCCCACATTGCAGTGCGACAGTCGGGTGCGCGATGAAGGTGCCCTTTCTTGTATATTTATGTATATATATATCTTGTATCAGCTGTGATTTGGGGACGATTCACAGACACTGCACGCACGCATGTACTTATGAAGTTTTTCAAGCATGATGACGGAATCAAGTTGAAGGGAAGGAGTGCATCCTCTAATCTGTTTTTCTGCTTAGCAATGCATCGTCCCAACGAGTTTGCACCCCATTGACAAAGTGAATTTTCTAAAAATAACAGGAACATGGAGAGTTTATCACTGCGGAGACAGTGAAAAATCGTAGTGGAGCTCATGGAGTTTACAACTGAACATTTGATAAAAACAGCAGCAGCTGATTTCCGTGTTAACAGCGTCTGGACTTTGACATTTAAAAATATGGATTTGTTTCAGTTGTAGCGGATGAAAAATCGGACTCATCAAAGGACCTTGTTTAAATAATTTTAGGACATTGCAATGAGTTCTTATTTTAAAGTTTATATGGTTTAATGATATGTGTGGGTTTAGTGGAGGGGTTAGCATTAGCGTGGGGTTTTGTTTTCACTCGCGAGGTGCACTGTGGGAGTTTGAGTTTTTAGTTTAGTTTTTGAGATTTTGCAGGACAACCATTGGGGGATACAGGTCATGGGGTTTGAGTTGAACAGTGTAGCATTACGAATGATCAGGATCACGTGGGTGAGCACAGCTGAAATAAAGGGTCGCCGGCAGGAAGGGAGATAACAGCTTGTGTGCTTATGGAGAATAGTACGAGGAGGTCAGGTTGACGGTCGTGGCTCTATATTGCAAGGTAAATGGGGCAGGCGGGGTAGTGGGTTATATTCACAGTAAATGAGGGTAGATAAACAAGAGGGGAATGGGGGTGTTTTGAGGAATGGACGTCACTGTATATTTTTTGCATGGATAGTATGCTTTGCAATAGATACGTTTTTGGGTTATGTGGGGTAAGGGGCTGAGGAGGGTTAAACTTAGGAAGTCTTTTTTGAGTTATAGCACATGGAATGAGTGAGAGATGGGTTGGGGAACCGGGGGTGGATGAGGTGGGTGTTATTGGCATTTGAGATATTATTTAGAAAACTGGGTTAACATTGAGTAGTGAGCTGAGCTGCTTTTTTTATTTTGTGTTTTAGAGACCCCTGAAGAAGAGCCTTTGTGCTCGAAATGCATTGGGCATGAATAAATTGGCCTACTTTGAGATAAAATTGACCTGTACGTGTCGCTGTGAAAAGCCCAGATGGGCACGCAGGAGACATTAGAAAACAAGTTGAATAAAGAATTCAGGAGCAATGAAGCTGTCTCCGTAGTGATGATTAGAGTACTGATAAATCATGAAATAAGGAATTGGATAACTATTGGTATCGAGTGATTAAATGAGAGTACCTAGACTAAGATGATACATTGGAGGGAGGATTTCCCACATTGCAGTGCGACAGTCGGTTGCGCGATGAAGGTGCCCTTTCTTGTATATTCACTTTCTAAAAGTGGCATTTCTAAAATAGTTATGGAAAATCCACCTACACCCGTAAGCATGATTTATCACTACCATTCTAAACATGGCAAGCATGACCACACAACTCCTTTCTGATTAGGAATTACCCCTTAAACATATACAAGGGAATTCCCAATGCTAGCCTATGAAAGGAGCAGGCCTCACAGTAGTGAGAAACAAAATAGGCTGTCTGTCACTACCAGGACATGCCACACAATAAAGGCACATGTCCTACCTTTTACCTAGACAGCACCCTGCCAATAGGTCTACCTAGGACCTACCTTACGGGCGACCTATATGTAGTAAAAGGGGAGTTTTAAGGCTTGACAAGTAGGTGTATATGCCAAGTCAATGTGGCAGTAAACTGCACATGCAGGCCCTGCAGTGGCAGGCCTGAGAGAGGTTTGAAAGGCTACTTTTGTGGGTGGTGCAAGCAGCACTGTAGGCCCACTATTAGCATTTAACTTACAGACCCTGGGTATATGGTATACCACTTTATAAGGGACTTACATGTAAATCAAATATGCCAAACAGGCATAAACCAATCATTCCGTGTTTGAAAGAGAGTGCCAGGATTCCTGCCACAGCTCACCTTTCTTGACTATCACAATATACCGGCATGACTCCTATCATTCCTCCCAAAACGTATGAATGAAAAAACATCTTGCTCCCTGACTTTTGACTATATTACATGCTGTTGGTAATAGCTAGCTGCAGCTGGTGTTCCCCAGTTTGTTTGAAAAGGCTTAATAGCTTTTACAAATGTTTTGCCATGCATATGCAAGGTCAGGTTTCAGGCACCACTGAAACATCCAAAAAATCCACCAGAATAAGCATCCAGCAGCCGGCATAGATGACCTCAACGTGAACCTTACGGAAGACAGCCTCATCAAATTAATCATCTGCACCTGTTCCTTGCTATAAGCAATTAGAACGCGACCTTTGTGAATATTCTAAAACACCTTCTAGAAGGCATCCTCACCAAGTTAATTATCTGCACCTGTTCCTTGTAAGAAACAATTGAAATGTAACCTTTATGAACGTTCTAAAGCAGTCTAATTTAAAGACCATCCACACTCCTCCCCTTCGCTTAGCCTCTTTACCTGCCACTTATCTGTTTACCGACTTCCAGGACTCTATCTTGCCAGCTCCCTTGATTCTCCCGCTTCGATCTCACCGCAAAGAACGTCCCGCATTTGTCTCGCACCTGGATGGCAAAAAGAACAAGAAGAGAAAGGAGAAACACATTAACGGGCTTGATTTTACTATGCACTGAGCTCAGTCGCAACATCAGGCTGCAAACAAAGTTAACCAGTGTTTTTGTTCAACTTGTACATACTGTTGGCAGGGCTCTGCCAGAGAGGACTTGGGTGAAGATAGCCCGTCCAAATTTGCTTGTGGGTTTGATGCTGAAATCATACTAACTACAGTTTTGAGAACTTTCATGAGGGGGCCTCTACGGACAATCTAAATGAAAACAAAACAACAACAAAACTGAAGGTTGTTTGAGATTTGAAAAGCTTTTGTGAGGTGATACCTTAAGAGATAGAGTTAATACTAGACTGAAGCCTTATTATTTGTTTGTTTATAGGCACCATATCTGCCGGTACCATTCATCAGATTGGTGTGAATGCCTGCTGCAGTGTTGCTATTGAGTAGATGAGCCACAGCATCTTTGACTCTACACGTTCTCTCCATCCCAACACCCCTCCCCCTGGGAATTGCCACCTGAGCATTTTCTCCTGTAAACCAAGGGAAAGTCTCGAGAGGATTCGGGAACTAGCGTCGCCGCCTCATTTGAATCATGTGGGATCAAGGTAGGTGGCTTATGACAGAGAGAGGACATGCACTCTAGCACTGATTAGCAGTGGTAAAGTGCCCAGTGTCCTTAAGTGAACAAAAAGGGGGTCAGAAAAATAGGAGAAAGAAGGCAAAAAGTTTGGGGATAACATTGTCAACCAGGAAAATGCCCAAAGTGATATTTTAGATGGGAGAGGAGATACTGTGAACTGAACTAGAGTTATGTGTTGCTGTTGTATTTTGTTTTAAAAAATTAAAAAGGTCAACGTGTATCTGACATCTAAAATGTGTAATGTTTTCTCTGGCCGCACACACCACCAGTGACAGGACCAGCAGCACCAGTGTGCGAGCAGCAGCTGAAGGGGGAGTCTCTGCAGTGGTAGGGACGGGCGATTGTAAGTCACATCGCTTGGTTATTGAAAATTAATAGTATACCCACTGTGTTTGTTAAGTGAGGCAGATCCCACCCATCATCATTCATCTTGGACCTCCCTGCCCATGGCACTTCAGGAGTCGCGACCCATGGGCCACGACCCCACCCAACTGCAACATGGTTCAATCTGGCACTGCAGAGTTGGCTGTGCAATGTGCATCTGCTTCTGTTAATGTAGCATTCACAATACTTTCAAAGGATTGCAAACAAAACGAAAACAAGGTGTCTTTCTCTTCCCTCCCAGTGCTCACTCAGTCACCTCCTAGTACAGCACTCCTTTATTTGTTCTTAAGTTCAGTTCCATCCTACCAAAAGCATTGAAAAAATGTTTTTTGTCATGTGCCACATATTACAGGACAAGTGGCTCATATGACTTCCTTGATGAATTTACGCCTGTTCAAATTTGACATTCATAAACTTTAATTTTCAACTACAGTGACTGACTAAGCCTAAGATACATCTTCAGTGAATTACCCCCCCACTATTCTATAGCAAAACCTCTACAGTGCCTACCCAGCCTTTTCCCTGTACCTTACCCCGCTGCAGCAGACTAAAGGCCTGATTTTTAGAGTTTGGTGGAAGGGTTACCCCATCACAAATATAATGACTATCCCATCTGTTGTATTACAAAAATCGTAATATGAAGTACAGGATATCTATCATATTTGTGACGGAGTAACCCCTCCACCAAACTCTAGTCTAGATCAGTCCCTAAATCATGTTTCCTTTCCTTATCATCAAGCAAATGTATTTGATTTTTTAAAACATTGTGTTTGAGGGCCAGGCCAGGAAGTAAAGTGGGATTAAGTGTCTGTGATTTAAGGTTTTGCAGATGGGATACTCTGTGATGAACGTGCCCAAATAAAATAGATAGATCCCACACTGGCTCCTTACGGCAGACAGGATATCTATTACCCGCATGTTATACATGACGAGTGTGACATTCTATTATTCATCTGCCTCTTTGGAGTCAGGGTAGAATTGAAAGGCATTTGGAGAAGAGCAGGGCCATTGGAATCAAAGATACATTTTTGGCTATTGCAGCTGCCCTAGCTAGCACGCTTCCAGTCATTTAGCACAACTAGAATAGAATACTTGTACTCCATAGTGGATAATGCCCTAATCATTAAACAGAGTTATTTTTCGTTTTTCAACAAAAAGTGTCTGTGTGATTAAATTTTTTAGGAAATCCTTAACAAGAAAAAGAAATGTCACTGTTTTTTTAATCTTATGCTGCCTATTTTCAGCCAGTCAGTTCTTTTATCAGAGGCATGTCTTGTTAAAATTATGTCTCTGTGACTGACTTTCCAAATCAAAAATTCCAATGGCTCTAGGGGACAAGCAATGTACTTATACTCTGCCACTATATAATGTAAAAAAACAAGTGTTTGCACAGAGTGTTCTTTACAATTTGTCTTTTTTCTTTTCTTTCATACTTGATATGGCTACTCCTGCTGGTCCACCACCACTGCCGACCTGGCAGGAGATTGCTGCCCAGCTCTAGCAGCAGAGGCTGGAGACCTTCAGGGCACACTATCAGCATTTGGTGGACGATAAGGGTCCGGCACATGCCTCTTCTCCTGAGCCCAGTTCCACCAGCCAACCACCTGCACCACAAGCCTCCAGGACACACCAGCATAGCCGACAGCTTGGAGCTGCTTGTGCAATCCCCTTTCAGACCAGCTCCACCATCGCCGCGTTCTGTGTGAGCTGGCACACTTGGGCCATAGGATTTCACGCCTCGAGGCTCGCATTCAACATCTGGAGACCCTCTGATAGCCCTTTTTTTTGTTTTGGTGGGAGGAAGTTGTTGTGGGTGAAGAAGGTGGAAATTTGGGCAGGGCATTTTTGGACTATTTTACACGGACATGATTTATATTTGTTTTGGACATTGGTTGGGGATGGGGAAATATGTGGGAGAGGGATGGGCCTGTTGCGGGTTGAGAGGGTGGGTTATATATGTTATATCTATATTAGTAAAGGGCAATTATTTTATAATCCACTTTATGCCTGAAGTTATTTGTGTGTTTTACTTTAACTTTGCACTGATACCATTTCACACAGCCTGTCTTTATAATCTATTTTGCAAAGTGTATGCAAGTTAGGAGGACTTGCTGCCATCCCCTATATTAACTACAGAAACATAGATAAACAAATACTTATCTCATCTGCAGTAGAAGTTAGTTACGTCCTATGTAGAGTAGTTCGCTTCACCCCATAGTTCACTAGCCTGAATAGATGAAGTGATGGCTGGCGGCTGCTCCCTCTGTCAATCATCCAACAGTTTACTGGACGGTTACCAAAGATGTGTTCTTTATGGTAGTGGTAGTGCACTAACAGGTAAGGCATCACAGCGAAGTCCCACTCCCAAGTAGTGGAGAGGTGTAGTGCAGCGGCCAGGGCAGCTGACTTCAGAGCACAGGGCTCATGGTTCGATCCCTGGCTCCGGCGGCAGCTCAGCTCAGCACCATGTGACTCTGGGCAATAGCTCACTTAATTTCCACGACGGCCCCCAGAGCCTTGAGACCCGTAAGGGTGAGTAGTTTGCGCTTTACAAATATGGATTTACATTTTTTTTTACCTAGGCGATCTCCAGCTGTAGGATTAATCAAAAGGATCACAGGTAACTAAATTGAAAGAAAAACCAAGAGTTAGAAGGTTATACATACACATTTATATTATAGCTTTAGAAAGACTGAGGACAAACTACTACCATCATGACACACCAAAGTATACCACATATTATAGCAAAAACTAGCAATAGTAAATTATTCTGAGAAATGGTGAGCATGGAATTTGAAAACAAAGTTATAAATTCCTGAAGTCTGGAAAAATGTACTCAAAGTCTGTACTCTCTAGTCGACAAGGTTAAGCATTTTATTTACACATAACAAAGGCCTGAATGATGATGTTGACGTTTCGGTAATGACGGGCACTGGTGTGGGCTATTGCTCAGGTAATAGAAGATCCCACTGTGAGTTGATGTTGCCTTTAACCACATCCGCCCCACCAAGTGTGTGATCTATTTGGTGTAAATTAAGACACACCTCCAAAAAAAACACACAGCACTGGGGAAGAAAGTAAGGGGTTTGATAAATGGATGGAAAGGGGAATTGGGGAAAGGAGTGACAAAGACAAACACAACACAAGAACAATATTCATCAGGGCGATGAGCATCACATCATCATCATCAATCTGTTGTGGAAGGAAACAAAGGAAAGAGTATGACACATTTCAATTAAATGCATTGCAAACAGTCCTTCTGCCCCAGAGTCCCAAGTTATTAGAAATCTAAATGTTCTGGAGCTTATTTACAAGATACGGACGCATCTCTGCGTTAGAGCAGCGATGCATCAGTTTCCTTGCGCCGGCTAAAGAAACCCTTGCACCACCATGGATGCTTTGTATTTACAATACGGTGCACCATGTGGCAAGGATTGACAGAAGCGTCAGGAATCTGACGCATCTTTTGGCGCAAAAGTCACGCATTGCTGGAGTTGTGTCATAAGCCTGACGCAACTCCAGCAATGCTTGGGGGAGGCCTATACTTAATAAACTGTGTCACTCCTTACTCCAGGCAGTCGTAAGGTTTTGACACAGTGGCGTCCTAAAAGTGCAGATTTCACTGCGTCACTTCTACGAGGCTTTCTCGTGTGGGAACGCCCACCCTGCATACATTATACCTGACGCAGGTATAACGTGGCACAGGGGTTTACAAGGTGATGCATCTGCCTAGATGTGTCACGTTGTAAATAGGCCGCAACGTGGTGCATTCCTTACGGAACCACTGCGTCACAAAAAGTGACTCAATGGCGGCCCAGTGTCTAAAAATATGATTGTTAAAAGAAAAATGATACTATATTGCCAAATTGGGTGGTGCATCTGCATTCTTCTCGGGGATGTGGAGTCAAGGAGAAGGACAGAAGAAAGATAAGCTTCATGAGGAGTGTACCAAGAAGACTCAGAGGCAGAGCAAAAAAATCAAGAGGACTCGGAATTTCTCTTTTGTCACCAGTGCAACACACACACTCAGTGGCATTTACCAAATCAATGCACCTCTCTCCATTCCACATAGCTGAGTACTAGGCCTCAGAGTCATGGTTTCCCTTTTAAGTTGATAACTTCCTTCTTCTAGCTGTTGATGAGGTAGTCCCACCCTGAGTCCAAGTAACTCCATCCCAGTCCCAACCCGAGCAAGATAGACATTAAGTGCACTGCTGTTGAAGAACAAGTAGAGAAACAGAGTTACAATATTTTGTATGGATTTGTGTTTGTTAACTAAAGTAACTGATCTGGTGGTTTCTGAAGAACCCGAAAAAGCAGTGGACCATACAGGTAAATTTTCCCTAAATATGTTTATAAAGGCTGTTCACCTTCAGGAAAAATGATCACTCATCAGGCACCAAACATTGCAATTATTCAAAACCAAGTTTACTCTAAATTGAACACCCTCCTCGCTATCTGCCACCACATGAACATCAGGCATCACTCACAATCACTCACTCATTGTTCCAATAGTTGTAGTTGCCTCTTCTAATCTAAGCGCAGGTAGATTAGGTAGTAAGTACACAATTGTATCTTTGACGCAGGCAACACATTGGAATTTGGTATTAGCACTCTTGTAAATCAATGATCTTCTGGGGCAGTCCTGCTAAATGATGCAAAAAATGATTAGACATGCGAGCGAGGCAGGCATTGTCTCCAATGTCATGAAGGAATTGTGGAGGCTTCTTCAATGCACACTGGTCTAAGTTCAATCCAGCCATATATGTGATTAAAACATAGTGGCACAGCACACATCTGATACAAACATAACATTCCACTAGCAAAGAAAGAAGTTCAATGAGAAATTATGTAAAAGTTCTATGGCGGCACTGGTATACTCAGTCCGGGAAGGAGAGTTTGTCCTCAAACTCAGGTAGTTCACCCAGAAGTTGGTCATTTAACATACTTGATTCTGACCAATCCTCCACCTCCCCCTGTGCTGTTTCAGGAATGGTGTAATCGTGTGGTTTGAAATCTCTCCAAGTTCTGAGGCAAGAGACTGGTCCTTCTCACTGCAACTAGCAACTGCACCAGTTGCATTGAACACATGCTCAACAGACAAACTGGCTACGGGACAAGCCAGATACTTTATTGCCAGCATACTGAGCTCTGGCCATTGGCGAATCTTCCGATACCAATACATCAATGGGGTTTGATCCACATAGACCTATTTTGGGTCTTCCAGATACTCCTGGAATATCCTATGAATGGCCAATGGTGGTCTTTTGCCTTCAGCTCTGCACTGTACGTAAGCCTTGCCCTTCAATACAAAGTCACTGCAGAGGTTGTGGACGATTCTTGTGTTCCAGTTGTTGTTGTCGCCGGTGTTCTTGTTGCTTGTGTTGGCTGATGTGAGACAGCAGGACTGTCTTCTCTGGCGGCACCCTAGAACTGCAGAGTGGGACTCTAAGTTCGAGCCGTTCTTCTTCCAGGTCTCCGGCTTGCTCAACAATCAACCGCTAGTATTTTGAAACGTACCCTTGAGAAAAAGGAACAAAAGTGGGCAGAATTCTTTTCTACAATGGATCAGTTAGTGAGGCACAGACCATGTCATGAGTGATGTAATATGTGAGGTCATAAGCAGTGCATTGCGGGGGTGCGAGTTATAGTTAACTCAGCTAACTATAATTGCTGAATTGCTCTGGTTTTGTACGAGTAAAATCTGAGCCTAACTATAATGTCTCTGTAACCTTTGTTTTTTTCAGTGAATTTCTAAGGTTTTTAACTAGTAATCACGTTTGCAGAGTGGTAAAGAAAGGGGGCTAAGCCTTGAACCAGCTCTTAGGAATCCCGCTGTGTAGGACTTACAGGAGGTATCAGAAGGACTTCTTGAACCCCAAGGTCCCTCAGGAGTAAAGTGAACTTCATCCCCCAATCAGTAATACATGACGAGCCGCGTTTGCAGAGTAGTAGAGAAAATGGGCGTGTCCTCTGAACACCTCTTACCAATCCTACTGGGTGGGACTTACTTGAGGTAACGGGGGGTAGTTGGCCCCCAAGGACTTCCTTAGGGCCCTACTACCCCTCCTGTTACCTCCAGTAAGTCTCAGTAAGTCCTGGCACACGACTGTTTAGGGGATGAAGTCCCCTTGGCTCTTGAGGGTCCTTGGGGACCAACTATCCTTCCTGTTACCTCCAGTAAGACCCACACAGCTGGATTGCTGAGAGGTCTCTACCAATCTGCAAACGTGCCTCCTGGCGCACTGCTGCCTGGGGGATGAACTCCACTTTAGTCCTGAGGCCCTCAGAAGGCAAGGGGACCTCATCCCCCAACCAGCAGTGCACCAAGAGGCACGTTTGCAGAGTGGTGGAGAAAGGGAGCGTGGCCTCTGAACACCTCTCAGCAATCCCACTCTGTGGGGCTAACTGGAGGTAACAGGAGGTCTTCTTGGCCCCTAAGGACCCTCAGCAGCTAAGGGGAGGCGCATTTGCAGATTAGTGGAGAAAGGGGGCATGGCCGGCGAATTGGTGGCTTTTTATGTTTTTGGAAGGGGGCTGCGTTGTCCCCCTTCCCTGGACCATTTTGGGCCCCGGCGACCCCATACCACGAAGCTTTTCATAATTATTTTTTGTATATATTTATATATATGTATATATATATATATACACACACATAAATATATATATACGTATTGTAATGTATTGTATTGTATTGTAATTGCATTTATATAGAACTTTCTACCCCTGACGAGGCGTCAAAGTGCTTTTTCGGCAAATAGCACGCTTCTTCGGAAGGAACCCATAAAGGATTAGTGGTGAATTAGCATAGTGAAATACGAAAGTAATTTGAGTGGTGGATATGTTAATCAGTATTTGGATTGAGAAGGAAGAGGGAAGGGTCTAGATTTTTTTTTTTATTATTTTGTTTTGGAAGTTTATAGCCGTAGGAGGGGTTTGGGGTGAGTAAAGGTGATGTGGAGGGGAGTTAGTATAGAGAAATATGAAATTAGTTTGAGTGGTGGACATGTTATTCTGATTTTTGGATTTAAAAGGATTAGTGGAGGGATAGAGGTGGATAGAAGAGGGAAGGAGGGATAGAAGAATGAAGGGTCTAGAATTTTTTTTGAGTTCATAGCAGTAGGAGGGGGTTTGGGATGAGTAAAAGCGAGATGGAGGGTGAAGAGTCAGAGGTAAGGGTTTAGAAATG
This sequence comes from Calotriton arnoldi, assembly GCA_963921515.1. Taxonomy (NCBI): domain Eukaryota; kingdom Metazoa; phylum Chordata; class Amphibia; order Caudata; family Salamandridae; genus Calotriton; species Calotriton arnoldi. Next base: position 729,321 of record CAWUFW010006155.1, read on the forward strand.
ATTTTTTTGGCGATCTGAATAGTAAAAGAGGTATGAGATGATGCAAGGAGGGCTAGAGGAGGGAAGAGTCTAGAAAGGGTTATTTTGAGGATCATATTAGTAGTATGGGGTTCAGGATGAATGAGAGAGTGGAGGTAGAGGATATATTGATAGAGTGAGAAATAGGGTAGTGCATTGGAAAGAGTAGTAGAATTACGTTTGAGATGAGTCAGAGAGTTGAGGTAGAGGATATATTGAGAGTGATACAGGGTGATAAATAGGGTAGTGCATTGGATATGCTGAATTAGGAGAAGAGAAATAAATATATAGATACATACGTACATGAAAGGTATATATATGCATAAGGAAGGTAGTATATGTAGATTAAAGATGCATTTAGTAAACTCCAGCTTTCAAGTGTTGTTGTACTTTAAAATAATTTATTTGTTTTTTTATTTTTGTAATTCAATAGTGAAGCAATTTTAGACAACTAGTTCTGATAAAAGATTTGCTTATTTATGCAGTCACTTATATACATGTTGAAAACATAGAATAATGCAACTATCAGTAATATGTACATTTGTTAAGCAGAACTAACGGATATCTATATTTTTTAAAAACATAATTATTATACATGTTTATATAGAGCAATACACATATATAGGTACATATCTATAGTCCAAATAAATGCTTATATACAGAGGGATATGCTGAATATTTCTGTTTGTGTATGGTGGTTAAGTAGTTTTCTGAAGATAAGGTAGTTATCCATGGATCTTATGTTGGAGGGGTAAAGAGTTCAATAGTTTGGTTGCTTGAACAGAGAATGATGTGCCACCAATGTTTTTTTCTTGTACGTTGGGATTTTGAGGCGAGATGCCACTCTATAGCAGAGGTTCCTTTGTTGAATGTGTTTGGTAATTTTATTCCTGATGTAGAGCGGTCTTGTTGCATGTATCACTTTGTGGGTGATACAAAGCAGCTTGAATGTGGATCTTCTGGTAACCAATGCAGGGCTTTCAAGGCAGGGGAGATGTGGTCATGTGGATTTATATCTAAGAGTAGTCTGCCAGCCGAGTTCTGAATCCGTTGTAGTCTTTTCATAGTCATTAAAGGTGATCCATGGTAGAGGCTATTGGTGTAATTGAGTTTGGATAGAACAAGAGAGATGGTAGCCTGAACCTTGTGTGGAAATCCCAGATGGTTAAGATTCGTTGCAGAGTTTTTATAGTAACAAAGCTTGATCTCGCTAGTTTGTCCACTTGGGCATTCATTGATAGCTTGGAGTCCATGGTCATTCTGAGGTTCCCTACTTCCTTCTATACTTTAGGTGGTGTTCTCAGATCATCAGGCCAGGTGGCAAGGGCATCATAATTTTTCCAGTCACCACACATGAGTATTTCTGTTTTGGAAGCATTGAATTTGAGATGGCTCCACGTCATCCATTGATCCACGGCTCTGACACAACTGAAAATTGGCGACTTTCCAATGTCTTTCGGGCATTCCAGTTGAAGGAGTATTTGTGTATCATCTGCATAGTTATAGCACGTGAGGTGAAATTGATTGATCAGTGCCGATAATGACTTCATGTAGATGTTGAAAAGCATGGGTGAGATGATAGAGCCTTTGAGGAACACCTGCTTTTGTGAAGTACGGTTTGGACGAGAAAGGGGGCTTATGGATGACTTTAGTTCTGTTGCGAGGTAGGATGTGATTCAGTCTAGAGCAGTCCCCCTCTATGCCAGCTTTGTAGAGTCTTTGTATCATAGTGTCATGGTCAACCATGTCAAAGGCAGTCGATTGGTCCAAGAGAAGTAGCGCAGCAACACCATTGCGTTCAACTGTGTTCTTCTGGCCATCCCAGATGGCAACAAGAGCCGATTCTGTGCCTCTTCCTGGACAGAATTCTGTTTGGAAGTCTGAAAGTATGCCATTATATTCAATGAATTGTGACATCTGGGAGAATACTGCTCTTTCCATCAGTTTGCCCAGGAAAGGTCCATTTGTAATCAGTCTGTAGTTGTCAGGGTTCGGCGAGTCCAAGTTTGTTTTCTTCAGTGATGGGCATATGTATGACTTTTGGAGTTCTTCTGGAAATATTACAGTAGTTAAGGAATTGTTGATGATTCTTCTTACTGGTGTGACAGTAGAAGTTGTTAGAAGAATTCTCTTAAAGCTTTGCGGTGGACACGGGTCAGAAGGGCTGCTGGCAGGCCTGCTTGCTTTGACCAGATCCATAAATTCATCATGTGAAATATGTTGGAAGGAACAAAAAGGCTGGGTTAGAGTAGTGTTGGATTGTTGTTTTAGAAAAGGGTTGGTGCTGGTGCTTTGTCTTTGTTTTAAATATGAGTCCAACGTGTATGCTTTTGCCGTGTAATGATTTGCCAGATTGTCTGTGAAATCTTGAGTAACAGGATGATCTCCTTCTAGGCAAGTTGGTTTACGAAATTCATTGAGAATTTTTATAGAAATTTTTATTTGCACATTTAGCATTTTGAATTCTGCCTGAATAGTACCTTTTCTTAGCTTTTTTGTTAGCTGACTTGCATAATCAGTTAAGTTTCTGTAGGTGAAGTTTGTCTTGATCGGAGTTTGTTTTGAGCCAGGCACGTTGCAGCTTTCTAATTTACTATTTTATCTCTTTTATCTCTGCATTTCTCCAAGGTGCTTGTCTTCTTTTGTCCTGTTGTGTTGTTTTTAGTAGCATTAGGATATCAAAAGTTTCCTGTAGCCATTCATATAGTTTTTTTAACAGAATTTATTGTGTCTAGATTTGTACTGGAGGTTAGTTGTGTTTCTAAGTGGTGTTCCAAATTGAGTTTGTTTCACGGTCGATAGGTGGATGCACGTAAGGTGGTTTTAGGTGCATCGCTTTGTTGTTTTATGTTGGAAAGCAAGCAAATGGTGGTCTGACCATGTGACTGAAGTCATCGCTCGAAAGGTAACTAGTTTTGCATTTGCAAAAATGACATCTAGGATGTTTCCAGTGATGTGTGTGGGTCTGTGGACAATTTGATGCAGGCTCAGTGCGTCTAGGCCAGCGATGTTGTTTTTGCATGGGGCATATTGGGTTTGTCAAACCAAATGTTGAGATCCCACAGAATGCATAGGTTGGAGATGTAGTGTTATCAGGTTTGAAACCATGTCTAGAAGTATGTCTGAGAATGTTGCATTGCTAGGTGGAGGTCTGAAAAGGAGCATGAAGTTACAGGAGGAAGATAGTGTAGGATTGCATCTGGTGAAAAGGGCCTCAAGCTTTTATGGAGACGTTGTCAGCTTTAGTGATATGTAATGTTTTCCTGGACACAACAGCCAGGCCACCTCCTCCTTTGCCTATACGATTTTGGGTGATAGTTTGATAGCCTAGAGGAATGGCTTCATGCAGGACTGGAGCCATATTACCTCCCAACCATGATTCAGTTATGAAGAGTATGTCAGGTTTTGCGTCAGTGAGAAGGTGGTAGATGTGATGTTTGTTTTTAGAGCACGATCGAGTATTTATTAGTAGACAGTTTAGAGAATGCGCTTTGGTGATAGTGTGACTTTGTTTTGTAGAAGAGTGAGGGGTATTTTATGGGCTTGCAGCAGGTGTGTCCTTAGTGTTGGTATTAGCTGAATGAGGATAGCAATCGTGTAGCTATTCTGTATCTTGTATCTCGTCCAGCAGGCTAAGAAGGCATTTTGATGGGTCTGCATGTGTAGGTGTGGGGACGGTGGTTGAGAGTGAGTTGGTGCACTGTGTTGTTTTTGTAGTGTAACCTTGTTATGCAGTAGACATGGAGAAGTGAAGTTGTGAGGTAAGACATGTTGCTTATTTTGTTTGCATCTGTTTAGGGCAGAAGGTGTATGAGTTAGGGGTGGTGGTGCAGCATGTGGGTCATGTAGTAAGGTTCTAAATTGTCCAATGGATGAGAGGCAGTTAAAAGAGAGTTGCTGTGTTGCCGTATATGTGTTAGGTGTGGGGGAAGAGAGAAAGCTTGGCTTTGGAGTTTGTTAATTTGTGTTGTCTGAAAAGTGGGTGTATGTTTGTAGTTTGTGATGGAAAGTATTATGAGGTGTTGTGCGTGAGAGAATTTGTTGTGCTGGTGTGTGTGTTATGTTTTGTTTTTGAGGAGTAGTGAAACGAGGTGCTGATATATTTGTTTTATGAGATGGATTTATATATATTACATCACTCATGACATGGTCAGTGACATCACTGATGACATCTCAATATGCTGTATACTAAAAATACTAAATCTTACAGGGACATTATAGTTTGGAAATAGAATTTTTTAGACTTAGAAATTCACTACAAAAACAAAGGTTAAAGTGACGTTACAGTTAGGTTCAGATTATACACACCTGAAACCATAGAAATTCAGCAGTTATAGTTATCTCACTCAACTATAATTCATGTCCTAAGGTAACTATAATTCGCAAAGGTTACCCTAAAGTAATAATAACTATAACTCGCTCCCCTGGGTTTTGGCCCCGGGGACCCCATCTCTCGGGTCCAGGCAAATTTTGTGGGGGAGGGGACAAATGTCACCCTCCCTGGACTGGTTTTGGCCATGGGGACGCCATCCCCCAGGGCCTGGTGCATTTTTGGGTGAGGGTTGTACTTGGCTCCTCTCCACAGACCATTTGTGGCCCTGGGTACCCAATTGAATGGGGCCCAGCCACATTCTAAAGGGGGAGGAGGGCATGCAACCTCCATCCCTGTTCCAAATTCGGCCTGAAGGATTCGATCTCCTGGGTCTGCCATAATCTAAAGGGGAGGGGGGTTACACAGTCCCCCTTCTCAGGCCAATTTCGGCCCCAGGGACCCTGTCCCACAGGGCTTGGCGATCAAAGGGTGAAGGCCCTAGTCCCCAGCCAGGGCACCCACCACACTATATTTGGGGGCCGCGGGAGGGGAGTCCCAAATCCTCCCTGGCCCCAGCCGGCTCCTCACCTCCAGTGGGAACCAGCATTTTTCCTGGCCACAGGGAGCAGCTAAAACTGGTGCTCCCTGCGTGAGAAGCAATCTTTTTATCTGTTTTCATGGAGCTTCACTGTGGGCAGGGAAAGAGATTAAAAGTCAGCTCCCAGCATGCAGGAGCATTTTCAAAACTCCCACCCACTGAGAGAGCACTTGGTGCTTGCTCCCGCTTGTCTGGAGTTTTGCAATTGCTCCCACAAGCGAGAGCAAACACAGGTTTCATTGCTGCGTGACCCCTCTCCCCTTTTGTTATTATGGCCAGGCCCCGGGTGATGGAGTTGAAAGTAGCCCAGGGATTGGGGCTGTGTGACCCCTCCCCCTATGTTTAATGGCCAGGCACCAAAGGATGGGGTCAGCGGGCCAAAATCGGCCCAGGAGGGAGGTCACACATGCCCCCCTCCCCCCAAATATATCTATACACCTTCCACGGGACCTGACCCAAAAAGGGGGGCGTAAAAACAAACAAGCTTAGGAGACCGCACTTGTTTGTTTTTATTTTGCCTCAGATCTGAAAATCCACAATGAATTCATGGCAACATTTTTGAAAAACATGTTTTTGGCCCCAGGTGGGGTCACTGTGGGACCCCACCACAAGGCCTAGGGTGTCAGGGTATTCCTTCCCTTCCCCCTTCTGTTTTTGTTTGCCTTTGTTCTTGGGACTCGGCCGAGTCCCAGTCCCAATATGGCTGCCACCACTTGCTGGATTCATGGATCCACTGCTGTAGATCTGCGGTGACTCCACGTCTCTAGATAGGGATACATTTTTTTCCTCAATAAGTCCAAAACTAATGAACAGATTTACACCAAATAACAAAAAGCCATCTTTTTGGATCAAGATCTAGCTTTCTGCCAAATTTGGTGAAATTACGTTTAGTTGTTTGGGCTGTAATCATGTCTAAAATCCCTATGGGAAATTGCATGGCGAAAACGTGTTTTGGGACCCACCTTTTTTTTCTCAGCCCCTGCTTGACGAATCACCCCAAAACTCTCCAAGCAGCAGCTGAAGTGAGGGGTAAAGTAGTATTTCAGAAAGATTCATCAAACAACAGCAGCATTATTAGCAAAAAAATAAACACTTTTCCTATGGAAATTAAGTCCCAATTATAAATACCTCCTGGCGTCAGGTTTAGGTGGAGAGCAGCTCCTGTATAGACCAACCTACAACACCAGCTACACTCTCAATCTGCTCACCTTAAATGTCTTTTTTTCTAGAAAAGAAAGTGACAAAGACTTTTGTCATTTCTACAGCAAAGTCTTTCATCATAGGATTAGCCCAGTGCTATCCACCGCGAGCTCTAAAATGACAAAAGCCCTTTACCACTCCAGGCACAGTATTACAGATTTGGGTTGGTAAAATACCATACAAGCCAACCAGGAATTAATAAAAGCAATGCCTGACACATGTTTTGCCAACATTATAGCTCTTCATATTTTTGCTAATGTACAGTATTTTGAAAGCTTGTCTACTTTTACAGTAAAAAAAGCCCCGCCTCATGTCCATTAAAGCTAGGTGGTCACAAAGGTTTGTCGATCAAAAAATGGGTTGTGGTTCCAAGAAGTTTGGGAAGCAATGCTTCACATATTTGCTTAAGTTAATCCTGCCCGCTCTGTGCCATCGCTACCAGGGATTGAGATCAGGTTTATATTACTGGAACCTTTACTGGACATAACAAGAATAGTGACATTATTACTTGTGAGGGACTACCATTTACAACAACTCATAATCCACTTTCTCACAACAAATATTAAACAAATTCTTAAGCACTGTGAAGGGACAGAGGAGGAAGATTTATCTGTTGCTCCAGGAACTCTGCCTGCCCGGCCTGCAGTCGGTCCACCTGGTAAAGAAGAAACAGATGAAAGATTAGAAAGATTAGAAAGCGAGAAAAGACTGACAGAAAAAGGGAAAAGAAGAAACATAGAAACAGAAGATGGGCTTCTGTTTTGTTCACAGGGAAAAGAACAGGAAGAGGGGGATAGAAAGAGACAGAGGTCAGGCAATAAAGACAACAAGATAGGAAAAGGACAAGACAAAGGAAGTGGTTGGCCCCGAGATGAGAAGTGAAGTAGTGGTCTCTGACCGAAAGCACCGCGGACAGGTTTGCCAACAGCAGAGAGAGTACCACACCCTCAAGGAGGCAAACTATTCAGCCACAGAGTCTTCCAAGGTGCAGAAGGATCGGAGAGGCACCTGGCTCCAGCCATGCTCACCAGGAAGCGTGGCTCACGAAGGTTAGTGCTCGCAAATGGGAGTGTAGCAGGAAATCTGATTGTAAGCGAGACGGGACAGGAAAGGTTCTATGAATAATCTTGTTGAACAATGGTAAAGGAATAAACAAACCTGCTTGGAGTTAATTTCCTTGTATCAATGACTAGAGAATGGTCTGAGCTGAGTGAAAGAACTTAGAATTAGTTTGTGCCAATTATTTTATGTTTGTGTAATAGATTCAGTGAGCATATTATGATCTTAAAGAAAGAATATAAAAGGAATCTCATTGAGAGGCATTGTTTTTAGGTTTTTTTCTGTTTGTGTTAGCTGATATAAACTTGGAGAGAAAATAAAGCAGTATGTCAAAGGAAAGAGTAGAAGAGATAAGAAGGGAAACTGTAAAGTGTCCCAAAGTGATAAATGGAAGAATGAAAAAAAGAAAACAAGAACGGGGATAATGGTATAGGGGAAACTTTGAAGAGGAACTTACCTGCCACTTTTTTCTTTTGTTTTCAAGAGCCTTCAGCCCCATCAACACTGAAGCCTAGTGAGAAGAAAAGGAGAAAAGGATAACTGGAGTACAAACCAAAAGTATAAGACAACTACATATGTAATATTATCAGTTGAACTTCGATAAAGAATGAATAGGAATAGTGGAAAGGGACAAGATTGTAACAACTCTTGTTACAATCATATTTCTAGCTCGTCTCTACCCTGAGATAGCAGAAATAGTATTTCTCTTGAGTATTTCTATATGTGCCTGACAGCCAGCCTTCCTACACGGAAAAAGCTTTTGAGTGCTAGTCACTGTAAGGACAGGTTAACATTTAATGTCTACACATCCTAATTTTAAAACCAAATCACCCTGCCTTGTATGCTACAAGGCCTACTTAGGGGTGACTTATTATTGTTTAAGAAGCAGATCTAGAGGGAATATATAAACATAATCAATGAATCCTCTCTATCTAGATGGAAATTCCGTAGTAATATCACATTGGAGAAAAGCAGAGCTATAAATTCATTGAATAAGGATATCACAGTAATGTTAAGTTTCTCTGATAACGGTGGTAATATTGTGATACTATGTAGACAACTTTACATACAGGACCCATATAGAGAGTTAAGCCATCACAACTGTTATATTAAATTGAATACAAATCCCACTGTATAACTGACAAACAAGCTTAATTCTTTTATTGATTATTTGAGGGAAAATATTTAGAAGATGACTGTCTTGTTTTCAAAGCCCTTTACTCTCTTCCCATGACCCAGAGAGCTTTAGCATGTCCCCTATTTAGTTGCATTACCAGTGTTACTGAGAACATTTTAAAATATTTGGATACATTGCTAATAACCTATGACATACTTAACAGCTTTATATGAAGGATACAGGAGATCCGTCTGGGCATACTCAGTGCACTTAGGGCGAGAAAGAAAAAGACACACAATGGATTTAACCCAGATCTCTTGACTGGGAGTGAATGTTTGATTTTTTCTGTATTCAGTCCATCATTTGTGTGTTTCTTGCTTTCTCACCTTAAGTGCCCCGGCGATGCCCAGGCATGAGTCCTGGGCTCACTGTGTCACTGGATTCAAGCTAGCCTGGCTGATGAGGGATGATACCCCAAAACCGGTCCCTGGATGCTTGTTTCTGGTCCTGGGAGCTGGGCTGTTCCCGTGAGGAGCAGGGTCAAGACTGATTTGCATATGGCCGGGTCTAAACTGCAATGGCATGGTGAGCAAAAGAACAATGGATTTAACCCAGATCTCTTGACTGGGGTGAATGCTTGATTTGTTACCCACTCTGTCCATCATTTGTGTCTCTTTTGCTTCTTCTTGTTGATTAGCACTCAGCAGGGAGGGCGAATGTCTTCTGGAGGCAATGCATTCAGTCTTTTCGCCTACCTGCCACAAATACAAAATAAAAAGGAAGGCAGTCAGATTTGGCCATTCTAATTAATGTAATAAAGGCCACCATAAATGGAGCATGTGGGTTCTGCCCATTTACTCACCCAGGAGTTTTCACATTTGGCTACCAGCTCTTTTTAACTTTTACTCTGAGTGAGTCTCACTCATGATAAAGGCATGGTAAATGGCCTGAGAGTAGTTACCACCAGTGTCCAACTTCAGGATTAGGCTGCTGCTTCACAGCTAGGGCAAGAAGTTCTGAGCTGGTTACATGTGAACATGTGAGTACATACATGTACGTAGGTGTGTGGGCTGAGCTCGTGCAACTACTGCCTTGTGCAGCCCAGCTACAGAAAGGACTCTTCACGGATTTATACTGGCCTGGGTTCGGCATTATAATATGAGTGGGCATTCACAGTGCCCGTTCTGTAGTACTTAGTGAAGGTCAGTTGTGCTTGCACTGTATCATATATTATAGGGGAAATCTGTAATAAAGTGAAGTTTCACCTCCTTATGTCTACAGTCTCTGCTGAGGTATCATTCTAGGGGTAAACTTCCACACAAGTGAATATTTACAGTCCCTAGCAATACATCTACACCACATCCGACACTTTAACATTTGTTATATTTTTCTGGGTCAGCTCAGAATAAGATTCCAGGCCTTTGCCCCTTACTTGGCCATTACGCTGGTATTAATTACTCTGTTCTCCAGAAGAAGAATCAAAGGTATCCTCATAAAACAGAGCAATTAACAGAGTTTGACCCAGTTTCTGGGAAAGGAATGGATGGGGATGACATTGACATCTGTTAATTAGCTTGTCACACTGCACCTGAGCTGGGACAGCCCAGGCATAGAGAATCAAATGAAGAGGGACAGACCTCTGGAGCCAACACAGGAGAGGCTTGCCTTTGAACTTTTAGTTGTAAGGGATCAGACAGCTGTGTTGGCTAGGGGCAGAGCTGAGGCTCTCAGGAGAGTTGTTTTCATAGATGACTTGAAGTCACACTATTGGATTGCCTCAGAATGCTGTGCAGAAGGGTTGGGATAGGGTTGGAGGATTTCCTGGGGTTCCTGACTTCTAGAATCTTCCACTCCCATTCAAAAATCTCCTGCGCAAGGGAGAGAGTGAAAGAGATGAGAAAACACTGAACGGCAAAAGAATTCCCAGCTATAGGAAAAGACATATGATGTTCCTACTAGGATTTACTATGGGCCTTTGAATCCAGAAGACCACCTAGACTAGGAGAGGACTAGGGCAGGTCTCTGCAGTGTCAGCGGTGCTGATCCTCTTATGTTCCCTGAGATTTAGCTGGAAAATGGACCTGCTGGAGGACCGTGGGTGGCTCCCTTGGACCTTCTGTGGCCTGGACCTTGACTCTGCAGCTGACACACAAGTGCCCTGCAAGATGGCCATGAGGCCATGAGGCCATGGGGCCTAGGGAGTGTGGCAGGGGTTTTGCTTGCTGGCTGTGGAAGATCAATCCTCTAGGAGAAGAGAGCTTCAGGAGCACAGGCTGGTCTGCCCAAGGAGCCAGAGATCCCCACAAAAAAATGCTTTTTAGCGGCCAGGGGCTTGAACAAAATGCTACGCATGGCTAGGGCTGCCACCAGGCTCAAAGTGCACCTATCATCATCCTCATTGACCATTCGGTCCTAAGATACAGGCTGGTCCCCCAGGGAAACTGAGCAGAGAATTAGCTTTTGGCTCTTCGTGGCAAGATTTCCGTGTTCCCCCAGGGAGGGCTAAGCCCCCAGGTTCTACGCAAAAGCATTTATTATCCTTAAATGGTGAGAGGGCATACATGGGCCCCCCACTCCAAATGCTCTTTTGACCACAGGGACTCCATGCGCTGGTGCCCGATGCAAGTTAAGATATCCTTGGTACACCATCCTCTAGGACCAAGAAGACCAAGTAGAGTAGGAGGGCCTATGAGGTGCTCACCCCCTACCATGCCCGTGTCCGGGGCAGGAGGAACACTGTGTCTGCTCCTGCTGCACAAGATAGCATGGGCAGGAGTACAAAGAGTATGCTGGCTCTCATATGGTGTGGGTATCAGGCAGGGGCCACAGGGGTCTAAGGGCTCTTCCTGACCCCCAACAACCCTGGCAGCACCTAGGTACCCTCTGAGCACAGGCACCCAGTGTGTAAAATGAAAAGAAAAGAGGAAGAAAAACATAGTGCAAGACTGCCAAGATAGGCATTTTCGGCAGATTAGCGCGCTGAAGCGGCTAGATTCACTCGCGCTGCACTGAAACTGCTTTTTAACCTTCATACGAAGGGGAAGGTGCACCAAGAAACAAAGTGAATGTCCTCCAAACTTGTCCGAAAAGTATCCTTTTATTATTCTTGATAGTAAAAAATGGGTGTCAGCCAACGCGTTTCGTTCCACTGAGGGAACTTCATCAGGGCTCATATATCAAGACGAGGTGTAGTGTGTCAGGGCACTATGTTAAAATATTTCCAAAGTCGAAGTAAATAATAATGGTCCGAAAATCTGACACTTGGGTGGCAATGGTATATAAGATCAATCTGTAATGTTCACAGCGATTAAGCTCCAAAATACCAGTGGCAAATTGTAAACCAGTATCCTTGATACGATACGTCCTCTGCCAGTAATCTCTCCTTCACGATATCAATCAATATCGTGAAGGAGAGATTACTGGCAGAGGATGTATCGTATCAAGGATACTGGTTTACAATTTGCCACTGGTATTTTGGAGCTTAATCGCTGTGAACATTACAGATTGATCTTATATACCATTGCCACCCAAGTGTCAGATTTTCGGACCATTATTATTTACTTCGACTTTGGAAATATTTTAACATAGTGCCCTGACACACTACACCTCGTCTTGATATATGAGCCTGATGAAGTTCCCTCAGTGGAACGAAACGCGTTGGCTGACACCCATTTTACTATCAAGAATAATAAAGGATACTTTTCGGACAAGTTTGGAGGACATTCACTTTGTTTCTTGGTGCACCTTCCCCTTCGTATGAGGATTATGTTTCTGGTCTCCAGTAGAGCTTAACTGCGGCAAGCTCTGGAAGTGGCTGCACACGACATCTGAATGCTTATGAAAATTTGGGATTTGATGTGCTGAACCTGTGGTCAGCCGTTGATGGTGTTGTTTTTGTTATTATTGCTTTTTAACCTTCACTTGATGCACTGCATCGCTGCTAGCGCTCGCTGCACTTGGAATCAATAAGGAACCTTTTTAAATATTGTCACATTTTTTATAAGTTGCACACATTTCGTTTTTAACTGTTGCACATAAACTGTCTGCAAATAGTATTCTAACAAATACCTCCAGACTTGCTCACCTGACTCTCCCCGGTCCACCGCAGCTTGGTAGCTGATTGAGTGGAGGGAGAACCTCACGCTGGAAATACTCACTTCCTGGAGGCTAACAGACAGACGCCATTTTCAGAGTTGGCGGTCTAGTCTGAGCGCAAAGGCACTTCCAGGATCTGCATTTAAGAGCGGGATGGCACCGACGTGCAATTGACCAAGATAGGCATTTTCGGCAGATTAGCGCGCTGAAGCGGCTAGATTCACTCGCGCTGCACTGAAACTGCTTTTTAACCTTCACTTGATGCCCTGCATCGCTGCTAGCACTCGCTGCACTTGGAATCAATAAGGAACCTTTTTAAATATTGTCACATGTTTTATAAGTTGCACACATTTAGTTTTTAACTGTTGCACATAAACTGTCTGCAAATAGTATTCTAACAAATACCTCCAGACTTGCTCACCTGACTCTCCCAGGTCCACCGCAGCTTGGTAGCTGATTGAGTGGAGGGAGAACCTCATGCCGGAAATACTCACTTCCTGGAGGCTAACAGACAGATGCCATTTTCAGAGTTGGCGTTATAGTCTGAGCGCAAAGGCACTTCCAGGATCTGCATTTAAGAGCGGGATGTCACCGATGCGCAGCGGACGCGCGCAGCGGGCGTGCCTAAGGCAAGCCCATCTGCGCCCGTCCCGCACGCCTGGGACCAGGGCCAGGAACCCTGCCCAAACCACCCGGAACCCTCCTAAAAGTTACACATACACAAATACAGAGCTCCAGGCACTAAATACAGGTGTCCTCCCCACATGCCTGCACTCTTTGAGTGCAAACGATCCTCTGACCTGTCCCATCTGTGGATTCGCAGACAAGACCAAGCCACTACAGAGAAAGGTCACAGGAGAAAAGTTAGACTATACTAACCACTGGAAGATGGGACTAATCAACTGTAGATCCCCCCCAAAACACGCAATCGAGATTAAGCTTCTAATAGAGGAGGAAGAGCTGGATGCCCTATTTTTGATGGAAACCTGGCTTCGTGACAGTTTGAGCCCAGACATTGTAAATGCCCTCCCCCAGGGCTTTGAAATCTATCGCCCCGACAGAGAGGGTGCGATAGGAGGTGGCATCGCTATCATTTGCAAATCACATCTTGTCTGTGCCATCACCCCCCTAAACATAGCTAAGTGTGAGGCGTTCACTTTCAGACTGTCCCTCACTCCTGAATGCTCCTTTTCAGGGTGCCTTATCTATAGGCCACCAGGGTCATGTACACAGTTCCTGGAAGCCACCCCAGACATTTTAGCTAGTCTGATAATAGAGAAAAGCGCCTTTACTGTACTAGGCGACTTTAACATCCACTTGGACAATCATGCTAACCCCTTAACAATGAGATGCCTAGCCGACCTAGACTCACTACAGCTTACTCAGCTTGTACATCTGCCCACTCACGAAAAAGGCCACATTTTGGACCCCATTTTTTCAAACGACCCCAGACTGGAAACACTCGACCCCATCCGGATGCCATGGACAGACCACTCCCTCGTCCCTATTCGGTTTCTAAAACCCAATTTCACAGAACAAAAACATATAAGCCCAGTCCTGGGACGTAAATGGCCAAGGCAGGCCCCCGTAGCATGGGTCACAGACCTCGAGTCATCAGCTCCACCAGAATCCATAGATCTAGAAGAAGCCCATAAAAATTGGTTATCTTGGATAAAAGGATCCATAGACCGTAACTTCAGAAAGCCAGGCCCAATAAAATCAAAAAACACTAACAGATCCTCCTGGTTCAGTCCTGAACTGGTCACCCAAAAGAAAAATTGTAAAAAGCTTCAACGAAGTTGGAGAAAAATATATGACCCCGAACTCAGAATAGCCTACAAATCAGCCATCCAGCAATACCACAAGAAAATCAGGAACGCACAAGCGGCCTACTTTGAGGAAAAATTGAGAACTCCTCCAACTCCTCAAAGGAGCTGTTTAAAATAGTAAAGTCCCTTTCCACAATCAGCCCAGGTGCTAACATGCCCCAAGGCTCAAAAGAGAGATGCAATGAGCTAGCCTCATACTTCAAGGGTAAGGTGGAAAAAATCTACAACTCACTACACACCAACACAAGCCCGATTGCAACATCCACCGAAGCCCCCACCTCCTCCATAGAACATCACAAGTCCGCAGAACTGCCACCGCCCCCTCCCCTCCCGGAACTATATTCTTTCCCCAAACTGAGCGAGGATCAGGTTGGCGCCCTGTTATTAAACATAAAATCAAGATCACCCTTAGACGCAGCACCCCAGCACATCCTTGCGCAAGGGGGGAAAAGTATTCTTACCCAACTCTCCCACCTCATCTCCTTATCCCTCGAAAGTGGCACAGTACCCAAAGAGTGGAAACATGCCATTGTGAAACCCCTTCTTAAAAAACCCCAACTCGACCCCGCCTCACTGTCAAACTACCGTCCTATCTCACTGCTACCCATCATGGGCAAGATCGCGGAAAAACATGTGAATAGGATTGTTTCACAATTCCTGGAGGACAATATAATCATACACCAAACACAGATGGGATTTCGACCAGGACACAGCACGGAATCGGCCCTGCTTGTTGACACAGAGAAACTAAAAGCCATCCTAGATCAGGGAGGAGCCGCAGCACTCGTGCTCCTGGATCTCAGTGCGGCCTTCGATACCGTTGACCACGCGGTACTGATAAATAGACTCAAGGACATTGGAATCAAAGGCACAGCCAACAAATGGCTAGCATCCTTCCTGAACGGTAGATCCTTCCAATGCATGGAGGCTGGAATCTTCTCAGAAGCCCTGTCAGCCCCATGGGTGGGTCCTCAGGGATCCTCCCTGAGCCCAACCCTCTTTAACATTTACCTGAGCCCACTGGCCCATATAGTACAAGAGTTCGGCCTGTCCATCGTGTCATACGCCGATGACACACAGCTAGTGGTATCAATATCAGAATCCATCAACTCGGACCACAGGCATCTTGCTCCTTGCCTGGAAAAAATCGGGTCCTGGATGGCCGAGTGCAGCCTTAAGCTAAATGGGGATAAAACAGAGCTCATGATCCTGGGCAGTAACTTTAGCCCACGCTCAGAGATCCCCTGGCCAGCAAAATGGGGTTTCCCCCCCCACCCAAAACCTTTATAAAAAACTTAGGAATGTGGCTGGACCAGAATCTAACGATGCAGATCCAAGAAAAAAAACTGGCGAACATCTGCTTCGGGATGCTCCGAATGATTAGAAAAATATTGAGCTTGCTCCCAGAAAAATCAAGGAAGACAGTGGTTCATGCCTTAGTGGTGTCAAGGCTTGACTACGGGAACTCATTATATCTGGGTTCCCCCAAATATGTTACAGACAGGCTGCAAACAGTACAGAACGCGGCAGCCTGACTGCTTCTTAAGATACCCAAACACCAGTCAATAAGGGCCTTCCTCAGGGAGCTACACTGGCTGCCGGTCAGTGCCAGGATCAAATTCAAGTCCCTCTGTCTGGCCCACAGAGCTATGCACGGGAAGGGTCCCTCGCTGGTACGAGACCTGATCTTCCAGTACTCTCCACGCCGGCATCTCAGGTCAGAATCAAAGTTCTTGATGAACACCTCAAGAATTAAGAGATCCAGATGGGGGAGAAGGTCATTCAAACACGTGGTTCCCAAGCTGTGGAACAGTATGGACCCAGAGCTGTGGACGATTGAGAACGAAACAACCTCAAAAAGAGACTAAAAACATGGCTGTTCCCCTAAAATATCCACTGAAACGCCCTTATCTTGCTTCATAACCAGCGCTGGGATGCCTAAGGGTAGCCATGCGCTCTATAAATCCCTAAACCTAAACCTAAACCTAAACCTAAACTGCCACAACAAAGGGAAATGTAATGCACAGGATGCAAATAACATTCACTGCATCGGTTCTAAGAATGTCTCATAATCCTCCGGGGCAGGGCCAAAGATGTAAATACAGTACTTTGTAGTGCCCCAGGAAATGCAAGGGCACCACCAGCGAATCCAAAAGAGCATTTTTGGGGCTGCGGGGAGCATAGCAGCCCCCCAGAAATGCTTTTACAGAAAGTCAAGCTGTCTCCAGAGGCATTGCAATTATGGCTTCATGAAACTCTTACCCATATTTCAAAGTACTCTTAGAGCTGGAGCTTTGAGATCGGGGTTCTGGAGTGTTGGAAACCCTGTTGGTTGGTCCTATGACTGAAGTAGCAGTTTAATAAATGCAAAGAAAGAATTGAGGACACATGCTTTTCAATTTGAGTGCTTTATTGAAAATGTTAATGGTTCACAATGCAAAGTTTTATGTTGTTAATACCTCCCCTTGGTTTAAAATGTGGTTTATATCATCTACGTTATATTGATACTGTTCCTTCTGATTACTATAGTGGTACATTGGTGAATTATAACATGTGACTGCTTTTGCTGATGCAGAGACACCCAGACAAAGCCAGTAGCCTTATTCATAATGACACCCCCTTATTTTGTGTTGTTGCATCTAGAATGGGTGAGGGTATTGTAATTATAGGTTTAAGGGCACACTAGTTGTGCAACATGATATACATGTCACCAAAGGCATTTCTATCTATCTGATGTACATATTTGTAATTTAGTGAGTAGTGTTTACCAGAGTATGTGTACTAAAAGTACTTTTCATTTTAATAAGTAAAAGGCACTGACTAAACAATTATTTATTGAGTTTTTTTGTTACCTGCCAGGGAGCTTGGCTTTCTAGCCCACACCACCTCCCCTGAGTAGCCTTGGACTGCTCTTCTTTGCTACTATGAGAAAGTCAAGTGCTACAAAGGGGTACTTGGTTCCCAGTAAAAAGACAATTGCTGACTTATTACTCGTGAAGGACTCAAATCCATTGCAACTAATAATCACATTTCTTACAATAAAATATACCAATAATACCCATGTGCACATTAATTTTTAAATCACACCCTAAGGTATATAAATCAAAACATCTAATGTTTTCCCAGGCTCATGGGACCCATGTGAGAGCTTGGAGGAGGAAATTATTTGAACTAACTAATTCTTGGCCATCTTTACATGTGGAACTGATTACATAAGAGACACCCCTCAGTTATTACAAATATGAATAAAACTGTTACTTCTAACCACTGAAATTTCAGCTATCCCTTACCAATTTGCTCTCAGCCATTAATATTACATCTGCCATGTTGTCATTAACCACTGGAAAAGATTACTCTTCTTAGCTTGATTTCTGTGCCTACTCATGTTCCATGAATGTACTTTTATTTCTCCTGTCATATTGCATTTTCTTTTGCTTCGTTTCTTTTGCTACTTCTGTGTACATTTTCCACATCTGTTTTTTTGGGGGCATTTAGAGTTTGGTGGAGAAGATGAACAATCAAAAACTAGTGGTTCTCCTATTCAAATTTTTTGTTCTTCCACCCGTTAATGTTGTGATATCTCCATGGTTTCCGCAGGCCGAGTCACACTTGTCTTCGCCAGTGGAAACCGATGACCTGCCCACCATCCACCATTGAAACCGCTGGTCAAAGTAACACTCACCATGCCCAATATAGGACGCGTCAACAACCACTAGTTATACCTTCCTGCTCCTGTGCAGGAAACTATATAATTACCATAAGGGACACTGTATTTCTTGTTTTTCAATGCAATTACCTGAGTTTGATTAAAAAAAAAAAACATAGCACATGCTTAACTAGGTGCTCTGCCTTTAGTGGAACTGCCAACAAGTGGTTCTTCTGAAGACAATGAGACATAGGGGCATATGTACAAGCCCCTATAGCCACCACGTCACTTTTTACGACGTGGTGGCGATAGGGGTTTTGCCTTATTTACAAGGCAGCGTTAAGCCACTTAACGTGACTTAACGTTGCTTTGTAAATAAGGCCCCCTTTCACACTATGCTTAGCTTGAAAGGGGTGGGCAGTGGGTGTTGCGGTGGGCGTTCCACCGCAACACCCATTGATTTTGACGCCTCCCCCTATTTACAAGGACAGTGTAAATAGGAGGCAGTGCCACAATTAAGACCAGGTAAAACCTGGTCTTAACTTGGAGAAACGAGGACAAATGCATTATTTCTCCTCGTTTTGCTTTTTCCATGTGTGCTGCCTTGTGCAGCACACATGGAAAAAGCTAAATGCCTTGGATTCTTTCTGTACAGGAAGGTCCCCCTTCCTGTACATAAACAATCTTTTTTTAAAAATGCCATTTTGTGACTTCCATGTGTGCTGCATTAAGCAGCACACATAAAAGTGACAAAATGACATTTAAAGATTGTTTATGTACAGGAAGGCGGACCTTCCTGTACATAAACAATGTTTCCCTGCACACAGACACCCTTGTACTGTGGTGCAAAAGTGCCTGCATTGGCGCTACACTGCTAGGTGTAGCGCCAGCGCAGGGGTAAAAGCAAGGCTGCACCATATCGTTGTAAATATAGTGCAGCCTTGCGTTTCTGAAGTGGCGGATTGAGGCGTTAAACCATGACGGCTAACGCCTCTCTCCGCCACTTCCTTGAACATATCCCCCATATTTTTTAATATGGCAGGTGGTCCTCCACCAGGGGAGCTGAGTCCAGAGTGTTTTCTGAACTGGTGGGCTGATGTGCCCTCCTGTGTGCTGTTTTGTGTATTCTTTCTCATCCACTCTTTTCCCCTGGAGATTACTGTTGTTGTGACTAGATGTGGATGAATAGTTTTGTTAGAGCCAGTGAGTGAGCAGGGTTTTAGGAAAAGAACCAAATGGATCACCTCCTTCTGTTTATTTGGCACAAGTGTCTACATCTTACACACAGGGGCGCAGCTTGGCCAATAACATTTGGGGTGTGTGTGTCAAAAGATTACCAACAAGCAATGTGGCTGACCCATCTAAAAAGGTAGAGGATGGACAGGGTCAATTGGGAGAGAAGGGCTACACGTTTTGAACTGCACAGTGACTAAACAATCTGAACTTCATGAAAACTAAATCACCAACCTCACAGAAGTAAATTAGGGAACCAAATAAAGTACAGAAATGGCCATAGCACACCTTGAAATACAGCCTTGCATAAATGTCAAGTATGACAAAGGATATGCACCACTTCAATGAACGAGAGCAATAAAATGGAAATGGAACACCCTTCATTGAGCACATCTTCCAATGCAGCCTGCATACCTTTCCCAATTATCTTTTGAGCTTTGAGGCAAGAGTATTTTAAACGTGCCACTTCTCTGACAGCCTGGAATACTGAACCCGTGAATATTGGATGCTCTCCGAGGCTGTGACATAGATGTTCTATGGCTACAGTATCCAGTCATGACTCTTTACGAACAGAAAATTGTACTCTCTCACGTGTAGTATTTTTTAAAATGTCCTTATGGAATCAACATTTTCAACATAAATAATGCTAAAAGCTAGGAGTGACTTACAGTTTTTCATGCACGGCACAGGGCTACGTACATCTATTCTAACAGAAGCTAATGGCCATATTTTGGAAACCCACTTATGTCCTGAACCATGGTAACCAGTGTTGAAACAAGGGATCCTCTACTGGCTAATTAAAATTGTAAGCATAAACCAAAGAACATCGTTAAATAATGAATTATCCTTGTAGAAGGTGAAATAAAATAGAATGTCTATATGGATAAGCAGGTAACATTTTTAAACCACTACAGCCCTACCCTAATTAAAGCAATATTAGTGCAAAATAATAAGTTGCACAATAGTTTTCAAACAAAGAGGCAATTCTTCTTTAGAGCCCCTACCAGTTCAGCGACACAATGCAATATTTGCCACGGATGATGGTAAGAAACATAAAAGCAGGTTCACACAGCCAACAAATGTTCCCATCATGTTTGATACTCTAAACCAGAGCTTACGTTTGAGCCAAAAGCATTTTTCATATTGATATTTTTTAGTTCATGGTTTAATTGTAAAATACAAAGTGACACGTATCAGAATGCAAAGTGTTATTTGCCAAAAAGGCATCTTCTTGCTGAAAATCATCACATCCAACATAGGGCAACTTTGCTGATATGGCTGTACAATAAGAGCAACACCTCACCATTTCACTCATGACAAACTCAAATATTACCTGAATGCCATGTAATTTTAACGATAGTTTGTTTTAGTGGCAAATTGATAGACTGTACTGTCGCTCAAGATATGACAAGACAAAAACACCAGGCATGCTTTAGCAACTGAAATATTCAGTGTACATATAAATAATTATGATTTCACAAGGTTGTGCACAAAGTCCCAACAGAATGGGGAGTGGCATGATGTGTGGAGAACAGGGGCAGGAGCACAACCGGTCGAATGTCACATGTAATACTTTAGCCAGCATTTCCTTTTAAACATCAGTTTGCATTCTGGGTCTTAAAGTTTTATCACTGTTCAATAAATACTCAAGGAGGGATATTCTCAAGGTCGTGCGATAATCATCGCCAAAATAGGCTAACGCAATTTTTCATATCGCCGTCTATCGCCGGAAAATAACTCCGTGTCAACGTTGTATTCTCAACACGGCGGTAACATGCGATAGTTTCCCGATAACGTGTCAAATGCCCGCGATAAAATTACCGGGACGGCGATAAAAATCCAAAGCCGAACGTGAAAAAAGTGGCGATGGGCCCAACCGCGATAAAAAATCAGCGATAAGCTGCGCCAGGCCTGCAATTCACACACGTCAGGCGTGAAAAATCACTATAAAAGCAGAAAAAAAACCACAAACAAAACCAAAACAACTGCGAAGCACAATGGAGGTAGCCGGAGCAAGTACAGAGGACAACCAGAACCCCACGAGCCCCACGGAGGACCAGCCTCGGACCTCTGGGTCAGGGAAGGGCAAGGAGAAGAAGAAGAAGAAGACGCGATTCAGTCCGCAGGAAAACAGGATCCTGATAATGGAGGTGATAGAACACCATCAACAACTGTTCGTCACCTCCACTGTGTCATTGGCAACATAAAATGGAATATGGCAGTCCATCCTGGACAAGGTGAATGCAGTCGGAGTGCTGAGGAGGACAATGGAAGAGCTCAAGAGGCGCTGGAATGATGTGAAGCGCAAAACCAAGCAGAAGCCCGGCAACAACCAGAAGGCAGCAATGCAGACTGGAGGTGGGAGTCCAGCGCCACAGGAGGAGCTGGATGAGATGGAGGAAATGGTGTCCACAGTCATCAGTGTGGAGACGGTGGCAGGGATTGGGGGACCGGACACTGCTCAACATGACCTGACACAACAGCAACAGGGTGGGAGACTGGGGGGGCGGGGGGAGATGGGCACAATGTCACACATGCACAATTAAGTATAGCACAGTGCATACCCACAATGACTCTGGATCATGTCCCTGATCCACTTGGCACACTGAAGCACACCTAGAAACAGCAAGTAGGCCCCCCTCGACTATGTGCCCAGAGGGGGCCCTTCCCACACATCACCAATCTCACAACCAACCCATGCACATGTGCCAAACCCAGCAAAGCGGCGTTTCTGTGAGCCACACTGACAATGCATGTGACACTGCATGACGAATAGCATGGCTGCAGTCAATATATCATGACATGTTGCACGCCGCGACACTGAGGTGGCTGAGTGTGGACCACATCCGTAAAGGAGCAGGTCACACTCTGACACATCCACGTGCACAAACAACCCCTGACCTCAACAACACATCTGCGGACAGACCCTGCCCCAGAGTCCCAACTCCCACCAAGAGCCCAATTTACCCAAGTATGCAACATCTCAGCACTGTATAAGCACAGAAGTCAAAGGCACACCGCCTGAAAGGGATAAGGGGCAGCAAAATCAGAGCTGCAGGGGCGACTCTCCCAAAATGCAGCACACACACATAACATTCAGAGCACATCAACATTGACAACAATCTGGTACAAACTGCAACACGTTCACAACAGTACAGAGGACACAACTGGTGCCGCTTGTGTGTAGAAACTGGCCAATCACATTTGGCATAGCAGGGAAATGTGAGATGAAAATGTACAAGTACAAACACACATCCGTGATGTTGTCGAAATGTCCACTGTCCCGCATCAAATAGGCAGCTCCTCCCAAACAGTTACAATGTACATTGTCATGCAGCCTGTATGTAAACTTGTACAATGCATCAACATACATGTGAACACAATGTTAAAATGCATCTCCCCTTCACATTGCAGAGGGAGAATCAACACCTCCTGCAGAGCAGACCAAACATCTCTTCACTGATGACGATGAGGACCTCCACACCTTCGACACCGGCGCCCTCCAAGAGTTCATGGACAACTTTGGCACCTCACCTCCAGGAGCAGGGCAGCCCAGCTGCATCAAGGAGACCTCACCCCCTACACAGACCACACAGCAGGAAGCACCCACCACCACGGCTGTCTCCCAGGACCCCCACGAACAACACATGGCCTTCCAACGACGTGCGTTAGGGTGCCAGGAGAAGATGGCTGATCAGGTGCGGGTGGGGTTCGACCTCATGGCAGCCAAACTAGATGCCATACGTGGGTGTCTAAGTCCCATCAGGGACCACTTACAGTCCCTAACGGACACCCACAGTCCGCTCCATGCTCTCCAACGATCCATGGCTGACATTGCTGGAGTCCTGACTCTGAGACAAGGACAACTGTCTAGTCAGAGTGAGTCAGCCGTGAGTTGGGACACATGCGGAGGATCATGGAGAACAGGGAGCGGATGGAGGCGGAAAGAATGGCTGCCATGGCTACACACCAGCGAGATGTAGCTGGGATCTTCCATGCCCTGCAGATCCTCATCATGGCATTGCTGCCAGAAGGCCTGGCGCCGATGAATGCTGCTGCTGCTTCTACATCCACATCTCCGCCCCCTGATGTGTCAGTGCCTCACAGTGTGGCAGACATTCCACCTCCGGCCCCTGGTGTGTCAGTGCCACACAGTGCTGCTGACAAAACACCACCACCCACATGTGAGGCACATGAAACATCAGAGGATGAAGATGCGGATGATTCTGCCTTAGTGGTAAGAAGGAAGCGGTAGCATTCATCTCCGCCATATGGCCTGTTTCTGCTTGGTTCTGCCCTCTTCCACTGTACCCCGATACACTCTGCGACACTCACCTTGGACCTCAACATGGACTGCCATATTCTGTTTGGTTACCAATGACACAGCAATCAGACTGCGGACTGAACTCTTCCTCTTCCGATGAACTTGTCATTCCCTAGAGGACTCTGGCTGGCCCTCCACGGGGCAACAATGTAAGGTGGGGTTTGCATGGCCCTGTACTGCTCTAGCTTCAACACTCCACTTAATGTGAATAAAACATTCAAATTCACACAGATGTGTCATGTCTATGATCATTCAAGTATGAAAGTATGGATGAATGTAGGGGCAGTGATTCCCCCTCACGTCCATGTTGCTAATGTTGTGGGACTTGAGTCACAGGGAGCAACTCTCTGCATCATGGTGGTACATATTTGACCCCAAAAGACGCCCCGTTGTCTTTTCTTGGTCACAAATGACAACCTTTATGTCATGAATTTGGACACATGTGATACGCTGCTGAGTGGGATTACGTACTATCTTTGACACCCTGAAATGGCATTTTGAAAACGTGACACCCTAAACAGCCTCTCTGTACAGAGGTGACACACCCACCATCTAATTGCCATTTGTGAGATTGTTAACACTAAATGTTGCACTTACACTTGTCAGAGTGATGTCCTTATGCAGAGGAGTGACATGCACACAGGGAATGTGTGTTGGAATGAATGTATTTGCACATGCTGTGCCTGTGGTCATTTTGTCCTGTCCCATGATTGCTAAGGACAGTCACAATGTGACGTGCTCATGTGAAGAAATTGTTAATGATTATGTTCCTTCGGGCTAATCCTGCTGTAGCTGCACTGGGGTGTGGTCCACCTGCCTCATCTTCATCATCATCGTCCGGTGCATTTGGCACTTGGATCCATGGGGTATTGGTGCGTACACATATGTTGTGCAACACACAACATGCAACGATCATCTTGCACACTATTTCTGGGCTGTACAGGAGTCTTCCACCTGTGATGTCCAGGCACCTGAAACGTGACTTTAACATGCCAAATGAGCGCTCCACAATGCACCTGGTGCGTTTGTGGGCCGTATTGTACTGCCTCTGGGCCTGGGTGTTCGTGTCTCGGAGGGGTGTCATCATCCACGGGCAGAGTGCATATCCTTGATCACCTGTGACAGGGGAGAGGGATATGTGTCAATCGGTGGTTCTGCATTCTGTGTTGGCAGGCTTATTAGTTTAGTGGTGTGTGATGTGTGCGACTTTGGGATTCATGTTTGACATGTATTGCTTGTGGCAAATGAGCGGCATCCATGTGTATTACGTTGCCTCACAGCTGCTCCTCACACCCCCGAGCCTATTTACTTGTGTGCGCTGCGCGGTTGCATCACTTGCACTCCTAAGACACACCATTGTCATGACTGTCTGCGCATGTCCACAAGCCTGACAATGACACTGTGATATTGGCCATTGAAGGTGGTCAGCCACGTGTGTGTAGGCCTATGGTCAGGATATGGCGGACACAGAGATACACGCAGTATTTACTGTGGTGGCCATCCCAGAAGTGAACCACACCCAGAGCCTCGGGCTATTTATTCCCACTCCTACGCTGGACTGGCGTACGCCGGCCCAGGCCACTCCGCTTACCCTTACAGGGGGGGACGACATAGCTACAAGTCCAAGGTCTTCCCCACTTCCTGAGGTGACATGGTTGCGTCCACTGTCCACATCACTACAGACACCAGCAGGACATGTCTGTGCTCTGCATACTGAAGTCTGTCCAGCACATCACCGCCACACTTGGCATTGTGTACATTCTTATTAATGGGTCACTTGCCTCCTTCGCACAGACTTGGTTCCCACCTCTCCCCACATTCTGCAATTGTGTGGCAGAGGTGCCATGACATGGATGGTTTGTCTACATGGCTGGTACGGATACCACAGTTACTTGTGTTGTCGTGTCTGGTAGGTGGGCATGTTGTTTGGCATGTTGTATGTGATTTTGTGACGTGTGCATTCCCACAGTTGTGAGTTGCATGATTGTGGAGTTGAGGTGTGTGGTGTGTTAATTTGGTACTTACCAACGAGCAGTGCATTTCCATAGGTGCCATCCTGGAAGCGCTGGTTGATGATGGACTGTCGGAAGATGTAGGAATCATGCACACTGCCTGGCTAGTTGGCGATGACATTGGTGAAGAGTCCCCGGTGGTCCACTATTGCCTGCAGATTGATGGAATGCGTGTGCTTTCTGTTGCGGTAATTGTGTGCAGTGTCGGCAGGGGGCACAAGTAGGACATGTGTGTAGTCAATTGCCCCCAACACGTGCGGGAAGCCAGCTATGGCGTAGAAGACTTGCTTGGTCTCCAGCTGTTCCTGCGCAGTGTGGGGGAAGTGAAGGTGCTAGGGTACCAAGCTGATGATGGCATCCAAGACAGGTGTGAGGGACTTTGATAGGGCTGGCTGTGAGAGTCCTCTGACACTGGCAGTTGTTGGTTGGAAGGTACCAGAGGCCAACAGGTGCAGCACAGCCAGCAGCTTTGTCTGTGGAGGGATGTTGGTTGTCCGCTGTGTTGGTACCGTCAGCCTGTGGGCAATGTGGGTCAGGATGCGGAGGATGGTTGTCCTTTTGAGCCTGTAGTGGGCAATGACATCCTCTGGCATTAAGTCTGTGAGGCTGGTGCGTTTTCGGAAGGTCCGCTGTCTTGTTCTGGGCTGCCTCTTTGGTAGTTCGTGGGGGGATGGTCGAGGGGGGGCCTGGGTGTGGTGGCGGTGGGTGTTGTGGCCCTCTTGGGTCTCCGAGCTGCATGATCAGTAGCTCCATGACATGTGTTGGTCTTCAGATGTGGCTCTGGGCTGGGCTCCCTTTCTACTGCAGGTTGTCGTCCTGCTTAACACCAGTAATAGGCAGGTGTTAAATCCCTGCTGCTAACGCGCCTCATCGCCTGTTTTTGGTTCGCTTCGCCGATCTGGCGGGTCGTTGAGAATATCGCGAAGTGGTGTTTTTGTGTGTTTTTGCACGGGAACACCTACTCTGCATATCATTAGCGTTAGTTGTCGCTCTCATCCGTGGCGATGTTTTTTGCGGCAGCTATCGCTGGAAAGCTGGCGATATCCGCAGTTTGCACCAGCTTGAGAATAGGGGGATAAATCTATCACCACTTTTGCAGCGCTAAAGTGCCGATAAATCGGCGATAAGTCCTTGAGAATATGCACCAAGATTGGCTAAGAGCATTGTACCTGACAGGAACAACTTGTAATCCATGCAGATTAGATCAATACCAATTAGCACAAAAGTAAAGAACATAGGCTTGACAATGAAAAAGATTCTTTAGTTATACTTTCTACCATTTGTTCAAAAGTGGTTTGCGAAATGCTTGTAAATTGTTTCATATGTGGATAAATTTGCTTTAGTGAGTTAAATGTTTGCCACTGAAAGCATTCACAAGTATTTCACAAACCACTTTTGAGCAGGATGTAAATAACTAAAGTAATTTCTATAGAGAGTGTGAGACACAACTTATTGTCAGTCCAAATGTCACAAGCTGCTAAAGCTGGGAAGACTGACTAGGACACCCGACTTTGAGTGTCTCCAAAACATTATAACTGGGGCCTGACTGCTGGCATGTAATTTTAAATCAAACATGCCTTGTCTCTGCTCTGCTAGCACACTACAGCCAGGAAGTAATGTGAATAAATAGCCCGACCTGATTTGAAAATATATTAGTGGGGTGTTCCACCCCAGATACCCCTAATACAGATACTTCAACCACCATGCTTCTTTGTAAACTATTAGACAGTGACAGCTGTGTTTTTTGAGTCTACACATTTAAAACATAACGGAAATTTGAAAGTTAATTGTGGATCCTGTCAAGATGCTCTAATGTATCTGCACTGCAGTCTAAAATGTCCTATGAATTTAGAACGTGTTTTGGGACAGTAAATGTTCTTATGCCCTGACTGTCAGGGATCTAGCCAGTCCAGGACAAACTGTCAGAGAGACTAGCTTTTTTCAGGACAAGGCAGCACAATGTGGTTTCTTGCTCTAAGCAGAGACAAAGGCTTTCTAAAGAAGGGGTTTAATATAAACACAAGAATACCTTCAGGCTTGGAGTGAAGCAGGACAGAACCAGGTTGGAATAGGAAGTCTGCAGGGTAAACTATCAAGATAACGCAAGTAAAATGGAAAGGTAAAATAATAGATAAACTATCATAAATAATAGTTTGTCTGCTCCTTGGAAGTGATCTCTCTGTGAGGAGAAAAAGATACTACAAGAATGCAAAGAGCAGATTAATCTCACCAGGTTCAGGGAGATATCCTGCAGCTCCTATGCTGAATGAGTGCTGCATAGTTCTCGGGGCCAAAGGCACAAGTCTTGGAATCTAACTGGCACCCTTGTAAGCAATGAACATTGGGATGCAATATAAACATAAAAGAAGACAAGGGAGAACAGTGGAAGGTACACCGAAACAGGAACTGGGCTCAGGGAATACGCAAACCTGAATATACTAGAAATCTGCATACTAACTAGGACTGGACAGGAATATGTACTCTGAAAAGTAACACAGGAATACAGGGCTAGAAATCTGCATATACACGATAGGTCTTGATGTAAAGAGCCAGAACTAGAGTCAAGCCAAATAGGGAACCAAAGAAGTATCTGCACACTAACTAGGACAGGACATTAATATGTAGTCAGAACAGGAACAAAGGAATTCAGGACACGGACTCTGCATATACAAAACAGGTCTAGATGTGTGCAGACAGGTTATAGGGTCTCAAGGCAAACAGGGAAAAAAAGGCAGGGTTAACTAGAGGCAGGGAACAGAGACAAATAACTAATCGGAATCATATCTGCCACAGCAACCTAGGCCTGCCTTATACTGAGTATATCATAAAGGCAGTGCCTATGCTGATGTGGCAGTCGAGCTGGATGAACCCTGAAGCAGTACTGAACAGGGACATAATAGCCGATTGCCTCTCCCTTGACCAATCGCTTGAGATACCCTGACTGAGTTATATCTGGGAGATGTAATCATCTCTGAACATTCCTCTTACATCTACTGAGGGGTATTTCTCTGTTTACTGCATGAAAGTAGAACTAAAGGTCATATTGCATGGGGTGATAAGGGCTGTGAGGGAAGACATTGCTTCTTGAAGAGTTCGATGGTCTCATACTTATCCATTGCCCCAGTGTGGGGTATTCAGTTGTATTTGAGTGATATCCTATCTACCCACCATAGGTATATTTTAACCAGGTTCGATCTCAATTTATTTTATTTTATGGTGGCTTACTCACAGGGGTGACAAATGTAAAAAGAACAATTGATGTACAGAATGCAGAACAATGTCATACATTCACCCCAGTACAGAGATCTGGGCCTCAATCCATCGTTTTTTTTGCTCACCATGCCATTAAAGTTTAGACCCACCCATATGCAAATCAGTCTTGAACCTGCCCCAATGGGACCAGTCCAGCCCGAACTGCCAGGCCAGGTCCTCCTTGGACTGGAAACAAGCCTCCTAGGACCGGTTTCGGGGTTTCACCCCTCATCAGCCAGGATAGCTTGACTCCAGTGGCATGGAGAGCACGGGACCCACACCTGGGCATACACGTCCTGCTCGGGGTGAGAAATGCAAAAAGAACAATTGATGGACAGAATGCAGAACAATGTCATACATTCACCCCAGTACAGAGATCTGGGCCTGAATCCATTGTTTTTTTTGCTCACCGTGCCATTCCAGTTTGGACCAAGCCATATGGAAATCAGTCTTGACCCTGCGCCCTATGGGAACAGTCCAGCCCAAACTGCCAGGCCAGGTCCTCCCTGGACTGGAAACAAGCATCCTAGGACCGGTTTCAGGGTTTCACGCCTCATCAGCCAGGGTAGCTTGACTCCAGTGGCATGGAGAGCACGGGACCCACGTCTGAGCATACCCGTCGAACTCAGGGTGACAAATGCAAAAATAACAATTGATGGATAGAATGCAGAACAATGTCATACATTCACATCACTACAGAGATCTGGGCCTGAATCCATCGTGTTTTTTTTGCTCACCCTGGCATTCCAGTTTGGACCCAGCCATATGCAGATCAGTCTTGACCCTGCGCCCAATGGGAACAGTCCAGCCCGTACTGCCAGGCCAGGTCCTCCCTGGACTAGAAACAAGCATCCTAGGACCGGTTTCGGGGTTTCACCCCTCATCAGCCAGAATAGCTTGACTCCAGTGGCATGGAGAGCACAGGAACCACGTCTGGGCATACCTGTCCCACTTGGGGTGACAAAGGCAAAAAGAACAATTGATGGACAGATTGCAGAACAATGTCATACATTCACCCCAGTACAGAGATCTGGGCCTGAATCCATCGTTTTTTTGCTCACCATGCCATTCCAGTATGGACCCAGCCATATGCAAATCAGTCTTGACCCTGCGCCCAATGGGAACAGTCCAGCCCGAACTGCCAGGCCAGGTCCTCCCTGGACTGGAAACAAGCATCCTAGGACCGGTTTCGGGGTTTCACCTCTCATCAGCCAGGTTAGCTTGATTCCCGTGGCACTGAGAGTACGGGACCCACATCTGAGCATACCCGTCGAACTCGGGGTGACAAATGCAAAAAGAACAATTGATGGACAGAATGCAGAACAATGTCATACATTCACATTGCTACAGAGATCTGGGCCGGAATTCATCGGGTTTTTTTGCTCACCATGACATTCCAGTTTGGACCCAGCCATATGCAGATCAGTCTTGACCCTGCGCCCAATGGGAACAGTCCAGCCCAAACTGCCAGGCCAGGTCCTCCCTGGACTAGAAACAAGCATCCTAGGACCGGTTTTGGGGTTTCATCCCTCATCAGCCAGGATAGCTTGACTCCAGTGGCATGGAGAGCACAGGACCCACGTCTGGGCATACCCGTCCCACTCGCGGTGGCAAATGCAAAAAGAACAATTGATGGACAGAATGCAGAACAATGTCATACATTCACCCCAGTACAGAGGTCTGGGCCTGAATCCATTGTTTTTTGCTCACCATGCCATTCCAGTTTGGACCCAGCCATATGCAAATCAGTCTTGACCCTGCGCCCAATGGGAACAGTCCAACGCGAACTGCCAGGGCAGGTCATCCCTGGACTGAAAACAAGCATCTAGGACCGGTTTCGAGGTTTTACCCCTCATCAGCCAGGATAGCTTGACTCCAGTGGCATGGTAAGCACGGGACCTACGTCGGGGCAAACACGTCCCACTCGGGGTGACAAACGCAAAAAGAACAATTGATGGACAGAATGCAGAACAATGTCATACATTCACCCCAGTACAGAGATCTGGGTCTGAATCCATCATTTTTTTTGCTCACCATGCCATTCCAGTTTGGACCCAGCCATATGTAAATCAGTCTTGAGCCTGCGCCCGACGGGAACATTCCAGTCTGAAATGCCAGGCCAGGTCCTCACTGGACTGGAAATAAGCATCCTAGGACTGGTTTCGTGTTTTCACCCCTCATCAGCCAGGATAGCTTGACCCGAGTGGCATGGAGAGCACGGGACCCCGTCTGGGCATACCGGTCCCACTCAGGGTGACAAAAGCACAACAAACAATTCATGTACAGAATGCAGAACAATGTCATACATTCATCCCAGTACAGACATCTGGGTCTGAATCCATCGTGCTCACTACACCACTGAACTCCAGCTAGCCTGGCTGATGAAGGGTGATGACCTGAAACCGGTACCAGGATGCTTGTTTCCGGTCCAGGGAGGACCTGGCTTGGCAGTTCGGGCTGGACTGTTCGCACAAGGAACAGGGTCAAGACTGATTTGCATATGGCTGGATACAAACTGGGGTGGTGTGGTGAGCAAAAGAATGATGGATATAACCCAGATCCTTGTGACTGGGGGTGAATGTTTGCATTGTCCAGCATTCCGTCCATAATTGCTTCTTTTGCATATGTCGCCCTAAGTGGGAAGGGTATGCCCAGACGTGGGTCCCGTGCTCACTACACCACTGGACACAAGCTAGCCTGGCTGATGAAGGTTGATGCCCTGAAACCGGTCCCAGGATGCTTGTTTCCGGTCCAGGGAGGACCTGGCTTGGCAGTTCGGGCTGGACTGTTCCAACAAGGAACAGGGTCAAGACTGATTTGCATATGGATGGGTCAAAACTGGGGTGGTGTGGTGAGCAAAAGAATGATGGATCTAACCCAGATCCTTGCGACTGGGGGTGAAGGTTTGCATTGTCCAGCATTCCGTCCATCAATTGTTTCTTTTGCATATGTTGCCATAAGTGGGAAGAGTATGCCCAGACGTGGGTCCCGTGCTCACTACACCACTGGACTCAAACTAGCCTGGCTGATGAAGGGTGATGCCCGGAAACCGGTCCCAGGATGCTTGTTTCCGGTCCAGGGAGGACCTGGCTTGGCACTTCGGGCTGGACAGTTCCCACAAGGAAGAGGGTCAAGACTGATTTGCATATGGCTGGGTCCAAACTGGGGTGTGTGATGAGCAAAAGAATGATGGATCTAACTCAGATCCTTGTGACTGGGGGTGAATGTTTGCATTGTCCAGCATTCCGTCCATCAATTGTTTCTTTTGCATATGTCGTCCTAAGTGGGAATGGTATGCCCAGACGTGGGTCTCGTGCTCACTACACCAATGGACTCAAGAAAGCCTGGCTGATGAAGGGTGATGCCCTGAAACCGGTCCCAGGATGCTTGTTTCCGGTCCAGGGAGGACCCGGCTTGGCAGTTCGGGCTGGACTGTTCCAACAAGGAACAGGGTCAAGACTGATTTGCATATGGATGGGTCCAAACTGGGGTGGTATGATGAGCAAAAGAATGATGGATCTAACCCAGATCCTTGTGACTAGGGGTGAATGTTTGCATTGTCCAGCATTCCGTCCATCAATTGTTTCTATTGCATATGTCACCCTAAGTGGGAAGGATATGCCCAGATGTGGGTTCCATGTTCACTACACCACTGGACTGAAGCTAGCCTGGCTGATGAAGGGTGATGCCCGGAATCCGGTCCCAGGATACTTGTTTCCGGTCCAGGGAGGACCTGGCTTGGCACTTCGGGCTGGACTGTTCCCACAAGGAACAGGGTCAAGACTGATTTGCATTTGGCTGGGTCCAAACTGGGGTGGTGTGGTGAGCAAAAGAATGATGGATCTAACTCAGATCCTTGTGACTGGTGGTGAATGTTTGCATTGCCCAGCATTCCGTCCATCAATTGTTTCTTTTGCATATGTCACCCTAAGTGTGAAGGATATGCCCAGACGTGGGTCCCGAGCTCACCATACCACTGGACTCAAGCTATTCTGGCTGATGAAGGGTGATGCCCTGAAACCAGTCCCAGGATGCTTGCTTCCGGTCCAGGGAGGACCTGGCTTGGCAGTTCGGGATGGACTGTTCCCAGGAGGAACAGGGTCAAGACTGATTTGCATATGGCTGGGTCAAAACTGGTGTGGTGTGGTGAGCAAAAGAATGATGGATCTTACCCAGATCCTTGTGACTGGGGGTGAATGTTTGCATTGTTCAGCATTTCGTCCATTAATTGTTTCTTTTGCATTTGTCGCCCTAAGTGGGAAGGGTATGCCCAGACGTGGGTCCCGTGCTCACTACACCACTGGACTCAAGCTAGGCTGGCTGATGAAGGGTGATGCCCTGAAACCGGTCCCAGGATGCTTCTTTCCGGTCGAGGGAGTACCTGGCTTGGCATTTCGGGCTGGACTGTTCCAACAAGGATTAGGGTCAAGACTGATTTGCATATGGATGGGTCAAAACTGGGGTGGTGTGGTGAGCAAAAGAATCATGGATCTGACCCAGATCCTTGTGACTGGGGGTGAAAGTTTGCAATGTCTAGCATTCCGTCCATCAATTGTTTCTTTTGCATATGTCACCCTAAGTGGGAAGGATATGCCCAGACGTGGGTTCCATGTTCACTACACCACTGGACTCAAGCTAGCCTGGCCGATGAAGGGTGATGCCCGGAAACCGGTCCCAGGATGCTTGTTTCCGGTCCAGGGAGGACCTGGCTTGGCAGTTCGGGCTGGACTGTTCCAACAAGGAACAGGGTCAAGACTGATTTGCATATGGATGGGTCCAAACTGGGGTGGTGTGGTGAGCAAAAGAATGATGGATCTAACCCAGATCCTTGTGACTGGGGGTGAAAGTTTGCATTGTCCAGCATTCCGTCCATCAATTGTTTCTTTTGCATATGTTGCCATAAGTGGGAAGGGTATGTTCAGACGTGGATGCTGTGCTCACTACACCACTGGACTCATGTTAGCCTGGCTGATGAAAGGTGATGCCCTGAAACCGGTCCCAGGAGGCTTGTTTGTGGTCCAGGGAGGACCTGGCTTGGCAGTTCGTGCTGGAATGTTCCCACGAGGAACAGGATCAAGACTGATTTGCATATGGCTGGGTCAAAACTGGGGTGGTGTGGTGAGCAAAAGAATGATGGATCTAATCCAGATCCTTGTGACTGGTGGTGAATGTTTGCATTATCCAGCATTCTGTCCATCAATTGTTTCTTTTGCATATGTCGCCCTAAGTGGGAAGGGTATGCTCAGACGTGGGTCCAGTGCTCACTACACCACTGGACTCAAGCTAGCCTGGCTGATGAAGAGTGATGCCCTGAAAGCGGTCTCAGGATGCTAGTTTCCGGTCCAGGGAGGACCTTGCTTGGCAGTTCGGGCTGGACTGTTACCACAAGAAACAGGGTCAAGACTGATTTGCATATGGCTGGGTCCAGACTGGGGTGGTGTGGTGAGCAAAAGAATGATGGATCTAACCCAGATCCTTGTGACTGGGTATGAATGTTTGCATTGTCCAGCATTCCGTCTATCAATTGTTTCTTTTGCATATGTCGCCCTAATTGGGAAGGGTATGCCCAGACGTGGTTCCCGTGCTCACTACAGCACTGGACTCAAGCTAGCCTGGCTGATGAAGGGTGATGCTCTGAAACCGGTCCCATGATGTTTGTTTCTGGTCCAGGGAGGACCTGGCTTCGCAGTTCGGGCTGGACTGTTCCCACGAGGAACAGGGTCAAGACTGATTTGCATATGGCTGGGTCAAATCTGAGGTGGTGTGGTGAGTAAAAGAATGATGGATCTAACCCAGATCCTTGTGACTTGGGGTGAATGTTTGCATTGTCCAGCATTCCGTCCATGAATTGTTTCTTTTGCATATGTCACCCTAAGTGGGAAGGGTATGCCCAGACTTGGATCCCGTGCTCACTACAGCACTGAACTCAAGCTAGCCTGGCTGCTGAAGGGTGATGCTCTGAAACCAGTCCCAGGATGCTTGTTTCTGGTCCAGGGAGGACCTGGCTTGGCACTTCGGGCTGGACTGTTCCCACAAGGAACAGGGACAAGACTGATTTGCTTATGGCTGGGTCCAAACTAGGGTGGTGTTGTGAGCAAAAGAATGATGGATCTAACCCAGATCCATGTGATGGGGTTGAATGTTTACATTGCTCAGCATTCCGTCCATCAATTGTTTCTTTTGCATCTGTTGCCCTAAGTGGGAAGGGTATGCCCAGACGGGTGGCCCGTGCTCACTACACCACTGGACTCAAGCTAACCTGCCTGATGAAGGGTGATGTCCTGAAACCGGTCCCAGGATGCCTGTTTCCGGTCCAGGGTAGGACCTGGCTTGGCAGTTCAGGCTGGACTGTTCCCACGAGGAACAGGGTCAAGACTGATTTGCATATGGCTGGGGAAAAACTCGGGTGGTGAGCAAAAGAATGATGGATCTAACCCAGATCCTTGTGACTGGGGGTGAAAGTTGCAATGCCCAGCATTCCATCCATCAATTTTTTCTTTTGCATATGTCACCCTAAGTGGGAAGGATATGCCCAGACCTGGGTTCCATGTTCACTACACCACTGGACTGAAGCTAGCCTGGCTGATGAAGGGTGATGCCCAGAAACCGGTCCCAGGATACTTGTTTCCTGTCCAGGGAGGACCTGGCTTGGCACTTTGGGCTTGACTGTTCCCACATGGAACAGGGTCAAGACTGATTTGCATTTGGCTGGGTCCAAACTGGGGTGGTGTGGTGAGCAAAAGAATGATGGATCTAACCCAGATCCTTGTGACTGGTGGTGAATGTTTGCATTGTCCAGCATTCCGTCCATCAATTGTTTCTTTTGCATATGTCGCCCTAAGTGTGAAGGATATGCCCAGACGTAGGTCCCGGGCTCACTATGCCACTGGACTTAAGCTAGCCTGGCTGATGAGGGGTGATGCCCTGAAACCGGTCCCAGGATGCTTGTTTCTGGTCCAGGGAGGACCTGGCTTGGCAGTTCGGGCTGGACTGCTCCCAGAAGGAACAGGGTCAAGACTGATTTGCATATGGCTGGGTCAAAACTGGTGTGGTGTGGTGAGTAAAAGAATGATGGATCTAACCCAGATCCTTGTGACTGGGTATGAATGTTTGCATTGTCCAGCATTCCGTCTATCAATTGTCTCTTTTGCATATGTCAACCCAATTGGGAAGGGTATGCCCAGACGTGGTTCCCGTGCTCATACACCACTGGACTCAAGCTAGCCTGGCTGATGAAGTGTGATGCCCTGAAACCTGTCTCAGGATGCTAGTTTCCGGTCCAGGGAGGACCTAGCTTGGCAGTTCGGGCTGGACTGTTCCCACGAGGAACAGGGTCAAGACTGATTTACATATGGCTGGGTCAAATCTGGGGTGGTGTGGTGAGTAAAAGAATGATGGATCTAACCCAGATCCTTGTGACTTGGGGTGAATGTTTTCATTGTCCAGCATTCCGTCCATGAATTGTTTCTTTTGCATATGTCACCCTAAGTGGGAAGGGTATGCCCAGACTTGGGTCCCATGTTCACTACACCACTGGACTGAAGCTAGCCTGGCTGATGAAGGGTGATGCCCAGAAACCGGTCCCAGGATACTTGTTTCCTGTCCAGGGAGGACCTGGCTTGGCACTTTGGGCTTGACTGTTCCCACAAGGAACAGGGTCAAGACTGATTTGCATTTGGCTGGGTCCAAACTGGGGTGGTGTGGTGAGCAAAAGAATGATGGATCTAACCCAGATCCTTGTGACTGGTGGTGAATGTTTGCATTGTCCAGCATTCCGTCCATCAATTGTTTCTTTTGCATATGTCGCCCTAAGTGTGAAGGATATGCCCAGACGTAGGTCCCGGGCTCACTATGCCACTGGACTTAAGCTAGCCTGGCTGATGAAGGGTGATGCCCTGAAACCGGTCCCAGGATGCTTGTTTCTGGTCCAGGGAGGACCTGGCTTGGCAGTTCGGGCTGGACTGCTCCCAGAAGGAACAGGGTCAAGACTGATTTGCATATGGCTGGGTCAAAACTGGTGTGGTGTGGTGAGTAAAAGAATGATGGATCTAACCCAGATCCTTGTGACTGGATATGAATGTTTGCATTGTCCAGCATTCCGTCCATGAATTGTTTCTTTTGCATATGTCACCCTAAGTGGGAAGGATATGCCCAGACGTAGGTCCCGGGCTCACTATGCCACTGGACTTAAGCTAGCCTGGCTGATGAAGTGTGATGCCCTGAAACCTGTCTCAGGATGCTAGTTTCCGGTCCAGGGAGGACCTGGCTTGGCAGTTCGGGCTGGACTGTTCCCACAAGGAACAGGGTCAAGACTGATTTACATATGGCTGGGTCCAAATCTGGGGTGGTGTGGTGAGTAAAAGATTGATGGATCTAACCCAGATCCTTGTGACTTGGGGTGAATGTTTTCATTGTCCAGCATTCCGTCCATGAATTGTTTCTTTTGCATATGTCACCCTAAGTGGGAAGGGTATGCCCAGACTTGGGTCCCATGCTCACTACAGCCCTGAACTCAAGCTAGCCTGGCTGCTGAAGGGTGATGCTCTGAAACCAGTCCCAGGATGCTGTTTCTGGTCCGGGGAGGACCTGGCTTGGCACTTCAGGCTGGACTGTTCCCGGAAGGAACAGGGACAAGACTGATTTGCTTATGGCTGGGTCCAAACTAGGGTGGTGTGGTGAGCAAAAGAATGATGGATCTAAACCCAGATCCTTTTGACTGGGGTTGAATGTTTGCATTGTTCAGCATTCCGTCCATCAATTGTTTCTTTTGCATCTGTTGCCCTAAGTGGGAAGGGTGTGCCCAGACGTGAGTCACGTGCTCACTACACCACTGGACTCAAGCTAACCTGCCTGATGAAGGGTGATGTCCTGAAACCGGTCCCAGGATGCCTGTTTCCGGTCCAGGGTAGGACCTGGCTTGGCAGTTCAGGCTGGACTGTTCCCACAAGGAACAGGGTCAAGACTGATTTGCATATGGCTGGGTAGAAACTGCGGTGTGGTGAGCAAAAGAATGATGGATCTAACCCAGATCCTTGTGACTGGGGGTGAAAGTTTGCAATGCCCAGCATTCCGTCCATCAATTGTTTCTTTTGCATATGTCACCCTAAGTGGGAAGGATATGCCCAGATGTGGGTTCCATGTTCACTACACCACTGGACTGAAGCTAGCCTGGCTGATGAAGGGTGATGCCCGGAAACCGGTCCCAGGATACTTGTTTCCGGTCCAGGGAGGACCTGGCTTGGCACTTCGGGCTTGACTGTTCCCACAAGGAACAGGGTCAAGACTGATTTGCATTTGGCTGGGTCCAAACTGGGGTGGTGTGGTGAGCAAAAGAATGATGGATCTAAACCCAGATCCTTGTGACTGGTGGTGAATGTTTGCATTGTCCAGCATTCCGTCCATCAATTGTTTCTTTTGCATATGTCGCCCTAAGTGTGAAGGATATGCCCAGACGTGGGTCCCGGGCTCACTATACAACTGGACTTAAGCTAGCCTGGCTGATGAAGGGTGATGCCCTGAAACCGGTCCCAGGATGCTTGTTTCTGGTCCAGGGAGGACCTTGCTTGGCAGTTCGGGCTGGACTGTTCCCAGAAGGAACAGGGTCAAGACTGATTTGCATATGGCTGGGTCCAAACTGGTGTGGTGTGGTGAGTAAAAGAATGATGGATCTAACCCAGATCCTTGTGACTGGGGATGAATGTTTGCATTGTTCAGCATTTCGTCCATCAATTGTTTCCTTTGCATTTGTCGCCCTAAGTGGGAAGGGTATGCCCAGACGTGGGTCCCGTGCTCATACAGCACTGGACTCAAGCTAGCCTGGCTGATGAAGTGTGATGCCCTGAAACCGGTCGCAGGATGCTTGTTTCCGGTCAAGGGAGTACCTGGCTTGGCAGTTCGGGCTGGACTGTTCCAACAAGGAACAGGGTCAAGACTGATTTGCATATGGCTGGGTCAAAACTGGGGTGGTGTGGTGAGCAAAAGAATCATGGATCTGACCCAGATCCTTGTGACTGGGGGTGAAAGTTTGCAATGTCTAGCATTCCGTCCATCAATTGTTTCTTTTGCATATGTCATCCTAAGTGGGAAGGATATGCCCAGACGTGGGTTCCATGTTCACTACACCACTGGACTCAAGCTAGCCTGGCCGATGAAGGGTGATGCCCGGAAACTGGTCCCAGGATACTTGTTTCCGGTCCAGGGAGGACCTGGCTTGGCACTTCGGGCTGGACTGTTCCCACAAGGAACAGGGTCAAGACTGATTTGCATTTGGATGGGCCCAAACTGGGGTGGTGTGGTGAGCAAAAGAATGATGGATCTAAACCCAGATCCTTGTGACTGGGGGTGAAAGTTTGCATTGTCCAGCATTCCGTCCATCAATTGTTTCTTTTGCATATGTTGCCATAAGTGGGAAGGGTATGTTCAGACGTGGATGCTGTGCTCACTACACCACTGGACTCATGTTAGCCTGGCTGATGAAAGGTGATGCCCTGAAACCGGTCCCAGGAGGCTTGTTTGTGGTCCAGGGAGGACCTGGCTTGGCAGTTCGTGCTGGAATGTTCCCACGAGGAACAGGATCAAGACTGATTTGCATATGGCTGGGTCAAAACTGGGGTGGTGTGGTGAGCAAAAGAATGATGGATCTAATCCAGATCCTTGTGACTGGTGGTGAATGTTTGCATTATCCAGCATTCTGTCCATCAATTGTTTCTTTTGCATATGTCGCCCTAAGTGGGAAGGGTATGCTCAGACGTGGGTCCAGTGCTCACTACACCACTGGACTCAAGCTAGCCTGGCTGATGAAGGGTGATGCCCTGAAAGCGGTCTCAGGATGCTAGTTTCCGGTCCAGGGAGGACCTTGCTTGGCAGTTCGGGCTGGACTGTTACCACAAGAAACAGGGTCAAGACTGATTTGCATATGGCTGGGTCCAGACTGGGGTGGTGTGGTGAGCAAAAGAATGATGGATCTAAACCCAGATCCTTGTGACTGGGTATGAATGTTTGCATTGTCCAGCATTCCGTCTATCAATTGTTTCTTTTGCATATGTCGCCCTAATTGGGAAGGGTATGCCCAGACGTGGTTCCCGTGCTCACTACAGCACTGGACTCAAGCTAGCCTGGCTGATGAAGGGTGATGCTCTGAAACCGGTCCCATGATGTTTGTTTCTGGTCCAGGGAGGACCTGGCTTCGCAGTTCGGGCTGGACTGTTCCCACGAGGAACAGGGTCAAGACTGATTTGCATATGGCTGGGTCCAAATCTGAGGTGGTGTGGTGAGTAAAAGAATGATGGATCTAAACCCAGATCCTTGTGACTTGGGGTGAATGTTTGCATTGTCCAGCATTCCGTCCATGAATTGTTTCTTTTGCATATGTCACCCTAAGTGGGAAGGGTATGCCCAGACTTGGATCCCGTGCTCACTACAGCACTGAACTCAAGCTAGCCTGGCTGCTGAAGGGTGATGCTCTGAAACCAGTCCCAGGATGCTTGTTTCTGGTCCAGGGAGGACCTGGCTTGGCACTTCGGGCTGGACTGTTCCCACAAGGAACAGGGACAAGACTGATTTGCTTATGGCTGGGTCCAAACTGGGGTGGTGTGGTGAGCAAAAGAATGATGGATCTAAACCCAGATCCATGTGACTGGGGTTGAATGTTTGCATTGCTCAGCATTCCGTCCATCAATTGTTTCTTTTGCATCTGTTGCCCTAAGTGGGAAGGGTATGCCCAGACGGGTGGTCCCGTGCTCACTACACCACTGGACTCAAGCTAACCTGCCTGATGAAGGGTGATGTCCTGAAACCGGTCCCAGGATGCCTGTTTCCGGTCCAGGGTAGGACCTGGCTTGGCAGTTCAGGCTGGACTGTTCCCACAAGGAACAGGGTCAAGACTGATTTGCATATGGCTGGGGCCAAACTCGGGGTGTGGTGAGCAAAAGAATGATGGATCTAAACCCAGATCCTTGTGACTGGGGGTGAATGTTTGCAATGCCCAGCATTCCATCCATCAATTGTTTCTTTTGCATATGTCGCCCTAAGTGGGAAGGATATGCCCAGACGTGGGTTCCATGTTCACTACACCACTGGACTGAAGCTAGCCTGGCTGATGAAGGGTGATGCCCAGAAACCGGTCCCAGGATACTTGTTTCCTGGTCCAGGGAGGACCTGGCTTGGCACTTTGGGCTGGACTGTTCCCACATGGAACAGGGTCAAGACTGATTTGCATTTGGCTGGGTCCAAACTGGGGTGGTGTGGTGAGCAAAAGAATGATGGATCTAAACCCAGATCCTTGTGACTGGTGGTGAATGTTTGCATTGTCCAGCATTCCGTCCATCAATTGTTTCTTTTGCATATGTCGCCCTAAGTGTGAAGGATATGCCCAGACGTGGGTCCCGGGCTCACTATGCCACTGGACTTCAAGCTAGCCTGGCTGATGAAGGGTGATGCCCTGAAACCGGTCCCAGGATGCTTGTTTCTGGTCCAGGGAGGATCTGGCTTGGCAGTTCGGGCTGGACTGCTCCCAGAAGGAACAGGGTCAAGACTGATTTGCATATGGCTGGGTCAAAACTGGTGTGGTGTGGTGAGTAAAAGAATGATGGATCTAACCCAGATCCTTGTGACTGGGTATGAATGTTTGCATTGTCCAGCATTCCGTCTATCAATTGTCTCTTTTGCATATGTCAACCCAATTGGGAAGGGTATGCCCAGACGTGGTTCCCGTGCTCATACACCACTGGACTCAAGCTAGCCTGGCTGATGAAGTGTGATGCCCTGAAACCTGTCTCAGGATGCTAGTTTCCGGTCCAGGGAGGACCTGGCTTGGCAGTTCGGGCTGGACTGTTCCCACGAGGAACAGGGTCAAGACTGATTTACATATGGCTGGGTCAAATCTGGGGTGGTGTGGTGAGTAAAAGAATGATGGATCTAAACCCAGATCCTTGTGACTTGGGGTGAATGTTTGCATTGTCCAGCATTCCGTCCATGAATTGTTTCTTTTGCATATGTCACCCTAAGTGGGAAGGGTATGCCCAGACTTGGGTCCCATGTTCACTACACCACTGGACTGAAGCTAGCCTGGCTGATGAAGGGTGATGCCCTGAAACCGGTCCCAGGATACTTGTTTCCTGGTCCAGGGAGGACCTGGCTTGGCACTTTGGGCTTGACTGTTCCCACAAGGAACAGGGTCAAGACTGATTTGCATATGGCTGGGTCCAAACTGGGGTGGTGTGGTGAGCAAAAGAATGATGGATCTAAACCCAGATCCTTGTGACTGGTGGTGAATGTTTGCATTGTCCAGCATTCCGTCCATCAATTGTTTCTTTTGCATATGTCGCCCTAAGTGTGAAGGATATGCCCAGACGTGGGTCCCGGGCTCACTATGCCACTGGACTTCAAGCTAGCCTGGCTGATGAAGGGTGATGCCCTGAAACCGGTCCCAGGATGCTTGTTTCTGGTCCAGGGAGGACCTGGCTTGGCAGTTCGGGCTGGACTGCTCCCAGAAGGAACAGGGTCAAGACTGATTTGCATATGGCTGGGTCCAAACTTGGGTGGTGTGGTGAGTAAAAGAATGATGGATCTAAACCCAGATCCTTGTGACTGGATATGAATGTTTGCATTGTCCAGCATTCCGTCCATCAATTGTTTCTTTTGCATATGTCACCCTAAGTGGGAAGGGTATGCCCAGACGTGGGTCCCGTGCTCACTATGCCACTGGACTTCAAGCTAGCCTGGCTGATTAAGTGTGATGCCCTGAAACCTGTCTCAGGATGCTAGTTTCTGGTCCAGGGAGGACCTGGCTTGGCAGTTCGGGCTGGACTGTTCCCACGAGGAACAGGGTCAAGACTGATTTACATATGGCTGGGTCCAAATCTGGGGTGGTGTGGTGAGTAAAAGATTGATGGATCTAAACCCAGATCCTTGTGACTTGGGGTGAATGTTTTCATTGTCCAGCATTCCGTCCATGAATTGTTTCTTTTGCATATGTCACCCTAAGTGGGAAGGGTATGCCCAGACTTGGGTCCCATGCTCACTACAGCCACTGAACTCAAGCTAGCCTGGCTGCTGAAGGGTGATGCTCTGAAACC
The DNA here is from genome assembly GCA_963921515.1 of Calotriton arnoldi. Classification (NCBI taxonomy): domain Eukaryota; kingdom Metazoa; phylum Chordata; class Amphibia; order Caudata; family Salamandridae; genus Calotriton; species Calotriton arnoldi. The sequence continues at coordinate 772,091 of CAWUFW010006155.1, forward strand.
AGTCCCAGGATGCTGTTTCTGGTCCAGGGAGGACCTGGCTTGGCACTTCAGGCTGGACTGTTCCCGGAAGGAACAGGGACAAGACTGATTTGCATATGGCTGGGTCCAAACTAGGGTGGTGTGGTGAGCAAAAGAATGATGGATCTAAACCCAGATCCTTTTGACTGGGGTTGAATGTTTGCATTGTTCAGCATTCCGTCCATCAATTGTTTCTTTTGCATCTGTTGCCCTAAGTGGGAAGGGTGTGCCCAGACGGGAGTCACGTGCTCACTACACCACTGGACTCAAGCTAACCTGCCTGATGAAGGGTGATGTCCTGAAACCGGTCCCAGGATGCCTGTTTCCGGTCCAGGGTAGGACCTGGCTTGGCAGTTCAGGCTGGACTGTTCCCACGAGGAACAGGGTCAAGACTGATTTGCATATGGCTGGGGAGAAACTGGCGGTGTGGTGAGCAAAAGAATGATGGATCTAAACCCAGATCCTTGTGACTGGGGGTGAATGTTTGCATTGCCCAGCATTCCGTCCATCAATTGTTTCTTTTGCATATGTCACCCTAAGTGGGAAGGATATGCCCAGATGTGGGTTCCATGTTCACTACACCACTGGACTGAAGCTAGCCTGGCTGATGAAGGGTGATGCCCGGAAACCGGTCCCAGGATACTTGTTTCCGGTCCAGGGAGGACCTGGCTTGGCAGTTCGGGCTTGACTGTTCCCACAAGGAACAGGGTCAAGACTGATTTGCATTTGGCTGGGTCCAAACTGGGGTGGTGTGGTGAGCAAAAGAATGATGGATCTAAACCCAGATCCTTGTGACTGGTGGTGAATGTTTGCATTGTCCAGCATTCCGTCCATCAATTGTTTCTTTTGCATATGTCGCCCTAAGTGTGAAGGATATGCCCAGACGTGGGTCCCGGGCTCACTATACAACTGGACTTCAAGCTAGCCTGGCTGATGAAGGGTGATGCCCTGAAACCGGTCCCAGGATGCTTGTTTCTGGTCCAGGGAGGACCTTGCTTGGCAGTTCGGGCTGGACTGTTCCCAGAAGGAACAGGGTCAAGACTGATTTGCATATGGCTGGGTCCAAACTGGTGTGGTGTGGTGAGTAAAAGAATGATGGATCTAAACCCAGATCCTTGTGACTGGGGATGAATGTTTGCATTGTTCAGCATTTCGTCCATCAATTGTTTCCTTTGCATTTGTCGCCCTAAGTGGGAAGGGTATGCCCAGACGTGGGTCCCGTGCTCACTACAGCACTGGACTCAAGCTAGCCTGGCTGATGAAGTGTGATGCCCTGAAACCGGTCCCAGGATGCTTGTTTCCGGTCAAGGGAGTACCTGGCTTGGCAGTTCGGGCTGGACTGTTCCAACAAGGAACAGGGTCAAGACTGATTTGCATATGGCTGGGTCAAAACTGGGGTGGTGTGGTGAGCAAAAGAATCATGGATCTGAACCCAGATCCTTGTGACTGGGGGTGAATGTTTGCAATGTCCAGCATTCCGTCCATCAATTGTTTCTTTTGCATATGTCGTCCTAAGTGGGAAGGATATGCCCAGACGTGGGTTCCATGCTCACTACACCACTGGACTCAAGCTAGCCTGGCCGATGAAGGGTGATGCCCGGAAACCGGTCCCAGGATGCTTGTTTCCGGTCCAGGGAGGACCTGGCTTGGCACTTCGGGCTGGACTGTTCGCACAAGGAACAGGGTCAAGACTGATTTGCATTTGGATGGGTCCAAACTGGGGTGGTGTGGTGAGCAAAAGAATGATGGATCTAAACCCAGATCCTTGTGACTGGTGGTGAATGTTTGCATTGTCCAGCATTCCGTCCATCAATTGTTTCTTTTGCATATGTCACCCTAAGTGTGAAGGGTATGCCCAGACGTGGGTCCCGTGCTCACTATACCACTGGACTTAAGCTAGCCTGGCTGATGAAGGGTGATGCCCTGAAACCGGTCCCAGGATGCTTGTTTCTGGTCCAGGGAGGACCTGGCTTGGCAGTTCGGGCTGGACTGTTCCCAGAAGGAACAGGGTCAAGACTGATTTGCATATGGCTGGGTCAAAACTGGTGTTGTGTGGCGAGCAAAAGAATGATGGATCTAAATCCAGATCCTTGTGACTGGTGGTGAATGTTTGCATTGTCCAGCATTATGTCCATCAATTGTTTCTTTTGCATATGTCGCCCTAAGTGGGAAGGGTATGCTCAGACGTGGGTCCAGTGCTCACTACACCACTGGACTCAAGCTAGCCTGGCTGATGAAGGGTGATGCCCTGAAACCGGTCTCAGGATGCTAGTTTCCGGTCCAGGGAGGACCTGGCTTGGCAGTTCGGGCTGGACTGTTCCCACAAGAAACAGGGTCAAGACTGATTTGCATATGGCTGGGGCCAGACTGGGGTGGTGTGGTGAGCAAAAGAATGATGGATCTAAACCCAGATCCTTGTGACTGGGTATGAATGTTTGCATTGTCCAGCATTCCGTCAATCAATTGTTTCTTTTGCATATGTCGCCCTAATTGGGAAGGGTATGCCCAGACGTGGGTCCCGTGCTCACTACAGCACTGGACTCAAGCTAGCCTGGCTGATGAAGGGTGATGCTCTGAAACCGGTCCCATGATGCTTATTTCTGGTCCAGGGAGGACCTGGCTTGGCAGTTCGGGCTGGACTGGTCCCACGAGGAACAGGGTCAAGACTGATTTGCATATGGCTGGGTCCAAATCTAGGGTGGTGTGGTGAGTAAAAGAATGATGGATCTAAACCCAGATCCTTGTGACTTGGGGTGAATGTTTGCATTGTCCAGCATTCCGTCCATGAATTGTTTCTTTTGCATATGTCACCCTAAGTGGGAAGGGTATGCCCAGACTTGGGTCCCGTGCTCACTACAGCACTGAACTCAAGCTAGCCTGGCTGCTGAAGGGTGATGCTCTGAAACCAGTCCCAGGATGCTTGTTTCTGGTCCAGGGAGGACCTGGCTTGGCACTTCGGGCTGGACTATTCCCACAAGGAACAGGGACAAGACTGATTTGCTTATGGCTGGGTCCAAACTAGGGTGGTGTGGTGAGCAAAAGAATGATGGATCTAAACCCAGATCCTTGTGACTGGGGTTGAATGTTTGCATTGCTCCAGCATTCCGTCCATCAATTGTTTCTTTTGCATCTGTTGCCCTAAGTGGGAAGGGTATGCCCAGACGTGGTGTCCCGTGCTCACTACACCACTGGACTCAAGCTAACCTGCCTGATGAAGGGTGATGTCCTGAAACCGGTCCCAGGACACCTGTTTCCCATCCAGGGAGGACCTGGCTTGGCAGTTCGGGCTGGACTGTTCCCACGAGGAACAGGGTCAAGACTAATTTGGATATGGCTGGGGCAAAACTCGGGTGGTGTGGTGAGCAAAAGAATGATGGATCTAAACCCAGATCCTTGTGACTGGGGGTGAAAGTTTGCATTGCCCAGCATTCCGTCCATCAATTGTTTCTTTTGCATATGTCACCCTAAGTGGGAAGGGTATGCCCAGACGTGGGTTCCATGTTCACTACACCACTGGAATGAAGCTAGCCTGGCTGATGAAGGGTGATGCCCTGAAAGCGGTCTCAGGATGCTAGTTTCCGGTCCAGGGAGGACCTGGCTTGGCAGTTCGGGCTGGACTGTTACCACAAGAAACAGGGTCAAGACTGATTTGCATATGGCTGGGTCCAGACTGGGGTGGTGTGGTGAGCAAAAGAATGATGGATCTAAACCCAGATCCTTGTGACTGGGTGTGAATGTTTGCATTGTCCAGCATTCCGTCTATCAATTGTTTCTTTTGCATATGTCGCCCTAATTGGGAAGGGTATGCCCAGACGTGGGTCCCGTGCTCACTACACGCACTGGACTCAAGCCAGCCTGGCTGATGAAGGGTGATGCTCTGAAACAGGTCCCATGATGTTTGTTTCTGGTCCAGGGAGGACCTGGCTTGGCAGTTCGGGCTGGACTGTTCCCACGAGGAACAGGGTCAAGACTGATTTGCATATGGCTGGATCCAAATCTGAGGTGGTGTGGTGAGTAAAAGAATGATGGATCTAAACCCAGATCCTTGTGACTTGGGGTGAATGTTTGCATTGTCCAGCATTCCGTCCATGAATTGTTTCTTTTGCATATGTCACCCTAAGTGGGAAGGGTATGCCCAGACTTGGATCCCGTGCTCACTACAGCACTGAACTCAAGCTAGCCTGGCTGCTGAAGGGTGATGCCCTGAAACCAGTCCCAGGATGCTTGTTTCTGGTCCAGGGAGGACCTGGCTTGGCACTTCGGGCTGGACTGTTCCCACAAGGAACAGGGACAAGACTGATTTGCTTATGGCTGGGTCCAAACTGGGGTGGTGTGGTGAGCAAAAGAATGATGGATCTAAACCCAGATCCTTGTGACTGGGGTTGAATGTTTGCATTGCTCCAGCATTCCGTCCATCAATTGTTTCTTTTGCATCTGTTGCCCTAAGTGGGAAGGGTATGCCCAGACGTGGTGTCCCGTGCTCACTACACCACTGGACTCAAGCTAGCCTGCCTGATGAAGGGTGATGTCCTGAAACCGGTCCCAGGATGCTTGTTTCCGGTCCAGGGTAGGACCTGGCTTGGCAGTTCGGGCTGGACTGTTCCCACAAGGAACAGGGTCAAGACTGATTTGCATATGGCTGGGTCCAAACTGGGGTGGTGTGGTGAGCAAAAGAATGATGGATCTAAACCCAGATCCTTGTGACTGGGGGTGAATGTTTGCAATGTCCAGCATTCCATCCATCAATTGTTTCTTTTGCATATGTCACCCTAAGTGGGAAGGATATGCCCAGACCTGGGTTCCATGTTCACTACACCACTGGACTGAAGCTAGCCTGGCTGATGAAGGGTGATGCCCTGAAACCGGTCCCAGGATACTTGTTTCCTGGTCCAGGGAGGACCTGGCTTGGCACTTTGGGCTGGACTGTTCCCACATGGAACAGGGTCAAGACTGATTTGCATTTGGCTGGGTCCAAACTGGGGTGGTGTGGTGAGCAAAAGAATGATGGATCTAAACCCAGATCCTTGTGACTGGGGGTGAATGTTTGCATTGTCCAGCATTCCGTCCATCAATTGTTTCTTTTGCATATGTCGCCCTAAGTGGGAAGGGTATGCCCAGACGTAGGTCCCGTGCTCACTATGCCACTGGACTTAAGCTAGCCTGGCTGATGAAGGGTGATGCCCTGAAACCGGTCCCAGGATGCTTGTTTCTGGTCCAGGGAGGACCTGGCTTGGCAGTTCGGGCTGGACTGCTCCCAGAAGGAACAGGGTCAAGACTGATTTGCATATGGCTGGGTCCAAACTGGTGTGGTGTGGTGAGCAAAAGAATGATGGATCTAACCCAGATCCTTGTGACTGGGTATGAATGTTTGCATTGTCCAGCATTCCGTCTATCAATTGTCTCTTTTGCATATGTCAACCCAATTGGGAAGGGTATGCCCAGACGTGGTTCCCGTGCTCATACACCACTGGACTCAAGCTAGCCTGGCTGATGAAGTGTGATGCCCTGAAACCTGTCTCAGGATGCTAGTTTCCGGTCCAGGGAGGACCTGGCTTGGCAGTTCGGGCTGGACTGTTCCCACGAGGAACAGGGTCAAGACTGATTTACATATGGCTGGGTCAAATCTGGGGTGGTGTGGTGAGTAAAAGAATGATGGATCTAACCCAGATCCTTGTGACTTGGGGTGAATGTTTTCATTGTCCAGCATTCCGTCCATGAATTGTTTCTTTTGCATATGTCACCCTAAGTGGGAAGGGTATGCCCAGACTTGGGTCCCATGTTCACTACACCACTGGACTGAAGCTAGCCTGGCTGATGAAGGGTGATGCCCTAGAAACCGGTCCCAGGATACTTGTTTCCTGTCCAGGGAGGACCTGGCTTGGCACTTTGGGCTTGACTGTTCCCACAAGGAACAGGGTCAAGACTGATTTGCATTTGGCTGGGTCCAAACTGGGGTGGTGTGGTGAGCAAAAGAATGATGGATCTAAACCCAGATCCTTGTGACTGGTGGTGAATGTTTGCATTGTCCAGCATTCCGTCCATCAATTGTTTCTTTTGCATATGTCGCCCTAAGTGTGAAGGATATGCCCAGACGTGGGTCCCGGGCTCACTATGCCACTGGACATCAAGCTAGCCTGGCTGATGAAGGGTGATGCCCTGAAACCGGTCCCAGGATGCTTGTTTCTGGTCCAGGGAGGACCTGGCTTGGCAGTTCGGGCTGGACTGCTCCCAGAAGGAACAGGGTCAAGACTGATTTGCATATGGCTGGGTCAAAACTTGTGTGGTGTGGTGAGTAAAAGAATGATGGATCTAACCCAGATCCTTGTGACTGGATATGAATGTTTGCATTGTCCAGCATTCCGTCCATGAATTGTTTCTTTTGCATATGTCACCCTAAGTGGGAAGGATATGCCCAGACGTAGGTCCCGGGCTCACTATGCCACTGGACTTAAGCTAGCCTGGCTGATTAAGTGTGATGCCCTGAAACCTGTCTCAGGATGCTAGTTTCCGGTCCAGGGAGGACCTGGCTTGGCAGTTCGGGCTGGACTGTTCCCACGAGGAACAGGGTCAAGACTGATTTACATATGGCTGGGTCAAATCTGGGGTGGTGTGGTGAGTAAAAGATTGATGGATCTAACCCAGATCCTTGTGACTTGGGGTGAATGTTTGCATTGTCCAGCATTCCGTCCATGAATTGTTTCTTTTGCATATGTCACCCTAAGTGGGAAGGGTATGCCCAGACTTGGGTCCCATGCTCACTACAGCCACTGAACTCAAGCTAGCCTGGCTGCTGAAGGGTGATGCTCTGAAACCAGTCCCAGGATGCTGTTTCTGGTCCAGGGAGGACCTGGCTTGGCACTTCGGGCTGGACTGTTCCCGGAAGGAACAGGGACAAGACTGATTTGCTTATGGCTGGGTCCAAACTAGGGTGGTGTGGTGAGCAAAAGAATGATGGATCTAACCCAGATCCTTTTGACTGGGGTTGAATGTTTGCATTGTTCAGCATTCCGTCCATCAATTGTTTCTTTTGCATCTGTTGCCCTAAGTGGGAAGGGTGTGCCCAGACGGGAGTCACGTGCTCACTACACCACTGGACTCAAGCTAACCTGCCTGATGAAGGGTGATGTCCTGAAACCGGTCCCAGGATGCCTGTTTCCGGTCCAGGGTAGGACCTGGCTTGGCAGTTCAGGCTGGACTGTTCCCACGAGGAACAGGGTCAAGACTGATTTGCATATGGCTGGGGAGAAACTCGGGTGGTGAGCAAAAGAATGATGGATCTAACCCAGATCCTTGTGACTGGGGGTGAAAGTTTGCAATGCCCAGCATTCCGTCCATCAATTGTTTCTTTTGCATATGTCACCCTAAGTGGGAAGGATATGCCCAGATGTGGGTTCCATGTTCACTACACCACTGGACTGAAGCTAGCCTGGCTGATGAAGGGTGATGCCCTGAAACCGGTCCCAGGATGCTTGTTTCCGGTCCAGGGAGGACCTGGCTTGGCAGTTCGGGCTTGACTGTTCCCACAAGGAACAGGGTCAAGACTGATTTGCATTTGGCTGGGTCCAAACTGGGGTGGTGTGGTGAGCAAAAGAATGATGGATCTAAACCCAGATCCTTGTGACTGGTGGTGAATGTTTGCATTGTCCAGCATTCCGTCCATCAATTGTTTCTTTTGCATATGTCGCCCTAAGTGGGAAGGATATGCCCAGACGTAGGTCCCGGGCTCACTATACCACTGGACTTAAGCTAGCCTGGCTGATGAAGGGTGATGCCCTGAAACCGGTCCCAGGATGCTTGTTTCTGGTCCAGGGAGGACCTTGCTTGGCAGTTCGGGCTGGACTGTTCCCAGAAGGAACAGGGTCAAGACTAATTTGCATATGGCTGGGTCAAAACTGGTGTGGTGTGGTGAGTAAAAGAATGATGGATCTAACCCAGATCCTTGTGACTGGGGATGAATGTTTGCATTGTTCAGCATTTCGTCCATCAATTGTTTCCTTTGCATTTGTCGCCCTAAGTGGGAAGGGTATGCCCAGACGTGGGTCCCGTGCTCACTACAGCACTGGACTCAAGCTAGCCTGGCTGATGAAGTGTGATGCCCTGAAACCGGTCCCAGGATGCTTGTTTCCGGTCAAGGGAGTACCTGGCTTGGCAGTTCGGGCTGGACTGTTCCAACAAGGAACAGGGTCAAGACTGATTTGCATATGGCTGGGTCAAAACTGGGGTGGTGTGGTGAGCAAAAGAATCATGGATCTAGACCCAGATCCTTGTGACTGGGGGTGAAAGTTTGCAATGTCTAGCATTCCGTCCATCAATTGTTTCTTTTGCATATGTCATCCTAAGTGGGAAGGATATGCCCAGACGTGGGTTCCATGTTCACTACACCACTGGACTCAAGCTAGCCTGGCCGATGAAGGGTGATGCCCGGAAACTGGTCCCAGGATACTTGTTTCCGGTCCAGGGAGGACCTGGCTTGGCACTTCGGGCTGGACTGTTCGCACAAGGAACAGGGTCAAGACTGATTTGCATTTGGATGGGCCCAAACTGGGGTGGTGTGGTGAGCAAAAGAATGATGGATCTAACCCAGATCCTTGTGACTGGTGGTGAATGTTTGCATTGTCCAGCATTCCGTCCATCAATTGTTTCTTTTGCATATGTCACCCTAAGTGGGAAGGATATGCCCAGACGTGGGTCCCGTGCTCACTATACCACTGGACTTAAGCTAGCCTGACTGATGAAGGGTGATGCCCTGAAACCGGTCCCAGGATGCTTGTTTCTGGTCCAGGGAGGACCTGGCTTGGCAGTTCGGGCTGGACTGTTCCCAGAAGGAACAGGGTCAAGACTGATTTGCATATGGCTGGGTCCAAACTGGGGTTGTGTGGCGAGCAAAAGAATGATGGATCTAAATCCAGATCCTTGTGACTGGTGGTGAATGTTTGCATTGTCCAGCATTATGTCCATCAATTGTTTCTTTTGCATATGTCGCCCTAAGTGGGAAGGGTATGCTCAGACGTGGGTCCAGTGCTCACTACACCACTGGACTCAAGCTAGCCTGGCTGATGAAGGGTGATGCCCTGAAACCGGTCTCAGAATGCTTGTTTCCGGTCCAGGGAGGACCTGGCTTGGCAGTTCGGGCTGGACTGTTCCCACAAGAAACAGGGTCAAGACTGATTTGCATATGGCTGGGGCCAGACTGGGGTGGTGTGGTGAGCAAAAGAATGATGGATCTAACCCAGATCCTTGTGACTGGGTATGAATTTTTGCATTGTCCAGCATTCCGTCAATCAATTGTTTCTTTTGCATATGTCGCCCTAATTGGGAAGGGTATGCCCAGACGTGGTTCCCGTGCTCACTACAGCACTGGACTCAAGCTAGCCTGGCTGATGAAGGGTGATGCTCTGAAACCGGTCCCATGATGTTTATTTCTGGTCCAGGGAGGACCTGGCTTCGCAGTTCGGGCTGGACTGGTCCCACGAGGAACACGGTCAAGACTGATTTGCATATGGCTGGGTCAAATCTAGGGTGGTGTGGTGAGTAAAAGAATGATGGATCTAACCCAGATCCTTGTGACTTGGGGTGAATGTTTGCATTGTCCAGCATTCCGTCCATGAATTGTTTCTTTTGCATATGTCACCCTAAGTGGGAAGGGTATGCCCAGACTTGGGTCCCGTGCTCACTACAGCACTGAACTCAAGCTAGCCTGGCTGCTGAAGGGTGATGCCCTGAAACCAGTCCCAGGATGCTTGTTTCTGGTCCAGGGAGGACCTGGCTTGGCACTTCGGGCTGGACTATTCCCACAAGGAACAGGGACAAGACTGATTTGCATATGGCTGGGTCCAAACTAGGGTGGTGTGGTGAGCAAAAGAATGATGGATCTAAACCCAGATCCTTGTGACTGGGGTTGAATGTTTACATTGCTCAGCATTCCGTCCATCAATTGTTTCTTTTGCATCTGTTGCCCTAAGTGGGAAGGGTATGCCCAGATGGGTGTCCCGTGCTCACTACACCACTGGACTCAAGCTAACCTGCCTGATGAAGGGTGATGTCCTGAAACCGGTCCCAGGACACCTGTTTCCCATCCAGGGAGGACCTGGCTTGGCAGTTCAGGCTGGACTGTTCCCACGAGGAACAGGGTCAAGACTAATTTGGATATGGCTGGGGAAAAACTCGGGTGGTGTGGTGAGCAAAAGAATGATGGATCTAACCCAGATCCTTGTGACTGGGGGTGAAAGTTTGCAATGCCCAGCATTCCGTCCATCAATTTTTTCTTTTGCATATGTCACCCTAAGTGGGAAGGATATGCCCAGACGTGGGTTCCATGTTCACTACACCACTGGAATGAAGCTAGCCTGGCTGATGAAGGGTGATGCCCTGAAAGCGGTCTCAGGATGCTAGTTTCCGGTCCAGGGAGGACCTTGCTTGGCAGTTCGGGCTGGACTGTTACCACAAGAAACAGGGTCAAGACTGATTTGCATATGGCTGGGTCCAGACTGGGGTGGTGTGGTGAGCAAAAGAATGATGGATCTAACCCAGATCCTTGTGACTGGGTATGAATGTTTGCATTGTCCAGCATTCCGTCTATCAATTGTTTCTTTTGCATATGTCGCCCTAATTGGGAAGGGTATGCCCAGACGTGGTTCCCGTGCTCACTACCGCACTGGACTCAAGCCAGCCTGGCTGATGAAGGGTGATGCTCTGAAACAGGTCCCATGATGTTTGTTTCTGGTCCAGGGAGGACCTGGCTTCGCAGTTCGGGCTGGACTGTTCCCACGAGGAACAGGGTCAAGACTGATTTGCATATGGCTGGATCAAATCTGAGGTGGTGTGGTGAGTAAAAGAATGATGGATCTAACCCAGATCCTTGTGACTTGGGGTGAATGTTTGCATTGTCCAGCATTCCGTCCATGAATTGTTTCTTTTGCATATGTCACCCTAAGTGGGAAGGGTATGCCCAGACTTGGATCCCGTGCTCACTACAGCACTGAACTCAAGCTAGCCTGGCTGCTGAAGGGTGATGCTCTGAAACCAGTCCCAGGATGCTTGTTTCTGGTCCAGGGAGGACCTGGCTTGGCACTTCGGGCTGGACTGTTCCCACAAGGAACAGGGACAAGACTGATTTGCTTATGGCTGGGTCCAAACTAGGGTGGTGTTGTGAGCAAAAGAATGATGGATCTAACCCAGATCCTTGTGACTGGGGTTGAATGTTTACATTGCTCAGCATTCCGTCCATCAATTGTTTCTTTTGCATCTGTTGCCCTAAGTGGGAAGGGTATGCCCAGACGGGTGTCCCGTGCTCACTACACCACTGGACTCAAGCTAACCTGCCTGATGAAGGGTGATGTCCTGAAACCGGTCCCAGGATGCCTGTTTCCGGTCCAGGGTAGGACCTGGCTTGGCAGTTCAGGCTGGACTGTTCCCACGAGGAACAGGGTCAAGACTGATTTGCATATGGCTGGGGAAAAACTCGGGTGGTGAGCAAAAGAATGATGGATCTAACCCAGATCCTTGTGACTGGTGGTCAATGTTTGCATTGTCCAGCATTCCGTCCATCAATTGTTTCTTTTGCATATGTCGCCCTAAGTGTGAAGGATATGCCCAGACGTGGGTCCCGGGCTCACTATGCCACTGGACTTCAAGCTAGCCTGGCTGATGAAGGGTGATGCCCTGAAACCGGTCCCAGGATGCTTGTTTCTGGTCCAGGGAGGACCTGGCTTGGCAGTTCGGGCTGGACTGCTCCCAGAAGGAACAGGGTCAAGACTGATTTGCATATGGCTGAGTCAAAACTGGGGTGGTGTGGTGAGTAAAAGAATGATGGATCTAAACCCAGATCCTTGTGACTGGGGATGAATGTTTGCATTGTCCAGCATTCCGTCCATCAATTGTCTCTTTTGCATATGTCGACCCTAAGTGGGAAGGGTATGCCCAGACGTGGGTCCCGTGCTCACTACACCACTGGACTCAAGCTAGCCTGGCTGATGAAGGGTGATGCCCTGAAACCTGTCCCAGGATGCTTGTTTCCGGTCCAGGGAGGACCTGGCTTGGCAGTTCTGGCTGGACTGTTCCCACAAGGAACAGGGTCAAGACTGATTTACATATGGCTGGGTCCAAATCTGGGGTGGTGTGGTGAGCAAAAGAATGATGGATCTAAACCCAGATCCTTGTGACTTGGGGTGAATGTTTTCATTGTCCAGCATTCCGTCCATGAATTGTTTCTTTTGCATATGTCACCCTAAGTGGGAAGGGTATGCCCAGACTTGGGTCCCATGCTCACTACACCACTGGACTCAAGCTAGCCTGGCTGCTGAAGGGTGATGCCCTGAAACCAGTCCCAGGATGCTTGTTTCTGGTCCAGGGAGGACCTGGCTTGGCACTTCAGGCTGGACTGTTCCCAGAAGGATCAGGGACAAGACTGATTTGCATATGGCTGGGTCCAAACTAGGGTGGTGTGGTGAGCAAAAGAATGATGGATCTAAACCCAGATCCTTGTGACTGGGGTTGAATGTTTGCATTGTTCAGCATTCCGTCCATCAATTGTTTCTTTTGCATCTGTTGCCCTAAGTGGGAAGGTTGTGCCCAGACGGGAGTCACGTGCTCACTACTCCACTGGACTCAAGCTAACCTGCCTGATGAAGGGTGATGTCCTGAAACCGGTCCCAGGATGCCTGTTTCCGGTCCAGGGTAGGACCTGGCTTGGCAGTTCAGGCTGGACTGTTCCCACGAGGAACAGGGTCAAGACTGATTTGCATTTGGCTGGGTCCAAACTGGGGTGGTGTGGTGAGCAAAAGAATGATGGATCTAACCCAGATCCTTGTGACTGGTGGTGAATGTTTGCATTGTCCAGCATTCCGTCCATCAATTGTTTCTTTTGCATATGTCGCCCTAAGTGTGAAGGATATGCCCAGACGTAGGTCCCGGGCTCACTATACAACTGGACTTAAGCTAGCCTGGCTGATGAAGGGTGATGCCCTGAAACCGGTCCCAGGATGCTTGTTTCTGGTCCAGGGAGGACCTTGCTTGGCAGTTCGGGCTGGACTGTTCCCAGAAGGAACAGGGTCAAGACTAATTTGCATATGGCTGGGTCAAAACTGGTGTGGTGTGGTGAGTAAAAGAATGATGGATCTAACCCAGATCCTTGTGACTGGGGATGAATGTTTGCATTGTTCAGCATTTCGTCCATCAATTGTTTCCTTTGCATTTGTCGCCCTAAGTGGGAAGGGTATGCCCAGACGTGGGTCCCGTGCTCATACAGCACTGGACTCAAGCTAGCCTGGCTGATGAAGTGTGATGCCCTGAAACCGGTCGCAGGATGTTTGTTTCCGGTCAAGGGAGTACCTGGCTTGGCAGTTCGGGCTGGACTGTTCCAACAAGGAACAGGGTCAAGACTGATTTGCATATGGCTGGGTCAAAACTGGGGTGGTGTGGTGAGCATAAGAATGATGGATCTAGACCCAGATCCTTGTGACTGGGGGTGAAAGTTTGCAATGTCCAGCATTCCGTCCATCAATTGTTTCTTTTGCATATGTCACCCTAAGTGGGAAGGATATGCCCAGACGTGGGTTCCATGTTCACTACACCACTGGACTCAAGCTAGCCTGGCCGATGAAGGGTGATCCCCGGAAACTGGTCCCAGGATACTTGTTTCCGGTCCAGGGAGGACCTGGCTTGGCAGTTCGGGCTGGACTGTTCCCACAAGGAACAGGGTCAAGACTGATTTGCATTTGGCTGGGCCCAAACTGGGGTGGTGTGGTGAGCAAAAGAATGATGGATCTAAACCCAGATCCTTGTGACTGGTGGTGAATGTTTGCATTGTCCAGCATTCCGTCCATCAATTGTTTCTTTTGCATATGTCACCCTAAGTGTGAAGGATATGCCCAGACGTGGGTCCCGGGCTCACTATACCACTGGACTTAAGCTAGCCTGGCTGATGAAGGGTGATGCCCTGAAACCGGTCCCAGGATGCTTGTTTCTGGTCCAGGGAGGACCTGGCTTGGCAGTTCGGGCTGGACTGTTCCCAGAAGGAACAGGGTCAAGACTGATTTGCATATGGCTGGGTCAAAACTGGTGTTGTGTGGTGAGTAAAAGAATGATGGATCTAATCCAGATCCTTGTGACTGGTGGTGAATGTTTGCATTGTTCAGCATTTCGTCCATCAATTGTTTCCTTTGCATTTGTCGCCCTAAGTGGGAAGGGTATGCCCAGACGTGGGTCCCGTGCTCATACAGCACTGGACTCAAGCTAGCCTGGCTGATGAAGGGTGATGCCCTGAAACCGGTCGCAGGATGCTTGTTTCCGGTCAAGGGAGTACCTGGCTTGGCAGTTCGGGCTGGACTGTTCCAACAAGGAACAGGGTCAAGACTGATTTGCATATGGCTGGGTCAAAACTGGGGTGGTGTGGTGAGCATAAGAATCATGGATCTGACCCAGATCCTTGTGACTGGGGGTGAAAGTTTGCAATGTCTAGCATTCCTTCCATCAATTGTTTCTTTTGCATATGTCACCCTAAGTGGGAAGGATATGCCCAGACGTGGGTTCCATGTTCACTACACCACTGGACTCAAGCTAGCCTGGCCGATGAAGGGTGATCCCCGGAAACTGGTCCCAGGATACTTGTTTCCGGTCCAGGGAGGACCTGGCTTGGCACTTCGGGCTGGACTGTTCCCACAAGGAACAGGGTCAAGACTGATTTGCATTTGGCTGGGCCCAAACTGGGGTGGTGTGGTGAGCAAAAGAATGATGGATCTAAACCCAGATCCTTGTGACTGGTGGTGAATGTTTGCATTGTCCAGCATTCCGTCCATCAATTGTTTCTTTTGCATATGTCACCCTAAGTGTGAAGGATATGCCCAGACGTGGGTCCCGTGCTCACTATACCACTGGACTTAAGCTAGCCTGGCTGATGAAGGGTGATGCCCTGAAACCGGTCCCAGGATGCTTGTTTCTGGTCCAGGGAGGACCTGGCTTGGCAGTTCGGGCTGGACTGTTCCCAGAAGGAACAGGGTCAAGACTGATTTGCATATGGCTGGGTCCAAACTGGTGTTGTGTGGTGAGCAAAAGAATGATGGATCTAAATCCAGATCCTTGTGACTGGTGGTGAATGTTTGCATTGTCCAGCATTATGTCCATCAATTGTTTCTTTTGCATATGTCGCCCTAAGGGGGAAGGGTATGCTCAGACGTGGGTCCAGTGCTCACTACACCACTGGAGTCAAGCTAGCCTGGCTGATGAAGGGTGATGCCCTGAAACCGGTCTCAGAATGCTAGTTTACGGTCCAGGGAGGACCTGGCTTGGCAGTTCGGGCTGGACTGTTCCAACAAGGAACAGGGTCAAGACTGATTTGCATATGGCTGGGTCAAAACTGGGGTGGTGTGGTGAGCATAAGAATCATGGATCTGACCCAGATCCTTGTGACTGGGGGTGAAAGTTTGCAATGTCTAGCATTCCGTCCATCAATTGTTTCTTTTGCATATGTCACCCTAAGTGGGAAGGATATGCCCAGACATGGGTTCCATGTTCACTACACCACTGGACTCAAGCTAGCCTGGCCGATGAAGGGTGATCCCCGGAAACTGGTCCCAGGATACTTGTTTCCGGTCCAGGGAGGACCTGGCTTGGCACTTCGGGCTGGACTGTTCCCACAAGGAACAGGGTCAAGACTGATTTGCATTTGGCTGGGCCCAAACTGGGGTGGTGTGGTGAGCAAAAGAATGATGGATCTAACCCAGATCCTTGTGACTGGTGGTGAATGTTTGCATTGTCCAGCATTCCGTCCATCAATTGTTTCTTTTGCATATGTCACCCTAAGTGTGAAGGATATGCCCAGACGTAGGTCCCGGGCTCACTATACCACTGGACTTAAGCTAGCCTGGCTGATGAAGGGTGATGCCCTGAAACCGGTCCCAGGATGCTTGTTTCTGGTCCAGGGAGGACCTGGCTTGGCAGTTCGGGCTGGACTGTTCCCAGAAGGAACAGGGTCAAGACTGATTTGCATATGGCTGGGTCAAAACTGGTGTTGTGTGGCGAGCAAAAGAATGATGGATCTAATCCAGATCCTTGTGACTGGTGGTGAATGTTTGCATTGTCCAGCATTATGTCCATCAATTGTTTCTTTTGCATATGTCGCCCTAAGGGGGAAGGGTATGCTCAGACGTGGGTCCAGTGCTCACTACACCACTGGACTCAAGCTAGCCTGGCTGATGAAGGGTGATGCCCTGAAACCGGTCTCAGAATGCTAGTTTCCGGTCCAGGGAGGACCTGGCTTGGCAGTTCGGGCTGGACTGTTCCCACAAGAAACAGGGTCAAGACTGATTTGCATATGGCTGGGTCCAGACTGGGGTGGTGTGGTGAGCAAAAGAATGATGGATCTAACCCAGATCCTTGTGACTGGGTATGAATTTTTGCATTGTCCAGCATTCCGTCTATCAATTGTTTCTTTTGCATATGTCGCCCTAATTGGGAAGGGTATGCCCAGACGTGGTTCCCGTGCTCACTACAGCACTGGACTCAAGCTAGCCTGGCTGATGAAGGGTGATGCTCTGAAACCGGTCCCATGATGTTTATTTCTGGTCCAGGGAGGACCTGGTCTCGCAGTTCGGGCTGGACTGTTCCCACGAGGAACAGGGTCAAGACTGATTTGCATATGGCTGGGTCAAATCTAGGGTGGTGTAGTGAGTAAAAGAATGATGGATCTAACCCAGATCCTTGTGACTTGGGGTGAATGTTTGCATGTCCAGCATTCCGTCCATGAATTGTTTCTTTTGCATATGTCACCCAAAGTGGGAAGGGTATGCCCAGACTTGGGTCCCGTGCTCACTACAGCACTGAACTCAAGCTAGCCTGGCTGCTGAAGGGTGATGCTCTGAAACCAGTCCCAGGATGCTTGTTTCTGGTCCAGGGAGGACCTGGCTTGGCACTTCGGGCTGGACTGTTCCCACAAGAAACAGGGACAAGACTGATTTGCTTATGGCTGGGTCCAAACTAGGGTGGTGTGGTGAGCAAAAGAATGATGGATCTAACCCAGATCCTTGTGACTGGGGTTGAATGTTTGCATTGCTCCAGCATTCCGTCCATCAATTGTTTCTTTTGCATCTGTTGCCCTAAGTGGGAAGGGTATGCCCAGATGTGGTGTCCCGTGCTCACTACACCACTGGACTCAAACTAACCTGCCTGATGAAGGGTGATGTCCTGAAACCGGTCCCAGGATACCTGTTTCCCGTCCAGGGAGGAGCTGGCTTGGCAGTTCAGGCTGGACTGTTCCCACGAGGAACAGGGTCAAGACTGATTTGCATATGGCTGGGGAAAAACTCGGGTGGTGAGCAAAAGAATGATGGATCTAACCCAGATCCTTGTGACTGGGGGTGAAAGTTTGCAATGCCCAGCATTCCGTCCATCAATTGTTTCTTTTGCATATGTCACCCTAAGTGGGAAGGATATGCCCAGACGTGGGTTCCATGTTCACTACACCACTGGAATGAAGCTAGCCTGGCTGATGAAGGGTGATGCCCGGAAACCGGTCCCAGGATACTTGTTTCCGGTCCAGGGAGGACCTGGCTTGGCACTTCGGGCTGGACTGTTCCCACAAGGAACAGGGTCAAGACTGATTTGCATTTGGCTGGGCCCAAACTGGGGTGGTGTGGTGAGCAAAAGAATGATGGATCTAACCCAGATCCTTGTGACTGGTGGTGAATGTTTGCATTGTCCAGCATTCCGTCCATCAATTGTTTCTTTTGCATATGTCGCCCTAAGTGTGAAGGATATGCCCAGACGTAGGTCCCGGGCTCACTATACCACTGGACTTAAGCTAGCCTGGCTGATGAAGGGTGATGCCCTGAAACCGGTCCCAGGATGCTTGTTTCTGGTCCAGGGAGGACCTGGCTTGGCAGTTCTGGCTGGACTGTTCCCAGAAGGAACAGGGTCAAGACTGATTTGCATATGGCTGGGTCAAAACTGGTGTTGTGTGGTGAGCAAAAGAATGATGGATCTAACCCAGATCCTTGTGACTGGGGGTGAATGTTTGCATTGTTCAGCATTTCGTCCATCAATTGTTTCTTTTGCATTTGTTGCCCTAAGTGGGAAGGGTATGCCCAGACGTCGGTCCCGTGCTCACTACACCACTGGACTCAAGCTAGCCTGGCTGATGAAGTGTGATGCCCTGAAAATAGTCCCAGGATGCTTGTTTCCGGTCGAGGGAGTACCTGGCTTGGCAGTTTGGGCTGACTGTTCCAACAAGGAACAGGGTCAAGACTGATTTGCATATGGCTGGGTCAAAACTGAGGTGGTGTGGTGAGCAAAAGAATCATGGATCTGACCCAGATACTTGTGACTGGTGGTGAAAGTCTTGCAATGTCTAGCATTCCCTCCATCAATTGTTTCTTTTGCATATGTCACCCTAAGTGGGAAGGATATGCCCAGACGTGGGTTCCATGTTCACTACACCACTGGACTCAAGCTAACCTGCCTGATGAAGGGTGATGTCCTGAAATCGGTCCCAGGATACTTGTTTCCGGTCCAGGGAGGACCTGGCTTGGCACTTCGGGCTGGACTGTTCCCAGAAGGAACAGGGTCAAGACTGATTTGCATATGGCTGGGTCAAAACTAGTATGGTGTGGTGAGCAAAAGAATGATGGATCTAACTCAGATACTTGTGACTGGGGGTGAATGTTTGCATTGTTCAGCATTTCGTCCATCAATTGTTTCTTTTGCATTTGTCGCCCTAAGTGGGAAGGGTATGCCCAGACGTGGGTCCCGTGCTCACTACACCACTGGACTCAAGCTAGCCTGGCTGATGAAGTGTGATGCCCTGAAACCGGTCCCAGGATGCTTGTTTCCGGTTGAGGGAGTACCTGGCATGGCAGTTCGGGCTGGACTGTTCCAACAAGGAACAGGGTCAAGACTGATTTGCATATGGCTGGGTCCAAACTGGGGTGGTGTGGTGAGCAAAAGAATCATGGATCTAAACCCAGATCCTTGTGACTGGGGGTGAATGTTTGCAATGTCTAGCATTCCGTCCATCAATTGTTTCTTTTGCATATGTCACACTAAGTGGGAAGGATATGCTCAGACGTGGGTTCCATGTTCACTCACCACTGGACTCAAGCTAGCCTGGCTGATGAAGGGTGATGCCCGGAAACCGGTCCCAGGATGCTTGTTTCCGGGCCAGGGAGGACCTGGCTTGGCACTTCGGGCTGGACTGTTCCCACAAGGAACAGGGTCAAGACTGATTTGCATTTGGCTGGGTCCAAACTGGGGTGGTGTGGTGAGCAAAAGAATGATGGATCTAACCCAGATCTTTGTGACTGGGGGTGAATGTTTGCATTGTTCAGCATTCCGTCCATCAATTGTTTCTTTTGCATCTGTTGCCCTAAGTGGGAATGGTGTGCCCAGAAGGGAGTCCCGTGCTCACTACACCACTGGACTCAAGCTAACCTGCCTGATGAAGGGTGATGTCCTGAAACCGGTCCCAGGATGCCTGTTTCCGGTCCAGGGTAGGACCTAGCTTGGCAGTTCAGGCTGGACTGTTCCCACGAGGAACAGGGTCAAGACTGATTTGCATATGGCTGGGGAAAAACTCGGGTGGTGAGCAAAAGAATGATGGATCTAACCCAGATCCTTGTGACTGGGGGAGAAAGTTTGCAATGCCCAGCATTCCGTCCATTAATTTTTTCTTTTGCATATGTCACCCTAAGTAGGAAGGATATGCCCAGATGTGGGTTCCATGTTCACTACACCACTGGACTGAAGCTAGCCTGGCTGATGAAGGGTGATGCCCGGAAACCGGTCCCAGGATACTTGTTACCGGTCCAGGGAGGACCTGGCTTGGCACTTCGGGCTTGACTGTTCCCACAAGAAACAGGGTCAAGACTGATTTGCATTTGGCTGGGTCCAAACTGGGGTGGTGTGGTGAGCAATAGAATGATGGATCTAACCCAGATCATTGTGACTGGTGGTGAATGTTTGCATTGTCCAGCATTCCGTCCATCAATTGTTTCTTTTGCATATGTCGCCCTAAGTGTGAAGGATATGCCCAGACGTAGGTCCCGGGCTCACTATACAACTGGACTTAAGCTAGCCTGGCTGATGAAGGGTGATGCCCTGAAACCGGTCCCAGGATGCTTGTTTCTGGTCCAGGGAGGACCTTGCTTGGCAGTTCGGGCTGGACTGTTCCCAGAAGGAACAGGGTCAAGACTGATTTGCATATGGCTGGGTCAAAACTGGTGTGGTGTGGTGAGTAAAAGAATGATGGATCTAACCCAGATCTTTGTGACTGGGGATGAATGTTTGCATTGTTCAGCATTTCGTCCATCAATTGTTTCTTTTGCATTTGTCGCCCTAAGTGGGAAGGGTATGCCCAGACGTGGGTCCCGTGCTCATACACCACTGGACTCAAGCTAGCCTGGCTGATGAAGTGTGATGCCCTGAAACCGGTCCCAGGATGCTTGTTTCCGGTCAAGGGAGTACCTGGCTTGGCAGTTCGGGCTGGACTGTTCCAACAAGGAACAGGGTCAAGACTGATTTGCATATGGCTGGGTCAAACCTGGGGTGGTGTGGGGAGCAAAAGAATCGTGGATCTAGCCCAGATCCTTGTGACTGGGGGTGAATGTTTGTAATGTCTAGCATTCTGTCCATCAATTGTTTCTTTTGCATATGTCACACTAAGTGGGAAGGATATGCCCAGGCATGGGTTCCATGTTCACTACACCACTGGACTCAAGCTAGCCTGGCTGATGAAGGGTGATGCCCGGAAACTGGTCCCAGGATGCTTGTTTCCGGTCCAGGGAGGACCTGGCTTTGCACTTCGGGCTGGACTGTTCCCACAAGGAACAGGGTCAAGACTGATTTGCATATGGCTGGGTCCATACTGGGGTGGTGTGGTGAGCAAAAGAATGATGGATCTAACCCAGATCCTTGTGACTTGGGGTGAATGTATGCATTGTCCAGCATTCCGTCCATGAATTGTTTCTTTTGCATATGTCACACTAAGTGGGAAGGGTATGCCCAGACGTGGGTCCCGAGCTCACTACACCACTGGACTCAAGCTAGCCTGGCTGATGAAGGGTGATGCCCTGAAACCGGTCCCAGGATGCTTGTTTCCGGTCCAGGGAGGACCTGGCTTGGCAGTTCGGGCTGGACTGTTCCAACAAGGAACAGGGTCAAGACTGATTTGCATATGGCTGTGTCCAAACTGGGGTGGTGTGGTGAGCAAAAGAATGATGGATCTAACAGAGATCCTTGTGACTGGGGGTGAATGTTTGCATTGTCCAGCATTCCGTCCATCAATTATTTCTTTTGCATCTGTTGCCCTAAGTGGGAAGTGTATGCACAGACGTGGGTCCCGCGGTCACTACATCACTGCACTCAAGCTAGCCTGGCTGATGAAGGGTGATGCCCTGAAACTGGTCCCAGGATGCTTGATTCCGGTCCAGGGAGGACCTGGCTTGGCAGTTCGGGTTGGACTGTTCCCACGAGCAACAGGGTCAAGACTGATTTGCATATGGCTGGGTCAAAACTGGGGTGGTGTGGTGAGCAAAAGAATCATGGATCTGACCCAGATCCTTGTGACTGGTGGTGAAAGTCTTGCAATGTCTAGCATTCCCTCCATCAATTGTTTCTTTTGCATATGTCACCCTAAGTGGGAAGGATATGCCCAGACGTGGGTTCCATGTTCACTACACCACTGGACTCAAGCTAGCCTGGCTGATGAAGGGTGATGCCCGGAAACCGGTCCCAGGATGCTTGTTTCCGGGCCAGGGAGGACCTGGCTTGGCACTTCGGGCTGGACTGTTCCCACAAGGAACACTGTCAAGAATGATTTGCATATGGCTGGGTCCAAACTGGGGTTGTGTGGTGAGCAAAAGAATGATGGATCTAACCCAGATATTTGTGACTGGGGGTGAATGTTTGCATTGTTCAGCATTCCGTCCATCAATTGTTTCTTTTCCATATGTCGCCCTAAGTGGGAAGGGTATGTTCAGACGTGGGTCTTGTGCTCACTACACCACTGGACTCATGCTAGCCTGGCTGATGTAGGGTGATGCCCGGAAACCGGTCCCAGGAGGCTTGTTTCTGGTCCAGGGAGGACCTGGCTTGGCAGTTCGGGCTGGACTGTTCCCACAAGTAACAGGGTCAAGACTGATTTGCATATGGCTGGGTCAAAACGGGGGTGGTGTGGTGAGCAAAAGAATGATGGATCTAATCCAGATATTTGTGACTGGCGGTGAATGTTTGCATTGTCCAGCATTCTGTCCATTAATTGTTTCTTTTACATATGTCGCCCTAAGTGGCAAGGGTATGCTCAGACGTGGGTCCAGTGCTCACTACAGCACTGGACTCAAGCTAGCCTGGCTGATGAAGGGTGATGCCCTGAAACCGGTCTCAGGATGCTAGTTTCCGGTCCAGGGAGGACCTGGCTTGGCAGTTCGGGCTGGACTGTTCCCACAAGAAACAGGGTCAAGACTGATTTGCATATGGCTGGGTCCAGACTGGGGTGGTGTGGAGAGCAAAAGAATGATGGATCTAACCCAGATCCTTGTGACTGGGTATGAATGTTTACATTGTCCAGCATTCCGTCTATCAATTGTTTCTTTTGCATATGTCGCCCTAATTGGGAAGGGTATGCCCAGACGTGGTTCCCGTGCTCACTACAGCACTGGACTCAAGCTAGCCTGGCTGATGAAGGGTGATGCTCTGAAACCGGTCCCATGATGTTTGTTTCTGGTCCAGGGAGGACCTGGCTTGGCTGTTCAGTCTGGACTGTTCCCACGAGGAACAGGGTCAAGACTGATTTGCATATGGCTGGGTCAAATCTGGGGTGGTGTGTTGAGTAAAAGAATGATGGATCTAACCCACATCCTTGTGACTTGGGGTGAATGTTTGCATTGTCCAGCATTCCGTCCATGAATTGTTTCTTTTGCATATGTCACCCTAAGTGGGAAAGATATGCCCAGACTTTGGTCCCGTGCTCACTACAGCACTGAACTCAAGCTAGCCTGGCTGCTGAAGGGTGATGCTCTGAAACCAGTCCCAGGATGCTTGTTTCTGGTCCAGGGAGGACCTGGCTTGGCATTTCGGGCTGGACTGTTCCCACAAGGAACAGGGACAAGACTGATTTGCTTATGGCTGGGTCCAAACTAAGGTGGTGTGGTGAGCAAAAGAATGATGGATCTAACCCAGATCCTTGTGACTGGGGTTGAATGTTTGCATTGTTCAGCATTCCGTCCATCAATTGTTTCTTTTGCATCTGTTGCCCTAAGTGGGAAGGGTATGCCCAGACGGGGGTCCCATGCACACTACACCACTGGACTCAAGCTAACCTGCCTGATGAAGGGTGATGTCCTGAAACCGGTCCCAGGATACCTGTTTCCGGTCCAGGGAGGACCTGACTTGGCAGTTCGGGCTGGACTGTTCCCAGAAGGAACAGGGTCAAGACTGATTTGCATATGGCTGGGTCAAAACTAGTATGGTGTGGTGAGCAAAAGAATGATGGATCTAACTCAGATCCTTGTGACTGGGGGTGAATGTTTGCATTGTTCAGCATTTCGTCCATCAATTGTTTCTTTTGCATTTGTCGCCCTAAGTGGGAAGGGTATGCCCAGACGTGGGTCCCGTGCTCACTACACCACTGGACTCAAGCTAGCCTGGCTGATGAAGTGTGATGCCCTGAAACCGGTCCCAGGATGCTTGTTTCCGGTTGAGGGAGTACCTGGCATGGCAGTTCGGGCTGGACTGTTCCAACAAGGAACAGGGTCAAGACTGATTTGCATATGGCTGGGTCAAAACTGGGGTGGTGTGGTGAGCAAAAGAATCATGGATCTAACCCAGATCCTTGTGACTGGGGGTGAATGTTTGCAATGTCTAGCATTCCGTCCAACAATTGTTTCTTTTGCATATGTCACACTAAGTGGGAAGGATATGCTCAGACGGGGGTTCCATGTTCACTACACCACTGGACTCAAGCTAGCCTGGCTGATGAAGGGTGATGCCCGGAAACCGGTCCCAGGATGCTTGTTTCCGGGCCAGGGAGGACCTGGCTTGGCACTTCGGGCTGGACTGTTCCCACAAGGAACAGGGTCAAGACTGATTTGCATTTGGCTGGGTCCAAACTGGGGTGGTGTGGTGAGCAAAAGAATGATGGATCTAACCCAGATCTTTGTGACTGGGGGTGAATGTTTGCATTGTTCAGCCTTCCGTCCATCAATTGTTTCTTTTGCATATGTCGCCCTAAGTGGGAAGGGTATGTTCAGACATGGGTCCCGTGTTCACTACACCACTGGACTCATGCTAGCCTGGCTGATGAAAGGTGATGCCCTGAAACCGGTCCCAGGAGGCTTGTTTCTGGTTCAGGGAGGACCTGGCTTGGCAGTTCGGGCTGGAATGTTCCCAAGAGGAACAGGGTCAAGACTGATTTGCATATGGCTGGGTCAAAACTGCGGTGGTGTGGTGAGAAAAAGAATGATGGATCTAATCCAGATCCTTGTGACTGGTGGTGAATGTTTGCATTGTCCACCATTCCGTCCATGAATTGTTTCTTTTGCATATGTCACCCTAAGTGGCAAGGGTATGCCCAGACTTGGGTCCCGTGCTCACTACAGCACTGAACTCAAGCTAGCCTGGCTGCTGAAGGGTGATGCTCTGAAACCAGTCCCAGGATGCTTGTTTCTTGTCCAGGGAGGACCGGGCTTGGCACTTCTGGCTGGACTGTTCCCGCAAGGAACAGGGACAAGACTGATTTGCTTATGGTTGTGTCCAAACTAGGTGGTGTGTTGAGCAAAAGAATGATGGATCTAACCCAGATCCTTGTGACTGGGGTTGAATGTTTGCATTGTTCAGCATTCCGTCCATCAATTGTTTCTTTTGCATCTGTTGCCCTAAGTGGGAAGAGTATGCCCAGACGGGGGTCCTGTGCTCACTACACCACTGGACTCAAGCTAACCTGCCTGATGAAGGGTGATGTCCTTAAACCGGTCCCAGGATGCCTGTTTCCGGGACAGGGAGGACCTGGCTTGGCAGTTCAGGCTGGACTGTTCACTACACCACTGGACTGAAGCTAGCCTGGCTGATGAAGGGTGATGCCCGGAAACCGGTCCCAGGATACTTGTTTCCGGTCCAGGGAGGACCTGGCTTGGCACTTTGGGCTGGCCTGTTCCCACAAGGAACAGGGTCAAGACTGATTTGCATTTGGCTGGGTCCAAACTGGGGTGGTGTGGTGAGCAAAAGAATGATGGATCTAACCCAGATCCTTGTGACTGGTGGTGAATGTTTGCATTGTCCAGCATTCCGTCCATCAATTGTTTCTTTTGCATATGTCGCCCTAACTGTGAAGGATATGCCCAGACGTAGGTCCCGGGCTCACTATACCACTGGACTTAAGCTAGCCTGGCTGATGACGGGTGATGCCCTGAAACCGGTCCCAGGATGCTTGTTTCTGGTCCAGGGAGGACCTGGTTTGGCAGTTCGGGCTGGACTGTTCCCAGAAGGAACAGGGTCAAGACTGATTTGCATATGGCTGGGTCAAAACTGGTGTGGTGTGGTGAGCAAAAGAATGATGGATCTAACCCAGATCCTTGTGACTGGTGGTGAATGTTTGCATTGTCCAGCATTCTGTCCATCAATTGTTTCTTTTGCATTTGTCACCCTAAGTGGGAAGGGTATGCCCAGACGTAGGTCCCGTGCTCACTACACCACTGGACGCAAGCTAGCCTGGCTGATGAAGTGTGATGCCCTGAAACAGGTCCCAGCATGCTTGTTTCTGGTCGAGGGAGTACCTGGCTTGGCAGTTCGGGCTGGACTGTTCCAACAAGCAACAGGGTCAAGACTGATTTGCATATGGCTGGGTCAAAACTGAGGTGGTGTGGTGAGCAAAAGAATCATGGATCTAACCCAGATCCTTGTGACTGGGGGTGAATGTTTGCAATGTCTAGCATTCCGTCCATCAATTGTTTCTTTTGCATATGTCACAATAAGTGGGAAGGATATGCCCAGACGTGGGTTCCATGTTCACTACACCACTGGACTCAAGCTAGCCTGGCTGATGAAGGGTGATGCCCGGAAACCGGTTCCAGGATGCTTGTTTCCGGTCCAGGGAGGACCTGGCTTGGCACTTCGGGCTGGACTGTTCCCACAAGGAACAGGGTCAAGACTGATTTGCATATGGCTGGGTCCAAACTGGGGTGGTGTGGTGAGCAAAAGAATGATGGATCTAACCCAGATCTTTGTGACTGGGGGTGAATGTTTGCATTGTTCAGCCTTCCGTCCATCAATTGTTTGTTTTGAATATGTTGCCCTAAGTGGGAAGGGTATGTTCAGACATGGGTCCCGTGCTCACTACACCACTGGACTCATGCTAGCCTGGCTGATGAAAGGTCATGCCCTGAAACCGGTCCCAGGAGGCTTGTTTCTGGTCCAGGGAGGACCTGGCTTGGCAGTGCGGGCTGAAATGTTCCCACGAGGAACAGGGTCAAGACTGATTTGCATATGGCTGGGTCAAATCTGGGGTGGTGTGGTGAGTAAAAGAATGATGGATCTAACACAGATCCTTGTGACTTGGGGTGAATGTTTGCATTGTCCAGCATTCCGTCCATGAATTGTTTCTTTTGCATATGTCACCCTAAGTGGGAAGGGTATGCCCAGACTTGGGTCCCGTGCTCACTACAGCACTGAACTCAAGCTAGCCTGGCTGCTGAAGGGTGATGCTCTGAAACCAGTCCCAGGATGCTTGTTCCGGTCCAGGGAGGACCTGGCTTGGCACTTCGGGCTGGACTGTTCCCACAAGGAACAGTGACAAGACTGATTTGCTTATGGCTGGTTCCAAACTAGGTTGGTGTGGTGAGCAAAAGAATGATGGATCTAACCCAGATCCTTGTGACTGGGGTTGAATGTTTGCATTGTTCAGCATTCCGTCCATCAATTGTTTCTTTTGCATATGTTGCCCTAAGTGGGAAGGGTATGCTCAGACGTTGGTCCCGTGCTCACTACACCACTGGACTCATGCTAGCCTGGCTGATGAAGGGTGATGCCCTGAAAAGAGTCCCAGGATGCATGTTTCCGGTTCAGGGAGGACCTGGCTTGCCACTTCGGGCTGGACTGTTCCCACAAGCAACAGGGTCAAGACTGATTTGCATATGGCTGGATCCAAACTGGGGTGGTGTGATGAGCAAAAGAAGGATGGATCTAACCCAGATCTTTGTGACTGGGGGTGAATGTTTGCATTGTTCAGAATTTCGTCCATCAATTGTTTCTTTTACATTTGTCGCCCTAAGTGGGAAGGGTATGCCCAGACATGGGTCCCGTGCTCACTACACCACTGGACTCAAGCTAGCCTGGCTGATGAAGGTTGATGCACTGAAACCGGTCCCAGGTTGTTTGTTTCCGGTCGAGGGAGTACCTGGCTTGGCAGTTCGGGATGGTCTGTTCCAAAAAGGAACAGGGTCAATACTGATTTGCATATCGATGGGTCAAAACTGGGGTGGTGTGGTGAGCATAAGAATCATGGATCTAACCCAGATCCTTGTGACTGGGGGTGAATGTTTGCAATGTCTAGCATTCCGTCCATCAATTATTTCTTTTGCATATGTCACCCTAAGTGGGAAGGATATGCCCAGACGTGGGTTCCATGTTCACTACACCACTTGACTCAAGCTAGCCTGGCTGATGAAGGGTGATGCTCTGAAACCAGTCCCAGGATGCTTGTTTCCGGTCCAGGGAGGACCTGGCTTGGCACTTCGGGCTGGACTGTTCCCACAAGCAACAGGGTCAAGACTGATTTGCAAATGGCTGGGTCCAAACTGGGGTGGTGTGGTGAGAAAAAGTATGATGGATCTAACCCAGATCCTTGTGACAGGGGGTGAATGTTTGCATTGTCCAGCATTCCATCCATCAATTATTTCTTTTGCATTTGTCGCCCTAAGTGGGAAGGGTATGCCCAGACGTGGGTCCCGTGCTCACCACACCACTGGACTCAAGCTAGCCTGGCTGATGAAGTGTGATGCCCTGAAACCGGTCCCAGGATGTTTGTTTCCGGTCGAGGAAGTACCTGTCTTGGCAGTTCTGGCTGGACTGTTCCAAAAAGGAACAGGGTCAATACTGATTTGCATATGGCTGGGCCCAAACTGGGGTGGTGTGGTGAGCAAAAGAATGATGGATCTAACCCAGATCCTTGTGACTGGGGGTCAATGTTTGCATTGTCCAGCATTCCGTCTATCAATTGTTTCTTTTGCATCTGTTGCCCTAAGTGGGAAGGTTATGCACAGACATGGGTCCCGCGCTCACTACATCACTGCACTCAAGCTAGCCTGGCTGATGAAGGGTGATGCCCTGAAACCGGTCCTAGGATGCTTGTTTCCGGTCCAGGGAGGACCTGTCTTGGCAGTTCGGGCTGGACTGTTCCCACGAGGAACAGGGTCAAGACTGATTTGCATATCGATGGGTCAAAACTGGGGTGGTGTGGTGAGCAAAAGAATCATGGATCTAACCCAGATCCTTGTGACTGGGGGTGAATGTTTGCAATGTCTAGCATTCCGTCCATCAATTATTTCTTTTGCATTTGTCACCTTAAGTGGGAAGGATATGCCCAGACGTGGGTTCCATGTTCACTACACCACTGGACTCAAGCTAGACTGGCTGATGAAGGGTGATGCCCTGAAACCGGTCCCAGGATGCTTGTTTCCAGTCCAGGGAGGACCTGGCTTGGCACTTCGGGCTGGACTGTTCCCACAAGGCACAGGGTCAAGACAAATTTGCATATGGCTGGGTCCAAACTGGGGTGGTGTGGTGAGCAAAAGAATGATGGATCTAGCCCAGATCCTTGTGACTGGTGGTGAATGTTTGCATTGTCCAGCATTCCGTCCATCAATTGTTTCTTTTGCATATGTCGCCCTAAGTGGGAAAGGTATGCTCAGACGTGGGTCCTGTGCTCACTACACCACTGGACTCAAGCTAGCCTGGCTGATGAAGGGTGATTTCCTGAAACTGGTCTCAGGATGCTAGTTTCCGGTCCAGGGAGGACCTGGCTTAGCAGTTCGGGCTGGACTGTTCCCACAAGGAACAGGGTCAAGACTGATATGCATTTGGCTGGGTCCAGACTGGGGTGGTGTGGTGAGCAAATGAATGATGGATCTAACCCAGATCCGTGTGACTGCGTATGAATGTTTGTATTGTCCAGCATTCCGTCTATCAATTGTTTCTTTTGCATATGTCGCCCTAATTGGGAAGGGTATGCCCAGACGAGGGTCCCGTGCTCACTACAGCAGTGGACTCAAGCTAGCCTGGCTGATGAAGGGTGATGCTCTGAAACCGGTCCCAGGATGTTTGTTTCTGGTCCAGGGAGGATCTGGCTTGGCAGTTCAGGCTGGACTGTTCCCACGAGGAACAGGGTCAAGACTGATTTGCATATTTCTGGGTCAAAACTGGGGTGGTGTGGTGAGTAAATGAATGATGGATCTAACCCAGATCCTTGTGACTGGGGGTGAATGTTTGCATTGTCGAGCATTCCATCTATGAATTGTTTCTTTTGCATACGTCAGCCTAAGTGGGAAGGGTATGCCCAGACGTGGGTCCCGTGCTCACTACACCACTGGACTCAAGCTAGCCTGGCTGATGAAGGGTAATGCCCTGAAACCGGTCCCAGGATGTTTGTTTCCGGTCGAGGGAGTACCTGGCTTGGCAGTCCGGGCTGGACTGTTCCAAAAAGGAACAGGGTCAATACTGATTTGCATATGGCTGGGTCCAAACTGGGGTGGTGTGGTGAGCAAAAGAATGATGGATCTAACCCAGATGCTTGTGACTGGGGGTGAATGTTTGCATTGTCCAGCATTCCGTCCATCAATTGTTTCTTTTGCATCTGTTGCCATAAGTGGGAAGGGTATGCACAGACATGGGTCCCGCGCTCACTACATCACTGCACTCAAGCTAGCCTGGCTGATGAAGGGTGATGCCCTGAAACCGGTCCTAGGATGCTTGTTTCCGGTCCAGAGAGGACCTGTCTTGGCAGTTCGGGCTGGACTGTTCCCACGAGGAACAGGGTCAAGACTGATTTGCATATCGATGGGTCAAAACTGGGGTGGTGTGGTGAGCAAAAGAATCATGGATCTAACCCAGATCCTTGTGACTGGGGGTGAATGTTTGCAATGTCTAGCATTCCGTCCATCAATTATTTCTTTTGCATATGTCACCCTAAGTGGGAAGGATATGCCCAGACGTGGGTTCCATGTTCACTACACCACTGGACTCAAGCTAGCCTGGCTGATGAAGGGTGATGCCCTGAAACCGGTCCCAGGATGCTTGTTTCCGGTCCAGGGAGGACCTGGCTTGGCCCTTCGGGCTGGACTGTTCCCTCAAGGCACAGGGTCAAGACTGATTTGCATATGGCTGGGTCCAAAGTGGGGTGGTGTGCTGAGCAAAAGAATGATGGATCTAACCCAGATCCTTGTGACTGGTGGTGAACGTTTGCATTGTCCAGCATTCCGTCCATCAATTGTTTCTTTTGCATATGTCGCCCTAAGTGGGAAAGGTATGCTCAGACGTGGGTCCTGTGCTCACTACACCAGTGGACTCAAGCTAGCCTGGCTGATGAAGGGTGATGCCCTGAAACTGGTCTCAGGATGCTAGTTTCTGGTCCAGGGAGGACCTGGCTTAGCAGTTCGGGCTGGACTGCTCCCACAAGGAACAGGGTCAAGACTGATATGCATATGGCTGGGTCCAGACTGGGGTGGGGTGGTGTGGTGAGCAAATGAATGATGGCTCTAACCCAGATCCGTGTGACTGCGTATGAATGTTTGTATTGTCCAGCATTCCGTCTATCAATTGTTTCTTTTGCATATGTCGCCCTAATTGGGAAGGGTATGCCCAGACGTGGGTCCCGTGCTCACTACAGCACTGGACTCAAGCTAGCCTGGCTGATGAAGGGTGATGCTCTGAAACCGGTCCCAAGATGTTTGTTTCTGGTCCAGGGAGGACCTGGCTTGGCAGTTCAGGCTGGACTGTTCCCACGAGGAACAGGGTCAAGACTGATTTGCGTATGGCTGGGTCAAAACTGGGGTGGTGTGGTGAGTAAAAGAATGATGGATCTAACCCAGATCCTTATGACTGGGGGTGAATGTTTGCATTGTCCATCATTCCATCCATGAATTGTTTCTTTTGCATGTCACCCTAAGTGGGTAGGGTATGCCCAGTCTTGGGTCCCATGCTCACTACAGCACTGGACTCAAGCTAGCCTGGCTGCTGAAGGGTGATGCTCTGAAACCGGTCCCAGGATGCTTGTTTCTGGTCCAGGGAGGACCTGGCTTGGCAGTTCGGGCGGGACTGTTCCCACGAGGAACAGGGTCAAGACTGATTTGCATATGGCTGGGTCAAAACTGGCGTGGTGAGTAAAAGAATGATGGATCTAACCCAGATCCTTGTGACTGGGGGTGAATGTTTGCATTGTCCAGCATTCCGTCCATCAATTGTTTCTTTTGCATATGTCACCCTAAGTGGGAAGGATATACCCAGACTTGGGTCCTGTGCTCACGACACCACTGGACTTAAGCAATCCTGGCTGATGAAGGGTGATGCCCATAAACCGGTCCCAGGATGCTTGTTTCCGGTCCAGGCAGGACCTGGCTTGGCAGTTCGGGCTGGACTGTTCACACAAGGAACAGGGTCAAGACTGATTTGCAAATGGCTGGGTCCAAACTGGGGTGGTGTGGTGAGCAAAAGAATGATGGATCTAACCCAGATCCTTGTGACAGGGGGTGAATGTTTGCATTGTCCAGCATTCCATCCATCAATTATTTCTTTTGCATATGTCGCCCTAAGTGGGAAGGGTATGGCCAGACGTGGGTCCCGTGCTCACTACACCACTGGACTCAAGCTAGCCTGGCTGATGAAGGGTGATGCCCTGAAACCGGTCCCAGGATGTTTGTTTCCGGTCGAGGGAGTACCTGGCTTGGCAGTTCGGGCTGGACTGTTCACACAAGGAACAGGGTCAAGACTGATTTGCAAATGGCTGGGTCGAAACTGGGGTGGTGTGGTGAGCAAAAGAATGATGGATCTAACCCAGATCCTTGTGACAGGGGGTGAATGTTTGCATTGTCCAGCATTCCATCCATCAATTATTTCTTTTGCATATGTCGCCCTAAGTGGGAAGGGTATGCCCAGAAGTGGGTTCCATGTTCACTACACCACTGGACTCAAGCTAGCCTGGCTGATGAAGGGTGATGCCCTGAAACCGGTCCCAGGATGCTTGTTTCTGGTCCAGGGAGGATCTGGCTTGGCACTTCGGGCTGGTCTGTTCCCACAAGGAACAGGGTCAAGACTGATTTACATATGGCTGGGTCCAAACTGGGGTGGTGTGGTGAGCAAAAGAATGATGGATCTAACCCAGATCCTTGTGACTGGTGGTGAATGTTTGCATTGTCCAGCATTCCGTCCATCAATTGTTTCTTTTGCATATGTCGCCCTAAGTGGGAAAGGTATGCTCAGACGTGGGTCCTGTGCTCACTACACCACTGGACTCAAGCTAGCCTGGCTGATGAAGGGTGATGCCCTGAAACCGGTTTCAGGATGCTAGTTTCCGGTCCAGGGAGGACTTGGCTTAGCAGTTCGGGCTGGACTGTTCCCACAAGGAACAGGGTCAAGACTGATATGCATATGGCTGGGTCCAGACTGGGGTGGTGTGGTGAGCAAATGAATGATGGATCTAACCCAGATCCTTGTGACTGCGTATGAATATTTGTATTGTCCAGCATTCCGATTATCAATTGTTTCTTTTGCATATGTCGCTATAATTGGAAAGGGTATGCCCAGACGTGGGTCCCGTGCTCACTACAGCACTGGACTCAAGCTAGCCTGGCTGATGATGGGTGATGCTCTGAAACCGGTCCCAGGATGTTTGTTTCTGGTCCAGGGAGGACCTGGCTTGGCAGTTCAGGCTGGACTGTTCCCACGAGGAACAGGGTCAAGACTGATTTGCATATGGCTGGGTCAAAACTGGGGTGGTGTGGTGAGTAAAAGAATGATGGATCTAACCCAGATCCTTGTGACTGGGGGTGAATGTTTGCATTGTCCAGCATTCCGCCATCATTTGTTTCTTTTGCATATGTCACCCTAAGTGAGAAGGATATGCCCAGACTTGGGTCCTGTGCTCACGACACCACTGGACTTAAGCAATCCTGGCTGATGAAGGGTGATGCCCAGAAACCGGTCCCAGGATGCTTGTTTCCGGTCCAGGCAGGACCTGGCTTGGCAGTTCGGGCTGGACTGTTCACACAAGGAACAGGGTCAAGACTGATTTGCACAAGGCTGGGTCCAAACTGGGGTGGTGTGGTGAGCAAAAGTATGATGGATCTAACCCAGATCCTTGTGACAGGGGGTGAATGTTTGCATTGTCCAGCATTCCATCCATCAATTATTTCTTTTGCATATGTCGCCCTAAGTGGGAAGGGTATGCCCAGACGTGGGTCCCGTGCTCACTACACCACTGGACTCAAGCTAGCCTGGCTTTTGAAGGGTGATGCCCTGAAACCGGTCCCAAGATGCTTGTTTCCGGTCCAGGGAGGACCTGGCTTGGCAGTTCAGGCTGGACTGTTCCCACAAGGAACAGGGTCAAGACTGATTTGCATATGGCTGGGTCCAAACTGGGGTGGTGTGGTGAGCAAAAGAATGATGGATCTAACCCAGATCCTTGTGACTGGGGGTGAATGTTTGCATCGTCCAGCATTCCGTCCATCAATTGTTTGTTTTGGCTTACCCACAGACAGGTGAGTGGGCTAAAGAATGGAGGGTCTGTCCTTGTGATGGTCGGTGTGTTCAATGCACTATGCACTTTGTTTTCTTTTTCACTTTTTAATGCTGTATTATAGTGAAATTTATAAGCCCCATATTCTAACTTTTAGGCAGTGTAGGCAGGCCTTGTGGTTTTTACAATCCATTCCTAACCAGCTGATATGCTTATCAATTGCAAATTATGCATCCGCTTCTGGGAGTATTCAGAAGCATTCTCCTGATTTTTATGCTTTGACTATATTCAGTTGATTGTGTTTATCATGTTCCTATTGATATGCTACTTTATGCTTAAGAACCTTGCACTAGTTGAGGATGTTCAGTAGTATTACTTTTTAAACAAGTATTTCCTCCCATTGTACCGTTGACATGTCCTGGACTTAGTTATATGTGAGGGTAACGTCAGGTTATCATAACCATTAACAGGGCGGACCATTCGGTAGGTTTTTGTTTTTAGATTTAGACAGCCTGTGCTGCTACATTCAAACATTTGTGTTTTGTCATTGGGAGTGGGTACTGAGACACGTGACTATGTTTTCAATTTATTGTTAATATATAACTGTTCTTTGTTTATTGTGTACTCTGTTTCAAATTTATTGTTAATATATTAACTGTGCAGTTTTATTGTGTACTTTTTATGATTTTCCATGCGTAAACCAAATAAAGATTAATGCTGATAAACTAATCACACCAGGAACATGGAATCAAACAACAATGACAACTAGAATCAGAGACAAGCCTGGAATATAACTGGGGTATCACACAGATAGCAAGGAGACATAGCAGCGGAGTCAGTTGCGAGCCACTGCACTCTGCACCTACAGGGCTGAAATAGCTGCTCAAGGGAGGAGCAAAGATGCCGGGAGAGAGCCTGGTGCAAAGAATCAACCAGGTGCAAGAAATCGAGGAACCACCAAAGAAGGGAATGCAGAACTAGGACTTGGAGAGGGGAAGGCCAGGGAAACCAGCAGATGCAAAAAAGGACAAAGAAAAGCCAGGAACAGAGTACAGGTCGGAGCCAAGCGAGTGAAAAGTCAAGAAGGCAGGTATTAAAAGGTCAGAAAGGTCATGGGATCCAGGAATTAAGGTAGAAAATAATGTACCACCACTGGGAGTGATCTGGGCAGTGTTTTGAGAAATGGAATGAGGAAGGTAGTGTGAATGCCTGGGCTGGAATACAAAGTGTACCTGAAAATGCAAGGTATAGAAGAGTATAAAATCATATTCAGGGATAAAGGTAGGACTCCATTGGGCCTTCTTGAGCACCACCTAGTGGCCGGATGGTAAAATCCTAACACTGACCCCTGAGAATTTTGTACAATATGTTTGCAACTATATAAGATAGTTCCAGCAGTGTTGGCACACAACAGTCTTGAGCACAAATACTACTTGTGCAGAAGTAGCAAATTCTAACATCTCCATTACCCTTTTGCTTTGTAGCTTAAAAAGTGTTGGAGTTGTAAGTAAGCATCAGAAAATAATCAGTTCATACACAGGTACCTAATCTGAATAGGTCAGAAAAGAGTGAGGCATTTCATCTGGGTGCGAGATTTATGAATACACCCTATACCAAGTTCTTCACTTGGAAGTGAGGGATAACATGTAGTTTTACACAGAGTTTCACATGCTTTTCTTTTTTCCAAACATTTTCTCACTGTAAAGTTTTACAGATTTGACCTGCTGAAATCTTGCCCAGGAAGAACAATGATGTATGATGATTATCGCACAACTTAAAAGTCAAATCCCTGTGCAAACTCCTTTTTGCAGAGAGATCAGAATTTTACCCTGAGCTAATAATCAAGGTGAGTGCCTCAGTTACAAGTTCTTGATAATTGTATTATTTATTGCTTCCGATTGTTGGAAGATGGATAAATGGTAGGGGTAAATATGTAACTACTACTGGCAATAAGGCCACCAACACAATTTAAGGCCCGGACAAGGTCTCAATAAATTATTTCCTTGCTCAATCCTTGGTAACTGGCTGCAAGCAGGCAGGCATAACTTAGGAGACAGGTGTGTAAAGCATTAAAAAACACCATTACATTAAATATGTAAGAAACAACACACAATAAAAAGCCACAACCAATTTATAAAAATAGGAAATATTGTTATGATTACAATGACACCCAAACAAATAAAATCCCATGTACGGAACCGAAGATATGTATTTTTAAAGAATAAACACTTTCTAGTGCTTAAAAAACAATAGCGCTAAATTGGGACAACTGGGCGCGCTTGACTGGGCCAAAGTCAAAGTTTGAGGCCAACCGCAATGGAACCCTGGTCGAATACATTAAGGGGTAGGCCTCAGTCAAAATTTTACCTTCGCACTTAGAAACTTTTCAAGAGGATTTTCTCCTGATGTTGATCAGGCCTCTCCAGCAGGCCGGATTCGCAGCAGCTACAGCAGCTTCGTCTGCTTTATTTAGCAAGAGCCACCGGTCTACTCCTGGAAGTCTTGAGCATACTCCGGGTCACGGTTCAACGTAGTTGACTTGACTCTCGACGTCGGGTTGGTCAACTTATGGAGCTTTTTCACAAAAGTTCTCAAAAGTTCTCCAAATATCAGGAGGTGCTTCCTGAGGTTCCTTTTGGGGGGGTTTAAAGTGTCCACAGACAAAATCCAAGCTTCCAGAGTTTCTGCATTGCTCCTCAAACATTGGGACTATAGTTCCCGCAATACACCTGGCCAAATCCTTTAAAGTCCAGCTGAAGGTGGGCAGCTTGGTTCTTCTTGCTGGAGATGATGCATGTGGAGCTCTTTTCGCCTGTTGCTTTCAGGGAGTCAACTCCTTCTCTTTTTGAAGCAAGGCAAAGTCCCAAGGGCTGTAGTTCCTTAGTGTGCAGCAGGCACAGTCATTCAGAGTGCAGTCCTCTTGGTGCAGGCCAGGCCTTCTCTTCCTTGTAGTTTCAGGCAGGGGATCTCAGTGGCTATGCAGCTCTCCCATATGTATCCAGTGTTCTGGGGTGACAAGCGGGGTGGACCCCTGACCAATGGGGTACAGGGTTCCACTCAAAGGTATGACAGCTTCCTCAAAAGTGTAGCATATTCTTATCCCACAATGAACAGTACTTTCAAATTCAAAATGGAGAAACGTTCTCCTCTGGGTTAGGATCATGCCAATCCAACCTACTGGTATGGCTCATTTCCCTTAACACTCCCCTTCCAGACCTCCAGCAAATTCCATTGTGGGGACTCCCATCTGGATGGGGGGATGCAGGAAGAAGGGGGTAGGCCTGGCTTGAATCCTTACTGTCCTGCTCTCTTTGAAGGCCAGTTTCTTTATCCGGCCCCCTTCCTGGCCTGTTCTCTGCGGCTGCAGATCTCCCTCCACCAGATCCCTATGCAGGCCACGTATCCCTTCATCAAAGCAGCTTGGCTCAGCCTGTCAAGACAGGCCAATCAGGAGAGGCTGCTAGAAGGCTGGAATTTGGCTCACAGAAAATAAGGTCTATACCTTCTTTTCTGTACTAGATATGATACATTCAACTGTGGCAAGTTGTTGGATTTATCATTACCAATCCTTGAAATATTATTTTAGCTCATTCATGTCAATAGTTATACTTTATATAAGTATTCTGTTGTCAGTCTATGGAGCTAAAATGCTACAATGGGGAAAAAAGAAATTGGCAGTTTTTCCCTCACTAGGGCATATACAACATCTTTTAAAATGACCCTGCTTATTCTCACATGGCACCCTACCTTGAGGGCTCTTATGTTAGAACTTAGGGGTGACATATGTAAAAATAAGGTAGTTTAATTCTTTGGAATTACCTTTAAATCCAAAGTCAAATTTGCATATATTTCAATTTAAAAGCGGCTTGCAAAGCAGAGCTGACTTTTAAAATGACAGCAGGCAAAAAAGCAGGGCACCCTTAAATGCATGACATCTGCTGGACCTCTAAGTCTACAGCCCTACCCTATACTAGAGACTTACAGGTAGGCTGTCTGTACCAGTTGTAATTACACCTAATTACCATATACCTTTTAATCAGAGTGCTGGCCCTGGCCTAGAACCCATGGCACAGTCAAAGTCAGTTACCACATGTATCAGTCAAGAAATTAGGGTGATCACGGCAAAAAGCATGATTTTCACACATCAATAGATATTGATTGTTGGGAAGTAAACATCCCTCATTTGGTGATGGAGGTGTGCTCCTACCATGACTACCTCAGTTGCAAAGATGTCCAGACCCCTGGTGCTGATCTTTGTTTTCATGGGCAGACACGGATCATGCATGTATGCCATGGCTTAGGCCATTCTCATTTATTCCGGTTTTATTGGATTGGGAAGGACGCCCTCATAATAGTGAAAGGCCACTGCCTTCACCAGGACTTGAGCAGCACAGTGGTGGCAGCATACCATGTAGTGATAGGTAGAAGTGAACCAGCCGTTTACCTATGCCACTGGAGTGAGGACTACAGGCTCACTCATGCAAATTTCTGCAGCTGTGTGCTTAACTCACCCTTTGCCTGGATCAAGTTAGTATGTAACACTTTACAACACAAGTTTGTTGTATACATATGCTGCGTAGAAGATTCTGGGTTCCATTTTGGGAGTCCGAGGGCTGGCTGGAGGAGCTTGAGGCGGTATATGAATCCCCCCAGAGAGACTTTCTTACATTCCTGTAAACAGGGTGGGACACACTCTGAGGAAGAAGAGCCAGGGTCTTCTGGACACCTCAAAAGGTGCTCTTTAATTCAGAGAGAGAGGTCTCTGTAAAGGGCCCTAAGCACATCTCAGGAAGAAAATGGGGCTGATAAGAGAATCATAACTAGTAGGGCTGAGGCCCTGGGGTAATCTTTTGATATACATATTGCTTTTGCTGACATCCAGGTGTAAACCTCTTGGCTTGCTTTAAGGGCCAACGACTTGCTTTAGGGGGGTGCAATGTTGGACTGGTGTTGGATTTTAAGTCCAACAACTTCCCTACAATTGCGTAGACTGGAGCAGGAATAGTAAGTTATACTATTCCAAAGTCCAGCGCCCCCTAAGGCAAGTCATTGTAACGACTTGCATGGTAAAGGAACGTGTGGTAACGTTGACGTAGGGGTAGAGACTAAGGGGCATATTAGCAAGCCCGGCGATAAAATTATCGCCGCTTTAGCGGCAGGAAACTGCCGCTAAAACGGCGATAATGGGCTTGCTAATATGCGTTATAGAATTCCAATAGAAGCCCAGGTTAGATGTCCTGCACATCTAACCTGGGCTTCTATTGAATTCCATAACGCATATTAGCAAGCCCATTATCGCCGCTTTAGCGGCAGTTTCCTGCCGCTAAAACGGCGATAATTTTATCGCCGGGCTTGCTAATATGCCCCTGAGTTGTAAAAGCATGCATGGTAAATGTATGTGGGGTTCCGTCATATATCTCTGCAAATGCATATCATTCCACACTTTCCACTAAAGTAGTATTATGTGATCTAACGTAGCAGGGATGCAGGTCATTATTTAAATACAGGAGACAAATGAGGAAAAGAGTTGAGGTCATGACATACGGCGTAACGGTATACGGCGTAAAGGTACATTGATGTGTTGATGCTTGAAAATGATTTCCTAAATCTTCAAATGTTACTGTCACTTCAGTAGCAAAGACAAAACCAGATGAGAAATTCATTGCATAATCATGATGACCTCTTGTAACTGTACAGTAGAGTGCCTAAAGCGATGTATTAGAGGAAAGTCCTCTGATCACGAGCAGTGCTGTCTATTCTCACTTAATGAGCAAGACTAGTTAAGGAATGCTTAATGAGATGTACAGGTCTGCTGCGGTATATGACTGACATTTCTTAAAGCATTTCAATGAATGACTTTTAGAAGCACATTTCTCCATTTATTGTCAGAAGCATATTTTTTTTAACAACTTTATTTAGCATTTTGGTAAACAAGAGAGAACTTGACACAGATTGCAGCATCATCATTAGCCGCGAAGGAGATAAGAAGATAAGAGGACCTATCCGCCACCACCTCTCTGGGTTACTCATGTTTGGCGAACAGTAGAAGTCCCACGGTGCTCCAATATATTCAACTGTCCCCCAATCCCCCAGATTGTTCAGTCAAAACAAGAAAATCTCATTATACGCTTATA
Organism: Calotriton arnoldi; assembly: GCA_963921515.1. Lineage (NCBI taxonomy): Eukaryota > Metazoa > Chordata > Amphibia > Caudata > Salamandridae > Calotriton > Calotriton arnoldi. The sequence goes on from CAWUFW010006155.1 coordinate 811,946, forward strand.
TTAATGAGAAACATTCAACAATAAAGTAGGGTTGAGCTGTATTGATCTGTATTGATGCATGCATGCACTTAACATACAAAATGCTTTATTTGGTGGAAAGACAGTGAAATCGAAATGAAATCACAAAATGTAACGTATTAAAATAGTGTTTTTTTGTAATTATTTTATATAGCCATTTTAGCATAGCTTTTAATCTAGCAAAGGGAGATGCAAAGCAAGATTGATGACTTATTCTCGAAGAACATCCATTGGGCATCAAGGATGCTCTGCTCATGAGCTTGAAAAGGAGGCGGATGGAAACAGTCACAGAACAAGATGAACAAAGAAGAAGGGGCATGAAGATGATATTTGGTACCAGTGTGACTTTAATCCAACAACCAGATGATGAACTATACCAGAGTCAACGATTCCAAGGTGAGATCAACTTACATCTCACTGCAGAGCTAACACAATCCCTGCAGCTCAAAATGAAAGAGGAATTTAGGACATAAATATGAGTAGCCCAGTAAATGTGCCAGATTTTCTCCACCCTCAGAGTTACAGATACTTAGGTTACCAGTAACTCTAGGGGTGAGGAAAATGTGATCTGTTATAAGGTAGACCCCGAGGGTCCACTATGAAATGAGGAATCACTGGAGGAATAAGCAAGTCGGGTTCTATTCCCCAAATAATTCCCAATTTTCCATGTAAATTCACATCTATATTGCTGCTGTTGTCAAGAGCTGAAATCCCAGGGTGAAAGTAAAGAAATCCACGGTGTTCCCTCGGATGTCATAATTGTTCAGAATTAAGCGGCCTCTCCTAATGTGTCTGCACATGAGGAAGTCTTTGCATTTACTGGAATCTGGCCTGTTGCAGTGAACAGGGTCCATGGAAGTTTGGATTACCCAGGGATCTCTTTCCAGGTAATTTTACTTTGATAATCGATGTCCATGAATGAAACAGATGTAAAAGCACACAAGGGTAACATCAGTGAATGAACCAGAAATTCGACAGCATTGAAAAAAATCCAAACGTGATTTGTTTGAATGGAAGTTATGTCTGCTTCAGCCAACTTTCAGACTTGGAACATAAATAGAATAGAGAAATGCAGAATTCCTTAACCATCATGATGGTGTTTGATGAACGAAATAACTTTGCTACCTTCATGACAAAATACCCTACGGGGCATATTTACAAGCCCCTTGCGCCACTTTTGCGCCGCCGTTGCGTCACGCATGTGACGCAGCGGCGACGCAAACCATGCGCCGCGTTGCGCTATTTTTACAACGTGACGCATCTAGGGAGATGCGTCACGTAGTAAACCCCTGCGCCACATGAAACCTGCGTCAGGTTTCATGTGGGCGTACCGGCGCAGGGGGGGGCGTTCCGGCGCAGGAACGCCTCGGAAAAGTGACGTAGTGAAATCTACAAGATTTCACGCAGTCACTTTTCCGACGCTGGTGCGTCAAATCCTTACGCCTGCTTCAAGGATTGACGCACCATGTTAGGGATAGAGAAGGTTGGAACAGTGCTGGAGTTGCGTCGCGCTTGCGACACAACTTCAGCACTGCGCCAACCTTCCGCCGGCAGATGCGTCACGCATCTGCTTATCCTTGCGCCACGATGCGCCGCATTGTAAATGCGGCGCATCGGACGTGGCGCAAGGGTAAACTTGCGTGACGCATTTTCCTTGGCGCATCCCTGCTGATATGCATGGATGCGCCAGGGAACGTAAATATGCCCCTACATGTTTATAACAGGAGAAACACATTGTCAATAACTATATAATTGAATACACAGAGATGAACGGCTTTTGAGTGAATGTAATGGGAAGCATTATGAGGACATGGATTGATGGGCATACCATGACAAACGCCTGTTTCATAACTTCATAAAGCAGTCTGTGGCCCAGGCCCAGAAGCATTAGCAGCAGTGCAGAAAATTCAAAGTGATTGAATGTATGATTGTATGCATGTGCAATACTTTTAGAGCACAGGCATATAGTGCAATGCAACACTATAAAGTATCAGGACAGTATTAGAACATGGTACAATTATTTGAGGCTAGCAAATAGAAAGGTTGCCATTAAATTGTTGCTCGATGAAGTGAGGGCCCAAGGTATCGCTTTTCTGGAAATAAGAGGGCATTTTTACAAGGCCCCAGCACCACCAGAGCATCACTCATTTTGACACTCCGGTGTCACACAACCCTGAGCCATATTTACAAGGCCATGCAAAGCTACCCTGCGTGGCTTTTCATTGCCTTCTAAATGTGCCTACCTTTCACACATTACTCTGCATGAAGCGGGCGTTCCATGGGTGTTGCTGTGGGCGTTCCCACGCAACACCGATTGATTCTGACAAATACCCAGATTTACAAAGTTTCGTAAACTTGGCAATGCTCAGATTCTAACGCCTCCTCAGGGGAGACGTTAAAGTGGCGCATCGAGGAGAAATACCTTTATCTCTCCACGTTTTTGCTTTTTCTATGTGTGCTGCATTCTGCAGCACACATAGAAGGAGGAAAACGCCATCAATGTTGTTTTTGTGCTGGAAGGTGTCCCTTCTTGCACAAAAACAATCATCCCTGCAACGTTGGCGCAGGTAGTCAATTGTGCGCCAGCGCAGAGGAAAGCACAGGGATGCGTCGTATTACTGTAAATACGATGCATCCCTGCACTTTCCTAATGATGCAGCTCAGTGCAGCAAGATGACTTGCAGTGCCACACTGCGTCATTTTCTAGTAATATGCCCCAAAGTGTTTCTTGAAGCACCTGGCCATCAGATCCTCCCTGAGTCGGAGGATCCAAGGTGTTAGTTATATATGTCTGGTGTGCATTGCTGTATCATCACCCAACCTATGTGGATGTGTGCAATAGTACATAACAAATTAAAATATGCCAGAAAGACTGTCGATCCAGATGAGGGTGAAGATCTAGGCGTTGTTGCTTTGGATCCTACAGCTGATTCAGCACAACATTTTGCAGCTTTGCTTTGATTCTACTTCATCAGGAAATTATCAGTTCTACAAAGGATAAATATAAAACCTCACACATGTTATCCACACATTTCTTGGCTAACATCCTATTTTATAAACCTCATGTATGAACTGTTTGCCCTTCTGTAAATAGATGATACTATCACTTCAAACTTCAAAAAGAGGCTTTCATAGTGGAGTACAATATTTATTATTGGAGCAACAATGAATAAAGGTAGAATTAAAAGAAAAAATCATGTTGACTTGACAAATGTACTGATATGAGACTGCTGTGGTTTTATTAAGCCTCTGCACAAACATTCCCCATGAACAAGCCATGAACCTCACTAAATGAGCTCCTGACATTTACATTTGTCCTTCTATTTTTTGAGATTATCTTGAATAAGAAGTTCTATATGTTTCTGTACAAAATACACTTAGAAGTTAGGGCACAGTGGGGGGCCTGTGTCGTTAAAAGTTAAGGACATTTATTTCTTTACAATTTTGAACAGAGTCCAATTTTCACCAGTATCCATTAGAGTGCTATCTTCTGGTGGTAATGTTATATTCCCAATATCATTGATGCAGCATTTTATGGGTCCAATTGCTTATCATTGGCCTCTGATGGACTTTTTTAACCCGACTGAGAGTTAGCATTTACATTCAATACAATTTCAATGAATAGTGCAACCTATTTGGCTACACAATGAGCACCAAGAATTGGTGGCCAAGGTTAAGAATTTTTATTATAAATTAATAATAACGTTCAAATACACAACTCTTAAGACCATGTTGAAAACATTTACAGAATAACTATAGGAAGTCCCAACCTCCTAAAGAAATTGAGGTGGACTAGTGTCAGACAAACAAGCAGTTCAGTAACAGCAATACAAAAGAGCAGCATCAATATTGGGTGCTCAGAAAATAGTCTAAGACTCGCTTGCCTATTCATTATTAGTTTAAATCTCCTAAATCCAGTCAAGATTAAGGGGATGGTTTGGTAACCTAAAGAATCTCAAAATCAGGGAATTTCCATTACAGAAAGAACAAGACAAAGAAAAATCATGTCGGAAAGTGTTAGCATTTCAGAAGCTCGGTCAAAAGTCTTTAATGGGTCAGGAGGAAAGAATTAAGGAAAGCATTGAGGTCTAAACCTCTCAAAGTCCATTCAGATAGCAGGGGATTAGGGAAGTTGTCTGCAAAGAATATCTGGATAAAGTCTGCAAAAGGTTCAGCCAAGCAGTTCTGAAGTCAGGAAAAGTTTGGAAGGGTTCTGTAGGTATCTGATGTCAGATGGGATCTGAAGTCAAATGGGATAAATGCTATGGTATATAATACATAGTCTTTGGGTAACACCCCTTGTACGCCTCATCATCAGGGGTTCATTGTCCTCATCAGTGCTCACGTTGCAAACTGCAGCATCCACAGAAAAATCACATGTTGAACATGGGAATGGCATCTCTTTTTCACGCACAAAGGTGAATCACAACACTGCTGAATGGATCTTTCAGTTAGCATTCTAGTTCCCCATGTACTTTCGTCAAGGTCTTCTCTGTCTCTAGTACAGTAATGTATCTATTTTAAACTAACAATGCATGTGAATTCATGCAAACAATGTCACATTAGAAGAAAATGGAAAACAGTATTTTATGAAATGCAGCATGGTGAAATGAAGGCCTAAATTGTCAAGACAAGTTAAGCTTTTACTCATGGTGCACATTTGATATGTGTGCGCACATTTAATCACAAGTGAGTATAAGTTTTCTTAATATTGATGTTGATATACGCAATGATACATGTGTGCATAAATCTTAAATCGAATCACTGTTGTCGAAATCACCAAAGATGACCTCTCCATCAACCCTGACTCAGAAATACGTGGTCAGGCAGGCCCTGCAACCTAGGCCTGAGGAAACTGATTGACAGATCACAGGTGGGGTGGTATGTAACCAACAGAACAAACGTACAACAGGAAAAACCCAGATTAGTCCTACAGATAGGCAGCAACACCACAATGGTCCAGGGAGAATGGCCCGATAAAATGCACTTGGCCAAAGGGATGCGCGTTCCCAAAACATCATAAGGTTAGATACCACATGAATGTAAGAACACTCAGCCAATCAGGACACAGCACACACAGCACATGCAGTGATCATGTTCCCCCCATGCTGGACATCTGGACATGTTAACAAATGCCCCTCATTGTGTTCACCAAAGGTCGCGACCCACCGGCATTTGTCATCAGGTGAGAGTAATTTATGGCACCATGACTAGGCTCACATTCCTCTCCCTAAACAGGATCTGCAAATTGTTTTATGATGCTCCAAAAAATGTATATAAAGGCGATCAAAACGATTGTACTTTCAGTCAGTCCTCAGACCTGTTTCTGTATGCTGCACTACCAACCGCAGTGTTTAATTAAAGCAACTATTACTGTTTTGCCAAATGCTTCTTGTCTTTGTTTTTTCAAGGTAAATTCATATTTGAGCAACAGTTTCTACTGTGAATCTTCAAATTAATCAAGTGAAAGTATGGCTAAGAACTACATTTGAATGCATATGCGTGTAACATTAGTGCATTCATTACATAAAAGTTATCATTTTAAATGAAACCACATTCTACACATATGAGGATCTTTTTTATCTAGTTTTCAAGTCATTAAATGTTATTCCTATATTAAAGCACTCATTTATCAAAGTCAAATTTCAAATAGTGAGTGCATTATCTACTAAATGAGGATGGTATCAATTCATTAAGACTTCCATAGACTATCTTAATTAGCATGGTTAAACACAATATGATCAGATTCTCTAATTCTTAAATAAATGCAGTCTTTAATATTAACATCAAATGTGACACTTTCATTAATCACTGAATCAAGTGCACATGTATGTCACATATCTATTAACATATTTGTGACGTATTTGTGATGTGTAGAGTGGGCAACTTTGTGCTGCACCATCATCCTGAGGTGACAGGGAGCCGGAAGATGGTAAATGGATTTACAGATGGATTAAACACAAATAAGTGTATTAACTTAATTTCTAATATTGGTAGTACTGTATATTGTAGATAAAAAGCAGAGATACCTTGGACTGAAACTATCATTGGTGTTTGTCAGCTCAAATTGACAGATAACACAGTTATAGGAAATAATTGTAGATTCTCAAGATGTGACATATAGAAAATGTCATTTAATGATCTTCCCTTATTTTCTTTCACATTTACAAATGTTTAGGATTTTTGGTTGCGACAGCTATGACATCTAACAATAATTAAGAATGCAAACTGATGACTGTTTAGAGGCTTGTATGAAGGTAAGTAGAATGATTCCAAGGAAAAGTATTTTTAATGCGAGTAAATTAATTTAATTCTTGATAATGTTCAATCATTCAGTTAGTATCACACAACATGTATATGGTTCGGAGAATGTAAGCCAACACTTGTTTCACAATAGAATAAGTTAAAATGTCACTGCATCAGGGCTTACAGAAAAAACTAAGCCATTAAATATTAAAACGTTAGATAGTGAACTATTAACAAGTATGCAATATATTCAATGTGAACACATTATAAAAAGATACACAAAAAAATGAGAAAACAACAAAAAGAAAGATAGTGTTAGAAATAGATATTTTAAATGTACAAAATGATATCAAATTACAAAGAACGTTAAATAATGATTAGTGATGCATGCATAAATGAAAATGATTAGCATGAAGAAAATGCGACATCACAATATTTTTTAAAGGTTTTGTTATTTCCTATATTGTTCAACAGTTCCAAAGAATTCTCAATTTTTAGCTCACGTACAATTATGTTTATCAAGTTATAAGAGTGAGCAAGAGGCAGAGGTTCAGAAAGACTTTCTGAACCAATATAAAATTCACAGCCATTTGGTATATATTTCACTTGTCAATATCTAACCTCTTAGTCACTTGAGTCTGCTTTCACCCACCACCTCAAACACCACTTCCTCATACATGTCTATCATTCAGAAATTCTCTCTCTTTTTAGATCTAAATGGGAAACCTATTTCCAGTCCTGGAGATGTTACCACCAGAAGACCACCGATTGTTTTCCCTTGTGCACACAGCTCAAGTGTCCAGACTTTGGCTTGGCAAAGCTTTACACAAACAGGACAGATTTACATTAGAAGTAGAATTCCCAAACCCTACCTTGGGGGACAATGAATGCTGGACTCCAGAAGCAGACCCCAACAATGCTATCTTCCTTATTTTTTTAGTCCATGATCCTAAGAAGGGCAATTAACTTTGCCATCAAATGTTGCCAGTATGATGTCATTGATGTAGTCAGTGTAGGATATGTTGGAGTGTGGTTCTTATTTTCCTGAGGTAATCAATCTCATTGCCTTTAGAGGTTGGGCCCATAGGGCAGTACGCCTCCTTGGGGATGCCACCATCGGCCACTTTCAAGAGCACAGGAAGTCCACCTTTAGGACCTTGGATCCAAAGATAATGGCCAGGGGTGCTGACACACACTATGACTCCCTCTGAGGCTTCCTTTTAAGTGAGCCATTCCAGAAAGACATGTTCAGGTTTTTCAATGTCTTCTCTTCATTGGAACACCTCCAAACAACCATAAAAAGAATGTTCTTCCAAACAGGTGTTTTGGAATCAGCAGATGCCAAGCTGTGTCACCCAACAAGCAGCAGAAATCATTGTTGTTGCCACTTTTAGCCTTCAACTGAAGGAAGGATGATTTTAGGAGGAAAAGTGGTTCCAGTGGCAGAGGCAGCAGTAGAGATTCCTTCGAGCCCTCCCAAACCTCTTCCAGTTTCACCTCACCTAAGCATTGTTTCTTCTTTTTCTCCACCCCAATTCTATCACTACTAGAGCGAGGGACAAATTCATTTCTTTTGTCTCAAAATGGAAAGAAACTACAATGGATCCCTGGGTTCTCATGAACATTGAGGGATTACTTATGGTCTTTCTGGATTCTGCTTCCCAACTCCATCATTACTTACTTCTCCCTAGAGGAGTCCACCTTAGTGGATCAGGAGGTCCTAAAGCTGGGAAAAGAACCTCTTGCTCCAACCTCATCTCAAGGAGGATTAATGAACTCCATCTTCCTGATTAACTAGAAGCTAAAATGGTTCAGATCTGCAATCAAATTTAAATCTTTGAACAACTTCATTCCTTATTGCTAGTTCAAACTGGAAAGAATTAATCTTCTGTGAGATCTAGTTTGGTAGCTGGTGTTCTTACTTGGACCTGTGGGATGCCTTTTTTCCCCATTTCAGTTCATCAACTTCATCACCAGTGTCTGAAGTTCCAGTGGAGCCGGTGCCCCTGGCAAATCTGTTGCCTTACTTTCAGCCTCTCCTCTGCCCCTTTGTGCTTCGCCTAGCTCTTTTGGGTCATGGTATCTTTCTTAAGGATTGACCACATGCATGGATGACATAGTCCTCATGGCCCAATATCTCAAAATCTTCAGTCTACGTCAGTCTCTCATCACCAATCTACTCCATTCCTTGGACTTCATTGTGAACATCACGAAGTCTGCTTGTTCCTTACATCAAACAATTGACTTTCTGGGGTTCACTATGTACAGACATTCCTGCATAGTGAACCGCGTCAGGGAAAAATGTTGCGGAATAGAGGAGGAACTCTCCCTAGCTCTAGTTTGCCCTTCCCTCTCCATGAGAAAAGTAGTCAGTCTTGTAGGGCTTCCATAATCCTCCATTCAGGTGGTTTCTTGTCACCTTGCACTACACGGCCATCGGAAGGAGAAAGTCTTCCACCTACATCTGGAACTCCAATATTCTACTCAGATCATTCTAGACAGTGACTGTTGGGAAGAGTTGCTCTTGTGACTGACGAACATGGAGGCATGTAATAACAAAGTTCCTTTCAGCTCTGTTCCTTATCTAGTAGTCAAATTGGATGTTAGCAACCTCGGATTTTGGTGGGATACTGTTGGACTTGGCCCTTTTTGCAGGATTATCCCTAAACCTTTTGCCTTCTTCCTCCTTTTTTTCTGACCCTCTTTCTGTTGGCTCTAGGACTGCTAATCAGTGCTAAAGTGCATGTGCTCTCTCCTTTGAACAAGGTATGATTGGTTTACACCTGTTTAGCATATTGAATTTGCTTGTACGTCCCTTGTGCAGTGATATCGGAAATACCCAGGGCCTGTAAATTCAATGCTACTAGCGGGCCTGCAGCACTGTTTGTGCCATCCACAGACGTAGCCTTTCAAACCTGTCTCAGGCGTGCGCAGTTCACTGCCACTTTATCCTGGCATTTAAAACTACTTGCCAAGCCTCAATTCCCCTTTTACTACATATAGGTCACCCCTAAGATAGGTCCTATGTAGCCCTATGGGCAGGGTTCTGTGCATGTAAAAGGTAGGACATGTGCCTTTATTGTGTGGCATGTCCTGGTAGTGACAAACAACCTATTTTTTTTTCTCACTACTGTTAGTCCTACTCTGCTCATAGGCTAGCATTGGAAATTCCCCTGTATGTGTTTAAGTGGTAATTCCTGATATGAAAGGAGTAGCGTGGCCATGTTTGATATGTTTGGAATGGTAGTGAGAACTCCTGCTTACTGGTGTAGCTGGGTTTTACATTACTATTTTAGAAATGCCACTTTTAGAAAGTGAGCATTTCTCTGTGCTTATAACACTAGTGTTTTGCAGCCTGACTCTAATCCACGTCTAGGGCAGAGTGACAGTTACACTTTGTGTGTACTTTCCAGACATCCACAACACAGGGAGGGCTGGATGTGATAGGAGAGGCATCTGCATCCATCTGCATGCTGATAGTCTTCCTGGGCTGGGAGAGAAAGGTGTGTTCACACTTTACATTTCTATAGGCTGTGGCCTGCCCTCATACAAAGGGATGATTTACCCCCTACTGATGTCTGGAGCCAGGGTTAAAAAGGGGTTGGTGTCACACTTGAAAGGTTTTCTTTAAAGTTGCCCCTTGAAACAAATACATTTTGGAGTATATGTACAGGGGCTCTGATCCCATGATTTTAGAGCACTTTTGGAACTAGGACTGGACCTCTGTCAGACGGATTGCTGCGCTGAGCAAAGGACTTATCTGGACTGCTCTTCTGCTGTTGCCTTGCTACCGGCAACTTGCTGGGTGGCTTAAAGGAGTCACTGGATTACTTTTCTGTTTATTGCCTTGCTTCCATGTGCACATTGACTTTGGGTTCCCTCAGCCCTGCTGGGCTGCTGGGAGGAATTGCTATTAAGCTTTCTTGCTTGATTGTGCTGGCTTGCCTGCTCCTTTTTGCCCCTCAAGTGCCTCCCAAGGAGCCCAGCATGTAGGGAGCATCATTTCCTGCTCCTTGGCTTCCCCTGCAAACTGTGCATTTTGGGTGCTTCTTTTCTGACAGAACCGGTGCATGGTGAGCGCTGGAAAGGGCTTTGAGGATTATGTAGTGAGTGCTGCTGACTCCAACTAGGAAAGCGTGTGTCGAGCTCTTTCTGATTTTCTGGGAATTAGCTATTTTCCCTGTTTATGACTTTGCTGTGCTTGCTGTTTTGCGCCCTTGAATGTGAATTTCCTGCTTCAGCCTACAAAGAGGTAGCGTGGCCCAACGGGGAGAGGAGCGACAATTGTAGCTCTGCATGCTCGTGACAACTGCGTCCCTGCATTCTTTCCACTTTCGGGGGATTCAGTGAGGTCTCCCCACGGCCCCAGGAGACCAGCTCCTCTTTGGTTGGCATTTCCTTAAGCAGCAGTCTGCAAGGCCCCAGAGAGGTCCCGGACCCTTTGTGAGTTCGGAGCAGCCTGGTTATTGTAAGATGCTGTTACCACGAAATAGAGAGGTGGAGGAAAAAGCACCCGTACGTTCCTCCTGAACACAACTCCTATATCACATGAAAGTAAGGTGCCTGCAAAGGAAATCAAAGAATCACGAGGAAGACCACCGCTTAAGTTATAGGAGAGGTCAATCTATTACTGCTATACTAAGTGAGGGTCAGTTTAAAATGGGAAGGCCATCCTTAATGGAAGAGGATGTCTCACACACATAATAGTGTCCTTCTTCATCATCAGCATCCTCTCCCCAACCTGGTAAGATGGTACTGCCAGGGCGGACTTAACCACCGTGAAGACTTGGCGGTAGGTGGCAGTTCTTATATAAAACTACTGGACAAGGCGGGATCCAGGCAATCTAAAAATACCTTAGAGTTCTTCGGTTATCACCTTTATTCGTGAGGACCCTAGGTATATATAAAAACACTTATCTCGGCGGGTAAAAATAGGGCAATGGCTCAGACCCGTCTGCTACTCACCATCATGTTTCTGCCCTCAATAATTAGCCTATCTGGTCTGGGGCATTCATCAGGGATAATGGACTCCTACGACAATAGCCTAAAAGCCTAGTTTATCTTAAGTGGTAATGCGAGTGCATAAGCCACCAACACAGTCACCCAGGTGTGTCCTACCTGGGTTTCTTTTCAAATGAATTTCGTAAGAGACCCTAGACTTTTGGCTATACCGGTTGGCTGGTCAGGGACGGGGTGCTGTCCTTTGTAGTTACACTTTAGTCAAAAGGTTCACCACTCTAGTGAACCTAAAAGTTCCCACTCCGTGTCGCTGGATTGTAAGATGCTGACTTGCACTGTTTGGTACGCGGGGGACAGTTAGGGGGGACAGTTTGTTACTGGTGGTATAACGGGAGAAGTCCTCAACAGATGATTCCCGCTCCAACCACTTCACATTGCGGATAACTCTATTTTGATATATTTTGGGAAACCATACTACCATAATATAGGTAATAGGTTCCCCAGTGCTAGGGTGCCATACCTTCTCATTCTACCAGGCACTCTTGCAGAAGTACCGTAATCCCACTAGTAGGGGGGCCAGAGTCCCAGTATCTATGTGGACTCACTATTCTTTCTTTTTTTGGTACACTAGTGATGATACTTGGTGATTTGTGGACGTCTGATGGTAAGTGGTTATTGCTCTGTGTTTTCTAACCAAACTACTGCCTTTCATGCCCTGATATAATAATTTATATCGTTTTGGTTCTTGCACTGACTGGATAAAGAGTACTATTGCATGTTGGCATAAGTAAGCACAGTACGTATGATTGATGTGTTTTAGGCATTATCTGTTACATTACCAGCACTAATATATTGATGTATGTCGTTTCGCCTTGCCCTGTTTAGGATGATGAGTGCTATATAATATGACTGTATAGTATGCACAGTAATGTTGTTTCATGGTGTTTGCAACACATAAGTATTGACACTTATTGCAACCATTGTGATTTTTGACAATTGCTTGGTTGGCAAAGTAATTATTGGTTCATGTCATGTTGGTCTATGTTTATATACAATACGGGAACATATTTTTATATAATCACGCGTGGAGTCTCTTTTGTGGTGTATTTACTGAGATACTGGTGGGAGAGTGTTGCACAAACGCTTTACACATTGCCTCTGAGGATAAGCCTGACTGCTCTTTGCCAAGCTGCCAGGTGGTGAGCACAGGTTATCTAGGGTGTAACTTACTTACCCTGACTAAAGTGATGGGTTTTGTTTGGCTTAGGTGCATACCCTAGCCAACCATAAACCCCATTTCTAACAAGTACCAATCTTCAGAGACATTCTACCAGATATCTCTGACCTCTGGAAGAGTTCTCCATCCAAATTAGCTCCTGGGACCTCCTATAGGGAACCTTCATAATCATAAACATCTGGCTTGAGAGAAACCTCATGATCAAGGTGGAATATATGCTGGCCAATTCAAATTTAATGGTCAATTAGTTCTCCTGTCACCTTGGAGATTACAGTGATTTGATTCTGAATCTCAAAGCTTTCACAGGGATCTCCTCTATATGGGGTTTGCTATAAGTTGACTGTTTTACCTTTCTACTCCTTAAACAACTTCAGACGTTTGTGAGCTTGTACCCAAACTCGGAAGACAGAAGCATAGTCTGTTTCCTCCAGGATTAGAACCGCCTTTGCGTTCCCTCTTATCTGTCTGGTCGTTAGCATTCTCCTTGACCTTCCCTGCTGTTGGCCTTGCATGGTCCCCTTGGCCCCCTTGTGGGCATCCCAGGCCCAGTTTCCACCTCTCTTAAAGTATGCAACGTACCTCCTTCCACTTCTTTCACCCCTATGAACCTGCTAGAATTTTGGTGAATCCTCACCATTCATTCTAAGCAATCACTTTCCCCTCCTGGATACTGGCTCAATTAATTTAGAACTATGAAACACTAAGGGGCCGATTCCGATCTCGGCCGGTAGGGCTCCGAATCGGATTCGGCTTTACCGGATCCGATTCGGAGCCCTATTTCCCGACCGAATCGTACGTGCGTCCGGGCGAGCGAGTACGATGCGTGCGCTCGCGAAATCTCCGACCGACTCGTTCGCAGGACCCGACCGCTCCGACCGACTCCGCACGGGGACGACTCGCACCGCGCAATGGAGACGTTCCCGGCCGGGTAAGTACGATGCGCATCGCGACCGCTCCGACCGACTCGCGCAGTCCGGCTCCAAGGAGCTGTCGGAGCCGCACTTTGGGGGTCCGTGTCGGACCCCCCTGGAAGCGTAGGCACGCGAGTCGCACACAGGGGGGAGCCATGGGTCCCCCCTACATGTGCGTGTACGGTGCGATCCGCATTGACGCGAACACGCTGTAGGGGGCGCCCTTGTTCGCGTCGTGCCCATTGAGTCAATGGGAGCCCGTGTACGCATCGTACGACTGGCTCCCATTGACTTCAATGGGAGTCCGACCGAATCGAGTCCGATAGCATACGTGCGCATCGTACTCGTTCGGTCGGACTGCTAGGGTTGGATTCGGTCAGAAATCTCTCCGAGTCCGGCTCGGTCGGAGAGATTTCCGGCCCGAATCGGAATCGGCCCCAAAGTGATTTTTTGTGTGCAGCTTCCCACTTTGTGGAAGATTCATGGGTTCCTGGAAGTAAGAAGACATATAACTTTAGCTGGACCGCTTGTTGGTGTGTAAAAGGGAAAGTGGATCCCCTTCATGCACCTCCCCTTTCCTTAGCTAATTGCCTCATTTCCTTATTCAAGAACGCTCTCACATTTAGGAATAGTAATTTTTCCGGCTCTATGATTTCAGCTGTAGGCCCTTCAATAGATAGATACACATTAGGTAAGAGTCCCCTTGTCTGCAAACTGACAAGAGGCATACACCTCTCTTTACCTCCTTGTCCCCTTTATGCCTTGGCAGAGGACATGAACACAGTCCTTGTGGGATCTGTGACCTTGCCCACTGCATCCTGAACAGCTGTTGGCTAAGCCTACTGTGATAAAGATATTTCAGCCACCTTAAGTTAAGTAAGCGTCTTATTTCAAGATGAACACAATATTTCCTCAGCCATCAACTGCCAGCATCCTCACACCAGGCAACATTCTTCATCTACCAGTCTTGCCAACTTTATGGACAGTCCTCAACTGTACCACTACTTTCTGGAAAACCCTCAACTTTGCATTGCTTGCTGCCTTAAAGAGTATGAGAGATGTACAAATTTCAAAAACACCCTTCTGTTTCCCAGCTCTTCATTTCCTTCAGGAAACCTTCCCATGCAATGATTGCTGGTACTCTCACTAGCTGCATTCACTGGTTGTTATTCAAAATGTGTATTGATGTTTCCAAATTTGGTACTCATTCTCCTAGATTAACCATGGTCTCCAAGGCCTCCTTTGTTGGTTGTGGCCTAAACAATATTTGGAAAGCCAAAGATTGGTCCAAGAAGTCCACCTTTTGGATCTTCTACTTCAAAATATTTGAGCATGCACCAAGTACTGTACTTGCTAGGCTTTGAACATGTAATACAACAATGCCTCCTTGTTCTTGTCAATAAATGAGGATTGTCCTATGTGGATACAAGAAAATCTATATTTTATTAAAGAGAAGGAGAAAGATATTATATCCACTCTTTGGATGACCTGCCTCTGGCATGTGCAATATTGCTCAAACGATGTAAAAACTATGTCTAAATGTCTGTGTAAATGCAATGTATGCAATATTGTTTATTTGTGCCTTTTTTCTCCTTGCCATTCAGCTTCCACAACCTCCTCTCTTAATTAAGTTTTTTTCTTTTACTTCTAGTCTGTTATGTGGTCTAGTTGGGATGATAGAGGTATAATTCTTGGCCATTGCCTGAATTATAACTTCTGATGCATTGATTCCCTTGTTGCTGGTGTCTCTCGTACACTCATTGCCTATTGTTCATTGGCTTAATTTGAATGTCTACTGATGCCTACCTTTCTGACCAGAAAACATTGCGGAAGTGTTTTAATCATATTGAGAGATGAATACAGTTTATAATAATGTGTAGAAATAAACATGTGGGCTTTAATGAAAATAAAATGTGTTTAAATGCAAAACTTGTAGCAGGCAAACATAGTTACTCATACTAGGCCTCACTAGCTGAAGCAACATTGCCTGACAAGCTGACATTGTCGTGTAGTTCCTATAAAACCTATACAGGATCTGCGCGTTTTGGACAACATACACTGCAGGCTTGGTGTCCAGACTGATTCCAGACACTCCCACCGGGTATGTTGGCCTGTATACCAGCTAGCTCACAGTGCCACTAGAAACTCCTCTTACCAAGGAGAGAATAGTTCTTGGCAACTATCGAACATGACAACCCTGATCCCTCAGGACCGTGGAAACAGCATACTACTTTTCGCTCAGTCACTCGTGCTCACTTTGCGGCTCATTACGATGGCGGAACGATCGCCAACGCCGGGCCAGCGGTGGCGATTGTTCCGCCATCAAATTGAGAATTACCCACCGCCATATTAGGATGGCGGTGGGTATCGCAGCGGACGCAAAGTCCGTCCGCCGCTTTTCCGCCGGTGGCAATCGCACTGATTGCCTGGCAGGCAGAGTAGGGCCACTAATATGGTGGCGGTGCCTAGCAGGCACCGTCCGCCATATTAGGATGTGGGTTTTAGGAGGCCTTTCCATGGCGGCGATGCCGCCAGGTTGGGATGTTACCAAGCCTATGGATGGTACCTATATGGAATATAACACCAACTCCTCATCCAACTGGACGACATAATCTAATTCTAACGTACTACCTGTCTAGGCACTGGTACGCAAACATATGTAGTAAAACCCAAAGTTCAGCTAAAAAAGTTCTAAAAATGTTTAAAAACTCTAACAAGTGCTAAACAGAAAAATTGTCTCTCAAGCCATAGCTCTAATATGTCCGTATATATAGTTTGAACAACTACAAGCATCGGAAAGCCATGCAGGTCATAAAAAAGTGTCAATTTGTTTTGGAGTTCCAATTTGGAGTTTGTTTACAAAAGGCCAAATTTTTTCCCAGCACACAATGAGCTAAATATTAATGTGTCCTGGCTGGTAGACGCAACATTGCTGTTGCCTGCCTCCGCAGACGACAGTCCCTGTAACACCTCGCAGAGTACGTCAATCGAGCACAGATGATCTTCCGTACTGCCTGCAGCCTTGCTGGGGCAGCCTGTGCTCCATCCAAGGCCTTGTTGTCAGTGGAGGAGCCGGTATCCATTCCTACAGGAGCAGAAACTTCCTGTGGAGGCTCTAAGAATGCCGCCATCAACATTGGAATACGCTGGGGACACTGAAGAACATGGGCTGTTAACGGGTCCAGCAGTGCATCAAACTCCGGTTGCGCAATCGATGGAAGTGTCAGACAGAGATCCAACACGCATTCTTCTCCGCAGAACAGGCATCAGAGAACAGGTAAGATGCAGTCCATCCAGACTGGTCTAAATGACAGGAACCAAGATGCACTCAGTTCCCGTAGGCGAGGTGTGCCTAGATGTTGTACCATGCGATCACGGTATTTACGCTCCAGGAGCACTGTTTCTATCTCCTTGGTGACTGGGATGTCCATTGCATAGCAGAAAAATTACAATAAGGATACCTGCTTTTAGAAACTAATACAGAGCGTACAAACTTTGGTATAACTCTGAGGACCGTCTGAAAGGTGCTTAACAGTCCCGATCCTATGGTCTTAAATTGGGTAAAGAGTCAGAATATCGAGTTGCACATGTCGACTTGCACTAATATCACATGCAGAATATCGAGATACAGAAATATCGACTGCAAGAATATCGTGGTCAAGAATATCGAGTTTAAGGTAAGAAATATTGTTTTCAAAAATATCGAAGTCATTAATATCGTTTGCAAAAATATAGTTGTTAAAAATATCGGTTTTTTAGTTAGTGTTATGTATTTTAGTATATATTTTAAATATATGTGCTCTATTTTTTGTCTAAGTATTGCATTTGTTTTTTAATATGTGTTAAATTTTTAGAAGTTATTAATTTTATTTTAATTAAATTTTGCGTTTTAGTTCCGTAGCGGGTTGTGGGTTTATAGGGGAATAGGGTGGGAAGTAACTTCATTATAATAAATTGAATATTCATTTGTATTTATTAGTATTTATTTAATTTTGATTTGATAGTGTTAATTGTGAGAATTAATGTATTATTAATTCATTATTAATTGGATTTTAATTTGACTAATTAATTGGTAAATATGTTAATTGTGTCATTTCTTTAGGAGCGGGTTGTGGGTTTACAGGGGAATAGGGTGGGACGTAATTTAATTATAATTAAATTATTATTTTGTATTAAATAATATTTATTTATTTAATATTTTATATTGTCAATTGTGGGAATTAATTTATTATCAATTATTTATTAATTGGTTGTCAAATTATTATTAATTAATTGGTAATTATGTTAATTGTGTTATTTTTTTAGGGGCGGGTTGTGGGTTGATAGGGGAGTAAGGTGGGAAGTAATTTAATTTTAATACATTTATTAATATTTGTAATATAATATTTATTTAATTTTATGTTATAGTGTTAATTGTGTGTATTAATTTATTATTAATTACTTATTGTTTTGCTTGTTAATTGTTATTAATTAATTAATTAATTGTTAATTAATTATGTTAATTGTGTCAAGTTTTAAGAAATTGGTCGTGGCATTTATAG
Organism: Calotriton arnoldi; assembly: GCA_963921515.1. Lineage (NCBI taxonomy): Eukaryota > Metazoa > Chordata > Amphibia > Caudata > Salamandridae > Calotriton > Calotriton arnoldi. Next base: position 829,858 of record CAWUFW010006155.1, read on the forward strand.
GGGAATATGGTGTGAGGTAATTTATTTATAATTAATTATTTGTTAATTAATGCCAATTAATTAATTAAAATTTAAATATGGCAATTGTGTAATTATTTTGATGTGTGAGTTGTGGTGTTTATAGTGGTAAATGGTGGGAAGTACATTTTTTAAAACTAATTAATGATTTGTTGTTTATTGATATTCATTTATTAATGTAAAATTAGTTATGGAAATTCTGTAAATACTTTTAGGTGTGTGTTTTGGTGTTTATTGGGGTAGAGGGTGAAAAGTAATTTAGTTTAAATTAATTAATCATCACTTGATGATTAATATTAATTTATTAATTGATAAATATTTTTGGTAATTGTTTATTTTTATTTTGTTTAGGGATTTAGGTTCTATAGTTGTAACGTTTGGTTAGTACATTAATTTTTACCTTTTAAATGTGTTTTTTAATTATTAATAATTGTTTAATTGATAATTAATTGTGTTAATTATGGAGGTACACTTTTTTTTATTTAGGTATGTGTTGTAAATTGTGTGGTGTTATAGGGTAAGAAAAAAGATATTTTTTTAATTAAAATTAATTTCTATTCCAAAATATTTATTTGTTTGTTAATTTTTGTTAAATTAAAAAAAATGAATCTTTTTATGTAAATTTTTGATTTTTTCTACATTATATGTTTCTATGTTTTGTAAATTTTTATATTTTTATATATGTTGTATTTTTGTTTTTTTATTATATTTTGTATTGTAGTTGATATTTTGTTTGTTTTAAAATTTGAATTTTCCTTAGTGGGAATAGTAGTTTTTACCCCTCCGCTATCCAACACTTTCCCTACTGTTGCACTCACTGGAGTAGGAATAGTAATTTTTACCTCTCCACTATCCAACACTTTCCCTACTGTTGCACTTGTTGGAGTGGGAATAGTAATTTTTACCCCTACGCTATCCAACACTTTCCCTACTGTTGCAGTCGCTGGAGTGGGAATAGTAATTTTTACCCCTCTGCTATCCAACACTTTCCCTACTGTTGCACTCACAGGATTGGGAATAGTAATTTTATCCCCTCCGCTATCCAACACTTTCCCTACTGTTGCACTTGTTGGAGTGGGAATCGTAAATTATTCCCCTCCGCTATCCAACACTTTCCCTACTGTTGCATTCGCTCGAGTGGGAATAGTAATTTTATCCCTTTCACTATCCAACACTTTCCCTACTGTTGCACTCGTTGGAGTGGGAATAGTAAATTATTCCCCTCCGCTATCCAACACTTTCCCTACTGCTACATTCTCAGGATTGGGAATAGTAATTTATACCCCTACACTATCCAACACTTTCCCTACTGTTGCACTCACTGGAGTAGGAATAGTAATTTTTACCTCTCCACTATCCAACACTTTCCCTACTGTTGCACTTGTTGGAGTGGGAATAGTAATTTTTGCCCCTACGCTATCCAACACTTTCCCTACTGTTGCAGTCGCTGGAGTGGGAATAGTAATTTTTACCCCTCCGCTATCCAACACTTTCCCTACTGTTGCACTCACAGGAGTGGGAATAGTAATTTTATCCCCTCCGCTATCCAACACTTTCCCTACTGTTGCACTTGTTGGAGTGGGAATCGTAAATTATTCCCCTCTGCTATCCAACACTTTCCCTACTGTTGCATACGCTCGAGTGGGAATAGTAATTTTATCCCTTTCACTATCCAACACTTTCCCTACTGTTGCACTCATTGGAGTGGGAATAGTAAATTATTCCCCTCCGCTATCCAACACTTTCCCTACAGTTGCATTCGCTGAACTGGGAATAGTAATTTTTACCCCTCTGCTATCCAACACTTTCCCTACTGTTGCACTCACAGGAGTGGAAATAGTAATTTTATCCCCTCCGCTTTCCAACACTTTTCCTACTGTTGCACTCATTGGAGTGGGAATAGTAAATTATTCCCCTCCGCTATCCAACACTTTCCCTACTGTTGCACTCATTGGAGTGGGAATAGTAATTCTTACCCCTCCGCTATCCAACACTTTCCCTACTGTTGCACTTGCTGGAGTGGGAATAGTAATTTTATTTCCTCCGCTATCCAACACTTTCCCTACTGTTCCACTCATTGGAGTGGGAATAGTAAATTATTCCTCTTTGCTATCCAATACTTTCCCTACTGTTTCACTCACTGGAGTGGGAATAGTACTTTTTACCCCTCCGCTATCCAACACTTTCCCTACTGTTGCACTTGCTGGAGTGGAAATAGTAATTTTTTCCCCTCCGCTATCCAACACTTTCCCTACTGTTACACTGATTGAATTGAGAATAGTAAATTATTCCCTCCGCTATCCAACACTTTCCCTACTGTTGCACTCATTGGAGTGGGAATAGTATATTATTCCTCTCTGCTCTCCAACACTTTCCCTACTTTTACACTCGCTGGAGTGGGAATTATAATTTTTTCCCCTACGCTATCCAACACTTTCCCTACTGTTGTACTCAGTGTAGTGTAAAATGTAGGTTTAAAAAATATTAAATATTTTAATATTATAATTTATAATATAATTTTATTTAAATAATTTTTATGTTACAGGTGTATGTATATATCTATATATATATTTATTTATAATTTTTATATATTTGTAATATTTTATAATTAATTAAAATCATTATTTATTAATTATTTTTAAGTAAATATATATAGATATCACATTTTATATATATATGTATGTTTAATTTATTTTTAAATTAAATGTATTACTTATAATTGTTAAAATTTACAAATAAATCTAAATATTTTTTTAAGTTAAATGTATTATTTAATTTATTTTACATTCTTTTTTATACATATAAAAAAAACGATATTTTGTTCTTCGATATTTTTAACAACGATATTTTTTGGGGGATATTTTTGTACTTACCATTATGAAGATAGGAGGTCGATATTTTTTACAACGATATTTATGTCCCGATATTTTTGTAACTTGATATTCCGGTACTCGATATTCTGTCCGTGATCCCTTAAATAGGTGTACTATACCCGTCGCATCAGACATGTTAAAGATACGATTTACCATTTCTGCGAAATGGAAGGGGCAGTTCGTACGTGCCTGTATCTCGGCCGAGGACCTTGCGATCTGGAGATCAAAAGTCTCCCGGGCGGAGGTTAAGGGCACGCTTTTCTGTAGAAGCATGGCTTTCATTCTGCTCAGAGTATCAAACCGAATAAGAGAAACATTTAGTTTATAGTTTTTTAGTTTATAGTTTACAACAGCGCCTCCCTGACTGTATGTGTCGGTGGAAACAATACTTGCATACAGAAAGTAACCCTTGAGCTCACGGTTACTAGATATGTGATGCCCGGAAGCATGCCACAACAACCTTGATCGTTCAGCATCAAGTAACTCCCATTCAAAAGCAGTTTGAATACCGGAGTATTCACAGCTGCTGGGGTTCCCCTCAAGTGGCAGGACAGGTTTGCTACTGAACCATTGCAGGCCCCGTGCAACATAATATCCTGGCATATGAGAGATCCACTCAAAGCGCTCTCACAGTTTGCACCGCTTAGTAACACTTCTCGATCCCCACTCCTGCATCGAAATCTGTATGGTAATTCCCAAGATTCATTGATATATTCCCTACCCATTTCTTCATACCTGCCTGCCTGTTGTTGTTCTAGGCAATATTGAAATTGGAAAGTTGTGACCGGTAGAGTTATGTGGCCATGGATTAACCACTCTGTGGACGGTGATTCTGCCACAGTAAAAGTTAATCTGTCCAGTTTTTCAATCCGCAGCATTGTATATTTTGCTCCCCTTTGTGCCATTTTCATCTGTTTTTCTGTTAGATTGCATGCAGAAAATAGTGACAAACTGTTGATAAAACGCCAAGGCACATAACCTGCGCGCAATGTTTGCATTGTCCAGCTCAATAACATAATAGAACGTAATTGTGACTGTCCGTGCTGAAGTATGGACAAATCTTGTTCTAGTACATCAATCATAGAAGATACAATGTTGCCCAGTGAATAAATCCTGGATGTTTATGTAGTCATACCATTGTTAACTATGGCTAACGCCTTTTCTAAATTGATCCTATCTATTTCTCGTAGTCTCTCCCCGCAGCTTCTTGTTGGGAGATTTTCCAAATTTCATTATAGACAGCATAATAGAAACGTTTCTGACGTGGGTTTCTGGGACCTAATAAAAAATCCCTTAGGTCCACATCGTCTGTTAGTAAGGATAAGTGTTGTTTCACCTGTGTTAGTGTTGAGGTTCTTGGCCAATCGAGGCATAACTTCCCAACACTGTATGATGTCACCACCCCCGGATGTTCTCTCTGTACATAGCGTGGGTCTGGCCTATGGATATTGTACCCTTCGGTGGTACCCTGGAATCTTTTTTGACATTTGTTAGTGTCTGTGGGCCAAACCAACCGTTCCTTCCAATTGGGGTCTGATCTATTGTATTGTAAGATGTCATCTAATGTAGCCCCTTTTAGTGATGTAAAATTACCCTTGGCATGTGATGATGTTGGAATTCGAGGTGTATTTAAATCCTTGTTCTTGGCTATTTCAAATGCAAAAAGAAATGCAAAAAGAACAATTGATGGACAGAATGCAGAACAATGTCATACATTCACCCCAGTACAGAGATCTGGGCCTAAATCCATCGTTTTTTTTGCTCACCATGCCATTCCAGTTTGGACCCAGCCATATGCAAATCAGTCTTGACCCTGCGCCCATTGGGAACAGTCCAGCCCGAACTGCCAGGCCAGGTCCTCCCTGGACTGGAAACAAGCATCCTAGGACCGGTTTCGGGCTTTAAGCCCTCATCAGCCAGGATAGCTTGACTCCAGTGGCATGGAGAGCACAGGACCCACGTCTGGGCATACCCGTCCCACTCGGGGTGACAAATGCAAAAAGAAAAATTGATGGACAGAATGCAGAACAATGTCATACATTCACCCCAGTACAGATATCTGGGCCTAAATCCATCGTTTTTTTGCTCACCATGCCATTCCAGTTTGGACCCAGCCATATGCAAATCAGTCTTGACCCTGCGCCCAATGGGAACAGTCCAACCCGAATTGCCAGGCCAGGTCCTCCCTGGACTGGAAACAAGCATCCTAGGACCGGTTTTGGGCTTTCAGCACCCTCATCAGCCAGGATAGCTTGACTCCAGTGGCATGGAGAGCACGGGACCCACGTCTGGGCATACCCGTCCCACTCGGGGTGACAAATGCAAAAAGAACAATTGATGGACAGAATGCAGAACAATGTCATACATTCACCCCAGTTCAGAGATCTGGGCCTAAATCCATCGTTTTTTTGCTCACCATGCCATTCCAGTTTGGACCCAGCCATATGCAAATCAGTCTTGACCCTGCGCCCAATGGGAACAGTCCAGCCTGAACTGCCAGGTCAGGTCCTCCCTGGACTGGAAACAAGCATCCTAGGACCAGTTTCGGGCTTTCAGCCCTAATCAGCCAGGATAGCTTGACTCCAGTGGCATGGAGAGCACGGGACCCATGTCTGGGCATACCCGTCCCACTCAGGGTGACAAATGCAAAAAGAAAAATTGATGGACAGAATGCAGAACAATGTCATACATTCACCCCAGTACAGAGATCTGGGCCTAAATCCATCGTTTTTTGCTCACCATGCCATTCCAGTTTGGACCCAGCCATATGCAAATCAGTTTTGATCCTGCGCCCATGGGAACAGTCCAGCCCGAACTGCCAGGCCAGGTCCTCCCTGGAATGGAAACAAGAAACCTAGGACCGGTTTCGGGCTTTTAGCCCTCATCAGCCAGGATAGCTTGACTCCAGTGGCATGGAGAGCACGGGACCCACGTCTGGGCATACCCGTCCCACTCGGGGTGACAAATGCAAAAAGAACAATTGATGGACAGAATGCAGAACAATGTCATACATTCACCCCAGTACAGAGATCTGGGCCTAAATCCACCATTTTTTTGTTCACCATGCCGTTCCAGTTTGGACCCAGCCATATGCAAATCAGTCTTGACCCTGCGCCCAATGGGAGCAGTCCAGCCCGAACTGCCAGGCCAGGTCCTCCCTGGACTGGAAACAAGCAACCTAGGACCGGTTTCGGGCTTTCAGCCCTCATCAGCCAGGATAGCTTGACTCCAGTGGCATGGAGAGCACGGGACCCACGTCTGGGCATACCCGTCCCACTAGGGGTGACAAATGCAAAAAGAACAATTGATGGACAGAATGCAGAACAATGTCATACATTCACCCCAGTACAGAGATCTGGGCCTAAATCCATCATTTTTTTGCTCACCATGCCATTCCAGTTTGGACCCAGCCATATGCAAGTCAGCCTTGACCCTGCGCCCAATGGGAACAGTCCAGCCCGAACTGCCATTCCAACTGCTATTCCAAGGCAGGAAGTCTATTGCACAGTCTCATTGAGAAATATCATCTGCTGTGGAATGAGGCATGCTCTAAATAGCGCTTCTGTTCCCTGGACTTGCCAGTCTCTAGAACCCCAGACTGATTTTAAGTCTATAGTGTCTTTCCATAAGTCAAAATCCTGTTCAGACAGTTGGGTAATAAAGGAAGCAGAGTAAATCTGTTTTGTGTTAGTCAACATATTTTTCTGTGCAGGTGTAGATGCAACTTTATAGTAATATGAGGTTGGGTCTGAAGTGTTAAACCCTGAAAAATATGACATTTTTTGTGCAAACTTTTTCGAACTACTTTTCGGCGGTTTTGGGCAATATTCCCATTGGTGATATGTGAAAACATTTCTAGGGTTACTGGATTTGTGTAGAAAATTATGACCATAATGTTGATAACAATACATTGTGTTAAAGTCTGATGTGTCTTCTAAAATTTCATTGCTAGAAAATGCGGCAGATTGTTCTAAATCAAACAACATATTATTCACAGTTTCGAAATACTAATCTTCGGAAAATGTACTGGAGGTAATGATATAATTCATGGAAATTTTAAATAAATGTGGTATTTTTAAACGTTCTGTTGGTCCGAATATATCATAATCAACCTTGTCGCATACTACACCATTGGGTATAGGAACTGCTGTAATGTTCACTGATGAGAAGTCTCTTTGTTCACGATGTGAGGAAACATGAGGTTATAGGAGCAAGTTCACTTATGATGCTGCAGAGCTTTGGCGAAGGTAAGTTCCATTAACAAGTAAGCAGAAGACAGCTACTAAGCCTAACCAGAAGAGAAAGAAAATTATCCCGGTGCTTATCCAAAGTTATATCCAAGCTGACACCAGGTAAGTCTATTTAACCCCTTGAGCGCGGTGTTAATTCTCCTGCTGTGCGGGAGAATTAACGAGTGGGCGGGATTCGGACGGCCCCCGGCCGTCGTTAGCACACGCCCACCGTGACGCGTGATGGCCGGGGGCCATCGTGAGCACCGAAGGGGTTAAGAAAAGTGTAGAAGTCTTTGATTTGTTGTTTATGGGAAATTGGGGCTGGCATTGTTTCAGGTTCACTTGGATCCAATGAAAAGGTATCAAAGTCAATGAAATAGCCAGATGCAGTTCGATCTATTTTAGGTAGCTCAGCAGGTTTTGTTGAACTTGTAGATGGTGCTTGTTGAGGCATATTTATGTAGACATCAGTGTTAGGTCGGATTGAAATTTGTCTTTCTTCTTGATTTTGTATTCCTTGTTCAAGGGGAACGAGTTCCATGGCTTTGTTGCTTAGTCCATCATTCCGTATGGGCGGCTCTTCAAACGTGATGAGCCTTTCTGTTTCAACTTCCTGTATGGCAGCGAGAGGAGTGCGTCGGCTACCCAAGAGCCCACGAGGCCTACTATTCAGTATCGGCCACATAGTGTGGTTTTATCAGATCAATGGAGACAAATCTTTTCTCCTTTTTTCCGGCAAGAGGCGGCAGAAGTACAGTTCTTGTTTCTTCAACTGCCAGGACAGGTACAGGCTTTCTGTATGATGGACCAAATTCTTTATTGTCTGTTATTTTGTCTCTGACCAGATGCCCAACCTTAGGGACCCAGACAGGTCTTGCCGTAACTGACTTCACTTCCCCAATAGCGAACCTTTTCACTTGAACATTGCTTTGTAGTGCCCGTGATTCATTCAGATCCTGTAAAACAGCCAAACGTTTATGGATGTCAAAAGGTTTTTTATCCGCCACTGTGCCTTCACAATCAAGATCCGTTACCCACATTCTCGTCCCAAATAGGGCCTCATAAGGAGTGACACCCCCTAGAGAGCTTCTTTGCATAATATTTAAGGCCCTCTGAACCCCATGTAAGTGATTGACCCAACTACCACCCTTGCATAATACTCTAGCTGTTAATGATTGCTTTAAGTCCCAGTTTTTCCTCTCCACGACTGAATTTCCCTCGGGATGGTACGGAGAGGAATACCGCAATGCTACACCCAAACCTCCCATGGCCTCCTTGTAAGCCATAAAGCTAAACGCGGGGCCACGGTCAGAATGTAATGTGCCAACTGCGTATGTCCCTATAAAGACTCACAAATCATTGATAACAGTTTGAGCATCAGCCGAGCACTGAGGCCATACCAATAGGAATCTCAAGCAGGAATCCACTGCAACCATTATGTACTTGTAAGCCCCATCAGATTGTAAGGGGTTGCAGTGTTCCAAATAGACACATGTGAGAGGTCTGTCTGATATCAAAAATGGTGTCTGCGCTGGACGTGTTATGGTTGAGCCCTTCATCTGTTGACAGATGTCACACTTTAAGACATAATCTTTGGTCTGCTTTGTTAACATTGGCCACCAATAGCGTTGTTTCAATAGAGAAACAGTCGCTGTAACTCCTGCGTGTGCAGAACCCAAACCCTCGTGTGCAGCTAATATTAAGCCTAATCTGCGATCCATGTTTGGTATTACTCTATCCCCCACTCCAGGAATCTGAGCAAATGGAACGTTGTTTGCATCTAACTTGTAGGAGTACTTGAGTGGAAAACCTTTCGGAAGTGCTTTGTTGTCTTTGCGTGAAGCAATGACAGCTACCATTATCTGTCCATCTATTCTCGTTTTTGAACGAGTGATTGCAGCTACGGATGCAGTTTGTACTGCCCCCTTTGCGGCGTCATCAGCCAATGAATTCCCTTCAACGTGAACGCCATTACGTTGATGACTCAGCGTGTGTATCACGTGAGCTCTTGGTAGTTCGTTTTTCAACTCAGCTACCTGTTCCCATAGCATTCTGTGCTTAATTGTGCCACCTTTTGAGTCCTTAAACCCATTTAATGAAGATATTCATTGTATCACTGGACACAGTAAAAAGAATCACACACTAGTAGTGTGGGGAATCCTCGATCCGTATTTATCAGTGCCAGTAAAAGAGCTTTTAGTTCTGCTAACTGAGCCGTGCAGTCTCCTAGAGACTGAGGGGCCGATTCCAATTCGGGCCGGAAATCTCTCCGACCGAGCCGGACCCGGAGAGATTTCCGACCGAATCGGACCCGTGCAGCCCGACCGAACGAGTACGATGCGTCCGTATGCTATCGTACTCGAGTCGGTCGGACTCCCATTGAAGTCAATGGGAGCCGGTCGTACAACGCGTACGCGGGCTCCCATTGCCTCAATGGGTGCGAGGCGAACAAGGGTGCCCCTACAGCGGGTACGGGGCGAAGCGACTCGCGCCGTACACGCACAGGTAGGGGGACCCATGGGTCCCCCTGTGTGCGACTCGCATGGCTATGCAGTACAGGGGGTCCGACACGGACCCCGGAGCACGGCTCCGACTGCTCTTTCGAGCCGGACGGCGCATGTTGGTCGGACTGCTCGCGGCGCGCATCGTACTTACCCGGCCGGGGAACGTCTCCATTGCGCGGTGCGAGTCGTGTCCGAGAGAGTCGGTCGGTGCGGTTAGACCCGGGAACGAGTCGGTCGGAGCGGTTGGGACGCCCGAACGAGTCGGTCGGCGAATTCGCATCGTACTCGCTCATCCGGACGCGCGTACGAATCGGTCGGGAAATAGGGCTTTGAATCGGATCCGGTTATGCCGAATCCGATTCGGAGCCCTACCGGCCGAGATCGGAATCGGCCCCTGAGTCTTTGTACAGCTTGGATGGAACTTACCATCTCGCATACGACCGTTTACAATCGCACACGCAGCGCTGTATTGTTGTTTACTTCCTATGGCCGGTTGTGCAGATCCGTCAGTGTAAATTATGTATTTATACTGATCTAGAGGCATTATTTAATTCGGGAGAGGATATTCTTGTTCATATTGCAGAAATGCTTGTGTTTTCAGATGTGGATCATATCTGTATTCTACATCTGATGCAGTGAGAGAATTAGCCCATTGTATCCATCTCGGATGTAACGCTTTAGCGTTAGGAATGCTTGCCTTTGTAGCAGCCTCTAAGGCTGGTACTGGAGTCACGACAATTATTCGTTTCCCCTGAGCCAGTGCTCTTTCTCTCACTACAGCAGTCTGTACTTCTGTCAGAATTTTGTCTGTGGATGCGAAACGCATCTCAGCATTTGTATACAAGTGTGATTTGTAAGCAATGGGTACTGTTTCGCCTTCATTAAATGTGAGGTATGTGTACCCAGATTGACCCGCAACTATACGGATCACCAGGTTGTGGACATTTACATGTGTCTGTAAGTGTTTAGATCCTATCATGTCAGCCTGCAGGGAATGAAGTGTATCTGTGTGTTCCTGTGTCCATTGCCTAACTGAAAAATCAGGTCTTATGAGGTCATAGAAAGGTTTAACCCTTTCTGCGTAATCCAAAATGTATGTTCTGCCAAAATTCAAGAATCCCAGTATGGGTTGTAAATTTTTCAGTGATCTTGGAGGTTGGAGCAGCACACACCTTTCTAAAAAATTAGCTGCCAGGCTTTTTCCTTCACTTGAAAGTTCATATCCCAAAAATAAGACGCTGAGGTGGGCTATTTTTCATTTTTTGAAGTTAATTTTGTAACCCTCTGAGGCGAATCCCAAAATTATGGTGCTCACCCTCGTCAAGTGTTCCTCCAGGTCATCATCCGTCAGATAAATATCATCTACATAGGACAATGCCTCTTCATCCAGATTCTGAAGTAAGTCAGTTACCCTGGCGGAAAACAACCCTGGGCTGTTTTTATAGCCCTGGGCTAGTCGACAAAATAGACACTGGGACCCTAGCGCTGAGAATGCTGTCAAGTATCTGCTCTCAGGCACTATATTTTGGCAGAAAAATCCATTTGAGATATCTAGTGTTGTTTTGTATTTTTTCCGCACAATGTTATTCATTAATGCGGCACTGTGTGCGTTTTGTCCTGCAAATGTTTTTGTGCATAAATTTAGATGTCTGCAATCCAAAACTAGACGATATGTATTATCAGGTTTCATTACCGGAAACAAAGGATTATTCATTGAGGAGGTACAAGTTTGAATCACCCTGGTATTCAAGTTGATCTAAGATCTCCCTGACCTGTTTTTCAGCTTCTTGCTTTATGGGACATCGTCTCTGTGGAGTTGGATTAGATTTTAATGGTATCACATGGCGGGTTGACTCTTCATCCCATCCAACATGGTTTCGATATAGTGCTGGAGCAAGGGCTACTGCCCACTCCCGTGTATATGTATGTTTTAAATTTTGGGGAACAAGGTCAGAAAAAGCTGGCATAATTACCGTTTGCCCTTTTGGGCAATCCATAACAATAGCCGGCGGCCAATCTTTTTCAGCTAATAAAATGTCATAGCCAAAAGTTAGGTTCTCCCAAAAGTGACCTTTAATTTTCCTGTGTTTGTCCCTCTCCATCTGGAGTGTTATCTCATGTAACCTATGTGGGACGCTTACCCTAGTATCAGGCGTTTCCACCGTGATATGTTCACTCAACTCCGCTGTCACCAGAAATTCCATCAGCTTTTGGCGAGCTATTGTTACTTCTGCTGTGCTGTCTAGCATCGTCAGAGCCCATTCCCCGTTCAGTAGTTGAGTCCTCAGAATTCTGGGCATGTCTGATCTTGAGACCTGCTACTTTCTTCTTTTTGAATTGAGGTTTTTGTTTTTGTTTTTCTTCTTTTTTAGGTGCGTAGTCCGCAGAGCGTTGCGTGTCTCTGGACCTTGTACGCTCCTCCTGTGTGTGTTCCGACCGTCCTTCTCTCTCTGAGTTTTTCGAAGAGCCCTGAAAGGAATGAGAGGAATGTGTATCAGTGTCCTGATACCTGTCAGGTTTTCTAATGTTGTCCCTTTTCCTAAGGTTATACCTCCTTTCGGAGGACTCCTGTTGAGGAGATCTACCTCTGGATTGAGATCTATTTTCTTTATTCTTTTGTTGTTTGTTATTGTCCCATTTCTTCTTTGAAGAAACTGGTGTTTGCTTTGCCTGTTTTTTATCTGGACCTCCCATTAGTTGAGGTTTTACTGGTCTAGCTCCCAAACTATCTCTACCTAATTCTGCATGAGCAGTTTCAATTATTTTAGGTAATTCTGTCTCCTGTTGTAAAGGAGTGAAATCTCTCAGGCGTTGGCGTATTGCCACTGATGCTGCTTCCCCATTAATGTTTGCTAATATTATAGCTGATACCTGGGTGAGGTTAATTTATAACTTCATCCCTAAGTTCAGAGCAGGTTCTGCTCCATACTCGTTCTGTATTTGTCTTAATATGTCTGGTATTACTGCTAATGAAGGGATACCATGAGTCCTGGTATATATTGCAGCGAAGACTGTACCCCAAGAAGTACAATCTTCTATCGGGGGAGCTATCCCCATTGGCAAGCAAATTGTTAGCATTCTATGCTTTTTGTGTGGACCAGTGTGTGGAAATACTGCCTCTAGCTGTGTTATATTTTGAGCTATCCAGAAAGGCATCTGCTCACGTTTAGTGGGCAATTTACCCATCACTGCGTGTAATGTTTATGGTGTAATTTTAGTTGTAGAAGTTTGGACTGGTCCTGCTTGTGTAGCCTGTGCTGGCTGAAGTGTGAGTGTTCTCATCACAAACTGTGTCATGTTTCTGTAAAGTTTTATTAATTCTTTATGCTGTGTAAGTAAGTCTCCTGCTGGCATTGTGTCAATGTCAGGGTGCGGTGTGTAGGCTGCTAGTACTGGCCATGTTGCTCCGTCTCTTCCAAGCGGACCGAGTCTTATTCTATTTCTTGTATGGGGTAGGGCGCCTTTAAACCAGTATAAATGTTCGTGGTAAGTGAGTGGAATTTCAATGTCCTCATATGGACAATATTCGTTTGGTATTTCATCCCCTGTGTAGTAATGATATGTCTTTGTTAATGCATTTGCACGTGGGAATGTAACTCATGAATAGAATACCTCTGTTCTAAATGATTTGTGTGCCTCAATCACAAATGTTACCTGCCCACCCTTATTTGTTAAACCGAATGCGGCTAGTTTTAAGATGATGGCAGTTCTGCATCATCTACTTCCTGGACTGATATATTCAGTTCGCGCACAGTGTCTCCCTGTTCAGTCATTGTATTTAGTAAGAAGAGTTCTTCAAGGGAACTGAGATAAGGTGTTATGCACAAATAGGAACAATATGTCCTTCAAGCTTGATTAACCAACAGCTAATACATAGGATTTTGCCTACTCAGCTGTGGCGGATTTTGTTCCCTCCCACTCCAGATGTCTCTGGGGAAATGTGAGTTGGGGTTTCTGAGAATGGCACGACTGAACTACTCAGATTTGACTGTTAAATAAGTACCCAACCAACGTTGGCGGCGCCATGTCGTGTAGTTCCTATAAAACCTATACAGGATCTGCGCGTTTTGGACAACATACACTGCGGACTTGGTGTCCAGACTGATTCCAGAGTCCCCCACTGGATATGTTGGCCTGTATACCAGCTAGCTCACAGTGCCACTAGAAACTCCTCTTACCAAGGAGAGAATAGTTCTTGGCAACTATCGAACATGACAACCCTGATCCCTCAGGACCGAGGAAACAGCGTACTACTTTTTGTTCATTCACTCGTGCTCACTTAGTCTTAGGGAGATACACGTTGGGCGCCATGTCCTGTAGTTCCTATAAAACCTATTCAGGATCTGCGCGTTTTGGACAACATATACTGAGGGCTTGGTGTCCAGACTGATTCCAGACACCCCCACTGGATATGTTGGTCTGTATACCAGCTAGCTCACAGTGCCACTAGAAACTCCTCTTACCAAGGAGAGAATAGTTCTTGGCAACTATCGAACATGACAACCCTGTTCCCTCAGGACCGTGGAAACAGCGTACTACTTTTTGCTCAGTCACTCGTGCTCACTTAGTCTCAGGGAGATACACAGAATAAATGGTATGGACTTTTTTCAATAAGTATTTATTGAACAGACGTTATTCTAGTGTAAAATTGGTGTTCTAAAACAACCATCAGACAGTAACAGATATAAATGATTAGAAGCACTAGGAAAGTAAAATTATGGTAGATTTCTACCATTTTGCTATAATCATGAATACAGGCAAGTATATGACAATAAAATGGGTACTCCTACGATGCTACCCTAACTAGATGTTCCTGAGTGTAACTAGCATGTATGTACTCTATGATAAAGTCAACCCCATTACCTGAAGTGAGAGACTTTGGGACCACATCTTGGTCTCGAGATGGACACCCCGCAAGGGATGTTAGACCACTGAGAGCTGGAGTATCTGCATGCAGGAACCTCAGCGTCTCGCGTCAGTGTGTCGGCATGGAAGTCCTGATCTCCTCTGACTATCTCAGCAAGATGTGGTGTTTATATACCCGAAGGTATCCCCAGGGGTTCTACCTTGCTGTGCCACTGTCAGACTTAGGATGGCGTCGGGAATGAACCTGCTGAGTTTCCAAGAATTCAAGGATCCTCCTGCATAATGTACGAGGCTATTTGTTCAGGAAAACCCAACGTTCTGTGTGCAGTACTGTAACTAGGTAAAGGTTTAGTCCTAGCAGCCCGTTATGTATGTAATGTAGGGATGAATATAGGTGAAAGGTTGGGATGTTACCCGAGCCTATATTGGGGTACCTATATGGAATATAACAACATAACTAAAAGAAATGCTAAAGTCAAATAAAATTGTTTATTTCCTGGCCTTTCTATGAATATGTTTTTCATAATGAATAGTAGTTGCATAGATGTTTTCATGTAATGCTGAAAATGTCTCTATTGCACAATGTTTGCTGCTAATACATGATTCAAACTGTTATTTAGAAAGATAGATATGAATATTCCCTCATGGTAAAATAGTTCTAGATGAGAAAATGTAATACAAGTGGACTGGGGGAAACCGCTAGGTGATAAGAAATAGGCACTATACTGAGAGCTGCTATGTAGAGTCACTGTGTTTTCTTTGAGAAGAAGAGGAGTGATCCTGTTCCTTCGAGAGCATTGCAAGATGATTGGCTGGTTGAGGAAGAAGAAAACCACAAGCTGCAACATTGATAAAAATGTGTTGTCCATAATAGTGTGTGTTCCTAGAGTAGGTTAACATTCTTTCCAAATTTACCCACACCCAGACTTTTATATCACGTTGC
The DNA here is from genome assembly GCA_963921515.1 of Calotriton arnoldi. Classification (NCBI taxonomy): domain Eukaryota; kingdom Metazoa; phylum Chordata; class Amphibia; order Caudata; family Salamandridae; genus Calotriton; species Calotriton arnoldi. The sequence continues at coordinate 845,294 of CAWUFW010006155.1, forward strand.
TCTGAGACTCTACTGAGCTTCTTGAGCTTCTCTTTATGAGAAGTTCTGCTCTTATTGATTTTTTATTTATATAGCGGACTTTTGATGCTAAAGCTTTATGCTTATCTCTCTCACTCTCTCGAACTAGAATTCTTTCTGGGTTTTGACACCATTTTCTTTCCATTCTGAGAATGTGGATTATTTCCTTTATGGAACATGATTTAATGCATTTATTATTATTATTTGATTAACTGATATTGGTTTTTCGAATTCTGTTCATATCTTGATGATCGCGATTAATACAAATTAACTTGTGACTTGCAATAAAGACAAATTACATAAAGATTTGAATAATGAAACCCTTTATTCATAACAAACTCTTATTATTGACTGAAAATAGATTAGTGATTGTGATTATAATTTTATTTGATTTACAGCTCTTGATCTTCTCTAAAACAACAGCAAAGATCCATTTGACCAGACGAAGACCTAAAGCTGGCATTAGCCCTGATGAGTCAGCACCACTTGCACCTCCCCAGCCTTCAGATCTTCCTCAAGAGCACACATTTGTTGTTGCTCGAGCCTCTGACAAGGGCATTCCTGAACAAAGCTATACATATCCTCCACTTCAGGTCAAAGTTTACTTCCATAGAGTCTCTCAAATACCCCACCATTGCCTCCATGATATTCACAGTGCCAGTTACTAGGAAAGCCATTAGGGCCCTGAACTCTCTGTATGTGGCACATATCCTGAGCCATGCCAACATTGTCTCTGCCTTGTCTTTCACTTTGTATATATGCTTTGCCTGCATTATATAGTCTAATTTAACCATATCGGTTGTCACCAAGAGATATTACTCCACCTTGTCACGCCAATTGGCATGTTGCATGTTCATCCTCCAACTAGCATAAGTCTCTCTCTAGAGTTATGCAGCATTCCTTGCATTTGCATCTGTCCCCTACCTTCCCGGGGATAATCACCCCCCAGATGGTGGCTTTGTATGCCTCCCATTTTGTAACTGCTACCCACACCAACTTGGTACTTTCTTCAAAGTATTGGGTTGAGGCTGTCTTTTCGTTTATGAGTCTCCAGGTCACCATTCTCCACTCGCTCCTACCCCGCCTATTGGCGAGTCCATTGTCACCACCAGTGGGGAATGGTCTGAAATCCCTCTAGCTTTGCATTCAGCATCTGTGAACCTGTGAATAGACCCTCTCAGGGTGAAGAATAAGTCAACACGGGAGTGGGTAACTTGCGCCCCGAGTAAAAGGAATAGCACCGACGCTGCCCACAAAGTTCTCTCCATATGTCCTCCATACCAATGGCTTGAAGAAAGTGATCTAATTTCCCTGGACCAATCCTGCAAGTCTGTCTCTGTCTACTTAGTCATCCAGCACTATAAAAAAAATCACCCCCTACCACTGTGGCAGACTGCAGTAGTTCAGTCAGTAGTTTGCCTAGGTACGTTGGTGTCCCGGTGGGACACAAATATTTACAAAGGCCAATCATTCTCCTTCACATCCACCCAGCACAATCATACAACATCTCAGCTCATCTACCCATGTCTACTGCACTTGAAAATCCATGGACCTTTTGATTAGAAGTGATACCCCCCTTGCACTAGAAGAGTAGCCTGCCTGGGTAAGGACCGTATATTTTCTTTGTGCCAGTAGTGTCCCCCTGTTACCTTTCATATGTGTTTCCTGCAAGAAGTTCACATCTGCTACATACCTTGTCAAGTACTTTCACCACCAGTCTCCTTTTTTATCTTATCTCCTGGGCCATTCACATTCCAACTCAACAATTTAAGTCATCCTGCATATAATCATGTCCCCTCCCTGCTGCCCCAACTCAATGTATGTCCGTTGCCAATATACCTTGTCTAGAAAGAACACAATCATCTGCAGTCAGTAAGTATAGATTCCCCATGGCGGGAAGGGCATGGCCCGTGGCAGTATATATGGACCCCAGCAATCACTGGGTAGGCCTTTGTAGACCCCAAAACACACCATCCCTGTTACACATACACACTGTTCAGATAATCTCGTCAGACATTATCGGTGTGACCCGGGGTGGCATCTCACGCCACAGCCCCCCTGACAATGATGACCCCTCATTATCCATAGAATGCATCCGCCCCCTCAGCTACGGCCACCCATCTGTTCTTGGACACCGGCCATGGTGCCCAGTGGAGGTCTGCCACCACTTTCGCTCTTTCAGATTCAGCCTGCATTTTTGTCGGTATTACATGTGATGTGTTTCTCGTTCTCCAAGATTGGATCTGTGTGTCCTCGCCCCTGTCTGTTGGTAGCTGGTACCCCCTCTTTTCAAACAAGGTTCAGACATCTGCTGCAGAGGTAAAAATTTACAACTGATCTTTATTGATAATCTTCATTTTTGCCGGGAATAGCAGGGCGTAAAGGATATCTAGGCTTCTCATGTGTTGTTTGACAATCAAATAGGACTCCCTGTGCCTTTGAGCCAGAGCCATATAGTCTGGATGAAAGTTAACTGGTCGTTCCTCTATCATCCATGGGCCATGTGTATGCCATCTGGAGGATAGCATCTCTATCCCAGAAGTAAAACATTCTGGTAACAATCACTCTCAGAGGCCCCGCTGGTAGAGGCAGTCTGCCCGGCATGCTATGGGCATGTTCCAAGATAAACCAGTTTGAAGTTTTCTCTCGCATTGCCACCGATGCTAGCCACTCCTCCAGCAAGAGATTCACTCTCAGGCCCTCTGCCTGTTCCGGAACTCCCACTAGACCAATATTATTTTGACGGGGGCGACTCTCAGAGTCTTCCAACATCTCCTGCAAGAGAGCCACTTCGCGCTCCATGTTCTGAGGTTGAGTAGTATGTTCTGACAACTATCACATCATATCTATGTCCCTCCTGGTTTTGTAGGTGTTCAGAGACTCTTCCCCAGTATTTGCCCTGGAAAACAACCCCGATTATTTTGCTATCTTCTCCCAGGCACCACAAAGCCACAAACGCACAATCTCATTATCACTTTGAGCCTCCCTCTGGACCCACTGTGTTGTATTTTGGTTCAAAGTTCCCCACGGGGCAGGCCAGCCTTCACTTTCCCCCCTACCTTGGCTGTTCGGCTCATCACGCCTGCTCACCAATTCCTTTAGATGGGAGCCTCTTTTCCCAGGGCCGGTCGTTCCCGTCCTCCAAATTTGCAGCACGACCACTCTACCCCTCTGACACAGTCGCAAGTGTCAGAACTAAGGCCAGGGTCTCCCCTGCCCAATTTGGCCCCTTGTTTGTCAGGGGGTTGTCCCTCTTGAGTCGTGTTATTCTTCTTGTCAAATTCCTCCAGGGCGGCTCGTCTCACCTCACCGCACTAGGGCCAATTCACAGCTGCGCCACCATCTTGTGCACGGCTGTGGCCCCTGCTGGACACTGTACACCCAATCGTCAATCCTTTTTACCCTTATTTTGGGGGGGCCTCTGGCCCGGGCCAGCTACTCCTAACTTCTAAACACATTGCATGACTGTGCTGTCCCCCCAGGCACGGCCACAGGTGCTAGGAGCATGATCTGGTTTTCCTAGCTCAATGTGGCCCCTGGTTTGTCCAGGGGAGTGCCCCCTCGAGTCCAATTGTCTTATGGTCAAATTTCTCCATGGCCGGCCTGTCTCATCTCATGTTTGAGAGCCATTTAGAACTGAGCCGCCAGCCTGGATGTGGCCGTAATCATTGTTGGGCTCCTCACGCCCTATCACCAGTCTCTTTAAGTGGGAGCCATCAGGGCTGGACTGGGAACCGAAACCAGCCCTGGCAAACTGCTTGGCCAGCCCCTAGGAGAGGGAGGTGGGGGTGCGGCCGAGCTGTTTTCTAGGGACGGTTTCGGCCGATTTTGTTACAGGGGGCCGATATTGCCGGCCCACGGTAACAAAAACGGCCCCCCAGGGGCCCAAAACCGGCCCCCACCCTAGCGGCCCACCGGGAAAACGCCTGGTGCCCGCTACGGCCAGTCCAGCCCTGGGAGCCATATTCCCCCAGGGCCGGTCGCTCCTCTCCTGTAGTCCCAGCGTGACCGCACTGCCCCTCCCCGGGCATGGCCGTGAGTGCTGGAATGAGGTCTGGACCTCCCCTGTTCACGGAGGCCGCCAGTTCGTCCGAGGGCATAGTCCACTCGTTTCCATAGTATGCCTGTATCAAACTCTCTACTCATCGCTCTGGAGCCGTTCACAGCCATGCCACCATACTGGATGTGGCCGTGGCTCCTCTCCAGTTGGCTTTTTGAGTGGATTCTAGCCGCTCGGCTGGCCAGGCATCGCAGCTGGGCACTTATCGAGTCACCCCCACCTCGAGGACCCTCTTCTGACCCAGTGTGGGCCGGGGGGTCACAGAAAGGACATTACAAAGGTCACTGGCAGCAGATTGAAGCTAAATAGGTGTCGACTCCATGCGTACCCTGGCAACACCCATCCCTAATTTCCAAGCTTTATCGATCAATGATGCTAGCTATGTTATCATAGAGTGATCATAAGGATATGCCAGTGAAAGAACTGATCACAAAAATCAATAATATTTGGGAGGAAAAATGTGGTTGTACCTCATGAAAGAGCACAAAGAAAAGGCTAGTACATATACTTAGATGTCTGACTGTAATGCAATACACACTCGTTGTCAGTCTCAGTGACATACTGCAACCTAAACGTGAAAGATGTGTTCACACCTTTCAATTTAGTTGCATTGTTCCTCAAATGTGTAGTGAAAGGTTTCAATGTAAAGATGTTCTAATTGTTTCTGGATGCACTTGATTATTGCATTTCGCTTGGATGGTAATTCCTCAAGCTGTATCTCCCTGATTAAACGTGTATTCCATTATATTGCAATTGTGTATATATATATAAGTATATATATATATATATTCCTCGAAAAAAAGCTCCTTCCGGTATCACGGAGACCCGTGAGAAGTGGCGCACACACCGGCAGAGCGTACCGGCAATAATATCCACCAAAACCAAAGTTAAATGCGCTCTCAGGACAATCGAGATCCGAAACAGAGTAAACTTGCAAAAAGCGTTTAATTACACGACGCGTTTCGACTACAGCCGTAGTCTTGGTCACATGTAAAAGTGCAGAAACAATGATTGGCTTATATAACATCACATGGGACAAATCCACAGGAAGTGGTGTATCAAGCAACAGTGGCAGCCATGATGGAAAAGTAAAACATCAATTACAATTCATCTAAACAGAGCTAGACATGTATTAAAATGCTACGAAAATGCGCATGAGTAAACCAAATGGAAACCTGAGAGCAAAGTGCAGCAACTCTGAGGCTGAAACTTAAACTGTGAGTCTCAAAAAGAAAGAAACGAGAGGTATGTCTAGTGACATTGTCGGCCATATTGGAGTGGTGAACCATAATAATAAATGCATGGTGTAAAAAAGCAATCAAAATGCGAATGAAGGCAAATGGACACGTAAGCGCAAAGTGCGATAATGTCGCCCCAAACAGCAAATCTAAATCACTGTATAATTAACGGTATACCACTCTCTGGACAAAAGTGAACAACAAGAGAAGTCCTGGCTGTAAGTGAAATACCATGCTGGTGTCAGGGAATTGGATCAGGCTCCAGTGGGCATGGCAAAATCGCCAGGATCCGAACCCCTATAATGAAGCAAGGAAAACTTCTCATAGGTCAGAAACCAACATTAATGATAACCTCAAGGGCAAGTGCCCGGAGATCATGGTATATAACGAGAGAAGAAGTCTGCATAAACTGCAAAGTGCTAAAAGCATGCCAAATGTCCAAGATGTGTCACTTAATATCCACAGTCGGATGGCACTGACTACCAGGCGGAGCCCCGCCTGTCCTACCTCTAAAATGATAACCACGTGACGAGATCAGCCAACATAAGTGATAACTCGAAGAAAAGGTTAGGCGGCCCGTGCTCGTGGTGTCAAGTGATGTGTCTGGTGAAGTGGGCCCCTTCCTTTCCTCCTGCAAAGAGAAACAAAAAGATACACATTAAAAGCTGGACCCCAAAAGACATAGGGATCAAGTATACACATGGTCTATCTTAATGCACTGATGTTACAATGGAGGAAAAACAAGTCATAAAACTAATAACATCATAGGCACAGGGAACCTGTTACAGAGATTCTAAAGGGGAAAAGTCAATAGAAGGGCACAGGTTGGTAAACTAATGTTCTTTCAAATGAATGGCTAGTTCCTCATCCAGGTTTAACCCCCCCGGCATTCTAGTTTGAAAATCCACTATGTACTTAGACTCTTTCTGTCTCAATCTGAGAGTTCTATCACCTCCCCTGGGGTTTTTGTTGATCTGTTCCAGAATGCAATAACTCAGGACAGAAGAGTCGGAGAAATGTTTAGCCTGATAGTGTCTGGCTACCGGATATTTAGGGTCTTTATTGGTTATGGCCCGCATGTGTTCAAGTATGCGTTTCTTGGCCATTAACGTTGTACTGCCAATATACCACTGATTGCAGGGACACACAACTGCATATATCACAAAAGTGGTACTGCAAGTCAGAAATTGTGAGATGACTTTTTTGTGTGTGCCTATGGTGACTTCTTTGCGAAAAGTGCTGTGTCTGCACGCTTTGCAGTGTCCACAGGGAAAAAATCCCTGTAGGTTGTGTTCACTGTTGGTAGTGTATCTGGTGACGTCATTATGCACCAGCATGTCCCTCATATTTCTGCTCCTTCTGAATGTGATGCTAGGTCTTGTCTGAATCGTCTCGCCTATAGTGTTATCATTCCTGAGTATATTCCAATTACTGGCAAATATGCGCCTGATCTCGTTGGTTTCAGAGTGATATGAGAGTATGATTCTAGTGTAATTCTCTTCAATCCCGCCATCGGGGAGAGTTTTGTCAGCTAGAGTATCAGTTCTATTGATGCAATCAGCTTTCTCTTTGGCTTTCAAAAGAACCCAGTTAGGGTAACCCCTTTCTCTGAATCTCTCAAGCATAGCGGTGCTTTCTATTTTAAATGACTCCTCAGTATTGCAATTTCTTTTGGCCCTCAGCAGTTCCCCATATGGAATACTCCATTTGAGCGTTTCTGGGTGACTGCTGAGGGCATGAAGAATGCTATTGCCTGCTGTCGCTTTGCGGAACAGTGTGGTGTGGATGGCATTATCTTTGATCTTTAATTTGGCATCTAGGTATTCTGCCTCAGTACTGTCAATATTGCCCGTGAGTCTGATGTTGCGATCATTGGCGTTAAGTTTGTTGATGAAATCTTTGGCTTCAGGCTCTGAGCCCCTCCAGACAATGAAAAGGTCGTCAATGTAGCGAAGCCACATGACGACCCGCCCAAAATCCAGAGAGAGCCCTGGATCCCGAAAGATCTCCTCCTCCCAGAGTCCCATGAAGAGATTCGCGAAACTGGGAGCAAAGCATGATCCCATCGCAGTACCGGTGGTCTGGATGAACAGCTCACCATCAAAAAGAAAGATATTGTTCTTCAGACAGAACTCCGTCATGTCAAGTATCATATTGCTATGCTCCCAGTATCTGACAAGTCTCTTCTTGAGGAAGTGTTTGCAAGCCGCCAGCCCCTGCTGGTGATCAATAATGGTGTACAAAGAATGTACATCAAGTATGATAAACCTATAATTATCACACCAGACAACATCTTGTATCCTCACCAGGAAGTCTTTAGTGTCCCTGATATAGCTAGGGAGATTGGCTACATGTTCCCTGAGAAAATGGTCAATATATTTAGACACATGTTCAGTCACACTGCTCCTGGAAGAAACAATCGGTCTGCCTGGAGGGTTACTCGAGTCTTTGTGCACTTTTGGTAGTAGATATAAGTACATAGTCTAAGTACATAGTGGATTTTCAAACTAGAATGCTGGGGGGGTTAAACCTGGATGAGGAACTAGCCATTCATTTGAAAGAACATTAGTTTACCAACCTGTGCCCTTCTATTGACTTTTCCCCTTTAGAATCTCTGTAACAGGTTCCCTGTGCCTATGATGTTATATGTTATTAGTTTTATGACTTGTTTTTCCTCCATTGTAACATCAGTGCATTAAGATAGACCATGTGTATACTTGATCCCTATGTCTTTTGGGGTCCAGCTTTTAATGTGTATCTTTTTGTTTCTCTTTGCAGGAGGAAAGGAAGGGGCCTACTTCACCAGACACATCACTTGACACCACGAGCACGGGCCGCCTAACCTTTTCTTCGGTTATCACTTATGTTGGCTGATCTCGTCATGTGGTTATCATTTTAGAGGTAGGACAGGCGGGGCTCCGCCTGGTAGTCAGTGCCATCCGACTGTGGATATTAGGTGACACATCTTGGACATTTGGCATGCTTTTAGCACTTTGCAGTTTATGCAGACTTCTTCTCTCGTTATATACCATGATCTCCGGGCACTTGCCCTTGAGGTTATCATTAATGTTGGTTTCTGACCTATGAGAAGTTTTCCTTGCTTCATTATAGGGGTTCGGATCCTGGCGATTTTGCCATGCCCTCTGGAGCTGATCCAATTCCCTGACACCAGCATGGTATTTCACTTACAGCCAGGACTTCTCTTGTTGTTCACTTTTGTCCAGAGAGTGGTATACCGTTAATTATACAGTGATTTATATTTGCTGTTTGGGGCGACATTATCGCACTTTGCGCTTACGTGTCCATTTGCCTTCATTCGCATTTTGATTGCTTTTTTACACCATGCATTTATTATCATGGTTCACCACTCCAATATGGCCGACAATGTCACTAGACATACCTCTCGTTTCTTTCTTTTTGAGACTCACAGTTTAAGTTTCAGCCTCAGAGTTGCTGCACTTTGCTCTCAGGTTTCCATTTGGTTTACTCATGCGCATTATCGTAGCATTTTAATACATGTCTAGCTCTGTTTAGATGAATTGTAATTGATGTTTTACTTTTCCATCATGGCTGCCACTGTTGCTTGATACACCACTTCCTGTGGATTTGTCCCATGTGATGTTATATAAGCCAATCATTGTTTCTGCACTTTTACATGTGACCAAGACTACGGCTGTAGTCGAAACGCGTCGTGTAATTAAACGCTTTTGCAAGTTTACTCTGTTTCGGATCTCGATTGTCTGAGAGCGCATTTAACTTTGGTTTTGGTATATATATATATATATATACAGGAAATTCGCCCAATGCTCCAACAGTCATGGAAAGATGAACCGGACCCAAAATTCTTCGTGCAAGGTAATTTATTTGATTGTTACACCCAGCACACCGCCATGACGTGTTTCGGCCTTCAGGAGGCCTTGATCACATGCCGCCATGAGGAGTGACCCACATTTTTAAAGTGATAGTGCAACACCACGTGACATCCTGCCAATAGACATAGTAAAAATATTGCGCTATTCTGTGTGCAAACTATACATTGTTAACACTGTCGCAGCAATCCAATAATTTGTATAAATACGCTAATATCATGCAAATTTGCAATAAATAATTCCAAATGCACATACAAACACTGTGTAGAAGGTACAGATATAAAATTACATGCTATACAGCCCGGCATTTAACAGATGCAACAATGCTAAAAATAATAACACCCCAGTGGGTAGTTTCAAATATTGCAATCTAATAAGCCTTCTGCAGTTCCTGCCTGCCATTGTAACTACCACAGTGCTATAATATACCAGTAGCAGCTCATTAATGAATTTGTGCAAAATAAGCAAATGTTGTGCAAATACGCAAATGGTCATTCATTAATTTTGAAAATATAAGGGATACATTGGAATCAGACAAGAATGGGTAGCCACTTATTAATGAATTGTGCAATATAGGCAAGTAGTGTGCAAATACGGAAATAATCATTCATTACTTTTGGAAATACAGGGGATACCTTAAAATCGGACAGAAATGAACATCACATGTAATGTCAGTTGACAAACATGGCTACAGATGTGCTCTCATGGAACCAGATTGTAAATGCCCTATGCCTCATACAACAACAGACCCCTGTACAGCCTGCTGCTGTTCAATGAGGACTAGATCAATTAGTTCTTGATCTCTGCCTCACAGTGCGAAAACAATGTACACACATTAATTAGTAAAAAGATTCTAATAACATCATCTAACTAAAGCCACAACAACCACAAATGCATATGTATAATAAACCTGAGTGGATGAGGTTAAATACTTAAAAGAGGTTTTCATTATTCCTTCTAAAAGTCTTGAAAAAATATAAGCTTTAAATACCTATTGCTGCATAAATATCTAAAATTTATATACATGTGCAATTTAACCAATCTATTCTTTGTTGAATAAAATTTGAAAGATCTGGCAAATTTATTTGTGAAGACTGGCTTTAACACTGCTATATACGTTTCATATTATAGCAGCGTAATACTAAATTCATACACTATAACATAGCAGCATTATTCATGTGAAATCAAGCCCTTGTGGGCCCTATGTCTAATCTGCATGGACTAAAGTGCTCGTGCAAAAAGTGCTGACTAAAAAAGTGTTAAAAAATAATTTATTTCATTTGTATTTACATACTAAGAGGACAGGTGTGTTAAATGTTCTCAACTATGCATCCATCTTATATCCTGAATTAATTGGGTTAAAGGCAGGTGAAAAAATCCTCACTCGAGTTCAGCCCATTGGGCGTCTTTGTGTCCAACTCCAGGATGTATCTTGTTTCCAATTTCCTGAGCAAAGCTTCACGGTCACCACCACGCCTAAGTGGCGGAACCATGTCCACCACAAAGTAACTGAGGTGATCCAGACAATTGCCATGGGCCTCCTTAAAGTGCCTGGCGACCGGATAGGATGCATCGCTGTTGCTGATGGCCCTCATGTGCTGGAGTATTCGTTTGTGTACCTGCAACTTGGTACTACCAACATATTGCAGGCCACACGAACACTCCAGCACATATAGGGCAAATTCAGTTTTGCAAGTCAGCCTTTTTGATATGCTGACGGGTCCATCATGAAAGGGGATCCTATAAGAAGTTCTACTTCTCCCATACTTGCACGCTTTGCATGTTGAACACCTGATGAATCCTTTGGTTGTTTGCAGCCATGATTTTGGAGTAACAACCTCTGGGCTACTTTTTACCAGCATGTCACTCATGGACCTTGCTTTTCTGAAAGTTATCATGGGAGACTCTGCCAGTGTACTGCCAATGACTGGGTCATTACGAACTACGACCCAGTTTTTGTTAAATATTTTGCGCAAGACTCATTGTTGACGATTGTATGTAACAATAAGTCTTGGAGGGTCAGTGTTGGATAGAGGTACACTGCCTAATTTGGATGAATTACACAAGGCTGCTGATCTTGATATTGCCTTGGTTTTAGTGATTGCTTGGTCAATCATCTCAGCCGAGTATCCCCTAGCCAGGAACATACTCTTGCTGTCTTTTTGAGCCCTGATACAGTCTTCATCCATGCTGCAGCATCTCACCATAAGGGATGCTGCGTATCAGATGCTCTGGATGGTGATTGGCAGCATGGAGAACCGTATTACCGGCAGTCGGCTTTCGATGTAGTCTAGTCTCCAATTTACTCTCATGTATGTAAACTTCCACATCTAGAAAATTAACTGCTTCATTGCTGATGTGTGCTGTGAACCATAAATTTAAATCGTTATCATTGATTTGCTGAGTGAACATGACTGCTGCTTCCTCACTCCCTTTCCAGATAAGAAATAAGTCATCTATGTAGCGATACCAAGCTATCACATTGGCAGCTAGCACGTCTGCAAACCTGGTACTGAGGACTTGCTTCTCCCACAGACCCATGTGCAGACAGGCGTAGCTGGGGAGAAGCAAGCCCCCATAGCTACACCTCTTGTTTGCTGAAAAACCTGATTCTGGAAGAGGAAGAAGTTATTGTTTAAGCACGTTAAAATCATATCCAAAAGCATTTTGTTGTGGTTCAACATACACAACGGTTTAGTCATCAGAAAATGATCCACAGCTTTGATGCCATCCAAGTGATGTATGCTGGTATACAGCGTGGTGACATCTAATGTGATCAGCCAATAGTCATCTTGCCATATCACATCATTGATTTTTCTTAGGAAGACTCCTGTATCTTGCAGGTCTTCCCGGTGGCTTGGTTGAGTTTTTATGTATCTTAGGAATAAGATACATTACCGGGATTACCAGATGGTTGAGCTTTAGAAATTTGAGCTCATCCGCACTCAATAACCCAGCGCTCTTCCATGCTATCAACTTGGCATAATAGTCGCTCCAAGCTATCTTGACGGTTTTCCAATCACTTCGTCTGTAGCATTGGCGATCATTTAAGTGGAGAAGAGCTTCCTCTAGATATAGCTCTCGTGGCCATAGGACAACATTTCCGCCTTTGTCCGATTGGCGGATGATTACATTGTCATTGCTTTGCAGCTTTTTCATCAGTTGCCCATAACAGTTGTTCTGATGGACGGATTTTCGGCGAGCATGCAGGGTGGAAGCATGTAATTTTTTCAAATGGCTTGTCACAAGTTCATTATACACATCGATATTATCATGTAACATGATTGGGTTGAAGGTTGATTTTGCTTTGAACTGTGTCATTCCTGCCATGTCTAAACTAGGAAAGCTGTCAATGCCAAACGACTCTGTATCCGTGCTTTCCTCCCGTAGTTCATGTAAACTGCGCATCAGTTCATAGTCGTTTACTGTTAACACAGGCGGACTCGGTAGTCCTGCAGGATCCACCGCCTTTGAAGTTGTCGGTTCTTCCCTTTGGAGTGCATGAAATTTGCGCAATTTCAATTTCCTTGTTTGCGCATAATTAAAATCATTGGCTGGACTATACGATAGTCCCAATGCTAAGATGTTTAATTCTGTCTCTGTCAGCTGCATATCAGTGAGATTGATTACTGATAAAGTGTCTAACACATGGTTTCTGGCTTCGTTACTCATTTGCGATTCCATTTCTTTTGTGGCTTTTTGTTGGTTGATTTTCCCTCACTGTTTGTGCTTGCGTCTTTGTCTTCGCTCACGGCGCTTGATCTTTGCCCTCTGTTGTGTTTTGAGTTCTGTGCTCGTGGCCTCAGGGTCTGCCTTCTGTCCTGCCGCAGGCAATCCACCTCCTGCGCCAGCGAAAGCTTTGTCAACCCCAATCTTGAGCTCATCTGACCATGCTCACTCTCAGATTCACTGCCTGCCACAGAGCTTAAATCGGACATAGAAGTGGATGATTGGGCAGCATCATCGGTAGCCCTTGCCATTGCTGCTGTTTGTATTGGTTTCTTTGCAGTTTTGAGGGAGTCAAACTTTTTTGCGAAGTTGAACACTTGCCCATTTTGATAGTCTAATTTATCTCTCTGGAATTTAAAAGCCTTACGCTTTTTAATGACATCTTCCTCTTTATGCAGCCGATTCAGCATTTCCTCACGATACCTTTTTTCACTCTCCGACGTTCCCAATTTACTAATCTCATCGTTCAACTCATCCACTTTAATTTGAAGGGTGGCACGGTCACTCTCTGCATATTTCACCAGGATTCTCACTAATTTGCAGGAAGACTCTAGGTTGCATTCCACCCACTCGGCTAACATATTGGGGTCTGGATTTTCGTAGCTGGGTGCCAGCATTATGCGCAACCCCCGCGGGATGCGCCCCACCTCCAAGTAGCGGAAAAGTGACCGGTGCTCCCACCACTTAGATTGCTCCGCGCGCATCGTTTTTTCAAGCTTTTTGAATAGATCTCTCAAGTCAGGATTCCCTGGTTTGGATATACTGGGATGCATATTGGAAGATGACTAGATGACCGGTGAGTCATCAAACATTTCACACGCCGCCTCCTGCCGGCTCCTCAAAGCGTTGGCGGTCATTGTGCCGTTAAATGGGTGAAAATAACAGTGCCGGAACAAACAGCCAGCAAATGCTGCTGCCTGCCCAACACGCACACTCCTTCACCGGACTTATGCGCAAGTGCTCCTACCTTGGCAAACTTCCAGGCATTGCACGGTTCCTCGAATTCGAGTGTAATCACCTTCGGCCACTGGTAGAAAGGTGTCGTGCTCTCCGGGGACTGCCGCGGCTGAACCATACAGGAACAGTAGTTACTTCCGGGTTAGGGAAGGTAGCTTCCTGCCGCTCGGCCCTGGATTAAAGGAGGGGTCCGTAAAAACACTGAAGAAGCAGCTCAGTGGAACTGATATACAGGAAATTCGCCCAATGCTCCAACAGTCATGGAAAGACGAACCGGGCCCAAAATTCTTCGTGCAAGGTAATTTATTTGATTGTTACACCCAGCACACCGCCATGACGCGTTTCGGCCTTCAGGAGGCCTTGATCACATGCCGCCATGAGGAGTGACCCACATTTTTAAAGTGATAGTGCAACACCACGTGACATCCTGCCAATAGACATAGTAAAAATATTGCGCTATTCTGTGTGCAAACTATACATTGTTAACACTGTCGCAGCAATCCAATAATTTGTATGAATACGCTCATATCGTGCAAATTTGCAATAAATAATTCCAAATGCACATACAAACATTGTGTAGAAGGTACAGATATAAAATTACATGCTATACAGCCGGGAATTTAACAGATGCAACAATGCTAAAAAATAATAACACCCCAGTGGGTAGTTTCAAATATTGCAAACTAATAAGCCTTCTGCAGTTCCTGCCTGCCATTGTAACTATCACAGTGCTATAATATACCAGTAGCAGCTCATTAATGAATTTGTGCAAAATAAGCAAATGTGCAAATACGCTCATACCATGCAAATTTGCAATAAATAATTCCAAATGCACATACAAATACTGTGTAGAAGGTACAGATATAAAATTACATGCTATATAGCCGGGCATTTAACAGATGCAACAATGCTAAAAAATAATAACACCCCAGTGGGTAGTTTCAAATATTGCAATCTAATAAGCCTTCTGCAGTTCCTGCCTGCCATTGTAACTACCACAGTGCTATAATATACCAGTAGCAGCTCATTAATGAATTTGTGCAAAATAAGCAAATATTCATTTTTTTCGTTGAACCAAGCCAGTTCATAGCAGAAATATCAATTCTATATTTTTCACTGACAACAAGTTACTTTGAGAATGGTATGTCCGGGTGCCATATTTATAAATCTATTTTTTTTAATTGGCGGTCTTGCCGGATGATGAATACAGTAGATGCTGTATCGAAGCTGCATTTTTACTCTGCGTGTGCTGTCTGCACAATTTACCGTGTTTTTGTTCATTCAGAGACAATTGGATTTCTGCTCCATTGCTTCTCCTCATCAGCATGAAGGCAGTTGAAAAGTTATGCATCAATCAGTTGCCTTAATGTGATTGTTTTTCTTGTCTATTTAGTAAACTAGATGGGCGTGCGAAGGCTATTTTCATTGCAGGTTGACTTATAATTAGAATGTTTCAAATTGGCTTTCAGGTATTAATTGTGCCTAAGCGAGATGACAGTTCTAATGGAGAAGAAAGCCAACAAGCGAAAGCCACTGAATTTTGTAGAACAGAGAACTTAAACCAGAGAACCGCTCTCATTTACAGATACAATCAGAATGAAAACAATGGTGGAGAGAAACTAGATCAACTTCTTTATTGGTGCTTCATGATCTGAACATAGTTCATCACCCTAGTTTTGGTTGTCATGCAATCATGTGTACATTACACAATACATTGTGACTCAGTGAAGCGTGTCTGTACTATCTCAGGAGCCGCACAAGCAGAACATTTCCAAAGCAAATGATTTCTCGGTGTAGATCTCTTAATCTCTATGATTATACAATATACTTTCCAGAACAATCTGAAATTGTAGTACTTCCCATGCAATTGACAAGTTCTGGAGTTGCCCGTATCAAGAAGCCAGACAAATGATGAATGGATGTTTAATGTTTTTTTTTTTTTTTTTTAAATGAATGACACAAGGTAATAAAAAATGACTTACCATGGCATTTAAAAGCAGATACCGGATTGAACACAGGGGGGTATATTCACAAGAACGTGTGATAACTACCGCAAGAGTAGCGTAACGCAACTTTCAATAACGCAGCCTATCACGGGAAAATAACCCCATGTCAACGTGGAATTCACAACAAGGCGGTAGCATGCGATAGACACCAGATAACGCGGCAAATGCCAGCGTGTAAATCAACACCACGCCCAAAAATGCGAAATGCGAACGCGAGAAATCATGCGATGAGGCCAATCGCGGTACAAAAAGCTGCGAAAAGCAGCCTCAGGCCTGCAACTCCCACGCGTCTGGCGGGCAATTGCACCATAAAACCCACAGGCACAACACACCAGAAACAAGCCAAAGCAAGTAGCAACATCCATGCACCCTGACCCAGCACAGAGGGCAACGCGAACACCACAACCCCCACAGACCACCAGCAAGGAACAAGTGGGTCGGGGAAGGCCAAAGAGAAAAGGGAGAGGAAGATGGAGTGCAGACCGCAGGAAAACAAGACCAAGGCCACGGAGGCAACAGAACACTACCAGCAAATGACCCACAAGCAGACCGCCTGGAATGCAGTCGCAGAGCCCAGGAGGCCAATCCAGGAGGCCAAGAGGCGCCGGCAGGACCTGACAACCTAAACCAGGTACAAACCCGCTGCCAGCAGGAAGGCAGCAACGGCGACAGGAGGTGGCAGTCCAGTGCCACAGGAAGAGCAGGAGGAAACCCAGGCCACAGTCATCAGTGTGGAGAGGGTGCAAGGAGTAGGGAGTACGGACACAGCCCGACAGGACCTGACACAACAACAACAGGGTGAGGATCCAACAGGGACTGGGGGGACGGTGGGTGATGGGCACAATGCCACACATGCACAATGAGGTGTAACACACTGCACACCCACAATTACCCAGGGACATGTCCCCCATCCCCGTGGCACACTGCAGCACACACACATAGCAATCACAGCACAAACCATGACAATGTGGCACAAAGTGCAACACCCACACTGCAGAACAGGGGACACAACTGGGTCCAACCAAGCACAGTAACAGAACAATCACATCGGACAGAGCAGGGAACTGTGAGATGCACATCTACCCCTACAACTCCACATCAGCCATGTAGGCCAAATGGACACTGTCCCAACTCAAATAGCCACCACCGCCCAAACACTCACAATGTACATCGTCACACAGTCTGCATGTCGACAAGAACAAGGCGCCAACACAATGCCAACATGCACCTCCCCTTCACAATGCAGAGGGACAAACAACACCTCCAGCAGGTCAGAACATACAACCCATCAGTGATGCCCGAGACGAACACCACAGCCCAGACACCGACGCCCTACAACAGCCTATGGACATCCCACACAACCCACCACCAGGACCAGGGCAGACAAGCCACTCAGAGGAGAACCCAGCCCCTGCAACAGACCACACAGCATGAAGCACCCGCAATCAGGGCTGGCTCACAACACTTCACCCACCCACACATGGCATCCCAATGCCAGGTGGCAGAACGCCAAAAGGATGTGGCCCAACAGGTGAGGTGTTGCCCAACCCATGGAATGCGAACTAGAACACATACGTGGGTGTCCAATACCCTTCAGGGACCACCCACACCCCACAAAGGAGACCCACACCTCCACAGAGACACATGCACATATCATGTTGAACTGGCCACGGGCACGTGCGCCCGGCCCCTTTATTGGCAGGGCCACATGTACAGTGACGCCTGTGCTGGATGTGTGTGGGGTGAGTATAAGCCAGCCCGCACGGAGTGCTTGGTGCTGCCAACAACCTGAACAGTAGACACCAGTGCAATGGAAACAGAAAACACCAACATAACAGAGTCAACTGCAGAGCAACATGGAGGGATCCAGAGTAAGGACAGAGGTCACCCAATATTCAGTCTGGACGTTTCTTGAGTTGCAGTGCACTGAGGTAGGGGCACTAGAGAAGAGCGCACTCATGTGAAGAAATTGCTAGGATTGTGTCCCTTCGGATCAGTCCTGATGCAGTTGCAGTGGGGTGTGTTACACCTGCATCAACTTCCTCATCAACGTCCCAGGTCTCCCACACTGCCTGAGGTGACAGTTGCGTCCGCAGTCCATAGCGCAATACCCAGCAATAGATCCGGGTGTGTAGCTTGACTACCACCACCAGTCTGCATTCCTGCCATGGGGCTGTTGCCTCCTGCCCTCCCATTGTCTGTGCCCTCTCCCTTCCGCACACTTAACACATCTTCCTCATCATAGTCCCAGGTCTTCCCCACTGCATGAGGTGACATTGCTGCGCAACCTCACAACAGCACAAAACTCAATCAGTAACGGACAATGGCTTGCGGTGCACTTAGTCACTGGCACCTGGAGTGCTGAGCAGGGTATCAGTCTGATGATGGCATCCACGACAGGTCTGAGCAACTCCTTAGGTCTGTCAGGACCATCGTTTCGACTCTGGTAGATGGCGGTTGAAGGTGGTCCTTGCGGTGGTGGCGTGCGCCTCCTGCGGTGATGCGACGTCAAGACTCGATGCCATGTGTGGGCCCTGGTGGACCGCAGTTGGGGCTGGAGGATGCGGACAGCACAGGGCCACAGACACATGGCGTTGATGACCCCAAGACCATCGCTACAGAGGCCATTCAATGACTCAGAAGAAGGGGTCCCAGGCCTGAGCAGCACAGAGTTAGTGGCCCCGGATGCACTGCAGCCGGCACAGGCGCCCAGCCACGGGACGGTGACTTGCGGTGCAGTCAGATGGGCCATGCGACCTGAGCGGGTCCCTATCAATGTCTGAGGTGTATGTTGCGGTGGGTTTCGGGGGACAGTGGAAGGTGTCCTCCAGGGCATGATGCGGAAGGTCTGATGTCATCTGGAAGCAGCAAATGGAGGAGTGGAAAGCGCAACCCTCGTCTTCACCAACAATTCGGGATCAGCTACATGAGGATGACAACTAGCCCCTAGTCCATGGACTCAAACGCCACCAATGTCCGACCAGTGAGTGTCCATGAATGTCGGGGAACAAACTTAGTGGCACAGGTGCTGTGAGGGGATGCAGTCTGCGATGATGCCCGTACACAGATGTGAACTCCAAGAATGCCAAATCAAGGCTCTGTGACCTACTGGACCACAGTGTAAGCCGGAGGCAGCGGTCAGCAGTGGCCCACAGCCACGGGTCGTTGGCTCGTGAGGCACAGAGTTGGTGACACAGTGGCAGTTGTCGGTAGTGTTCAATCACCTCCGTGACGCTGATCCTGTTCCCTCCAGACTGCAACGTGTCATCCTCTTACGCCCCTCCGTGCGTGCGAGGAAATGTATTCTGCCTTCTGAATTAACGATGTTCAGTTACAAATCAGTGATCCCACTCGTACGCAGCGTAGGCCGAGGGCAGTGGTCCGCGTAGGCCCACAGACACATGTGGTTGTGATGCCATGCACAGACTTGTTGCCACCACATCGAAGGGTGTATAGTGAATTGTTCTCTGCCTTCAATAATGGTCACTGCCATGGTGTAATCAAGACTCAGTTCCAAATGTGTGACCTACCTGACCGTGGTGTAGGCCTGAGGCAGCGGTCAGCACGGCCCATTCACCGAGTGTCGCCGGCATAGGTTGGATGGCCCCACCGGCCTGCGTAGTTCAGGTTCAGTGGCACCACGTGTAGCAGGCTGGCGTTGCACAGGGTTAGTGGCACCACGTGTAGCAGGCTGCGTTGCACAGGGTTAGTGGCACTACGTGTAGCAGGCTGGCGTTGCACAGGGTTAGCGGCACCACGTGTCGCAAGATGCCCATATGGAACTATGCCTCACTGAACTGGGGGGGTCTGGTGCTGTGGCCGCTGGCCGGGATATGGTGTCACTGCCATTCATGACTCAAGACACAGTTCCACATGTGGGACCTACTGGTCCAAAGAGTAGGCCGGGGGCGGCAGTGGAGTACGTCAACGAAAAAGGAATGAAGCAGGCCGGTGACATGGCAGCCGTGATGGTCTGAGGTGGCTGCCAAGGTGTCGGGCCTCAGGCTTGTGGCTTGCGCCAGCACGTGGTGGGCCCTCCTTGACACACGCCGGTGTCGGAAGGAGATCAGTGTGGCCTGGCTGCGCAGGGGCTGGCCTGACAGGTTCGTGGACCAGCGTGCCGGGGTCCGGCAGGCGCCCGGCATCTCAGGCAACTCCGCTCACGAGGATGGTGTAGGCCTCGTGGTGAGGTGTGAGGCGCCGCCCTGGCAGAGACGTGGGTCTTTCCGGAAGTGGACCATGCCCAGGCCTACGTGGTTTTTATTCACACCCCTACGCTGGCGTGGCGTACGCCAGGCCATCCCACTCCACTGACGCTTGGGGGGGCGTAACAGGCAACATTTCCGCGAGGTCCCCCACTGGCTGTGGTGACATGGTGGCGTCCACTGTCCACTACACTCCATACGCAAGCGGTATATGTCGCCATGGATATGGGTGTGTTCTGCATACTGCAAGGTGTCCAGCACATCTCCGGCACTGTTGGCATTGTGTATTTTCCCAAACATGGTTCTACTGCATCCTTCACACATGCCTGGTTGCCACCTCTCCCCACATTCGGCTAGTATGTGGCTGAGGTGCCATGCCGTTGCTGGCTCATTTTCAGGGCTTGCCCATGTGGACATTGTAAGTTGTTCTGTCGTGTCTGGTGGGTGGGCATATTGTTGTATGTGATTTTGTGACGTGTGCATTGCCAGAGTTGTGAGTTGCATGGTTGTGGTGTTGAGGTGTGTGGGGTGTTCATTTGCATATTGCCAAGGGGCTGTACATTTCCCTTGTTGCCATCCTGGAAACGCTGGTTGATGATGGACTGTCGGAGGAGGAAGGTATCATGCACACTGGCTGTTTATTTGAAGGCGACATTGTTGGGTGTTCCACGGTGTTCTGTTGTTGCCTGCACATTGCTGTGAGACGTGTGCTTCCTGTTGCGGTGATTGTGTGCTGTGTCACCAGGGGGCACAGGTAGTACATGTGTGTTGCCCCCAACACGTGCGTGCACCCTGCTTGGGCGTATGGTCCTTGCTTGGTCTCCAGCGGATCCTGCGCATTCTGTTGTACGTATGTGGACTGGGGTACCAGGGTGATGGTGATGTCCAGAAAAGGTGTGGGGGACTTGGATGTGGCTGGCTGTGGGACTCCTCCGACTCTGGCGGGTGTTGGATGGGGGGTCTCAGGGGCCAACAGGTGCAGCCACGCCATCAGCTTTGTGTGGGGTGGGATGTTTGTTGTCCGCTGTGTTGTTGCCGTAGGCCTGTTAGGCGATGATGGTCAGGATGCGTAGGTTGGTTGTCCCTTTCAGCCTGGAGTGGAAGGTGACATTGTCAGATGTTGGGTCTGTGCGGCTGGTACGTTTCCTGGGGTTCCGCTGTCTTTGTCTGCCCTGCGTCTGTGTTGGTCCGGGTGGGGGGGTGTTCCGGGTGTGGGATGGGGTCCTGGGGTGGTGGGGGTGGGTGTTGTGGCCCTCTTGGGTGTCCGGGCTGCATGATGTGTGGCTCCATGGCATCTGTTGCCCTTCGGTTGTGGCCCTGGGCTGTGCTCCCTTTTGTGGTGCTGGCTGCCGTCTGACTTTACACCAGGTCAGAGCAGGTGTAGATTTCCTGGTGCTAATGCGCCTTATTGCCTGTTTTGTGTTTTTATCACGGATGTGGCTGGTCATTGTGAATGTTGAGGTGTGCTGTTGTCCCGCTTTTGTCACGGGAACGCCTACTCTGCATCTCATTAGCGTTATTTGCGAGGGTCCTCTGTGGCGATGTTTTTGGCGGCTGCTATCGCGGGTATTCTGGTGCTGTGGGCTGTTAACACCTGCTTGTGAAGGGGGGGGTAAATTTATCACGACTTTGGCTGCGATAAAGTGCCGTTAATTCGGCGATAGCTCCTTGTGAATATGCCCCAATGTGTTAAATGACACGATTATACATTAAAATATACATTATACCAACAAAAAGAATACACACATTGAACGAAATAGTATTATATGATCATGCTAAAAAAACATACAAGGAATACACTGTGCTGAAATTCTTTCCATCAAGTATCTTCAAGCAACATGTTTCTGTATACCGGCAAATTCATACGGATCTTTTGCAGCCACTGCGATTGCAGGCTCACACTGACATGAATTCAGGACAATAGACAGACAGTGGCAGGCGTGAAACATTAATATTTGCCATTTTGTAGGTTTCAGACAGATTCCCGGACTATTCAATTGACGGGGGTCTGTGGGGATGGGGATGGGGATGGGGAGGAGGATTTCTAAATAGGAGAAAGCTTGTGGTCACCAGCAATCGGCACTCGAGGTACTCAGGTACTCAATTCTTTCATAAGTGAGGGTGCATGAAGGGACTCCAGGTACAGTATAATACTCTATTATGAGCAACAAAAGGTATACATGTCCAGCCAGAGTTGTTTATACAAAATACTTTTAATGTTAAATCATAAACACAGTATAAAAAGGCAAAACGGAAACACACAAATCGCAATACTATATAATAAAAATGCAATGACTAATTATACTCAGAATGAGATTGGCAATCTTGCTTGACAACAACACAGGAGAGCAGACAATTCAATTCATTATCTTTATTTCGGTCTAAATAAACCATAACAGCACAAGCAAAATACAATCAAAGACAAATAACATTAAAAGTGCCATGTACAAGACAATTATTAAAACCAACCATTCACAATTAAACAATTCGAAATCACATCAGAAGAACAGTTATACATCAAACCCCATCGAGACAAAGAAGGATAGTAGATTAAAACCTAATTTCATAAAAGGCAGCACAGTAAATTAATATTAGAACAACATTGAACTGCGAAGTCTGATAGCAGATTTAAAAAATTGGCCCACCTTAAAGCATATTTCCATTGTATGCAAAGACTGCAGATAAATCAAGGCTGCTCTACATTTTTATCTGTGCATTCCGAATAACTGGGATCAGTAAACCCTTTGCCAAAGTAAACATTTATAACATTTACAAAAGAATACAAAATACAGTAGGGTTTGGTCTGGAATTTTGCCACCTGAGCAGCATCTGACACTGGTAGCATCATACTGGCCAAGAGGGGAACATAATTTCCTTCTAAATGAGCCCAGGCGGAATCGTGTGAGTTGGGATCTTTCCCAGGGATGGTTAACCCATTCCAGATATGGCTCCATCTTGGGATGCATTTGATTCATTGCATAAGCCTTAATAGTGTCCAAAGCGAACAATGACAAGTTCCTGTCCCTAGCCCTATTCATCAAATAATTTTCTTTTAGCCATAACTTATCCTCCTTTTTTAATGGAGGTTGGGTACGAAAAAAGATTTGGTCCCCCAAAGTTTGAGATATCGGACTGGATATATTTGATCCAAGATATCGTGAAGCCAGAGGCAACCAACAAACAATCCTCTATTATATCTCTGTTAAGAGAAGCCAGAACATTGCACCAAATAGAGCACCAGAGTATCAAAGGGGACACATTTATATGGTCCTCCACCTAATCCAGGCCAAGGTCTTCATGCACCATGAAACTGTGGCTACAGGGTGAGGTCCCCAAGATTCTTCTAAAGCACCTTGTTTTCTTTAAGCTTATAGTTTTTTTCATATTACAAAAACCCCAAAACCCTGCTATATATGTTAGGATTGGGACAGACATACATTTGTAAATCTCAACAAGCGGACAAATTGGCTTATTTCCTATCCAAGCAGACACATTAAAAATGGTACCAGTTGCTCATGAAAAGCTGACATTCCTATTCACCAAGCAAGAGGTCCAGTTGTTATTTTGCTCGAAGGTGATACGCAAATAGGATCAAGAACTCTCTCTCTCTAAGTGCTTCCCCTTGATGGTCAGAGTTCGGGTTTACACGTATGTTGGGCCACAAACCATGACAAAGGTTTTTGACCTGCTAGTTTTCAAGTTAAGACTCTCCATGAAGGAAACAATGCCTTCAACAAGAGCCTTAAGCCCATTGAGAGTCCCAGCTAACAAAACAGCATCATCAGCAGAGAGAAGCGCTTGCCCTTATCTGATCTTAATTACCGGCATGAGAGTTGTGTGTACATAACACGTTTAATATTAAATCATACACAGTATAAAAAGACAAAGCGGAAACACACAAATCACAATGCTACATGATGAAAAATACGAGTAATTATACTCAGAGTGAGATTGACAATCTTGTTTGACAACAACACAGAAGAGCAGTCATAAAAATCATATAGTTATAATACACGGATGACTGTTAAACATAAATACTATGAATGCAAGAGCTAATGTCGAAGAAACTCTAATGCTCTCAGATCACTAATTTATCATAAATGAAGTGCAGGACTAGTTCAGGTTATGATGATTAAACAGTTGGCCGAGAACTAATGCCCAGTCATAACAAATGCAACATTACATTGTTAGAGTGCCAGCCATTCAGGTTGGGGCAGGTGCCCCTCAGAGTAGAGCTGGTATACCAGGAGCCTCTCTGGTCTGCAGAGACTCAGGTTGAACAATCTGAGAGCAGGACTGTAGGAAGCTTTGGGGGATATTCACAACAAATGGCGAAAACTATCGCTAACCTCAGTCAGCGTGCATTTTTTTATCGCTGTGTACCGCGGGCAACTATCGCCGTGTTAGCGGCGTATTCACAACATGCCGCTAACAGGCGATAGTTTCCCCTACCTGGTGAAATGTCCGGCGATAAGATTAGCGGCACGGCGATAAAAATCGTCACGCTAACGTGAAAAAAATGGCGATGGGCCAATTAGCGGCCAGGAACGGCACGCTAATTAGCGTCAGCGCACCTTTTTTCACATTAGGCAGGAAAAACCACTATAAAACGCCCGCTAAGCAGCCCAAACACAAAAAATAAAAAAGAAACAATTGCGAAGAAGCATGGAGGAAGCTGGACCCAGTACAGAAGCCAACAACAACCCCCCAAACACCCAGGAGGACCATCCAGAGACCCAGGGGAAGGGCAAGCAGAAGAGGAAGAGGAAGACCCGGTTCAGTCTGCAGGAAAACCAGGTCCTGATTGCGGAGGTGACAGAAAACCAACAACAACTTTTTGTCAGCTCCACAGTGTCAATGGGCACAAAAAATGCAATATGGCGGTCCATCGCAGCCAAGGTGAATGCTGTCGGAGAGGTGAGGAGGACAGTGGACGACTGCAAGAAGCGCTGGCATGATGCTAAGCGTAAGACCAAGCTGAAACTTGCAGCCAATCTCAAAGCAGCAATGAAGACTGGAGGTGGGAGTCCAGCGCCACAGGAGGAGCTGGATCTGTTGGAGGAACAGGTGTCCCAAGTCATCAGCGAGGAGACGGTGGTTGGAGTTCCGGGACAGGATACTGCTCAACATGACCAGACACAACACCTACAGGGTGAGTAACAACCAGGGACTGGGGGGACAGGGGAGATGGGCCCAATGGCACACATGCACAATTAAACATATTGCAGTGCACACCCACAATGACTGTGGATCATGTCCTGGATACCCTTGGCCCTGGTGGCATAGACACATATCACCCTACTCACCCAATACATTGCAAGACACATATTGGTGGGCTCACATACCTGTAAATGTGCACATAAAAGTCTAGCAAATATAGTCCAAGTATCATATAAGACCACAAAATAAGGACTACATGAAAGAGCAAAGGGCCACATTGATTGGAGATGCGGCAGGGTGTCAAAATGGCCCCCTGCCTCAACACCACGCACATGCATGTTCCCGTATGTCTGAGTCGTGTGCTAGATTGTGCATGTGCATCAAGGGTGACACTACTGCACATACACAATCTTGCACACAACTCAGACACACAGGTACAATGGTGCATGTGTGCTGACATTGCTGGCGGCATGCCCACCCATGCACATGATCAGTCACATACACACTGCATCCTCATTTTGGCATCAGAGAGATGAAGGCTGGTGCAGACCAGTCTTATATGCGTGGTGTTGAGGCAAGGGGGCCATGTAGACATCCTGCCGCATCTCCAGTTAATGTTCCCGCTTGCTCGTACAGGAGATGCAGTCCTGTGTACACCAAGTGAGAAAGCATCTAGTGATTCTGCATACCATAAAAACCTGCATTGTCACAACAAAGGGATCATGTAGCCTACTGGCTAAAAGGTGCATATCCCACAATGCACACAATCAGCAGACTTGATTCAAAATGTGATGTAATACAATGCGAAGGGGGGATATGCCTACAACACTACAGTGCATGGACAATGCATTTCAGGAATGTGTTACCCAAATATGTACCACATTACTTGTCCATGTGCCATACTCACAGAACTACAATGTCCCTGTATAGATGTATGACAAGGTAAGTATGACAACAAGCAAGGATAGCAAAGTAGCACCAAATAATGACAAGTAGCTAAATGGCACCATCACCCCTTAGGCCAAATAGCACTCCTCCACTATCAAGTGTACACATCTGCCATACAGAAAGCTGCATTCCACTTCAGTCCTGTTGTGATTTGCCCATTACACCATTATGTGCATGTAAACTTATCAGTTTGGTAAGTCAACAGTGTCAGTGAAAAAATATGCACTCATGGTCCTTATCATCCACACGCAAAGCCCGGCATCAAATAATCTGAACCATGACAGCATGTATCATCCATGTGACCATCTGTGTGGTAATAACACAAACACACATCACCCTGCCATTGGCATTTGTTGGGAGGGGGACAGAGACAATGCCTGAGCACCACTAATACACCTTAGTAAATCCACATCCATCAAATCCAGGCCCATCATACACCACATTTGGGGTCAACGTTGAGTGTAATGGGTGTTGACACTGTCTGTACAGCCAGCATAAACAATGGAAACTCAACCTGCACCTTACTCACAACGGGTAAGCCAACAGGAGGGCAGTAAGGAATGCATGCAAGAAATAACATGACTGACGACATGCACACAAGAAAAAACACAATATCCCAAGCTAGCTGGATGCACATGTGTACCGCATTGTGCAGCACACATAGAAACAGCAAGTAGGCCTTTGTTCCAAATGTGCATAAAGGGGGCCCTCCTCACACATGACTATTCTCACACCAAACCCATGCACATGTGCAGTAGCCAGCAAAGCTGGCTGTCTGTGAGCCACACTGACAAAGCAAGTGCCAGTGCATGATGAATAGCATGCCTGGCCCCCAAACATATTAACATGGAGCAGGCCACATCACTGAAGTGCCTGAGTGTGGACTTCATCCTTAAAGGAGTAGGTCACACTCTGACACTTCCTCGTGTACATACAACCCCTGATATAAACAAGACATCAGCTGACAAACAATGCACAAGTGTCCCAACTCTGACCAAGACCCATATTTACCCCACCTTGCAACATCTCACCATTGTAAAGGCACATGAATGAAAGGCCCACTGCCTGAAAGGGATAAGGGGCAGAAATACCAAAGCTGCTGGGGCGACTCTACCACAATGCAGTGCGCACACACACATAAATCTGAGCTACTCAACATTGACTACAATGTGGGTCAAACTGCAACACTTTCACAACTTAACAGAGGACACAACTTGTGCCGCTTGTGTGTAGAAATTAGCCATTCACATGTGTTATAGCTGTAAACTGTGAGATGACAATGTACAACTACAACATCACATCCGTGATGTTGCACTAATATTCATTATCCGGCAACAAATATTCATCTCCTCCCAAACTGTCACAATGGACATTGTCATGCACTCTGCTTGTAAACTCATCCAATGCATGTCCATACATGAAACACACAGATAAACTGCAGCTCCCCTTTACATTGCAGAGGGAGAAACATCACCTCCTGAACAGCAGCCTGTCCCACTCTTCACTGATGAAGAAGAGGAATTCGCCACCATCAACACTGACACCCTCCAACAGCTGCTAGACTCACTCAGCACCCCATCTCCAGGAGCAGGGCAATCCAGCAGCGTTGCAGAAACTCCACCCCCTGCACAAACCACACAGCAGCAAGCACCTACCACCACAGCTGTCTCACAGGACCTTGAGGACCCACTACTGGCATTTCAACGCCGTGCGGTAGAGGTCCAGCAGGAGATGGCTGATCAGGTGCAGGTGGGGTTTGACAGCCTGGCGGCCAAACTTGATGCCATACGTGGGTGTCTGAGTCCCATTCGGGACCACCTACAGAATGTCACAGACACCGACAGTCCACTCCATGCCCTCCGACATTCCATGGCTGACATCGCTGGAGTCATGACTCAGAGACAAGAACAACTGTCCAGTCAGAGTGGCTCCAGCGATGGCAGCCAGGAGTTGGGACGCATGCGACGAATAATGGAGAACATGGAGCGGATGTAAGCGGAACAAATGGCTGCCATGGCTGCACATCAACGCAATGTAGCTGGAATCTTCCATGCCCTGCAGCTGATCATCACTGCATTGCTGCAGCAAGGTTTGACACAGATGAATGCTGCTGCAGCTTCTACATCCACATCTCCGCCCCCTGATATGTCAGTGCCTCACAGTGCTGAAGCCAATCTACCTCCAAGCCCATGTGAGGCACATGACACATCCGAGGACAAAAATGTGGATGACTCAGCATTTTTGCAAAGAAGAAAGCGGTAGCATTCATCTATGCCAAATGGCCTCTTTCTCCTTGGATCTGGGCTCAGCATCATGGGCCGTAACATCATCTTCCACTGTCCCTGATACACTCTGTGACACTCACCTTGGACCTCGACATGGACTGCTATATTATGTCTTGTTCCCAATGACACTGCAATCAGCCTGCAGACTGAACTCTGCCTCTTCCTCAGAACATTTTACCCCTAAAGGACTCTGACTGGCCCTCCACTGGGTATCGATGGAATGTGGGGATTGTTTGGACAAGTACTGGTCTAGTCTTCACCAATGTCAACAGACTTGAAAATAAAAAAATGTAACTCATATAGATGTGTGTTGTCCATGATCAATCAAGTATAGGGATCTCTAAAAATCTAGGGCCAATGAATCCGCCAAAAGGTACACCAAAGGAAATAAGGGAAATGTACATGTTTAACTGTGACCCAGATAGGCAGTGAGATGACCGGGTATGTGTGAACTAGCTGTGCCCTCATTGCTCCAATACAACAATCTAGCAACATCCCAACTTAGCCCCACGTCCATAAAGGAAATAGGCATGTTTGTAAAAATGTCCAAGTCTGTTGCAGTCCACAAGTAGTGTCCCCCTTTACAATTGCTACAAATTATCTCTTGGCAGATCTACTCACACTCTACGGGATGGACAAAGCCTGTTGTGATGGTGCACATTGCATGTCACATCCCAAGATGGTGCACACCATATTCACATTGATGAAGATTCGTAAGGGCACATGTCTACCAGCCACAATTGGAACCACAATGTCTGCCTCAGTGAAGTAGAGTTGGCAATAGGGATTCACCCCAAAGTGCAAGGCGTCAGTCAGCCCCTTCCTGGGGACGAACAATGCTTACAAAATTAGGAAACCTCTCATGCACTGACCGGATAGGGCAATGTGTCTAGGGATGTGTGGTGCACTGCACTTAGCATATAGTCAGATGCAGTACCACCATTTCAAGGGTGGCATCACTATGAGCCAATGCCAAAGGTTACAGCTTGGAGAAGTGGCTATGACACTGGCACTACAGGGAGCAATGCTACATTTCCCCTCTTGTGTGCAGCAGAACCGTGTTCCCGCACAAAAACGGTATCTGGGACGAAATCATGACTTACCAACTTTAGTGATTCACAAAAGGCATTTAGGAGAAGTGAAGTCAGTATACCTAACTGTACTACTCCTAAATGCCATTTGTGAATACCAGAAATCGTAAAGTCATGACTTACTCCCAGATGACTTTTGTGACTCAGGCCCACTGTTCTGCCATATGGCGTTCATAATGGACCCACAAAAAGACTACTTCCTGCATGTCCCGGAGGGTGACCCTCCATGCACATGAACATATAATTCAAATGAAGCTGACACACTTGCACTACGCAGCAAGTGTGCCAAGGTCTGTGCATTGTAGATGGACTCTGCGCCAGGAGCATGTGATATGCAGGGGCTTGACGGAATCTGTGGTACCCGGCACATACATCCATCTCCATGATGGATAACAGTTGCAAATGCAATATCCACTCAAGGCCATGTCCCTACGCTGTGTTGTAAATGTGCAACAATGTGCTGTCCAACTCCCTGAGTCACACTTAAGATGTTGAACTTCACAAACGACTGTCCCTAGCCTATGCCGTAAATCCTACTTGCCACCCTGTTATCCATGCAAGTCTACTGTGCTCACATCTAAGGTATCCTGACACAATCCATCCTGACAAGTAACATGTCATGACCTCACTTACACATTCAATGGATTGTCCAGTGATGGTATGAGTTGCATACAAGGTAAAAAGCCACACTCCACAACATCACCCTTGACATAAGTGCAAGCAGAAATCAAAACTAGTAACCATTTATTATTTAAGTACACAAATTAACTACCCTAAACTGACACTAATCATCACTACTACTATTATTATCTAAACTAACTAGGAAAAACTGGTCAATTACCTAAACTATCTACCCTAACTAATCCTAAACACGCAACAACATATCTAAGACATCAACGCCCCTCCCACCCTTAAGGCACATCATGTGACAGGACAAAGACATCTAAGCTATACATAAACTAACTACACAGTTAACCTACACAAAAATATATATATATTTTTTTTAATTAACAACAAAGACATCAACCCCACACCCAAAGGAAAAGGAAACTTATCCCCAAATACTATACAATAATAAATATCTAAAACTACCTTAAAATCTAACACTAACTATACCTACAGGTATTGCAGTGCCGACCTGACGAGGAGCAGCCCATATGATAAAGCATGACACCTTGCCGGGTGTGTGAGGGCCCTATAGTCCAAGAGGAGGAATCCTCATCCTCCTACACTTCATGACCACGCAAAACCAGTTTTCCCTTGTCTCGTAATTATTAAAAGCATACCTTCTGTATCTTTACTAATAATGGGACAGGTACTCTCACAACCAAATGAGACTGTCAGTGTCAAATGATGGTGCTATGACATACCTGACTGAGGGTGACGTGTACAAGGAATCAGAGGAGGGAGGCATTAGCCCTCCGTGTGTAGCGCCACGAGTGCAAGGGTGTCTGTGTGAAGGGGGGGCTTGTTAATGTGTAGGAAGGTTACCCTACCGGCACAGGAGCAATCCTGGAACAGCCCTACTCACACTTTCATCTGTGCTGCATCATGCAGCACACATGGAAACACGTCAGGTGGCTGAACACTCACTTGTACATGAAGCGCTGGCCCTCTCTCCACCACTACATCACAAAAGGTGACGCCTTGCTGCCGAGAGGGGGAAACATTGTTTCCTCTAATTTGTCAACTGTTACAATGCATTCCCCATTGTAACGGCACCCTGGAGTCATAATGGTTACTGTGTTGTAATGGGTAATGCTTTCTCACAGATAGCGTTGTAGAGCCCTGCATTGTAAAATATATGGCACAGCAATAATTGCAGAGCTAA
This sequence comes from Calotriton arnoldi, assembly GCA_963921515.1. Classification (NCBI taxonomy): domain Eukaryota; kingdom Metazoa; phylum Chordata; class Amphibia; order Caudata; family Salamandridae; genus Calotriton; species Calotriton arnoldi. Next base: position 876,691 of record CAWUFW010006155.1, read on the forward strand.
AGCATGCAGTGTAAATGCATGTGGAGTAATGTCACCAATTCGGACTGAGGGGCTTGTACACCTGAGCCTGAGTCGACCAGGGAATGACCCCAAGGAGACACCTTGACAACACCATTGCAGTGGCTGAACATGCCAATGAGATTCATAGGCCCATCTTTGCTAGTTGTTTGGGGAACGTGCCATTGATATGCTTGGCTCAAAGCTACGCACTGCTACTTCAGTTAAGCTGGTATGCAGCATACCTACTAAATCACACTGCCAACTGGTGTCTGACCACGCACGGCCTGAAAACGACTGCCTCCTTGTGCATGATCAGGCCCACTTGCACAGTCATCTCAGTCAAGGATGTACATGCATTCCATGTCTGCTCATAATCATCAGCAACACCACTTACATGTCTCCTCTCCTATCTGTACGCTCTGTAATCCACATGCATGTGCTGTTGTGACAGAACCCATAGATCAAATTTGCATGTGTATCACTGACTAGGGATATGCAAAGTTACATCTGGAAGACAAATGCATTGCTCTAACTTCACTTACATATTTGTACACACTTCTGACTTCCACAATACATCATCACACTGTAGGCAAGGTACATTTGATAGACACCCATACTGCAGACCACAACATCTTTCATTTGACCCTGACATTCATGAAATGGCACTATGCCAATTTATGATGGCCAAACTCACCAGTGGTGTGTGGGTCCGTGAAGCTGTCGATGTCCCCCTGTGTGATGAGAGGTCATCCAGCTGTGAGACATGAAAAGAAATGTGTGTTGGTATCAGACGTAAAATCCCACGGGTCATATTCATCATACAAATCATCACCATAACTGACAATGCTCCGTAACTGTACTGTTGCATTTCATGTTGGCTACATCATTGGGTATACTTTGCCTGCCATTCACACGAGACCTGTGAATGCTGAGTTGGGCCAAACAAGACAATGATGCTAGCAAACTTGCACATACCAGTTGGTGACACAGTCACAAGGCCCCATTTGTACACGCAACATGATGTAACACATGCTCTGTGTACAATAGCATTGCTGCAGATCGCACAAGGCTGTTTCACAGATGTTGGTGTTGTATGACACTCTGGAGATGTCCTATTTCCTTTGATCAATTGTTAATATCTCATACATTGTCACACAGAGCCTATTGTCAAGGGCAGCGTAGCAAATGTAACAAATAATGATGAGGACAGCCTTTTTAAAGTTCCTTTTGTGCAGCACACAGCTCCCAGGAACAATGCCTTGGATTGTTTATGTACAGTCACCCTTCCTGTACACAAACAATCTTTGTCATGCACGCAGTATTGCGCAAGGGTGCCAGCCTTGGCACTACAGTGCTAAGTGTTGCGCGAGCGCAGTGGGTAACACAAACCTGCACCCTATGCTTGTCGATATGAAGCAGCGTTGTGTTGTTGATGTGCCAACGTTAGGCGTGAACGCATGACGTCTCCCGCCTCACTATGCCACATTTTTACACTTGGACAACAGTGTGTCCCACACGGCATTTATGGGTTTGTGTTACAGTGTTAATATTTAAATTTAGAGGTATAACTTACCACACTGTAGGCCAACGATGACTCCCAGGTGGTCCAACAGGTTACCCTCACGGCCCAGGCAATCCTACCAGCGGTGCTTCCATTGGTGCACAGTCCGGTCCACGCCAAATACACGCAGCATCTGTGCCCGCACACGCTCCCACCTGACCTTCTGCACACTGACGCCATATCCAGAGATGATCCGGCCTCCCCTCTCCACCATCAAGAGCAGGTAAAACTTGACGAGCCAGAGGAAGCCCCCCAATGCCCCATCTGACATCCTGCCCTCCCTGCCCACACCCACCATCTCCCTGCACACACCTAAACCCACTGCCAAAATGAAAGAAACCCAATAGAATAGCCCCAACAACTACAAAGAAAGTTAACTACCCCAAGACAAACACCCGACAATATTGAGGACAAGAGACAAAAGAACAAGTGCACCACACTTCACAGGGACACTATCGACAGGACAGAGCAACAATCTCCAAATCACCAATCTGCCCCACACAACACCAAACATCTCCAACACTCTCCACAATCACCAGCAATGTGCTCAAAAGATGAAGTGAAAGTGCACAGCACTCCTCCTGTAAACAGGAAGCATGCAGACACCACTTCCTGTGTGTTTGCGGCCCATTTTTTGAGAAAGCGGTGAAAATCTGCACGCTAATAGGCTTAGGGGTAATATTTCGTATTGTCCAATGTGTTTAGAGTATGAAAAAACATTGCGTTGACGTTAATGCTGGCAGATTATGCACGCTACGTGCAGGTTCTTACACAGATGAACAGTCTTAGATGAAATTTCATTTCAGACCCCAAAAAACACCATGAAGAGCTTGTTTTAACCCCAAATGACACCCTGAAGTTCAATATTTTGCCCCAAATGACACCCTAATATTCATATTTTACCCCAAACGATACCCTAGAAATTCATTATTTACCCCATATGACACCCTAATATTCATATTTTACCCCAAATGACACCCTAAAATTCATGATTTACCCCATCTGACACCCTAATATTCATATTTTACCTCAATGGCACCCTAAAATTCATTATTTACCCCATATGACACCCTAAATGTCATATTTTACCCCAAATGACACCCTAGAATTCATAATTTACCCCAAATGACACCCTAATATTCATATTTTACCCCAAATGACACCCTAACATTCATAATTTACCACAAATGACAGCCTAAAATTCATAATTTACCCCAAATGACAACCTTAAATTCATAGTTAACCACAAAATACACCCTAAATGTCATATTTTAGCCCATATGACAAGCTAAAAAGTAGATTTTAGTACCAGAATTGACACCCTACAAAGTCTAGTGTTGCACAAATGACACCCTAAAAAGCAACTCTCTGTACAGAGGAGACATACCCACCATCAAATTACAATTGTGATATTATTACCACTTTATGTTAAACTTACACTTGTCAGAGTGATGTACTTATGCAGAGGAGAAACATGCACACAGGGTATGTGTGTGGTGTTTTTTATTTACACATACTGGGCTTTGGGTCATTTTGGACAGATATATGATTGCTAAGGACAGTCATGATGTGTCGTGCTCAGGTTTAGAAATTGTTTATGATTCGGTTCCTTCGGGCAGTTCCTGCTGCAGAAGCTGTGGGGTGTGCTCCACCTGCCTCATCTTCCTCATCATCCTGAGCATCGTCCGGTGCATCTGGCACTGGGATCCATGGGGCATTGGTGCGTACACATATATTGTACAATACACAACATGCTATGATTATCTTGCACACTATTTCTGGGCTGTACAACAGTCTGCCACCTGTGATGTCAAGGCACCGGAAACGTGACTTTAGCACGCCAAATGTGCGCTCCACAATGCCCCTAGTGCGTCCAAGGGCCAAATTATACTGCCTCCGGGCCTGGGTGTTAGTGGCTCGGAGGGGTGTCATCATCCATGGGGTGAGTGCATATCCTTGATCACCTGTGACATGTAATGGAGAGATGTGCCCATTAGTAGGTATGCATGCTGGGTTGGCAGTGTACATAGTTTCATGGTGTGTGATATGTGCTACTTTGGAATTCATGTTTGCCATGTGTAGCTTCTGACAAATGACCAGCATCAATGCAAATTACATTGCCTCACAGCTGCTCGTCCCTCCCCGAGCCTATTTAATTGTGTGCGCTGCGCTTTTGCATCATTAGCACTCCAACAGCGCACCAATGTCAAGCCTGTCTGCGCATATCCGCAAGCCTAACACCAACACCTGCAGGGACCCTGGCTCTCCTAACGTCTAGCGCTACCACTCATCTGCCCTCCTCGCAGTCAACGCCAGGAGAACGTTTAAATGCCAATGGGCCACACCAGACACAGCTCACGGTCAGGTCTGCCGCTGCCGCCAGGCCTTCCCCACTGCCCAACACCTGCACTTTCCGATCCAGACCTGCCACAAAACAACAGTCAACAGCACCCTCACCTGCAGGGCCCACAGAGGGCGTGAACGCTTTGCCGGCACCATCAACATCATCACACACCACGCCATCTACTACATGGACTACGTACTCATTCCTGAGCGGAGCCTCCACCTCACATACCACAACAACTCCAAATCCATTACCCTCTGGCAGATGCTTGCTAACATCGAACTGAGCCAACACTTCACCACACTGAGCCACAAGGCAGGGCACACCTTTGACCCCTTCTTCGCATGTGGAAACTCCGTCCACTTCATCAACACCACTCAACACCCATGGAGTGACCAGCACTGCATACACTTCCTCGTCAAGAAACCCCATGACACCCAAACCCACAGCAGGCACCACACAAAGTTACTGGAGCTGAGTCACCGAGGAGCTGGTACACTCCACCATCAATAACAACACACACACCGCTGCAGCCAACACCAACAGCGCTGCCCGGGATTTCCACACATGTATCTCCAACTGCGCATACACACTTGCCCCAATATGCTACTCCAACATACAGCGTGCAATGAATGCCACCTCGGTCACCAACAACATCCAAAATGACAGATCCATCTGCAGACGCCGGGAGAAAAACTGGAGCTACATGAAGGGAACCCTTAGACATCACCACCTACAAGGACACCAAGCTCATACTTTCCCTCACCAAGGTGCCCACACACACTAGACTGGGCTTCCAGGGAGGATTGCAGCAAGTTGCAACATGGATGATCAACCGCTGGGGGGTGCTCTACAAAGAGGAGACATTAGTCCTCATACTCGTGACCACCCCATCAGCATGTGGCAACACCTGTTGATGCCGCCGCCTTCGGCAGCCCACCGCCCCGACAACTCTAGGTACCTAGGCTTCGTACTCGACTCCTCCCTCTCCATGAACAAACAGGTCTACGCAGTGGCCTGCAGCTGCTTCGACAGCCTCTGAATCCTCCATGAGACCTTCACATGGTTCCACCCCATTCTCACATTTGTGAGTTCCATGATTGTGGAGTTGAGGTGTGTGGTGTGTTCAGTTAGTACTTACCAATAAGCAGTGCATTTCCATATGTGCCATCTTGAAAGCGCTGGTCGATGATGGACTGGCGGAAGATGTAGGAATCATGCACACTCCCTAGGAACTTGGCTACGACATTGGTGAACAGGCCCCAGTGGTCCACTATTGCTTGCACATTGATGGAATGCGTGTGCTTTCTGTTGCGGTATATGTGTGCAGTGTCCGCAGGTGGCACAAGTAGGACATGTGTGCAGTAAATTGCCCCCAACACCTGCGGGAAGCCAGCTATGGCGTAAAAGCCTTGCTTGGTCTCAAGCTGTTCCTGCGCAGTGTTGGGGAAGCGTAGGTGCTGGGGTATCAGGCTGATGATGGCATCCAAGACAGTTGGGAGGAATTTTGATAGGGCTGGCTGTGAGACTCCTCCAACTCTGGCAGTTGTTGGTTGGAAGGTACCAGATGCCAACATGTGCAGCACAGCCAGCAGCTTTGTTTGCAGAGGGATGTTGGTTATCCGCTGTGTTGGTGCCATCAGCCTCTGGGCTATCTGGGTCAGGATGCGGAGGATGGATGTCCTTTTGAGCCTGTAGTGTGCAATGACATCCTCTGGCATTAGGTCTGTGAGGCTGAGGCGTCGGTGATGGACCCGCTGTCTTGTTAAGCGCTGCCTCGGTGGTGGTCCTGGGGGAGGTGGCGGTGGTTGTTGTGGCCTTCTTGGTGCTCCGAGCTGCATGAGTAGTACCTCCATGGCATCCGTGGGTCTTCAGATGGGGCTCTGGGCTAGTCTCCCTTATATACTACTCTTTATCACCATTTTTAAGACCTCCTTTTTTCTGGTCTTAAGTCCCATCCGCTAACGGGCCTTAGCGGCAGTTTTTTTATCGCATCGCAGGTCCGGGCGTGCGTTGTGAATATAGCGAAGTGGGGTTAGCGTGCGTTTTTGCACGGGAACTCCTACATTGCATGTCATTAGCAATAGTGATCGCTAACATCGTTGGCGATACTGGATGCGGCCGCTATCGTGAGAAAGCTGTCGCTAATGGCTGTTAGCGACAGCTTGGTAATACTGCGATAAAAATATCGCCGCATTAGTGGCAGAAAAGTGCCGCTAACGTGGCGATAACTCCTTGTGAATATCCTCCTTTGTGTATCCGCTCCCGACCTGCTGATTCCAGAACAAGAGGATGAACAAACAAGAGATTGATTTCTCTTCTGTGGGCACCACGTGATATTCATTTTGCAAACTCTATTTTCACACAATGGCAATGTTTGCTAAACTTTCCTGGTCACTCTAAATTATGACACTGCTGCTGTTTGTGGATCCTTATCATAATTCAAGCATATTAATGTTTGTGATGGTGTCACTGGCGATGACTGGTGATGACTGGCGGTGACTGTACGTGATGTTTGCCAACAAATACAAAAAAATCAAAACATTTGAATGTGAAGGGGTCATCATCTGCACTAATCCTCTAGACTTAATTTAGCATAGAAACGGCAGTAGGCTATTCCCCTGGGGGCCCTTGAACATTAAAAAAAATGATATTCAGTTTTAACTTTCGATTAATTTTTACAGTAACGATTTATCATTAGGTAAGTGACACATAATGGCACCCCCACAACACAGTTCTAAGTAGCTCAAAGTACCCCTCTAATTGTCTATGATTTACTTCAACTAACATTCTGGAAAGTAACACATACTCTGCGATGGGACCATTCTTTTTACAACTCCATCAGTACACATGTATTGCACTAACAAATGTCACAATGTAGTGTTATAAACTTCCCCTCAGCTTCTCTGACCTCTTGGTACTCTGTCTTTTATACTGTGTCTGCTCTTCTCAAAAGATTCATAGAAAATAGATTTGCAGAAAAGGGTCCATTCTAAATACTTGCACTTTGACAATAAAGCTCACTTGATCTGGATTAAGATCCAAGAGAGCAGCTAGAAGAAGATTACATTTTGGACTACAGCAGGAAAATAAAGACAATACAGTTTGAGCTTGTTTTCTCAAGAGTCTGAGAAGGGTGATACTATAAATATCCTGCTTTTACCTAGAACTTTAGGACTCACAACATGAACTGAGTCTGTGATGCTTAATGGATAATATGCAAAAACGCTATAATATATTTAGATCACTACCCGTCTGAGTACTTGTAACTGTTTCCTTTTCAAAGATCTAGCTAACAGCACCTTAAACACCTTTGTACACGGCAGAAACTATTTCCTTTAGGTTTTTTTCTGATTACACTTTCACTACATTGTAATTAAAAGTTTTGTTTTTCCCTCTATCGGTTATGTAGTTTGTGTAGACTTATTAATTATTAAAATAGATAAACATATCAATAAATGAAACCATTAAAAATTACAGAAGAATAAGCAAGAAGAAAATTGCGGTTTTACCTTGAGACAGACTTGAAAAGTAAGTTTTTGGACCATGAAATACTTGAAAGTCATAAAATGTGCACCACCTATGTCAGCAGTCCATTTTTCAGGCTCACGTGGATACTCTTCTACAAAGTGCATTTTAGAATTAGGAATATGAACATTTGCAAAGTCAATGATTTCATACCTTTGAATCACTAGTTAAAATCTTTGTCATGTGTGAAATTGAGATGTTTCACACAAAGAAAGATGCTAATAGGGACCTCTGCACAAAGTTTTAAAATGTTAGTTGGGTAACAGTTATCATCAATTCCCGAGATCTTCCACTTATTACGATGTGCTATCCAGCTGACAGAGAATGAATGGTACACAGGTGCATTCCCAGTCTGCAGGATGACCTGCTCCAGGTGCTGAGACTACGTGCGTGGTGATGGATGATTCGCCGGTATTAGACATTTTACAACTTCCACTCAGGGCTAAGGGCAGCCCTGAGTCATAGCAATGAAAACTGTTCCTCCGAGGTAGCAAATTCTCTACTGCCTGTCAAATCAGCATTCTTTTATTGGGAAAGCTGCCTGCAAAGAATCCCTGCAGGGGCTGTTAAACCTAGGGGCGTATTTATGAGTTGGTTTGTATCACTCTTGCACCACACAACATGGTGCAAGAGCGACGCAAACTTTACATGTGATTTATGAAGCCACACAAGGCTACTTTGCATGCCCTAAGTAGCGCCATAAATCTGGAGCAAGTCAATGCAGTGCAACTAGCTGTGTTGCCTTGCTCTGCCCTGGGAAGGTGTTCCATAAGCATTGTTTGGGTGTTCCGATGCAGCTCCCATGGTTTTTCATGCAGTCCCAGATTTACCAGAGCTAGTAGACCTGGGAATGCACCAAAAATATACACATCCTCAAGTGAGGCGCAACAAGGAGAAATATCTTTATTTGACCTCCAGTTATTCCACTTTCTATGTGTGCTGCATTTTGCAGCACACATAGAAAGAGGAATATGCCTCTCAGGATCGTTTTTGTGCAGGAAGTTCTCCCTTACTTAGTAAAAACCATCCTGCATGCAACGCAGGCACCTTTGCGCCATGGTGCACCGTTGCCTGCATTGGCGCTAGTCTGCCACAAGGGCACCAGTACGGGAGAAAAGGCAGGAATGTACCATATTGCCTTAAATACAGTGCATTCCTGCCCTTTTCCTGTCACGCAGCCCAGCAAGGTGGCTTGCTGCACTGCGTGACAGTTCCGTAAATGGGCCCCTTAGTCTCAGGAGAAATAGTGCAAAATTGAGAAACTGTACCTCTCTTCAAGAAGTGAAAAGTTTCTCAATTTTGCCTACCTATGTAGTACAATATTTAACTTCATGCATCTCTATTTAGTATGTAAGAGTTCCCAGCTTCTCTAAACACTTCGCTGCTCTGTGACTTCACTTGAGCTATGAACAAGGTCCTTATAAAAGGTTAACAACATTTGATTTGTAAGCTTATTTTTTACCCTTGCAGCAGCCAATGACTTGCTTGCCTTGATATCCTGAAATTGTCCACCAGGATGGCCAGATGACCCTGCACCTACCCTTTGGCTTAAAGACATAATATTGTTAAGACTGTTTTTTTTTTTACCAGGGTGAATATTTGCAGTATAATTTCCAATATTGTTGCAGCTATGTGGAAACTAGCTGTAGCCCATCCCCTTCCAAAGAAACCACTTTAAGGATGGAGAGTTTGAATACATATAGATCCATTTCATTGATCATTTTCCTAAGCAAAGCTTTGGAGAAGACTCTCTATATCCAACTACAAACATTTGTGAAAGATAATAATCTAGCCCCTTGCGAGGGCAGATTTCCGGTCTGCATGTAATAAAGAGTTAGTGGTCATCTATGCTTTCAAAGATCTGAGGTGAACAGTGGAAAGATCAAATATTTGCTGCTCCTAGATTTTCATGCTGCATTTGACACCATTGACTATAAAAGTTTTTTTCTTGAGAGTGAAAGATAGAGGCATATCAAGAATTGCTCTGAAATGGCTTCAGTATACTTTGGAAAATCAGAATCAACTGGTAGAATTGTTTCCTCACCAAGCTAACCACAGAGCTTTGAGTTGTGGTATTTTTCTGGGGTAAATCTCATAACCTCTGATGTTTAATAATAATATGCAGTCTTTGGACTTTGCACTGGCGGTCTTTGGACTGTGTTTTTACACATAAGAAGGCATCCGACAAATGTTTGTACCTTATAAGTACAACAGTATAGACATAGCAACCATCACACAACCCTTCACCCCGACTAAGTACAGAACATTAACAAGACTCCTGTAATAAGTGGAACAAATCAAAATGTCAAAGAAGCAGACACACAGAAGCGGATGCTCATGTAGATGAAATTAGTGAGGCAGGCAAAGCCCTATCTTATAACTACTCTGTCTCAGATGAAGGGCCATCAGTGTGCGTACAGCCTGTATTCCTCTGTCTACTTTGCACTTTCTAGTGTGCCTTAGACTTGTGCCTAAGAACGCAATCGGTTCAGCCTCTGAGCATGGACATACTGGTGGACCCCTTAAAGGCCCATTTGTATTGCTGTCCTTTTTGTTTGCTGTTGTTTTGTAATGCATTCTATGAGCCTTCCTGGGATGCTTCTGCTCCTCGTGAGTTGGATCTTGGCTCTGGTTCTGTGGATTTTCCACTGTCTGTGGTCACTCCTTCATCAGCTGCTGTGGGGGTAGGATGGGAATACCTTTGCTCCATAAACGTGCTCTAAGGTGTGTCTCTGCAACCATCGTCTGTGGTTGCTGGGAACAGAAATGGTTTGTCTACACATAAACAGTTGGCTATTCTGTTTGGTGAGAACTTATTGATTTGGCCTGTTTTTAACATTCTAAATTCCTTTTAAATTTGTAATAATGGCGTTCTGTATGCTTTGGTTTTCAAACTGTATTATTGCCTTTTTGATAATTGTAGCATCTTTTATATGAACATATGCTAAATCGCTCTGGATAGCTTTCTTATTATTAGATAGCTTTAGTAGACTCATGTCCGAGTAGTGGGTGTCATGTGGCTAGGTTAGGCATGGGAAGAAACAGTGCCATTTTACCTGTATACATTTCCTAAATTGCCTTCTTTTCTACACAACGACTTTTGACACGCATTTGCTTGTGTGACAGTGCAGGATTTGCTTCTCTGAAACGACATTGCTTACAATTCCACTTTGTAACTACACTATCATGACACCTTGAACAATTAGTACAAGGTCTGAACACTCATTGTGCAAATGTAGTTGTTTGTTATTCGCCCATCAGGCGACAGGCGACATGGCTATCACAAAGACAATAAACAATGTCGGCCCAGCTTAAGCCTCAACACAGAAGCATGGATGATGTTGAATACACATGCATTTCCGTGCTCAGATTAGAGGAGCACTCTGCTGTCATTGTGAGGTTGTCTCTGTGTCAGTCTCAGCCCAGCTGGTTCCTGTTTACCCTCTGCGAGGAGGGATGTCCAACTTGTGACCAAGACAGGGACCTACATACCTTGCCTTCAGGTAATGGGGCATTAGATCATCCAGTAGGGGATTCTTAACAGAACACCCACCCTAGACAACTAGGTTAGGAAGCGGTTAGTAGGAGTACACTATGCCAGCATATATACACTGTTTTAGCACAATGGTGAAATTATTTATCCTTTTCACTGGTCTTATATTTCTACTTACTTTTATCTGCTTCTATCTATTAATCATTGCAACACATATATTTTATACAAGAATCACAATGATTCAATAAATATTGAAAATGCCCCTTTGTGTATTTCTTGAGTACCTTTCTGAGCATGCACGAGTGACTCAGTGAAAAGGTTCTAGATCTGTTACCACGATTCCTTGGGGAGTCAGGTTTGTCATGTTCTGAGGTTGCCCAAACCATTTTTACCTTACTAGTTTCAGGGGTACATATGATGGCACTGTGAGCGAGCTGGTCTACAGGCCAACGTATCCTGAGGAGGTGCATGGAATCTGTCTGGCACCATACCAACGCTTAAGTTGTCCAACAAACAAACAGTTCCTATTGAGAAAGTGGATACAGTATGACATTAGCTTCCCAGAGTACAGCAATCTTTGAAGCAGGTATCAGTAACCTGGTAGGAGATATAACTACTAATGGATGCAGTGGATGGAACCCATTTATAAAAGTCATGTCCTCATATGAAAGTTATAATTTTCATGTTTTTCCTTTTTAGGTGCCCTTTTTTCCTGAATCACATATGTTGATTATTTAGAAAAAAAGAGGCAAAAATAAACTTTGTGTCTATTAGTGCCAATATTCAATGCAACATGATAACCAAGGGCCTGATTTAAACTTCGGAGGAAGGATGACATTATTTTACTGGAGGTTATTAAGCTCGTAACAAAAGGATGGACTCACAGAAAATCTGTAAGCAGTAATTTGAAATCTTTTGCAAAGTTGCAGATGAGTTATCCTTAGAAGATGTCTACACAAGCATGTAGATTGCTGACGGTAGATTCACAAAGTTATTGCTACCTTTTGATGAGCGTGCCAATTGCTGTTGACCCAAATTCATGATGTAATGCAATGTTCCTTATAGGCCAGTAAATGGCATACTAACCATAGTTCATTAGACCAAGGCCATTCTATCCCACATGGAAATGATGTGCACACTTGTGGTCTGGTTCGACTTTGCAGGAAGCAAAGCTTCGCTGAACACCAGTTGAAATCTTGAGCAGGTGCATACGCATGAATCTTTCCCATACATGTGCACAAAAGCTTCCACTGTAAGGGCTTGAGAACAATGGTGGGTGCAGGCCTGCATGACGAAAAGTTTGAGTGCACATCAAACCTCCTTTTGAGGTGTGTGAGTGACAGCTCTGTGCATGTCAAAAGTATCATAAGATTTGAGAGACTCGAGAGATGTCTTGACCAGACGTAATGCCGTAGATGTTAAAATGATAGCATTGAGCAGTTGCGCAGTTTCCCCTTTAAATTGATTACATTTCCTGGACCTTTTGCAAATGAAGCAATTGTAAATAAGTCAAAAGCAATACCTTGAAATCTGGCAAATAGTTCCATAAAGTTTGTTGCCAAATAATACGTTTCTTGAACAGCATTTAAACAATAGTAATGATAATCAAAAGATGCTTTATTGAACGACACAAGCATAAAGGTAGAACTGTTACAAAAAGACCCAGGAGCTAGGACCAACTCAATCATGAAGAGTAAGCATTCTATTACCTAAAGAATGCACAAATGACCAATGGGGCTGGGACTATCACTGGTATTTACTCTATCAGGGTGATGGAGTTAAATACTCTTCCTCCAACTTTAGTGTTGAACTCTGACCAACTGGACAACTCTAGTGATTGACAGAAAATGCCACGATGTCGATGACAGTTCCTGTCAATGAGCTAAAAATTTGATTGATGGCTCCGTCAAACATGACAGCCAACCAGAAAACTTTTAGCAAGTTTTTATTTCTTCAAAAACAAAATCCTAAACCAGGATTTTATTTTTTTTAAAAAGAACTAGTGACCCCACACTATGGGAGTTCTACCATGGTGTGGGGTTCATTTAAATATGTCTACAGTGCCTTATTGCCACTTTTTTCAAAGTGATAAGAGAGAGCAAAAGATTTAAACTGCCCATTCAACCATCAACTATAAATGGATGGTGTGGTCAAACGGCCAACCCTCCGACAGACCTTGCTCCGTCGGGCCATTGGTGTAGTATGTCGTAAACAGAGACAGAGTAGTTTCTGTTGCTGGCATACTTAATGTCAGCACAACTGTAAATCAGACCTTCAGTTTAGTGAAGAGGGTACCCCGTCAAAGTTGCAATGGAGTACCTTATCTGCCAAACTCTAAATCAGCCCTCAAGTCTGCTTGAATATATTCAGAGTATTTAATCGGAATTGAATTCGATGCTATAAATATTTGCTTTTGAGATGAACAAGGTTCCATGAAATTGATAATCTAATGACCTGGTTATTATTATGATATTTAGTGCATGATTTCACAGAATGAAAATAGGTAAAAGGTCAAAAGCGACTTTTTCTGCTACTTGATTATTCTAAAAAGTTAAAAAAAATTACCAGATAACGGTATGTAAGCTAAGAACAAAGTGTGATGGATGAGAGATAAAATTCATGTCAAAAGAGTGAGACAGGTTATGGCTTTGAATTCGAATTAGGCCCATGATAACATGACTTATTAAATTTAAAAAACAATACTGTTCAAATTGCTAATCGGTACTGCGGTTTTCAGGTTAATATGTAAGATCATAAGCAGTGCATGATGTGGGCGTAAGTTATAATTAATTGACTAAACTATATGCTATTTCACGTTTCTTTTGGTTTTCCAGTTTTTTTAACGTTCGTTTCCCGTCTCATTTCAACATCTAAATATAACATCACTTTTCATTTGGTTTTTTCAGTGCATATACACACACAAATACTTATATATAGATAAATATTACACATACTTTTAGAATGTGGCAAGGGGATTCCTTCTGCATCCACTTCATAATAGTGCATTTTGGTAATGAGCGACTCCATGGCCTCCCAAGCACAGACTGCCATCCCGTAGGGGCATACTACACTCCGCAGCATGTCCAAGGCCTGAAGAAATATGATCGCATCAGCCCTGTCCTGATTTTTGCTCTCCTTGCCAGCCTTCACCATATTCAAAACCAGTTAAAAGCCATCACAACAAGCTCCCTCACTTATCTTGCAGACAAGCACACTCTGAGGATCCTTGGGAAACCAACTGCCAGGCCACCATCAGATTGCAGACTAAGAAGCATGAAAGGAAAAAACAAGATAGAAGGCCTTTTCCATCTATGCACCTTGGATCTAGAACAACATCTCCATATCCATCAGGACTGCCTCAACACTGCTCCAACTTATGAAAGAGTTCAAGGCTCACCTCTTTGAAGAACACTACAACACAAAGCTGTAACGGTCCACAACCCAGCTTTCTCTTCTATTACTCGTTGAATTTATGCTTTTCTTTGACCATGTCTTTTGGCTAGGGTCACACTATAGAATCCCATGTGCATATACTATACATACATTCAAGACAATATTTCAGGAGTAGGCCCTGGGGTTTACTTTCTCATCATCCCACTGCTACCTGACTGTTGTCTTGTCCCTCTGTCTTTATGTCCTAGACCAGCACTTAGAAATAGGATTTTCATATAGTTTATGGCTTTTGTTCTATTTAATAAATCTATAAAATGTTCTACTCAGTTCAAGAGTTTGACAGGAATAATACAAAGTAATAAAAAAAGAAATACTGGGATATGGAAGATAGAGGCTTTTTACAAAACGCAGCAGGCCTTTACAATAGGTGCGCTGGGCACATTCCCCATCGGCCCTAATTATAAGTGGCCCATGACAGACACGATAACTATCGCATCCCATAAATCCCACACACCGAGCTTTCCGAATTTATCAGATGTGATTATTATCACCTATTCTGATTTTTTGGGGGAAAAGCATTCCAATTTTAGTACTTATTGCACCAAAAACAGCATGTTCTTGTTATTACAGAATGAGAGAGTAGCAAGAACACCTGCTAGTGCCGTGCACTGTTCACTGGGTTTATGCCTAAACCCTATCAAATCATTCAACATATACAATAGTTATACTTCTTTATAAACAAAGTTCATCCAAAAACAAAAGGTTCAATCTGCTCATGTATTTTACATATCATAAACAATAAATCATTGGTACAAACACATAGAGATACAATGCAGTCTTCTATACATAATTCTGTGTGGTACAAATCAATCTGCATGTATTTTAAAGCAAACAAAGAATGAATTCGTCCATGTTTCGAAAATGGCCCGATGCATTTCGGGACTGTAGAGTCCCTTCTTCAGGGGCAACCATATGAATATCGAAGAACACTCTATGGAGTTGTAATAAGCAAAAGCACGTCACTGTGTGTAAAAACTCTCTGTATGCAACTCTGCAGAAGAGAGTCAACGAAGATTCTATTCAAAACTAAGATGATATATAAGCCATATCTTCAATATGTCAAAGTTGATAACGATAATAACGCGCCATAATAATAATAATCTAAAACAGTTCTCGAATTAACCTTTGATTAACATAGGAGTGCACCCTCATCAGTTTTCTTGTTATTACAGGACATTTTACCTTTTTAAAATTCCGGCATGTTTGACCTGCAGCCATTTGTCGGAGGATGTGATCTTTCTCGCACCTGATAATTATCAGGTGCCATAAACAGATCACCACTTGCAGTGGCAATCGCTGAACAAAGAAGTATTTGGATAGGGATCGCTATTGAAGCAGACAGACCGTTTTAATCATGTGCTATTTCTTTAGCAGGACATATTTTAAAATAATGATTGCTAAAATCATCGAAACAATTCACAAATACTTGTCACCATGTTGCCTAACATGACTGCTCAAGGATGGTGAGTACCAGTTGCCGTGCAAACTATGAGTTTTGAGGAAATAATTTTACTCTTTTATTCAAAAACAATAACCAGTACAATTATTCTAAACATAACACTGATATTCGAAAAGCTTTAATTTCTGGGCATTAACTTGCCCGGGGAAGCTATACTGAATATGAATGTGCACTGCATGTGAAATATCAAGCTCATTAGATATTTCATTCTGGCCTAATGGAAATTCAGACTAAGGCCAATCAGTGACTGAACATCAAACAGAATAAAATGTCAAATATGCTTAGAAAAGACAGTCAGTAGGCGCAACCTCTGTGCTTCTTTTTATACATCAGATCCAGTTAGCTATGCTGCTCTAAAATGTAGACGAAATGCTACAGGAAGCATCAAAAGAACTTGAAAATTATTGTTAACCCACATCAAAGATGGAGACCCTAGCAAGCACCTTCACAGTTGTACTGCAGTGGGAATCTGTGTAGCCAGATCAAAAGGAATAACATACAAAGATGTGCAATATTCCTTCTCTGGCAGTGCAGATAAATAAGGTAGCTTCAAAGACATCTCTGGCATTCTTGACTGAAGGATGAATAAATAAAATAGTTGATTCCCGGCAGTTTTGCTTTGAGAGCAAAACAAACAATAACATTGCGATAATATTTAGTGATTGATTGATATAGGTCGTGAATGTTAGGCAGACACTTTTATAGTATTTTATTTTACTGTTCTTGAAAAGAAGCAGAAACAGTGTCTGCGGGACAGAGAAGCTAATGTAATAACACAGAATTATCCAATGGAGGCACATAGGTTAAG
Organism: Calotriton arnoldi; assembly: GCA_963921515.1. NCBI lineage: Eukaryota > Metazoa > Chordata > Amphibia > Caudata > Salamandridae > Calotriton > Calotriton arnoldi. The sequence continues at coordinate 893,337 of CAWUFW010006155.1, forward strand.
TGAATGAAAGTGAATGAGAAAGTGAACCCAAGTAGAAAAGGAAAAGCCAATGATCTAAGGCTCATGAGAACGCGCAGGCTTGCTTCTTCCAATTCAACTCTGATGATAGTAGTCTGAGAGTAAGAGTCGTTAACAATTTAAATCTTAAAGTACAGTGTGATCATTAGAGCCACACAATGAAAGTCTAAGTCAGTAACTTGCTGTTAAAAGGTTTATTACAAACTCAAAACCAGACTAATATAAATCAATCACAAAAACATAGTATAAAAGTATAGAATAACCAAAGGGAGACCAAAGTGTCTCACAATATTGGCCCTCAACAGTAAAGAACAGATCAGTATCTCAGTAGCTGCAATCCAGGAAAATAAGGAAAAGAATTTGGTGACTCGTCAAATGGTTTAGATTTTTTCCCCCTTTCATGGAAAAGATTTCAGCATCTATTAGACCCTAATGATAGGGAAGCCCTATTGAAGCAAAGTAGCAAGAAAGGTGTCAGCATCAGAATCTCTGTAGAAGGTCTATAAATAAAGAATCATGAATAGCATGAAGCCACAAAATCAGAGATGTCAAGAGAGGTTTTCACCTCTCCAAGTCTGAAGGGAATCTGACTAAACCCAAGATGGGTTTAGTCAGAATGACCTCATACACATCATAACATGTTTTCCAGTTCACCCGAAAAGAACGTGGCATCTTGAACACTACTCCCATATTCCTGTCTCCGCTTTCAAAGCATCCTTGGATTCCTCCCTTCATCTGATAGTACTAAATGGTAACACTCCCTTTGTTCTTCATTAAAATCATTTGACTTTGCCAGCTCTTCCTCTCCTCTCTATCTCTGAGATGCAATATGCTTTTCCAGTGGCACAATGAGCAAGGGACCCACGTCTGTGCTAAACCATCCTACTCAGGGTGAAAGGTGCTGCGGCAACAAATGATGGACGGAATGCTGACATGTGGCACAATAACAATAACATTTTATTAAGCTAAAACAACAACTGATCACAAAACATTAAACATATGTAATTAATTCTCACTAATGCCTGGTGAATACACTGCATTAAATGCATTTTAGCGCTCCACCTTACAATCTAAACCCATAGAAGATTAATATTGTCAGTCTAGATGGTTCTGGAAAGTAAAACGTTAATATGCACACACACATATATATATCAAAACACACAATATATGCACTTCTATACCTTCAGTGCACCATATCTCTTTAGTATTATTGTGGCACACGAGTACATAAGGCCAAGTGAAAATATATGTGGCCTAGGCAAACCTAAAAGGATGGAGCCAAAATTATGCTACTCGAATCCCCCTTCTGATGGCGATCAAGCAATCACAGATTGCAATCGGACCATTATCAAATTAGACCAATCAATACCTAGTGGCCTTGAGCATCTTTCGTCTAGACTCCTCCAGACGCTTCATATCATCATAATAGCTGCTCGGGTCTTCTTCTAACTCCACATCTGCTCTCTTTCTCTTCACTCTCTGTCTTACTTGATCATGCTGATATCTTTTAAAGATCAAATATAGGAATATCGCACAAAGAGCGATTATCAGAAGGGATTTCAAAATAGCACCCAAAATTCCACTTACCAAGTTTCCTAACCATCTGCTCATGGAAGCACACCCATTTCTAATAACTTCCCAAGCACCTGTCACTTCAACTCTTACAAATCCTTCGTCAATCTGGATATATTCTTAATATATTTCTCCAGGTCCTTACTTTCATACGGAATATACATAGAGTATTTCGGAACTTTCAACATCCGCCCTCTTTTGCTAGCAAAAGGTCTAACTCAAGTTGGTTCTGCAAGACCACAGACCTTATTGCAATCATCTATTTACAAGTAACAGAGAATTTGTGGTACTAGTAGCCAATTTGTCCACAATTGTAGACAGCTTTCTAATTTTCAGGTCATTCAGAATCACTCCTACAGACGGGATTATGGCAACAAAAATATATCCTACCACTTCTCTTGCACTAACACCTCATTTGGTTCTAAATTTCTCTTCCTATACAGTATCATTAAAATGTTCCACATGATAAATCTATGCCAAGATAACAAGTACTATGCCATCCATTTGGCAATTTGAAATATGCATTTTGTCCACAAATAAAATAGACTTGAGGAAACACAATACCCTGCCCCGCCAGACAGAAAACGAGAATTTTTCCCTCTTGCTTCAAAAGTATGCTCACATTTGCTCTCCCATAAAAACAACTGATCTATATAACTCTAATCAACATGTATACACAATTTTCCTTTGTGTTTCCAATCCAAAACGAAGGCAGATACATTTCCTTTTTCCTGATGTTCAATTTCTTCACTACTCTACTTGTGATTTTTGAGATCCTTTTCAGTTCGATATTTTAGGTCTCTCCATCTATCCTCCACCAAATCAAAAATGTTCTTTTCCACATCTGATACCAAACAAGTCAAATTATATCTGTGTGCATACACCGTATCTAATGACTTAAGAGACATACAAATATTTGCCTGTAATCTCTGCACCTTTAAAATATGGATTATTATTCAAATGTTTGATAAGAGGGACTTGTGAAAGAACTATGTCATAATTCGAAAAATAATATTTAAAACTGCCTTATCCATAGAATTTACTTACTAGGAGACTACAATAAATACCACATGTGAAAGGGAGATGATGGTATGCAATCCCCTCTGAAGCAGAAGTGGGTAACTCAGTACAAACATAGCAACTTCTAGCATTCATCGTGTCTATATACTCAAAAAGCAATCTAAAAAAACTTTTGAGGTATAATCCCCTCTTGATACATCTGTGTGTAATTTCTTAGCAACCCACAACTGCATGTTACTATCAGAAGAATGTGGGGGCATATTATCAAGCCCCAGCGATAATTATCGCTGAGCGCGCTTAGCGCGCTTTAAATTATCGCCGGCTATCGCTGGAATATATCGCCAAGCTAGCGCTGTATTATCAACGCTTAGCGCTATGGCGATAAATATTCCAGCGATAGTGGGGTTTTCCATGGAACATCGCTGGTTTTCCAGCGATGTTCCATGGAAAACGGCGATAACTTGATGATAAGGCCCTGTGGCCTTAGCCCCACAATCCACCTCCCATGTTAGGTATGCATTAGTCAGGAATTTAACAGACGTTAAATTCCTGTGTTAAGGCATAGTTAACGCAATTTCAAATATCGCTACCCCTCGTTGATAATATCGCGAAGCTGGGTTAGCCACATTTTCCCATGGGGTTTTGTCAGGCACGCCTCCTTTGCATCTCATTAACAATGCGATGCGAGGCGTGCTGACAACGGGCGCTAAGGCAAGGAAACACGCGCTAGCGTGTCCTTGTTAATAAAGCAATAATATTATTGCCGCTTTTCGCCCGAAAACGGACGCTAAAGCGGCGATAATGTTATCGCGGCCCCTTGATAATATGCCCCGTGGCGTGGTAGGGGTAACAGTAGACTTCAATTCTACTGAGCTATCTGTAGTTGAATATAACCCTATAATCATTATAAGTAACACTACAACTAAAGTTATTAGTGTGCCTACTATGATGTATCTAAGCCTAGTAGTACTATCAATCAATCAATCAGGATTTGTAGAGCGTGGCTGCTTCACCCATGAGGGGATCGACGTGCTGTCTGATTATGCTGCTTGTTCTCCTATTGGTTTAACATTCAGGTCTTGTTGTCCTTCCTGAATTGGTGGAGTGATGGTGAGGCTCTGAGGTGCAGGGGGAGGTTGTTCCAGATATTAGCTGCGAAATGGGAGAAGGAGTGGCCTCCACTGTTTGTCCGGCAGATGTGACGGGTGGCAACTAGGGTGAGGGATCCGGATCTGAGTTTCCTGGTGGGCTGATGAAAAGTCACTTGTTGGTTGAGGTAAGCAGGTCCTTCACTGTGTAGTGCCTTGTATGGATGGGTAAGTAGCTTGTACTGGCATCTTTCCATGACTGGTAGCCAGTGGAGTTTTCTGAGTTGAGGGGTTATGTGTGTCAGTCTGTGGAGGTCGAGGATGAGCCTGACCACTGTGTTCCGGATCATCTGGAGTTTCTTTATGAGTTTGGCTGTTATTCCTATGTAGAGGGAGTTGCTGTATTCGATTCTGCTGGTGACGAGAGCCTGAATGACAGTTCGCCTGGTGTTGGTTGGAGCCATCTGAAAACCTTCCCGAGCATTTAGAGCGTGAGGAAGCAGGCGGTAGAGATGGCACAGATTTACTTCTTCACGTATAGCTGGCTGTCGAGGATAATGCAGAGGTTGTTGGCGTGTTTGGTGGGTATCGGGGTTGGGCCTAGCTCTGGGGTCCACCATTTGTTGTTCCAGTGTGTGTCCTTTCCTTTCCCGAAGATGTCTACTTCTGTCTTGTTGGTGTTGAGTTTGAGCCATTTGTTCTTCATCCAGTTGGCAACGTCTTTTATGCATCTTTCATATCATCTGCATGGGAGATGATGTTGAGTCCGTGGCTTTTAACAATGTTGGGCGGTCCTATGTGTTGAAGAGGGTTGGGCTGAGGGATGAGCCTTGACATACACTGCAGGTGATGTTCTTAGGGAGCAAGGAGTAGGGAGGGAGGATGATTTTCTGTGGTCTTCCTGTGAGTTATAATGCGATCCACTTGAGGGCTACGCTCCTTGGATTCCGATCTGGTAGAGCCTGTTGATCAGAGTGTGGTAGGGTACAGTGTTGAAAGCTGCTGAGAGGTCGAGGAAGATGAGGGCTACTATTTCTCCCTGGTCTAGCAACATTCAGATGTCATTTGCTAAGTTCCACCCAAGGTTTAGATTCCAGCAAACTAATGGAAGTATTAGGATCAGCTTTCATTACTTTGCTGGAATCTAAACCTTAGGTGGAACGTAGTAGCTGCAGAGACTTCTCTGTCTATTTCCACCTGTGCAACAAAATATGTACAAACATCTTCGTAAATGTACTTTAGCCCTACTCCGTGTTCTTCTAAAAACCTTAGGCTCCTTTGATTCCTTTGAGCCTCTGTACTCTTCTTTCTTCCCTCCAAAATCTATGCAACGTCTTTGATAATAAATGGTTCTAACTCATTTACTATTAGCCCCAATATGAAATGCTTCAGTTCATCAACTAGCACAGGTAACTCGTTTGCATCCAAAAAGGTAAATTCAGCCACATCTAAGATAAGATGTGTCAAGGCACACAGTCTTGTCAACAAAGGAAGTTCAAAGGCAAGATCAAACTGAATATTAAGTTCCCAAAGTTTCCATTGAACTTTCACAGTGATCCCTAAGTTCCCTGAACTCGTTCTCACTGCCATTTGCAAGAAAGTATGTCCATTCAGGGGATGAGTACCTCTGACGGGGCACTCTTGCTCACTTCAACCTCCTGAGTGTTATCTCTTCTACTTCATTCAGGTCTGAATCCTTTATATCCTCTGGGATATTTGAGAGATCACTTTCTGCCTGCAGGACAAGTCTCCCTCTCTCTTGCCTTCTCAGCCAATGTTCTTCTGCTGCTCCCCATGTTTCTCTACCACTAGGCCCTTTATCTGGGTCAGAGCACTGGATTAGCCTCTCCTTCACCAGTCTCATCATTCAATTCTCCAGAACCCTCCTCAGGCTGATCAAGTGCTATTTCAGTTTCTGACTGTTCCCCTACAGCTTGACTAACCTGCTCCTGTGATCTCTCTACCACCACTGGCTCTTCCGGGACAGGTGCTGTTATTTCATCAAGGGGACATGATACCCTGCGAGTATGGGCAGCATGGATCCAGTTGAGGAGACCTCTGCCCTTCACAGCAGTTGTAGTTACAAGAATGACTTGGTATGGCCCTCGCCAATGAGGCTCTGTTAGACCTGGCAGCCTTGGCGTGGGTTTCCCCTTAATTTTTGCCTTTGCCTCCTATATTTTTACTGTGTGATGGATTACATTTTGCTGGTCTAGATGCTTTGGGCACTTTGCCACTGCTGATCAGTGCCAAAGTGCAAGTGCTCCTTTGGTAAACTGTTATTATGGATTGGTGTTTCCATGATTGGTTTATTTGGTTTACTATTAAGTCCCTAGTACAGTGCACCATGTGTGCCCAGGGCCTGTAAACAGAATGCTGCTAGTGGGCTTGCAGCACTGATTGTGCCACCTACACAAGCTGCCTTGCAACAAGGTCTCAGGCCTGCCATTGTAGTGCCTGTGTGCAGTCTAGTACTGCCATGTTGACCAGGCAAGTACACCCACTTGCCAGGCCCTAACCTTCCCTTTTCTTACATATGAGTCACCCCTAAGGTAGGCCCAGGGTACCCCTGTGGGCAGGGTGCAGTGTATGTGAAAGGTAGGACATGCCCTGATGTGTGTGGCATGTCCTGATAGTGAAATACTGCCAATTTCGTTTTTCACTATTGTAAGGCTATCTGTCCCATTGGATCGAATGGGGACTTTGCTCAAAACATCTTATGAGCATTACTGCCCATGGGAACAAGATAGGAAAATAAAGTTTGATATGCCTGAACTCAGAATGTTAAGATACACCTTTTAGTGAGGGTGATTTTTACATTCTGGGTTTGAAAATACAACTTTTAGACAGTAGGTATTTTCTTGCCTAACCATCCAGTGTGCCTCTGCTAGGTTGTGTATTGACTGTCTGGCTTTGGTATGACAGGGGCTGGGGATGTGCATCCTGTTCAGACACCCACTTGGGGGGGTTAGGTGAGACCTGCCTTTCCAGGTGAGTCAGGGCTCGGCTGCATAGACCTGGGCTGCATTCAGAGTAGGGGGAGGACATTTCTTTCACACCTGGATGGGCCTGGTCTGCCAAGGACAATGCTGCCTCCACCTCCTGCCAGGAAGCTGCACCAGAGAGGACAAAACTGTTTTTGGCTGGGCAAAGAGCCCCGGGCCAAAAACTCATGGGACCCCCCTTGCAAAAACAGGTTGGTTTGTGATAGGTAATTTTGATGTCACCTCAATAGGTTTTGGGCCCTTGCCTGTCACGGGTCCTTGACCCACCCACGCGAGTGAGGTACCATTTTTATCGGGAGACCTGGCCAAACGCTGGGTGGGAGGAAATTTGTGGATCCACGCAGATTCCAGAACTTTCCCACACAGAAATTTGAGAAAAAAGTGATTTTTTTCAGCGAAATTTGAGGTTTGCAGGGGATTCTGGGTAGGAGAATGTTGGGGGACCCACGCAAGCCATACCTCGTTGGACTCCCCCGTGTGTCTAGTTTCCAGAAATGTGTGGGTTTGGTAGGTTTCCCTATATGGCCGCCGAGCCCCGGCCCAAAAACTCATGGGACCCCCCTTGCAAAACCAGGTTCGTTTGTGATAGGTAATTTTGATGTCACCTCAATAGGTTTTGGGCCCTTGCCTGTCGCAGGTCCATGACCCACCCACGCGAGTGAGGTACCATTTTTATCGGGAGACCTGGGGGAATGCTGGGTTGGAGGAAATGTGTGGATCCACGCAAATTCCAGATCTTTCCCACACAGAAATTTGAGAAAAAAGTGATTTTTTCAGCAAAATTTGAGGTTTGCAGGGGATTCTGGGCAGGAGAATGTTGGGGGACCCACAAAAGCCATACCTCGCTGGACTCCCCCGGGTGTCTAGTTTCCAGAAATGTGTGGGTTTGATAGGTTTCCCTAGATGGCCGCCGAGCCCCGGGCCAAAAACTCATGGGACCCCCCTTGCAAAACCAGGTTGGTTTGTGATAGGTAATTTTGATGTCGCATCAATAGGTTTTGGGCCCTTCCCTGCCGCGGGTACTTGGCCCACCCGTACAAGTGAGGTACCATTTCTATTGGGATACTTGGAGAAATGCTGGGGGGTTGGAAATTTGTTGTTACTTTCTGCAGCGTGAAAATTTTAGCACATTAATGCAAGGAAAATGTCACAGTCCCATTTTGAGGTTTGCAGGACATTGTGGGTAAGATAACTTGTTGGGATCCAAAAGAGAGACATCACCATGTACTCCCATGGGTGTTTAGTTTACGACAAAATCTACAGTTGGTAGGTTATTCTTAGATGAAATTTACACCTTGGCAGAGAGACAAAAAAAACAAAGATTACTGCACAGCCATCTATCCCTCAAGCACACAAACAAACAGGTTGGATTTGGCACGAGGGCGAGTGATGGTTCAGTATATAAAATTTTATTAACAAGAGATTTCACAAAAATGAAATGCACTGTCAATAATTGAAAGGACAAAAAACTGAACCAGTGACTCGCAGCTCGTGAGCTGTAAAGCCACGTCAAGGCACCAACCGCTTTACAGGCCATTCACACACCATTCATACATGATACACACAAGACCATTCACACCACCAGGCACAAAACCAACACATTACAACATTAACAAAAAGGGACAAGGTACACCCTGCTTGACAAAAACAGAAAATACATTTTTTTCTACACAACCACCTATTCCTCAAGCACACATACATACTGGTTGGATTTGGCCCGAGGGTGAGTGATGGTTCAGTATATATAGTTGTATTAACCAGAGATTTCACAAAAATGAAATGCACTGTTAATAATTGAAAGGGCAAGAAACTGAACCATTGACTCAAGCTCATGAGCTGTAAAGCCACGACAAGGCAACAACCTCTTTACAGGCCATTCATACACCTTTCATACATGTGACACATACAAAACCACACCGCCAGCCGCGGGCCCAGCACATTACAACACTCACACCAGCAGACAGCGCCATTCAAGGGCCCATCACTTTCACACGCCCACATTCCTGACACAGCAACCACACCAGCTCACAGATTGCATGGAGTGGCGTTTGGCTAGCAGTGTGTGTAGTGACCAGCAGCTAGTCACTATTCACACACCGCCAGCCAAGCGCCAGTTCACGTACACCACCAGCTGAGCGCCAGTCCATGCACACCACCAGCCAAGTGCCGGTCCACACACACCACCAGCCAAGCCCCAGTCCACGCACACCACCAGCCAAGTGCCAGTCCAAACACACCGCCAGCCAAGCACCAGTCCAAACACACCACCAGCCAAGCGCCAGTCCACGCACACCGCCAGCCAAGCGCCAATCCAAACACACCACCAGTCAAGTGCCAATCCATACACACCGCCAGCCAAGCACCAGTCCACGCACACCGCCAGCCAAGCACCAGTCCACGCACACAGCCAGTCAAGCGCCAGTCCACGCACACCGCCAGCCAAGCGCCAGTCCACGCACACCGCCAGCCAAGTGCCAGTCCACGCACACCACCAGCCAAGCGCCAGTCCAAACACACCGTCAGCCAAGCGCCAGTCCAAACACACCGCCAGCCAAGGGCCAGTCCACGCACACCGCCAGCCAAGCGCCAATCCAAACACACCGCCAGCCAAGCACCAGTCCACGCACACCGCCAGACAAGCGCCACTCCACCCACACAGCCATCACATTTAGGATTTTTTTATACAAATAAGAAAACACAAACAAATTCCAAATAGATACAAATCTACTAACACAAAATCTGATACTAAATTCACTACACAAATGCCAACCTTGAAACTGAACAAAAAATATTAAACAATAGAGGCCAGGCAGTTCACTTTACCACTCATGGATGCTCCTAAAAATTCTTTTGCGTGTGGTACATTCTAAAACAAGCAGGCACACACAGCCCAGGGTTAGAAGGACACTCGGGGCAGTACATACGAGTCTCCTTCCACGTACCTCTTCGCCAACAGACTCTACATCTCCTACTGGGAAAGTCTTTTGAGGGTGTGGGAGGAATGTGATCAGGAAAGTGGCGATCTTTCAATCTAGCCACATCCTCCACCACTCCAACTCTAGGAACACTTGCCTGTTCCACTAAAACAAGGCTGCCTATTACAGACTCCTGAAACTTAGCAAAAGTCATCTTTGACTCAGGACAAGAATCCTTGACTACAACAAAACCATTAAAGGTTGCCAAGTGGAAAAGATGGATAGCCAACTTCTTATACTAAATGTAAGCCTTACGAAGAGCAGCGTAAGGTTCCAACCTCTGATCTACTCTGTCAACACCACCCATGTGCCTATTATAGTCTAAAATGCACACAGGTTTGCGCGCTTCAGCAACCTTACCCCAAACAGTCACAGGTGAAGTGCTTTCATCATGGATGGTAGTCAGCATGTAGACATCTCTCCTGTCTGAAAACTTCACAGCTAGAGGTTCCTCGCAACGCAACGCACTGCACTGTCCCCGCACAAGCTTTTGACAAACTAGTTTTTTAGGGAAACCTTTACAGTTAGAGCGGATTGTGCCACAAGCAACAGTGTCCACTTTGGCCAATTCCCTGAACAACCGCACACCAGTGTAGAAGTTATCTACATATAAATGGTGACCTTTGTTAAAAAGTCCTCTACCAAGTTCCCACACAATTTTCTCAGTCACTCCAAAAGTGGACAGACAACCAGGGGGGTTAATCCTGGATTCCTTACCGGTGTGCACCCTGAAATTAGAGACATATCCAGTCCTACTGTCACACAGCATATACAGCTTAATTCCATAGTGTGCCCTCTTACCAGGAATGTACTGCCTAAAAACCAAGCGGCCCTTGAACAAGACCAAAGACTCATCGACTGCTATTTCTTTCCCTGGAGCATAGATCTCAGAAAATCGATCTACAAAGTGATCAATGACAGGCCGAATCTTAAAAAGACGGTCCCACTCAGGGTGATCTCGTGGCAACGCTAAACCATTATCGACAAAATGCAGCATCCGAAGCAGAAGCAAATACCTATCACGACTCATGACTGCCGGAAATATAGCCGTTGCCATCAAGGGACTAGTAGACCAATATGAAGACTTTGATGGCTTCCTTAGCAAGCCCATCAAAAAAGTTAAACCCAAGAACTTCTTCATCTCTTCCAGATTTGTGGGAGTCCACCGGGTAGCTCTAGAATGAGGCTTAAGGCTGGCACTGTTGTCCCTCAAAAACTGTTCTGCATACAAATTAGTCTGCTCAACAATCTCTGCCAAAAACACATCGTCCATAAACAACTGAAAAAAATTATCGGCAAAAGGTTTTCTGTATTCACTCTACACCCTGGAACACCAGTAAAGTCTGGCAATGCCAGCTGCACCATGCCTGGGGCAACCCAGAGGTCATCACTTCCAACTGGAAGCCTTGCAGCCCCAGGCTGCAACCCAGATGCCTCTTGCCGCACTATACCAACGGGAAGCCTTGCAGCCCCAGGCTGCAGCCCAGATGCCTCTTGGCGCACTATCGGCACATCAATGTCCTCCTCTAACACAGGCACTTCATCCGCACTAAGAGTAGCTTCATCCGCACTGAGTGTAGCTTCATCATCCGATGATTCCATGTGGAGAGAAAACTCACTGCCTGAATCTTCCCCTCCCACCTCTGCCTCAGATGCAGAGTCAGTCTCTGAACCATGGTCAGAGGAAGACTCAAAAAGCGTACCAACAACCTGCTGAGCAGTAATCCTGTGGCTAGCCATTATCCTTACTAAGAAAGGTAGACTGCACAAACAAGTCAACAACAACCAACACTGTGCAAAATAAGTAAGTAAAAAAATTGTGTGCCTTTATCACAAAGATCTATATACTCAAAAACTATACGATTCACTTGCAAGAGACAGCTACACTCACAGCTACACTCACCAGCACCTACTCTGCAGAGACACAGCAAAAACGATATCCCACTAGAAAGAAAAAAACAAAACCAATTACTCACAAGACAACAAAATACACATCGAGCACAAATGCAAAAACATTTTGACACTCAAAAAACAGAAGCCAAACATACTGCTATTATTACACCATTTGCAAAAAACACATTCATGTAGAGAAATGAAAAACATTTACATTGTACAAAAAAAAAGTCTCTTACCAAACTCATGCAACTACACAAACAGCAGAACCACCAGTAACGAAACCGCAACCTGGAACAGTCTAAAGAGCAAAAGCCTTGAACTAGAACAAAAAGGGAGAAATAAAGCATTACAATTGCAATTCACAAGAAATAAAACAACTAACATTATAACACGCTATGTCACCTCCCAAATGGGGGCAGAAAGGCCAAATAAACGGGCAGATCTGCCCCCAGGGGGGGCAGAATACACATAAAAAAATATATGTCCCCTGGAAGCGACCCTTGCCCAAGAGGTCGCTTCCAATTTATTCATTTTTAAATCCCTGGCTCTAGTGGGCTTTTCTGCACCCCCCCTGGGGCCAGAAACGCCAAAAAATGCAGGCGAACTGTCCCCAGGGGGGGCATAAAAGTCTTAAGAATTATTTAGGCCCATAAGGAAGCTACCCTTGCCCAAGGGGTCGCTTCCATTTAAAATTTAAAACACTCCCTGGTGTCTAATGGGGTTTTCTGCCCCCCCCTGGGGGCAGAAAGGCGACATAAACAAACCGATCTGCCACCAGTGGGGGCAGAATATACTTTTAACAAAAATATGGCACCTGGAAGCTACCCTTGCCCAAGGGGTCGCTTCCAATGTAATAAAAACAAATTCCCTGGCTCTAATGGGCTTTTCTGCCCTCCCTGGGGCCAGAAACGGCAAAAAAAATCAGGTGACCTGTCCCCAGGGGGGGCCAATAAAGTCTTAAAAATAATTTTCCCCCATAGGAAGTGACCCTTGCCCAAGGGGTCGCTTCCATTTAAAAATGAAGAAACTCCCTGGTGTCTAGTGGGGTTTTCTGCCCCCTGGAAGCGACCCTTGCCCAAGGGGTCACTTCCAATTTAATTAAAAAACAATTCCCTGGCTCTAGTGGGCTTTTCTGCCCCCCCCCCTGGGGCCAGAAACGGCCAAAAAATCAGCCGATCTGTCCCCATGGTGGGGCAGAAAAGTCTTAAATTAAATTTGCCCCCATAGGAAGCGACCCTTGCCCAAGGGGTCGCTTCCTTTTTGCCAAAAAGACATCCCTGGTGTCTAGTGGGGGCATTCCTGCAGCACGATCGCGACGCTGTGCGCGATCGTGCTGCAGGAATGCCCTGCATTGAAACATCAGGGGAGAGGAAACACTCTTTCCTCTCCCCCGATGCCTCAATGCGTGTGCATCTGGCCCCCTCGCCCCACTGGAGCACCAAAACTCACCCCTCGCTCGTCTGGACGCCTGGAAACAAATGGTTTCCAGGTGTCCAGCGCTTCCTGATGACGTTGGCGCGCGCTGTGCGCGCTGACGTCATGGGATTGCGTGGGGGGGTCGGGGGTGGCAGCGGAAGCTCTTCCGCTGCCATCCCCCTTTGTGGCAACATGTTGGGCTGCCCATGGGGGGAGCGCTAGCGCTCCCCCCATGGGTGGGTGGCATGACGGAGCGGTTCCGTCATGAGCACAGCCCAACCGATGCTCATGACGGAACCGCTCCGTCATGAGCATCGAAGGGGTTAAACGCATTCAAGGTACTTTGTGCAAAAGTGTTGCATCCAACATTTTATTGGAACAGAACTGTTTCTACATTTTAAGAATCATATTTTTAGTACTGTATTGTGGATTTTTGTTTTTTTGGTCTTGTGTTGGTTTAGATAAAGATTACTTATTTTTCTAAACTGGTGTGGTGTCCATTTGTAGTGTTTTCACTGTATTACTGTATGTGTGCACAAATGCTTTATACACTGCCTCTGAGATTAGCCTGTCTGCTCGTGCCAAGCTGCCAAGGGGGTGAGCAGGGGTTATTTGAGAAGTGTATCCCCTTTACCCTGACTAGGAAGAAGGGTCCCTACTTGGACAAAGTTGCAAACCGTTGCCAACTAGAGACCCCCATTTCTAACAGGCTCTAAACACGACTTCTGTACATGTTCCTTCATTACCACCCCGTCTCTGGGACTTAGATCATGGAACTACTCCTGGTGTGGAGTGTCTGTAGCAGCTTCAATGTGATGAGACACAGAACACACCACGTCAGCCAATCCCTTGCATTAATCTAGTATCAGAGCATCAGTAATGTTTGCCAGAGCATTTGCAGGTACAGCTGGCAATCTCATTGCCCTTCCCTGAATGATCTCATGGGAAGACAGTCCTGTCATTTGATCAGGTGTGTTGCGCGGACTCATCAACACCAATGGCAAAGCATCCACCCATTTCAAAGACGTAGAAGCACACACTTTGGCAAGTCTTGAATTCAATGTCCCATTGACTTGCTCCACCAGACCAGAAGCCTCAGGTCGGTAACAAGAATGCAGTCTCTGTTCAACTTGCAAGGCAGCACACAGCATCCTCAGCACATTACTAAAGTGCATGCCTCAGTCTATTTCCAGAGAAGTCAGGAAGACGAACCTTGGTATTAACTCCCTCCGCAACAACTTTGCTACTGTGAGACTATCATTCCTTCTTGTGGGATATGCCTCAACCCAACATGAAAAGATGCACACAACACATATTTCAACCCGTTGCACATAGGCATCTCAATAAAATCTATCTGCATCCTGTTGAAGGACCACCAGACCTCCCTAAGTGGCTCAATGTAACTGTGGTTCTTTTCCCTACTTTGTCCTGTTGGAAGACAACTAGAGGTGGGTGAATAATTCTCCTTCGCCGGCAGAATTTGCAGAGTTTTGCTCACTCAACGTGGAGTGTGGAGTTCTGGAAAACTCCACGAAGCGACGCAGAGTTTTTTCTCTCATGCTGCTCGCCAACGCTAAGTCGCCAAGCAAGAGAGGAAATCACACATTAGACCACCTCCTGGTGAGATTTACGAACGCAAACGGTTGAATCAGTTTGCTACCACTCACATTGAGAAAGCTGCCCCTTGCGTTGAGGATGCTGCTGCTAACGTCGAGGAAGCTGCCACTCAAGTAGAAAAGCTACTCAAGTTTCAAAAAGAAGCAGTGCCCTCCGGAGCTCCATGTGATGCCATTCGCACTGATTTTACAGCATGGAAGAAACTCCTAGTGCTAAAAATCAGCATGAAAAGCACGACGTACCGGACAACACTGCTCACAGAACTCATCGTAGCGCAGTGGAGTTTTTTCGCACTTCACAGAGCTCCACATAGCGCAACTCTGCAAACTCTGCTCAGACCTACACACAACACATCTGTTACAGAACGCTTCTGCCTTCAATTTGAACTTTGGATTAAACCATATTTGGTGAAACAATCTATTCTTGGCATCCCTCCCTACATGGGTAAGACCATGGTAATGTCTAGCCATTGAAGGCAACAAACTATTTGGCAATACAGGTCTACCATCTCATGAAACCCATATTTCATCCTCATCTTTTTTAACACAACCTGCATTTACCCAGCTCTGCTGTTCTGCTTCTGACACCTCTTTCTGTAACCTCTTAACTTCCTCCCAAGTATCAGCTGCTGTGAGCAAAAGGTTGTAATTGGTATTGCCTGTTCCTTTGTTTACATACTCTCCATTAAATGCACAAGCACTGTAAGCGCAGTACCTTGTGACCTCGTCAGCATACCTGTTGCCCACCGTCACATAGTCATCATCTCCCTTGCAATGTGCAGAAAATTTTATGACTGCGACTTGTGCAGGCAATTACAAGGCCTCTAACAGTTTTCTCACCTGCTCACCGTTATGTATGGGGGATCCTGATGACATTGTAAATCCCCCTGGGACCAAACCTCTTCAAAGTCGTTCACCACACCAAAGCTGTACTGACTGTCAGTATATATAGTCACCTGTAATCAATCTGAAACATGGCATGCTCTGGTAAGAGCAATCAATTCTGCCACTTCTGTGGAGACTACTCCTGGGAACAAAGCAGCTTCCATTTTTCCCGAAATGGTACGAACTACATAAGCAGCTCTCAAATTTCCTTCATGATCTCGTAAGCACGAGCCATCCACAAAAGCGCATAATCAGATTCAGGTAGTGGCTCATCTTGTATAACTGAGTGATTAGTTCAGT
Source organism: Calotriton arnoldi (assembly GCA_963921515.1). Classification (NCBI taxonomy): domain Eukaryota; kingdom Metazoa; phylum Chordata; class Amphibia; order Caudata; family Salamandridae; genus Calotriton; species Calotriton arnoldi. The sequence goes on from CAWUFW010006155.1 coordinate 909,128, forward strand.
AACATCAAGACAGTCATGCGTCACTTCATAATCATCATTGTCATTATCAAGAAGGGGTAACAAAGTGGCAGGATTCAAAACAGAGCATCTCTTTAAGACTACATTCTCTGTCGTGAGTATGATTTGCTCATAGCGAGACAGACAACTGTTCGTGAGGTACTGTGTACTCATTCTAACTCTCAACAGAGTGAGGAATATACACAGTCAAGGGATGGCCCATTACTATACTTTCACACCTTTTGATACTGACACCTGTCACCGCTTTAAGGGAGCCAGGAGCGTGACAGCCACTGGATCTAATGTGGCTGAAAAGTAAGCAACTGGTCTAGGCTCCTCCATGATTTTGTGTTAGCACTGAAAGATTGCAGGCCTTTCTTTCATTGCAGAAAAAGCAAAAACACTTTGTTGTAATCAGGCATTCCTAGTGCCAGGGTAAGTCAGAGACTTTCTTTCAACTCAAGGAAAGCAACCAAACAATCATTGTCCCAAGGCACCCGATCCAACACATCTTTGTTAAGGCTTTGCCACTAGGGAAAAGTTGGGTATCTATTGATGACAGCAGCCCGCCATTCCCAAAAAATCCTGACTTCTTTCTGTGTTGTTGGTGGATTCATTTGCATGATCGCCAAGATTCTCTGTTGTGACACCCTTCTTGCACCTTTCTCAATATGATGACCAAGATATATGAATTCTCTGAAACACTACTGCAACTTCTTAGTAGATATCTTACTCACTTCTAAGCTAAGTAGTTAAGGAATGCAATAGTGTAATTTGTGCATGTTTCCAGTAAAATTTGACACAACCAGCAGGTCATCAATATACTGAACCTGGACAGAATTAAAAGGAATAACGAGGATCTTCAAATTTTCTTATGGATCTGGTTGAAAATGGAAGAGCTCTCCATATACCCTTGTGGGACTCGACACCATGCCAAAACATAGTTCACAAGCCTAAATGCAAAGAGGAACTGACTGTTCTCATGCAAGGGGATGGAAAGGAACACCTGACAGAAGCCAATTACTGTAAATCACTCAGCCTCACATGGAATTTGAAACAATATCACAGCAGGATTCAGTACCACAGGACAACAAGAGATCACATTATTAATGAATAAGGTCAAAGTAATAATATATTATAATAATGACGAAGGTCCTGGACTATGCAGTACTTAAGGCTAGGCTTCTGCAGTCCCATAATGGGAGAGTTACATCCACTCCCATGATTTCTTTCAGTATTCCTTGTGAATCATTGTCTCGATCACTGGAGTTATTCCAGCAATCGTTTCAGGGGGCAAATTATACTGAGAGTTCTGGGATATTCCAGATGAGTCCAATGTATTTTCCTGAACAATCCCAAACTTCTGGTCTCACTGAATTAAAGGCAAATCTTCTGTCGTCATCATCAGATACAATCCATCCTAGAAACATGATTAGTTAATTTAAAAGCAATGTCCTCATCATGTGTTTGTAGCTCTATTCCTTTCGGGGTACACTATATTGTGCAATTCAGTTTGCACAACAAATCGAGTCCTAACAAGCTCACAGGACTTGAATCACAAACCATGATTTGATGATTATCCTCAAAATTCCCTATCTTTAGAGGGACATCCTCAGTAATGGGATCCTTCATTTGTTGACTAGCAACTTCAATGACTTGGATAGTTCTCCCCGAGAAGGGTAGGTTTGGGAATCCCACTGATCTCACAGTTCAATGGGTATTACCAGTATCAACCAAAAATTATATATCGTAGCCATTTACCTCAGCATCTATAAATGGGCCATTCTGGTCTACCTCTAAGACTGCGCCAAGCACGCAAACTTCCACCCCCCTCAGGCGCCATTAGGAGGGCTATTTGATGCAAAGATTTTCACTTGTCTCAAACATAGGAAATTGCTGGCAAGGATTATTATTTTGGAAAGCATGTTAATTCAAATTTGGTACCTAATTTGAATAAAATCTGGGTACATTTGCAGCTTGCTTGTGGTATCAGAGGTTAAGGAACCTTCATCACTGGAGATTGTGGCACATTACAATTCTGGGATCTAGGTCTGGGTACATTTTGTTGCTGCAATGGAATTACGGTGGTACAAACCCTCGTTTTTGACCCTGATTTGTGCGATTAAGATGACATTTTGCTTCCAATGCCCCAACCTATGCAATAGTGGCATGGATTAGACTTCTTCAATGTCACTACATCAATTCCAGTACTTGGATCAATAAGGACACCCCAACCTTTACTGTGTGATTGAAATCCACCTTCATCTTGCATCACTGCAGCTCCCTGTTGATATACTTTCTGCACTGGAGGGGTGTTTCCTTCAAACTGTGGATTTTGAATTGCTCTCTGAGCAGCCTTTATTTGTAACACCATTAACTTTTCCTTTAACTTTTTCTGCCTCATTTCAATCTCATCATTTCAATATTTGGCATGTCGCAAAATCCCATCAATCGATTTATTCTGCCAACAAATCAGATGCTGTTAAACCATCCTACTAATCTCTGACCTCAATCCTGCCACAAACCTGGACACAAAATGTCCCATATGTTTAGGATTCAGTTTTGCCATTCCACTATACTGTTTGAATGCCTTTAACAGTCTCTCATAGTATGAATAAATAGTCTCTTTCAGCTCCTGGGTCGTCCAATCAATCTTGACCCAGTCACTATCTTGGGGTAGCACTTTAGACTTCAAACACCTCATCACCTGCTCATACTTCCTCATCATTATAGCTGAATGACCATTAGTTACAGGGTCTCTTGTCGGCTCTCTCTAAGGCCACTCTATGGCTATTTTACACACCGTCCACAAATTTCTTGGGACCAGAGTGTCAAACAAGGTATTCAGATCAGTACACAAAACCATCAAAATTTTCACAAACTGCTCAACTTGTTTGTAACACTCGACAGGCTTCTCTCTTAATTTAGGGAATTCATTTGTAAATGATGCAAGATCAACACTTCTCCAAGGCTCATATATATAACCTCCGCTAGGTAATTCCCTAAAGGAAAGCTTGTAGCTCCTGCCCTCCTCCCCCCCCCCCAGGAGGAGGTGGCGCTCCCGTAGTTTTCTTGGGAGGCGTTCATTTTGACCATTTACCTTCCCACTTCTCTAATTTACTCCAAATTCAAATACTGTGGATTAATTCCTGAATATGCATCTTCATTCATGGAATTCTGATATGTTTTATGGACTGATCACTAAAAGTGAGTCAGTGGTTTTTCTGAAAAGTCTTGGTCTGCTCTAAATCTATCCCATATTTCTGAGCTAATTCAGATAATTTGTCATGGGTCTGTCTCGCTCTCCTAGTAATATCTTTACACATGATCAGAAGTTCACTCTGTTGATAAGTTTCTATTTGATCCAATGCAAGACAACCACTTATCACTTTATCCAATTCCAACTTCAATTTTCCCACATCCACCAAGCTTACTTTCAAAGTGGACTGAAGAGTTCCCTGACTCACTTCTATACTCCCACTCTTATTCGATGTAGCATTAACAGCTTTCAAAAAGTCCTTAAATTCCTGGACATTAATACCAGGATGTACCTTGGAAACTTTAGATACTGCCTTTGCTTCTGGTGTACTGCTATACATATTTAAAGGTGGTTCCCAGATAAGTGAACCCAAATATGGTAACCCCGGGAATGACCTTAAAGGTACAAATTCAGTTTGATGCACAGATGGGTCTGCACTTGCGCCACAAGGAGATCTTGCATTAATCGGACTTAAAGGAACACATTTTCCTACTCTCTGACTCATGGGTGTAATTTCTGATACTTGCGTTTGAGCTGGAACAGCTAAGTTTTGAATCCCATTTTCCCCAGGACCAGGTTTATATATAGAAGACACTGATCCAATGGTAACAGGAACTGCAAGTGCATCTGGGACTATACAACCAGTGGAGGTCCCAGGAACGCAAGTCCCTGAACTTCCCCCTATCATGTTTTGATTCACTGTACTTGTCTCCATCATGCTCTGGTCCTTCTGCACAGGAGAAATCTCTATCATACCAGGACTTGTACTTACTGGTGCATTAGGCAATCCAGTATTACCTCCTGCAGCATCGCTCCCACGTCCCTCTGTTCGAATCTCATTATACGGAGGTGGGCTCTCAGACATTAACCCCTTCACTGCTAGGCCTTTTCCCCTCCTGTGCTAAGCCTTTTTTTGGCTATTTGGGGTAGTTCACGCTTAGGCCCCTGTAACTTTTTGACCACATAAGGTATCCATGCCAAATTTGCATCCTTTTTTTCCAACATCATGGGGATTCTAAAGGTATCCAGGGTTTGTGGATTCCCCTGGAGGGGACCCAGAATTTAGCCAAAATACAGCAACATTTTGTTTTTTGGGGGAAAAATGCGAAAAAAGGGCTACAGATGAAAGCATCTGGTTTTTTCCCTGCAAATGGCATCAAAAAAGGGGTTGTGGTGCTGAAATCACCATCTTCCCAGCTTTCAGGGACAAGCAGACTTTTGTCAGAAACCCAACATTTTGTACACAGTTTGGGCATTTTTCTGGGACATAGCCTATTTTTGCTATTTTTTGTGCTTTCAACCTCCTTCCAGTTAATGGTAGAAATGGGTATGAAAGCAATAATGGATCCTGGAAAGCCATACATTTCTGAAAAGTAGACAAAAGTCTGATTTCAGCAAGGTGTCATTTGTGTAGATCCTTCAAGTTTTCTTTATAGAAACAAACAGTTAAATATAGGAAGAATTGAAAATTAGTTGAACAAAACAGCCATTTGTGTCAACGTTTTCACCTGTAACTTCTTCTACTTATGACAGCTATTTGAAAGCAATATACCATTACATCCGCTGGACCTTTCTGGTTGTGGTGATATATAGGACTTGTAGGTTCACCAAGAACCCGACGAACCCAGAGCCAATAACTGAGCAGCGTCTTGCAATGGTTTTTTATTATGTCCCGGGTATATAGCAATTATTCTGGGAAAATTTATACATGGAAAAATGGGTATGAAAGACGCCTATGTATTTCTGAAATGGGAACAAAATATAGAGTTTATAAACAGTAGATATTTGCACATTTCCGAAATTGGGAGTACCCATACTAGCATGAGAATTATAGGTCATTTTTCAAAATGACTTCTTTTTTACACATTGTCTTTCATTTGGAAGGCAGAAATGCATCGAAAGTCAATAGATAATAACAGTTGCTCTACAATTTTGTATTACCCTAAGTCTCCTGATAAAAATGGTACCTCACTTGTGTGGGTAGGCCGAGTGCCCGCAACAGGAAACGTCCCAAAACGCAACGTGGACACACCACATTTTTACAGTGAAAAATGACCCTTTTTTTGCAAAGTGCCTAGCTGTAGTTTTTGAACCCTAGCTCTGCCGGCACCTAGGGAAACCTAGCAAACCTATACATTTTTGCAAACTAGACACCCAGGGGAATCCAGGATGGGGTGACTTGACTGGCTCTCACCAGGTTCTGTTACCCAGAATCCCTTGCAAACCGAAAAAATTGTCAAAAAAACCACATTTTGCTCACTTTTCTGTGGTGGAAAGTTCTGGAATCTGCGTGGATCCACAAAATTCCACCCACCCCGCGTTCCCCAAAGTCTTTCGAGAAAATCGGTACCCCACTTGTGTGGGTAGGCCTAGTGCCCGCGACAGGAAACGGCCCAAAACGCAACTTGGACACACCACATTTTCACAGTGAAAAATGACCTTTTTTTTGCAAAGTGCCTAGCTATAGTTTTTGACCCTAGCTCTGCCGGCACCTAGGGAAACCTAGCAAACCTATACATTTTTGCAAACTAGACACCCAGGGGAATCCAGGATGGGGTGACTTGACTGGCTCTCACCAGGTTCTTGTACCCAGAATCCCTTGCAAACCAAATAAATTATCAAAAAAAACAAATTGTCCTCACTTTTCTGTGGTGGAAAGTTCTGGAATCTGCGTGGATCCACAAAATTCCATGCACCCCGCGTTCCCCAAAGTCTTACAAGAAAAATGGTACCTCACTTGTGTGGGTAGGCCTAGAGCCCACGACAGGAAACAGCGCAAAACGCAACGTGGACACACCACATTTTCACAGTGAAAAATGACCCTTTTTTTGCAAAGTGCCTAGCTGTAATTTTTTAACCCTAGCTCTGCCGGCACCTAGGGAAACCTAGCAAACCTATACATTTTTGAAAACTAGACACCCAGGGGAATCCAGGATGGGGTGACTTGACTGGCTCTCACCAGGTTCTGGTACCCAGAATCCCCTGCAAACCTAAAAAATTGTCCAAAAAAACCCATATTCCTCACTTTTCTGTGGTGGAAAGTTCTAGAATCTGCGTGGATCCACAAAATTCCACCCACCCCGCGTTCCCCAAAGTCTTCCAAGAAAAATGGTACCTCACTTGTGTGGTTAGGCCTAGTGCCCGCGACAGGAAACAGCGCAAAACGCAATGTGGACACACCACATTTTCACAGTGAAAAATGACCCTTTTTTTGCAAAGTGCCTAGCTGTAGTTTTTTAACCCTAGCTCTGCCGGCACCTAGGGAAACCTAGCAAACCTATACATTTTTAAAAACTAGACATCAAAATTGCCTATCACAAAATGTTTTGGGCCCTTGCCTGTCGCGGGTACTTGGGCCTCCCACCCGAGTGAGGCACCATTTTTATCGGGAGACCTGGGGGAACGCTCGGTGGTAGGAAATTTGTGTCAGCCCGGTGATGCCACAACTTTCCCACACACAAGTGTGTGAAAAAGTGATCTTTTCAGCAAAATTTAAGGTTTGCAGGGGATTCTGGGTAAGAAAACGTTGGGGGATCCACGCAAGCCATACCTCCCTGGAATCCCCCGGGTGTCTACTTTACAGAAATGTATGGATTTGGTAGGTTTCCCTAGGTGGCCGCCGAGCACGGGCCAAAAACCCATGTGACCCCCTTTGCAAAACCAGGTCGCTTGGTGATAGGCAATTTTGATGTCGCCTCAATACGTTTTTGGCCTTTGCCTGTCGCGGGTACTTGTGCCTCCCCCACGAGTGAGGCACCATTTTTATCGGGAGACCTGGGGGAACGCTGGGTGGTAGGAAATTTGTGTCAGCCCAGTGATGCCACAACTTTCCCACACAAAAAAGTGTGGAAAAAGTGATTTTTTGCAGCTAAATTTGAGGTTTGCAGGGGATTCTGGGTCAGAAAACGTTGGGGGATCCACACAAGCCATACCTCCCTGGAATACCCCGGGTGTATAGTTTTCAGAAATGTGTGGGTTTGGTCGGTTTCCCTAGATGGCCGCCGACCCCGGGGCCAAAAACCCAGGTAACCCCCGTGCAAAACCAGGTTGGTTTGTGATAGGTAATTTTGATGTCGCCTCACTATGTTTAGGGCCCTTGCCCATCGCGGGTACTTGAGCCACCCACACAAGTGAGGTACCATTTTTCTCGGAAGACTTTGGGGAATGTGGGGTGAGTGGAATTTTGTGGATCCACACAGATTCCAGAACTTTCCACCACAGAAATGTGAGGAAAATGTGTTTTTTTATACACATTTTGAGGTTTGCAAGGGATTCTGGGTAACAGAACCTGGTGAGAGCCAGTCAAGTCACCCCATCCTGGATTCCCTGGGTGTCTAGTTTTCAAAAATGTACAGGTTTGCTAGGTTTCCTATGTGCCGGCTGCGCTAGGGCCCAAAATCCACAGGTAGGCATATTGCTAAAAACAAATCTGTGCCTAGTCGGCTTTCTGCCGCCCTGGGGGGATATCGGGGGCGGGGTTGCTCCGATATGCCCCTCAAGGGGGCAGAAACACTGTGGATATTTTTTTGGGGTGTAGGGGCATTGGTATGCCCATTCTGGGCAGCCCCCACCCCAACACATAAAAAAGCCAGCGTAATTGTTAGCTACTGCCCCATCTTCCCCCCAGGGGGGGCAGAAAGGCTGTAATTGTTGCGGATGGGGGGTGGGGGCATTGGCATGCCCGTTTTGGGCAGCCCCCACCCTAATTAAAATTTGCCCAAAAAAATCCCTGGCGTCTAGTGGGCTTTTTGCCCCCCCGGGGGGCAGAAAGGCTGTCATTTTTGCAGGGGAGGGGGTGGGGGCATGGGCATGCCCGTTTTGGGCAGCCCCACCCTAATTCAAATTTGCCTGGCATCTAGTGGGCTTTTTGCCCCCCCCGGCGGGGCAGATTGGGGGCTAGTGCCCCCATCTGCCCCCCAGGGGGGGCTGAAAGTCCACTAGATGCCAGGGAATTACAGATGCTAGATGCCAGGGAATTACAGACTTCCTGCCCCCCCTAGGGTGGGGGCTGCCCAAAACGGGCATGCCAATGCCCCCACCCTAATTAAAATTTGTCCCAAAAAATCCCTGGCATTTAGTGGGCTTTTTGCCCCCCTGGGGGGGGCAGATTGAGGACTACTGCCCCATCTGCCCCCCAGGGGGGGCAGGAAGTCTGTAATTTTTGTGGGGGAGAGGGTGGGGGCATGGGCATGCCCGTTTTGGGCAGCCCCACCCTAATTCAAATTTGCGTGTAGTGGGCTTTTTGCTGCCCCCCAGGAGGGGCTGAAAGTCCACTAGACGCCAGGGAGTTTTTGGGCAACTTTTAATTAGGGTGGGGGCTGCCCAAAACGGGCATGCCAATGCCCCCACCCTAATTACAATTTGCCCAAAAAATCCCTGGCGTCTACTGGGCGTTTTGCCCCCCCAGGGGGAAGATTGGGGGATAATGCCCCCATCTGCCCCCCAGGGGGGGCAGAAAGGCTGTAGTTTTTGTGGGGGAGGGGTGGAGGCATTGGCGTGTCCGTTTCGGGCAGCCCCCACCCTAAAACAAATGGTGCAAAAAAAAATCCCTGGCGTTTAGTGGGCTACTGCCCCATCTGCCCCCCAGGGGGGGCAGAAAGACTGAATTGTGCCCATTTATTTATGGGGGAGCGAAGGCCCTTGCCCAAGGGGCCGCTCCCCCCTCCCTTGTGTCTAGTAAGTGGATCCCTGCTTGGGGATCGCCCTCCTGGGGTGATCCCCAAGCAGGGATCCACTGGGGAGGGGTACTATTGGAAAGGGGAGATGATCCCCTTTCCAATGATACCTCTCCCGTCTTTCTACGTGCCCAGGGGGCTGAGATAGCCCCCTGAGCACATAGAAAGTGAAACTGAAATGAGCCTAAAGGCTCATTTCAGTTTCGGTTTCTGTGCAATGACGACAGCGCGACGTGCGCGCTGATCGTCATGGCACAGAAACCAGGGAGGGAGCCTCGGGAGCTGGGGAAGCTCTTCCCCAGCACCCAAGGTCACAGAGGAGAAATAGAAATCCCTCTGCTGTCTGCAGCAGAGGGATTTCGTGCCCCTGGCCTCATGACGGAATGGTTCCATCATGAGCACAGGGGCACCGATGCTCATGACGGAACCATTCCGTCATGAGCATCGAAGGGGTTAATACATCTAAAAGACTATCAATAGTATCACTATCATTGTTTTTGTCCTTCTCTCCAGATTCTCTTATTTTCTACTTCTTTCTCTCTTCAGTCTTTCTTTCCAGTTCACCGGTTTGCAATAACGGGTATAATTTCACTCCCTCTATTATGTCAGTTCTCCAATTTTCTGCTCTGCATCCCACCTTGCATCTGCATAAGTACCCACTGCCTTTTTCACTCGTCCCTGATTCCTCTCTTGCTCTCTTGAATGAGCCGCACACGCCCAAGCATTAAGCGCTTCAAATTGTGAAGATCTAGGTTGTGATTTCATCTCATATAAAATTCTCCTAAAATGTTCAAAAATTCTGAAATTAAATGTGCCATAACATGGAAACACCAGTGCAACTTCTTTCTCCTCGATCTTGTGCCATTATTCTAGCCAAATACATGTATGTAACCCTACATTTATCACAATATAATGACCTGCGTTCTCTTCGGGCAGGGCTTCTTCTCCCCCTTTAAGAGGTATCTGAACATCTCTTCTAAACAAAGATCGTACAGCTTTAAAACATTTCATTTTCATTTAAATGTGTTCGTTTCAACACAAAAATCAATAGTTTGCTTAAAATCTCATTCCAAATCATCAACCAATAACAGGGTGGCACCTCATGACATAGACAGCCAATAACAATACAGCTTCACACTAGCCAACCTATACCAGCGCAGCATGCTGTGACAACAATCTCACTTCTCACAGCAGCTCACCCTCCTTTACAATTGTCTTGCAATTAAATACAGCACAATAACAATTGTTATGTTTCATATAGGTACCCCAATATAGGCTCAGGTAGTCACCTAACCTTTCATCTATATTCTCCCCTACCATTACACTACATAACAGTTCTTGGGACTTACCTTTTACCTAGTTACAGTACTGCTTACAGGACGTAGGGTTTTCCCTGAAAACTAGCCTCATCCATTATGCATGAGGATTCTTGGAAACTCAGCAGGACTACCATCTCCTGCATAATAACTATGTATAAGGTTCATTCCTTTCATCATCCTAAGTCCGACATGACACAGCAAGGGAGAACCCCTGAGGGTACCACTTTGGGTATATAAACACCATATCTTGCTGGGGTAAAGGAGAGGAGAAAAAGGACTTCCATGCTGACACACTGACACGAGATGCTGAGGTTCCTGCACGCAGACACTCCAGCTCGCAGTGGTGTGACATCCCTTGTGGGGTGTCCATCTCAAGACCAAGACGGGATCCCACAGTCTCTCACTTCAGGTAATGGGGTTGACTTTATCCTAGAGGGATTCTTGGCTTAACACCCACATACATGCTAGGTACACTTAGGTACATCTAATTAGGGTCTCATCGTAGGAGTACGCATTTTATTGTCATGTATTTTTATACCTGCCTGTAGTCATTGTCTTAGCACTATGGTAGAAATCTACCATCCTTTTACTCTGTTTGTGCTTATAATCATTTATATCTGTTTCTGTCTAATGGTTGTTTCAGCACACCTATTTTACACTAGAATGACGCTGGTTCAATAAATGCTTATTGAAAAGCGTCCCCACCGTTTATTCTGTGTATCTCTCTGAGACAAAGTGAGCACGAGTGACTGAGTGAAAAGTACTGTACTGTTTCCACAATCCCTGATGGGACAGAGTTGTCATGTTCGATATTTGCCAAGTACTGTTCTCTCCATGGTAAGAGGGGTTTCTAGTGGCCCTGTGAGGTAGCTGGTGTACAGGCTAACATACCCGGTGGGGGTGTCTAGAATCAGTCTGGACATCAATCCTGCAGTTTATGTTGTCTAAACGCACAGATCCTATATAGATTTATAGGAACTACACGACATGGCGCCACCATTGTTGGTTTGGTACTTATTTAACGGTCAAATCTGAGTAGTTCAGTCGTGCTATTCTCAGAGACCCCTACTCACATTTTCCCAGAGACTTCTGGAGTGGAAGGGAACTATCCGCCACAGCTGAGTAAGCATATCCTATGTATTGGGTGTAGGTTTATCAAGCTTGAATGACAAAATGTTCCTATTGTGCATAAAACCTTATCTCAGTTTCCTTGAAACTTTCTCCTTCTTCAAAATAATGGCTGACGAAGACGCCGTCATGCCAGCACATCGTGCTGCAGCTAGGGAGGAAGAACAAGAAGGGGACATAAACATTTCCAAAAATGTCAGAACTGCCCTTACTTTAAAACTAGCAGGCTATGGAGTCACAGCTAGGAGTGGGACAGTCACATTCGTGATTGAGGCACATGAATCATATAGAACAGAGGTATTTTATTCATGGGTTAAATTCCCACAAGCAGATGCACAATCAAATACATTTCATTCTTATAGTGAAGATGAAACACCGGACCAATACTGTCTGTATGAGGACATTGAAATTCCGCTCACCTACCAGGAGCACATAAACTGGTTTAAAGCCGCCCTCCCACACACAAAAGAAAAAGTGAGACTCGGACCACTCCGAAGAGCTGGAGTGACTTGGCCAGACCTAGTGGCCTACACACCACATCCAGACATGACACAATGTCAGTAGCAGGCTTACTTCCACTTCATAAAGAAATAATAAAACTTTACAGAAATCTGACACAGTTCGTGATGAGAACACTCACACTTCAGCCAGCAAGGGCTACACAAGCAGGACTAGACGTGAGCAATTACCTTTCTGGATAGCTCAGAAAATAACACAGCTAGAGGCAGTATTTCCACACACAAGCCCTCAAGAAAAACACAGACTGCTAAAAATCTGCTTGCCAATGGGGATAGCTCCCCAGATAGAGGATTGTAGCACATGGGGTACAGTTTTCACTGCCATATATACCAGAACTCATGGTATCCCTTCATTAGCCGTAATACAAGATGTATTAAGACAAATACAGAATGAGTATGGAGCAGATCCTGCTCTGAACTTAGGGATGACATTATAGGTAATTTTGCCCAGGTATCAGCTATTATATTAGCGAACATAAAAGGGAAGGCAGCAGCAGTGGCAATATGCCAACGCCTGAGGAATTTCACTCCTTTACAACAGGAACGTGAATTACCTAAAATTATTGAAGACACCTATGCTGAATTAGGTAGAGATAGTTTGGGAGCTAAAACAACAAAACCTCAACTCATGGGTGGTCCTGACAAGGATAACATCAAGCAAGCACCTGATTCTTCCAAGAAGAAATGGGATAATAACAATAAAAAACAAAAGAATAGAGAGAATAGATCACAATCCAGGGGTGGGTCTCCTCAACAGGAGGGCTCCGAAAGGAGGTACAACCTTAGGAATCGACAGGTATCAGGATAGTGATACACGTTCCTCTCGTTCCTTTCAGGGTTCATCAAAAAACTCTGAGAGGGAGGGACGGTCAGCACACACGAAGAGCGTACAAAGTCCAGAGACACGCAACGCGCTTCAGACCATTCTTCCAAAAAAGAAGAAAAGCCAAAATCAAAACCTCAATTTAAAAAGAAGAAAGTAGCAGGTCTTAAAGTTAGACATGCCCAGAATTCTGAGGACTCAACTTCTGAACGGGGAATGGGCTCTGACGATGCTAGACAGCGTAGCAGAAGTAACAATAGCTCACCAGAACCTGATGGAATTTCTGGTGACAGCAGAGTTGAATGAGCATATCACGGTAGATACACCTGATACAAGGGTAAGTGTCCCACATAGGTTACATGAAATAACACTCCAAATGGAGGGGTGCAAACCCAGAAAAATTATCTCTTTTGGGAGAACCTGACTTATGGCTATGACATCCTTTTAGCTGAAAAAGATCGGCCGCCTAAAATTGTTATGGATTGTCCAAACGGGTACTGTACCTTTTAGGCTCCTGCCTCGAGCCGAATCCCCGGTCCACCACGGAAGTTCCGGTTGTGTGGAGGGAGGCGGCAAGAGGAGGCGGGGCGCAGGACAGGCAGGCGGAGTCACAGTCGACTAGTTAGTCGCATGGCAGCGTGGATGCGCGTAGCGGGTGCGCCGCTGACGCGCCAGAGTCGCGCCAAAGGCAATCCAGTCTGTGCACGTCCGCGCCCTTCCGGGACCAGGGGCCAGAACCCCTGGTCCTCTATCTAAAGACAATCTAAGGTACTCTTCATCTCAACTGCATTAACTGCGGACCCCCATCAAAGACAGATGCCTGCACTCCATTAGTATCACAAATGACCCTGCACTAACTGTTCTTTTGACCCACGTAATATTCCACGACCACATCCAGAACAAAGACCCCGAGTGGTTACAAAATGTTTCTCCTCAATTGCAGTTCCCTTCCGAAACATGTTTTCGAAATTAACTTATTCCTGAATGGAGAACAGCCCGATGTTCTGTTCTTAATAGAAACTTGGCTCCGTAAGGACTCCGAGCCAGATTTGGTGCAAGCATTGCCCCATGGCTACTACATCTTGAGGAAAGATAGGGAACTGAGGAAAGGAGGAGGCATTGCCATTATTTTGAAAGAGCACTTGAAGGGGCGCATTGCGACGGACACTATACTAGACTGTGAAAGTATGTCCTTCGCGATCTCCTTTGCACCAACCCTCTCCCTATTAGGAATTCTCATCTACTGCCCCCCTGGCCCGTGCAGGTTATTTGTAAAATCCCTTACAGATACTGCCGCTAGACTAGCAAGCACTGCGCCTAACACTACCCTATTAGGCGACTTTAACTTGCACTTAGAGAATCCTCTCAAGTCGGATGCCTTAGATCTCACACAACATTTATTGGCCATACAACTAACCCAAAAAGTGTTCAGCCCGACACATGACAAAGGCCATATCTTGGACCCAATATTCTCAAATAATGAACAGCTCTCAGCAGGCTGCCCCATTCCGGTACCATGGTCAGATCACTTTCAAATTCCGATCTTTTGGAATACCCCGCCTCAGATAGTGAGCACACAATCTTTCAAGAGCAGGGAACGCCCCTGGGCAAAACTTTCACCAGAGGCCTGGACCTCTGCCTTGTTGAATTCCAAACCGTTAGGGGATCTTAATCCTAATATAGCATCAGATAACTACAATCATTGGATCGAATCTTCCTTCAACACCATGATCCCACACAATTGGAGCCAAAAAAAGCCTAAGGAGAAACAGGCACCGTGGTATTCACCTAAACTGCGGGAGCTTAAACAAAATTGCAAAAGACTTGAGAGTGCCTGGAGAAAAGAATACAATACCGAAAAAAACAGATATACAGAGAGTCTATTAAAACTTATCAATCAGAAATAAAGAGAGCACAAGCACTGTACTTTGAGGAAAAAATTACATCGGCCGTGAAAGCTCCCAGGGAAATCTTCCAAATAGCAAAAAAGCTTACAAAGCGCCCTGTACCCGAGCTACCTTTAGACTCTTCTCAGTTACGCTGTAACGAACTCGCGGAGTTTTTCAACAAAAAAATCCTAGACATATATAATACTTTCCCTCAGGCCTTTTGTGTAGACAATTCGGGCCAGGAAGTGGACACTCCAAGGGGTAGCACCCCGCGACTGGAGGACCTTCCAACCATGGACCTGTCCACCTTATCACAACTTTCTGCCCAGGTCAAATCCGTCTTCCCTCTTGATCCTGCCCCAATCCATAAACTCTGCAAGGTAGAGGAAGCCGTACTCCCTGTTCTTCTGGAGGTGCTAAATTCCTCTATATCCATTTGTCAGGTGCCCTTGTCATGGAAACATGCCATGATAAGAGCACTCTTAAAAAAACAACCTCGACCCTGAGTTATGGGGTAACTATCGTCCAGTCTCACTCCTCCCTGGGACCAGAAAAATACTGGAGAAATATGTCAACAAAATTCTCTCAGAGTACTTAGAAACCCACTCCCTACTGCATACCTCCCAGACAGGCTTCCATCCAAACCATGGTACGGAAACAGCTCTGTTAGCAGTAGTGGAGGAATCAAGGAAAATCCTCGACCAGGGAGGAGTAGTGGCTGTCTTTCTACTTGACCTGAGCTCCGCATTCGATACTGTCATCTACAACATCTTATTTGACAGACTTAGAATGGTGGGAGTCTCAGGCAAGGTTTTGGCATTGACCAGTCTTTCCTGAAGGATAAATCGTTTCAAGTATTTGAGGGCAACTGCACCTCCAAGCATGTGCCACTAACATGTGGAGTCCCTCAGGGCTCGTCATTAAGTCCCACTCTATTTAACGTCTATCTAAAACATCTTGCCGAGCTAGTCCTCCCATATGGGATCCAGATCATTACCTACGCGGACGACACGCGGCTAGCGGTAGCGTTAAAACACCCAAAGAATATGCCAGTCAATCTAGAATCCTGTATGGAAACTGTGGCCACGTGGATGGACCAGTCATGTCTTAAGCTCAACGGAGACAAGACCGAGCTAATGATTTTGGGTAACTACCCCATTGCCACAGCTGGATTGAACTGGCCTAAATGTCTTGGCCCTCCGCCAGCCCCCAAAGATCAGATCAAAAGCTTGGGAGTCTGGTTGGATAAGTCTCTCAAATTCAACTGCCAAGCAGTCAAGCTAGCCGCCTCCTGTTTTGGTATCCTCAGAATGCTGCGAAAAATTCTCCCACTTCTCCCTACACCTGCTCGAAGAGTCATGGTCCAGGCGTTGCTGCTCTCCCGTCTGGACTACGGGAACTTCCTCTACCTTGGCACCCCAAAGTCTACCACAAGGAAATTGCAGGTTGTGCAGAACTGTGCAGCCAGGCTGCTTCATTACACCCCCAACTCGCACTCGGCCAAGCCGGCGCTAAAAAACTGCACTGGCTCCCAATAAATGAACAGATAATGTTCAAATCATTATGCATTGCACATAAAACGCTCTGGGGGATCGGTCCAAAGATAAATCATTCTCTTATGGCCTTCCATCGCCCTTTAAGATGCCTTCGGTCAGCCAGCCTGTTTTTGGCAGCGGTACCTAACATTAAGAGAGCCCGGTCAGGGGTCCGCGCCTTTTCTTACAATGCCGCCAGACTATGGAACACTCTCCCCATCCAGCTGCGCTCAACGGCCCACCACCTCTCCTTCCGGAAGCAGCTGAAGACTTGGCTCTTCCAGAATCTGCCTTAACCACCCAATCTTCATTTGCTTGTTGTTGCTAGCGCAGGGATGCCTAAGGGTAGCCATGCGCTTAACAAATGCTAATTAATAATAATAATAATAATAATAAAGGGAGAAATGCTAATTTTACCGGCTTTTTCCGACCTCGTTCCAAAATACTTAAGACATACATACGTGCAGGAGTGGGCGGTAGCACTTGCTCCAGCATTATATTGCAACCATGTTGGGTGGGATGCTGAGTCATCTCACCATGAAATCCCAGTAAAAACTACTCCAACTCCACAGAGACAGTACCCAATAAAACAAGAAGCAAAAAAACAGGTCAGGGAGATCTTAGATCAACTTGAATACCAAGGTGTAATTGAAACTTGCACCTCTTCAATGAATAATCCTTTGTTTCCCGTAATGAAACCCGATAATTCATACTGTCTAGTTTTAGACTACAGACATCTGAACACATGCACTAAAACATTTGCAGTACAAAATGCACACAGTGCCACATTAATGAATAACATTGTGTGGAAAAATACAAAACCACATTAGATATCTCAAATGGATTTTTCTGCCAAAATATAGCACCTGAGATCAGGTATTAGACAGCATTCTCAGCGCCAATTTTGTCGACTCCCCTGAGGGTATAAGAATAGCCCTGGGTTGTTCTTTGCTAGGGTAACAGAGGTACTTCAGAATTTGGGTGAAGAGGCATTGTCCTATGTAGATGATATTTATCTGACGGATGATGATTTAAAGGATCACTTGACCAGGGTGAGCAACATAATTTTGGGGTTCGCCTATGAGGGCTACAAATTTAATTTAAAAAAAATCAAAAATAGCACACCTAAATGTCCTATTTTTGGGATATGAGTTATCAAGTGAAGGGAAAAGCCTGGCAGCCAACTTTTTAGAAAAATGTGCACTGCTCCAACCTCCTAAATCACTGAAAAACTTATAATCCATATTGGGATTCTTAAATGTTGGCAGAACTTACATTTTAGATTACGCAGAAAAAGTAAAACCTTTCTACGATCTAATAAGACCTGATTTTTCAGTTAGGCATTGGACACAGGAACACACAGATATCACTTGTTCCCTACAGGCTGACATGATAGCATCAAAACACTTGCAGACACGCATGAATGTCCGCAACCTGGTGATACGGGTCGTCCCCGGGTTATCAGGGTATACCTACATCACTTTCAATGAAGGTGAGACAGTCCCAATTGCATACAAATCACACTTGTACACAAATGCTGAAATGCGTTTTGCTTCTACAGAACAAATTCTGACAGCAGTACAGACCACTGTAGCAAGAGAAAGAGCACTGGCTCAGGGGAAACGCATAACTGTCGTAACTCCAGTACCAGCCTTAGAGGCTGTTACAAAGGCCAGCGTTCCTAATGCTAAAGCCATACATCCAAGATGGATACAATGGGCTAATTCTCTCACAGCAACAGATGTAGAATACAGATATGACCCTACTCTAAAAACACAAGCATTCCTGTAATATGAACAAGAATATCCTCTCCTGAATGAAATAATGCCTCTAGATCAGTATGAATACATTATTTACACTGACGGATCTGCTCAGCCGGCCGTAGGTAGTAAACAGCAATACAGCGCCGCATGTGCGATTGTGAAGGGTCGTATGCAGGAAGGCAAGTTCCATCCTAGCAGTACCAAGACACAGTCTCTAGGAGACTGCACGGAACAGCTGGCAGAACTAAAAGCCCTGTTCCTGGCACTAATAAATACGGATCGAGAACTCCCCACACTGATAGTGTGCAATTCTTTTTACTGTGTCCAGTCATACAATGAATACCTAAACCACTGGGGTCAGAATGGGTTTAGAGACTCAAAAGGTGGCACAATTAAGCATAAAATGCTATGAGAACAGGTAGCTGAGTTGATAAACGAACTACCAAGAGCTCACGTGATACATACGCTGAGTTATCAACGTGATGGCATTCACGTTGAAGGGAATTCATTGGCTGAAGAAGCCACCAAAGGGGTAGTACGTACTGCTGCAGCTGCAATCACTCGTTCTAAAACGAGAATAGACGGACAGATAATGGTAGCTGTCATAGCTGTCATTGCTTCATGCAAAAACAGCACAGCCTTACCGAAAGGTTTTCCACTCAAGTACTCCTACAAGTTAGATGCAAATAACATTCCGTATGCTCAAATTCCAGGAGTGGGGGATAGAGTAATAACAAACATGGATCGCAGATTAGGTTTAATTCTAGCTGCATACGAGGGTCTAGGTTCTGCACACATAGGAATTACCGAGATTGCTTCTTTATTGAATCAACGTTACTGGTGGCCAGGACTAACTAAACAGACAAAGAATTTTGTCCTAAAGTGCGACATCTGTCAGCATATGAAGGGTTCCACATTAGCACGTCCAGCGCAGACACCACTATTGATATCAGACAGACCACTCGCTTGTGTCTATTTGGACCACTGCGGCCCCCTACAATCGGATGGGGATTACAAGTATATCTTGGTGGAAGTGGATTCATGCTCTAGATTCCTGTGGGTTTGGCCTCAGCGCTCGGCTGATGCTCGAACTGTTATAAATGATTTGCAAGTCTTCATAGGGACATACACAGTTGGCACATTACATTCTGACCGTGGCCCAGCGTTTAGCTCTAGGGCATACAAGGAAGCAATGGGAAGTTTGGGTGTTGCATTGCGGTACTCCTCTCCGTACCATCCCGAGGGAAATTCGTCGTGGAGAGGAAAAACCGAGACTTAAAGCAACCTTTAACAGCAAGGGTATTAGGTTCGGGTGGTAGTTGGGTTAATCACTTATACGGGGTCCAAAGAGCCTTTAAAAATATGCCAAGAAGTTCCCTACGAGATGTCACTCCTTATGAGGTCCTATTTGGGACGAGAATGTGGGTACCTGATCTCGATTGTGAAAGCACAGTGGCGGATGAAAAAACCATTTGACTTCAATAAACATTTGGCTGTTTTACAGGATCTCAGTGAATTCTGAGCACTACAAAGCAACGTTCAAGTAAAACGCACTGCCACTGGGGAAGTCAAATCAGTCACGGCAAGACCTGCCTGGATCCCAAAAGTCGGGGATCTGGTCAGAGAAAAGATTGTGGACAAGAAAGAATTTGGGCCATCATACAGAAAGCCAGTCCCTGTCTTGATTATCAAAGTAACAAGAACAGTACTTCTTCCGCCTCTTGACGGCAAAAAGAAAAAAGAGATTCATCTCCTTTGATCTGATCAAACCACACTATGTGGCCGATACCGAATAGTAGGCCTCGTGGGCTCCTGGGTAGCCGACGCTCTCCTCTCGCTACCATACAGGAAGTTCAGGCAGAAAGACTCATAACATTTGAAGAGTCACCAATACAAATTGATGGAATTTCCAACAATGAAATGGAACTCATTCCTCTTGAAAGAGAACTTCAAAGACAAATATCAATTCGGCCTAACACCGATGTCTACATCAATATGCCTCTACAAGAGACGTTCAACAAAACCTGCTAAGCTACCAAAGATGGATCGAACTGCATCTGGCTACTTCATCGATTTTGATACATTTTCTCTGGATCCCAGTGAACCTGAAACAACACCAGCTCCAGTTTTCCATAAGCAGCAACTTCATGACTTCTACATTTTTCTGAAAAAGACTTACTTAGCATCACCTTGGCTCCAGCTCTGGATAATAACTGGAATACAGTTTTTTCTGTTCTGAATTGGCCTAGTGACTGTCTTTTGCTTACTCATGAATGGAAACTATCTCCTAGAATGCTCTGCAGTATCAAACGTGAACTTGGTCCTGAAACCTCATCCATCTTCTCATCGTGAACAATGAGATCTGTCCAGCTGTTCCAATTCTTGATGGTATAGTTTGGGACAAGGTTGATTATGATGTATTTGGTCCCACAGAACTTTTGAAAATACCACATGTACTTAAAATTCATCTAAATTATATCATTACCTGCAGTACATTTTCTGACGATTAGAATTTTTAAACTGTAAATAATATGTTGTCTGATTTAGAACAATCCGCTGCATTTTTAAGCATCGAAATATTAGAAGACACATCAGACTATAACACTATGTACTGTTATCATCATTATGGTCATCACTTTTTACACAAATCTAGTATCCCACGTAATGTTTTCACATACCACCAATGGGAACATTGCCCAACACCACCAAAAAGTAGTTCGAAAACTTTTGTGCAGAAATTTCCTTATTTTTAAGGGTTTAACATTTCTGACCCGACCTCTTATTATTATAAGGTTGCACCTACAACTGCACAGAAAAATATGCTAACTAACACCAAACAGATTTACTCTGCATCCTTTATTTCCCAACTGTCTGAACAGGGTTTTGACTTATGGAAGGACACTATAGACATGAAATCAGTCTGGGGTTCAAAGGAGTGGCAGGTTCAGGGAACAGAAGCACTATTTCCAGCGTGCCTCATTCCGCAGCAGATAATATTTCTGAATGAAACTGTGCAATAGACTTCATGTCTTTAATTAGCCAAGAACAAGGATTTGAACACACCTCGGATTCCAACACCATTGCACTTTGAGGGGTGGCAAAACTTTACATCACGTGGAGGGGATACAATAGATGACATCATACAGTACAATTCATCAGACGCCAATTGGAAGGGATGGTTAGTTTAGCCCAAGAACACAAATAGGTGTCAAACAAGATTCAGGGGTACCACCAATGGGTATAGTATCCATAGGCCGGACCAACGCTATGTACAACGAGATCATCCGGGGGTGGTGATATCATACAGTGTTGGGAAGTTATGCCTCGATTGGCTAAAAACCTCGACACTGTCCCAGGTGAAACAGCACTTATCCTTACTCTCAGATGAGGTGGATCTAAGGGATTTTTTTATTAGGTCCCCGAAAGCCTCGTCAGAAACATTTCTTATATGCTGTCTATAATGAAATCTGGAAAATCTCTCAACAAGAAGCTACGGAGAGACTTCGTGAAATAGATAGAACTAACCTAGAAAAGGCGTTAGCTGTATTTGACAATGGTATGACTACATTAACATCCAGGATTTATTCACTAGGCAACATTGTATCTTCTGCTATAGATAAACTAGAACAGGATTTGTCTATACCACAGCACAGACAGTCTCAGCTACATTCTATTATGTTATTAAGCTGTACGCTGCAATCATTGAGCGCTGGTTATGTGCCTTGACGATTTATCAACAGTACGTCCTTGTTCTCTCCATACAATCTAACAAAAAAACAGATAACAATGGCACAAAGGGGAGAAAAATTTAGAATGCTCCATATTGAAAAACTGGACCAAGTACCTTTTACTGTGGCAGAGTCACCATCCACAGAATGGTTAATCCATGGCCATATAACATTACCGGTCACAACTTTCCAGTTTCAGTACTGCCTAGAACAACAACAGGCAGGCAGATATGAAGCGATGGGTAGGGAATTCATCAAGGAATCTTGGGAATTACCATACAGATTTCGATGCAGGAGTGGGGACATGGAAGTGTTTCTAAGCGGTACAAACTGCGAGAACACTTTAAGTGGATCTCTCATATGCCAGGATATCATGCTTCACGGGGCCTGTAATGGTTCAGTTGCTAACTTATCCTGTCACTTGAAAGGGTCCCCAGCTGCCGTGATTGCTCCGGTGTTCAGGCTACTTTCAAATGGGAGTTACTTGATGCTAAATGATCAAGATTGCTGTGGGATGCTCCCGGGCATCACATATCTTGTCACTCTAAGCTCCAGGGTTACTTGCTGTATGCAAGTATTGTTTCTACCGACTCATACAGTCAGGGAGGCGCCATTATGGCCTTCGCTGAATGTTTCCTTTATACGGTTTGATACTCTGAGGCGAATGAAAGCCATGCTTTAACAGAAAATGGTGCCCTTAACCTCTGCCCGAGAAACTTATGATCTCCAGGTTGCAAGGTCCTCAGCTGAGATACAGGCACTAGTACGAACAAACTGCCCTTTCCATTTCACAGAAATGGTACAACGTATCTTTAACATGTCTGATACAAGGGGTATAGTACACCTATTTAAGACCATACGTTCTGGACTGTTAAGCACCTTTCAGATAATCTTCTGAGTTATTCCCAACCTCATACACTCCGTTTGGAAGCATTTTTGGTGGGCTTACGATGATCCTGTTCCTAATAGCAGGTATCGTGATTGTCATTTTTCTGCTACGCGATGAACGTCCCAGTCACCAAGGAGATGGAAAAAACGCTCTTGGAGCGTCGCTACCATGATCGCATGGTACTCCAACTGGGCACACCTCGCCTTAGCGAACTGAGCGAGTCTTGGTTCCTGTCATTTAGACCAGTCTGGATTGACTGTCTTCTGCCTGTCCTCCGATGCCTGTTCTGCAGACAAGGATGCGTGTTGGATCTCTGTCTAACACTTCCATCGGTTGCGCCACCGGACATTGATGCTTTACTGGACTCGATAATGGCCCATGTTCTGCTGTGTCCTCAGCGTATTTAAATGTTGAGGTCTGCATTTTTAGAGCCTCCACAGGATGCTTCAGGTCCTGTTGGAACGGATACTGGCTCCTCAACAAATACTCAGGCCTTGGATGTCAGACAGGCTTCCCCATCATCGGCTGTGGATAGTGCAGAAGATCATCTATGCTCGATTGACCTAATCTGTGAGGTGTTGCAGGGATCGTTGTCTGCGATGACAAGCAACAGTGATGTTGCGTCTCCCAGCCAGGACACATAAACATTTGGCTCATCGTCTGCTGGGAAAAATTCAGCTTTTTTCAAAACAACCAAATTTGGAATTTTAAACAAAAGACACTTTTGCTGAGCTGCATGGCTTTCAGTCACTCATAGGTGTTCGAACTATATATACAAACATATTTTAGTAAAGACGTCTATCGCTTAAACTATTATCAGTGGCATTTTTAAAGAATTTTTACATTTTAAATATTATTTTTATGGATTTATTAATTCTATGTGTACAACGCCTACAAATACATTAGAAGTTTCGTATGTCGTCCAGTCGGATGAGGAGTGGGTGTTATGGTTCATACAGGTACCCCAATATAGGCTCAGGTAGTCACCTAACCTTTCACCTATATTCTTCCCTACCATTGCACTACATAACGGTTCTTGGGACTGACATTTTACCTAGTTATGGTACTGCTTACAGGACGTTGGGTTTTCCCTGAAAACTAGCCTCATCCAGTATGCATGAGGATTCTTGGAAACTCAGCAGGACTACCATCTCCTGCATAATAACTATGTATAAGGTTCATTCCTTCCGTCATCCTAAGTCTGACATGACACATCAAGGTAGAACCCTTAAGGGTACCACTTTGGGTATATAAATACCATATCTCGGTGGGGTAAAGGAAAGGAGAAAAAGGACTTCCATGCTGACACACTGACGTGTGACACTGAGGTTCCTGCACGCAGACACTCCAGCTCGCATGTGTCTGAAATCCCTTGCGGGGTGTCCATCTAGAGACCAAGACGGGGTCCCACAGTCTCTCACTTCAGGTAATGGGGTTGACTTTATCCTAGAGGGATTCTTGGCTTTACACCCACACACATGCAAGGTACACTTAGGTACATCTAGTTAGGGTCGCATTGTAGAAGTACGCATTTTATTGTCATGTATTTTTATGCCTGCCTGTATTCATTGTCTTAGCACTATGGTAGAAATCTACCATCCTTTTACTCTGTTGGTGCTTATAATCATTTACATCTGTTTCTGTCTAATGGTTGTTTCAGCACACCTATTTTACACTAGAATGACGCTGGTTCAATAAATGCTTATTGAAAAACGTCCCCACTGTTTATTCTCTGTATCTCTCTGAGACAAAACGAGCACTAGTGACTGAGCGAAAAGTACTGTACTGTTTCCACGATACCTGATGGGACAGAGTTGTCATGTTCGATAGTTGCCAAGAACTATTCTCTCCTTGGTAAGAGGGGTTTCTAGTGGCACTATGAGCTAGCTGGTATACAGGCTAACATACCCGGTCGGGATGTCTAGAATCAGTCTGGACACCAATCCTACAGTGTATGTTGTCTAAACGCGCAGATCCTATATAGGTTTATAGGAACTACACCACACAATTGTTTACTTTACTAAAGGATAGCCAGAAATCAATTATACAAAGTAACACAACCACACATTCAAATTAAACCTCATCCTTCGGGGAATCACTCTGATCAGTGCAGATTTCCTCTGTGCAAAAGGTCCACCACACTATTAGTACCTCACTTTCACAAAGGAGGTAAACATCCCATCTTATTTGGGCTGACGACGACTTCTCCCGACAAACCTCACAAAGCCTCAGCAGACAATTACAATACAGTGTCTTCTGAACTTTTCATATCCTCCAGGGATCTTAGGCCACGCCCAACCTGATAACAACTTCTCAGCAAAAGCGCTACACTCAGACAGTCATCTAAAACATTACCACATCATATTGCGCAATCTCCGCAAGACACCACACAAACACCGCAAGCCAAGCATAGGCCATTAACCCATAACCCTATTGATTCTCATTCCTCTGCTGTTACAATTCACTCTTGAAGCAATGGAACATCACCAACACCGATTCTCCAATTCAAAACATGTGCACTAGGGACTGAGATTGAATCTAGACTAATCTGAAGTAACAGTTTTCCAACCCCTCTACTTCAAGTACTAACCATCCTCGGTATGCTACCATCTGAGAACATGCTGGGCCACTTCTTGCAATTCAACTCTGGTTGATAGACCTTAAAGTACAGTGTGATCATTAGAACCACACAATGAAATTTTGAGTCACTATCTTGTCATTAAAAGGTTTATTACAAACTCAAATCCAGACTAATATAAATCAATCTCAAAAACATAGTATAACATTATAGAATAACCAAAGGGAGGTCAAAGTGGCTTACAATATTGGTCCTCAACATTAAAGAACATATAAGTATCTCAGTAGCTGCAATACAGAAAATAAGAAAAAGAATTTGGTGACTTATCGAATGGTAGGAAGATGGGCTACCACAGCCCTCTAATTGATTGAAGAGTATGTAAAGTAATTTGTGTTTACAACCCAAATATAGGCAAACCTACAATCAAAAAATGGAAGTAAGACTTGTTTGAGCTATGTGGACTCGAATGAAGCTTTGATTAAATTGGTAGATAGACTAAAAGGTGGCCACACCTGTGTTCTGAATTGAAAGAAGCTGTACAGGTTTTATTACATAACCTAGATATTTGAAATCCAAATGGGAGATTATATTCTATTATGTCAGCCTGCATGTTTCCCTCTGCCCCACTTATCCATTTACCCCATACTGGAAATGTAATTAATCATTTAAGGCAACTGTCGGCAGAAAATTTCTGAAAATAAATTAGAAGCAACTCATACTTTTTCCTTTTTGGGTCTCTTATTTGCGTATTTCAGAAAGGTCACTATCGAGTATACAATCGGTGTAAGACGTAAGCACTAAGAAAGTAAGAGCTACAAAGACAAGTAACCAATACTGTACAATTGACTAATACATATGTGTCTAATACATAAATAGATATCAGGCTATTTTCCCTGAAGAAAGATAACTAAAGAGAGTAATGGGGTCAAATGACATCCATGGCTAGTGCCTCAATATATTTAAACATCCCTAATGTAGGGGCCAGCGGTTACCAGGGTTTGAATGGAAATGTAATGTTTTGGTAGCTGTTATGAATATTAGGGACAGTCCAAATATTGACATTGTGTCCAGAGATATTGAGATATTGAGATCGAAAGGCCTTTTGTGCAACCACCATCATAAAGAGCAGAAGCTGAAAAAAATACATATTCCAACTCAATATAGGTCTGTAGCTCACCAATATTCTTCCCAATAAGCCATTCCTTGAAAGTATGGTTTGTAGTCGTTCTGCAAGGATCTTTGAAGAGATTAGTTGTAGTCATTCCACAAGGACTTTGGCATATTTTCTACTCGTGCTGTTCAGCAAAAAGATCAGCAAGTATGGAGAACATGTTTATGGATTCTTACTGGGTTGTGTTCTTCCCCTTCTTACTTCTGCCATTGTTTAGTGTGAATGCGATTTTAATATTTAGAGATAAACAGCACATTAAAATGCCCACTTTTCTCCCTAATATGAAACAGTCTTGGTTGATATTATTCATGAGTAAAAGATTTACAATTGCAAGGTCACCTTCCATGATTTGTCCATGTCAATAAGACTTACAATTGGAAATGACATTGCAAATCAAGCCCCGAGTATGCAGCCAAAGATTTAATGTATTATCTTGTTGTCTTAGTTTCTTAGAATGACTATGATCCTTTTATTCATTTCCTCCCATTGAGGCCCTGATTACAACTTAGGAAGAATTCCATCCTGAGATTCCCAGTGGTTGGAATTACTGTTACACTTGCATATTAGATATGTTATATATACTATATAATAAATCTGCAGACACAGAATTACCATACAGAATTCTGCACAGTATTTCCTATTCCAATGAGTTACTACCTGCTTTGAGCAAGTGTTAAATGGGAGCAGTGGTTTCTTGTGGAGCGAATGTGGGGGAGAAGAGCTTGAAGGGTAGGGGATAGAAGGGGAAAAATGTTTTACTGGGGGCTATTGGATGCTTCCATTATGCCCCAAAAAAACTTTGTTGGGGCCTAGGGACGAGGCTATGTTACTGTGGCAGCAACAACCTCTTGTGATTTTTACCAGTGCAATTTACCAGCTAGTGAAATCAGATCGGGTGACCCTGCACCTGGGAAAACCAGAAATAGGAACACCTGCGACAGTCATGATCAGGCATAGCACAAATCCATGTGGTAATTCTGCTCCACATGACTCAAGGCCTGTGATCAAGACTTAAAAGTAATAGGTGACAGTGGATTCACTGCTATTTTCTAATGATGATGCATTCATTCATTGAAGGTTCGCAAGAGGTTTATTACTATTTATTAGAAGAGAAAAGAAAAGATTGAAGATGATATTAAAAATGGACTTGATGGATCATAATTCAGGCAAAACTGAAGGGACCATTCTCATAAATATTTTCAGATGTAAATAGAGGTTTGCGAATTCCTGCCAAGCATAAATGCCTTTACTGCATATATTTCTTCTGTGAATGCAGAGAAATCCACTGTAGTAAATCCCACTTAAGTTTGGAAAATGGGTGTTCAAAGACGTGGTTTGACTTTGAAGTTTGGGAAAGCATACACACACACATTGTGGGCTTTTCCAGACTTCAATCTGACTTCTTCTAACCCTGTAAATTGTCAAAGAGATACTCCAGCCTTTTGCTGGAGTAACTCCCATTCTTAGATGGAAACAGGAATCGAGTACTTTCTGTTTGCTGGAGGCGAAGAGATTTCCCTATGATAGAATAAAAAATGTGCATTTGTACAGGATGCTCCATGCCGATCTTACAGATTTCTACTCTATGTAGAAAACTGCACAGCATGAATAGAAGCCAATAGGAATAGAAAAATTACATTCCAAGTATTAGCTACCAGGATGCAGCATGTGAAACTCTTACATCTATGTGCTGGCCCCACACAATGCACTACTCTGAATCTTCTAAACATTCCAAACCTCAAGAGGATGCAGAGATGCACAGAGCATGGGCACCATCTAATTAAAACTTCACTTCTCACAATGATGTGATACTCTAAACACCGAAGTTAAGATAAGAAGGAAGGACTACATTTCCATGGAGCCACAGGAATCTCACAAGATTTGCTGATGGTGGCAACCATCTTGAACACCTATAGTATAAGTTCCTTGTGGACCATAATTAGGCAGTCACAATACAGAATACCTTGCACCTCACTTTTGATATGAACTTGCACTTGTTTATATTTCCAGTATTTGTCCATTGTAGCTGCAGATTTGTATTTTGTACTTTGCTCATTTTCACAACCAGTCTACAATCAAGGTTTGAACTCATATTTGCTTCTTGTTAGTTTTCACAAGATATCTACAGTTAAGTGATGAAAATGTATTTTGCTCTTTGCTAGTTCTCACAAGAAATCTACAATCAGATGATAAACTTGTATTTTTCACATTACTAGCTTTCAAAAGGAACCTACTAATGCACAGCCCTTTTTATTTATACTTATTGTATATGAATATTCTATGAATATTCCACTTTTATTACCATTTTAGATGTTTTAGGGATAATTCACAGAGATATGTAAGAGTACACAAAGGAGTGCCATAAGAGGTCAACTTTACATACTCCAAGATGAAATTTGGAATAGGCCTCCAGATTTCTCTATACCCCTGCACGCTCTGGAATCTTGCATAGATCTGGCTCAACTTGAGACACGCATTAAAGACAATGGTGGCTGTTGACCCAACTTTAAAAGCCTTCTGAGTAATCCATATAGATAATGCATGTAGGAAATAATAATTCTGACTATAACACAGTTTAGCAGATTTCATAACTTGTTAATATATTCTTATTAGAAATAGGATTCCTGGTTCGCTGAGGTAGGCACCCAGGCCAAGCAGGGACCATCACTCTAGTCACGGTAAGCCAGATACAATCTAAATGATAACCTGTGCTCACCCTCTGGTAGCTTGCCACAGAGCAGTCAGGCTTATCTAAAGAGGCAATGTGTAAAGTATTTGTGCAACACACACACACACAGTAAAACAATGAATACACCACTAAAACACTCCTTACAGGTTTATAAAACTAAATATTTATCTGCGCAAAATAAGACTAAAATTACAAACATTCAATCAGTAGAAGCCAAGATATGAATTTTTAAAGATTAAATGCAAAAACAGTGCTTAGAATTCAGTAGCCATCAAAAGGTTACTTGAGGTCGCGAGGGTCCAGTGCAAATCCAAAGTTCAGGCTGACGGTGATGGAGAGCAGATCGGCTACAGGACCCATGGAATGCCCGCTGAGAAAGTACCTTGGATGGATCAAAGCGTAGACGCTGAGGGCATGATCCATCGATTTTCCACGGAGTCGGAGCACTCAGTCGTCGTTGAGCTTTGTTGAAATGAAGGCAATACGTCATCGTTGAGTCACGCAGACTGTCTACATTGGGCTGTGCAGGCTGTAGAACCGTTGTTATCGACAGCCTCTGCATCGGTGTCGAAGTCCGATGTATTGGTTCCGATCAGCGCAAAGGTGATGATGCGTCGGTTTTGTAGCAAGACAGCTGCAAAACCCACTTCTGAGGCAGAGAGCTTGGAGAAGGTACCTCATGCAAAGGTAGGGCTCACAGAAGGCAGCGTCCAGCAGCACCAGCAGAATTGCAGGAAGACTTTTGTGTCCCTCAGACTTCAGACAACAGGAGGCAAGCCAGCAATCCCTTGGAGATCACTTGGAGGGAAGGCAGAGTCCAGCTCTCCTTCAGCAGAGCCAGGGAGCAGCAGGCAGCAGGGCAACAAGCAGAAAGCATTCCTTCCAAAAAGCAGTTCAATTGAGTCCTTTAAAACAGCACAGACAGAATTTCAGTTCAAGATCCAGAAATGTATGATTTTAGGGGATCAGAGACCCAGTACTTCTACCCAAAGTGCCTTTGATGTAGGGGGTGAATTCGTAGCAGCTCTTTGAAGTGCACAAGGATCCCATTCAACCCAGTGCTGTCTACCAGGCTGTCTGTGGGGGGTAAATCAGTGCTTTGTGTGTGGAAAGGACGCTACCTAATGAAGTGTGTCAGCCCCTCCCATTCCTCCATGCCCAGGAAGACCTATCAGAATGCAGTTGAATGCAGATGACTGCCCAGAATTCAGATGAGCTTCAACTTCCTGTGGTTGTGGCTGTCTAGAGGGAATGTACAAACTGTAGCTGTCATCCAACCCAGACGTTTATTGGAGACACGCTGTCAGGCACATAGAGCAGTAAGTGCATAAAAAAATGTCCACTTTCTAAAAGTGGAACCACAAGAGGGGTTAGGCCCATTGAACAAGAAGCAGGTAGGGCCGTAATACTAAATGATCCACAAAATCGCGTGTTGTGGTGCTTCAGGGCAGACCACTCACGGCAGAACGAATACGGTATAGGAAATGTTCCCGCTCGAATGACGGCAGTAACGAGCAACTAAGTAGCTCTTGAAATTCGTCAGAAGTGTTCGAATTCAATTTCGCTTGATGCGCGACTTCTCCTTCGGTCCGCAGAGTAACAGGACGGGTTGAATACCGTATTCGTTCAGCCGTGAGTGGTCTGCCCTGAAGCACCACAACACGCGATTTTGCGATCAGTTTCGCATAACGTTTTCAAAATAAAGCATTACAGATTATCGTGGAATATCTACACAATTAAGAGGCCCTGATGATAAGCGCAGTCCAGCAAGCCTGCGCTTTGAAACGCGTTGGCATTTCTTTTTCATCATTGTGGAACGTTTGAAAAATACATGTTGGTGTAATTAATTTGTTTTCCCAACTTGAATAACTGTTGTTCCCTTTGTCCAGGCGTTGCCTTACTTGATGGCTCTATTTGTACGTCTGAAGGCTAGCCATGTGTTTAATTTAGTATGATGCAAACGACTACGAACTGCTTTGGTGATAATGTGTTGTTGATTATTTGTTATTGATGTACTGTATTTGTACGTTGTTTTTGTCCAAATGGTGTATGTTATTTATTGACAAAGTGATGTATGTTTTATTTGTTTGATTATTGAGTGTGATCCTTTTTTCTATTTTTTGAAATGATGAAAACAAATATAATTTTTTTTAATAAATTGAAATAAATAACTATAATCAGACATTACAAATTGGTTGTTTGATTAAAAGCTGTAAAGCAATTTAGCACTAAATTATAAAAGAGGCAGGTATCTTTTTTGTGGATCACTTTCTAAAAGTAGCATTTCTAAAACAGTAATGTTAAATCCAACTTCACCAGTAAGGAGGATTTATCTTTACCATTCCAAAATTATGAAACATGAAAAAGTTACTCCTCTCTGATCAGGAATTACAGGTTAAAAGTGGATTAAGGAATACCTAATGCTGGCCTATGAGAGGGTTAGGCCTCACAGTAGTGAAAAACTAAATAGGCTGTTTGTCACTACCAGGACATGCAAAACATGAAAGTACATTTCCAACCTTTTACTTACATGGCACCATGCCCTTAGGGTTACTTGGGGCCTACCTTAGGGGTGACTTATATGTAATAAAAGGGGAGTTTAAGGCTTGGCAAATTGTTTTAAATGCCAAGTTGATGTGGCAGTAAACTGCACACACAGGCACTGCAGTGGCACACCTGAGACAGGTTTGAAAGGCTACTTCTGTGGGTGGCACAATCAGTGCTGCAGCCCACTAGTAGCATTTGAGATGAATGCCCTGATATATGGTATACCACTTTCCAAGGGACTTACCAGTACATCAAATATGCCAATCAGCTATACATCAATATCATCATGTTTAGGGCAGAAGCACATTCCTTTTAGCACTGGTTAGCAGTGGTAAAGAGCTAAAAGTTCTAAGGCCAAAAAAAAGAATAAGCAAAAACGAGAGGCAAAAGACAAAAATGCCAAGGGAAAGACCACCCTAAGGATGACAGGTCTAACAATTCTGCTCAGGAGCATAGGGCCCCTTAGTTTCACTGCAGTGTTATAAAAAGAATGATGCCTATGCTCTGAGAGAAAACTCTGAGTGTGTTTTTGCTTTTTCTGGAAGAAAGCCCTGCTTTAGGTGTTCACTTCTGCAAAGCAAAACAACATAGATCAGGCCTATCAAAATTTATATTTTTGCTTTGAAAAATGGAGGTCCAGCTCTGTTGTCCAGCTGTCCTAGAAGCTTAGCACCAGACCACAAAACTATAAATGACACCTTTAATCTGTTTTCAAATATTATAGAGAATAGTTTTGTGACCAAATCAAGCAAAGAAATTGGCTTATTTGAGATGCAGTTAAGAGGATCTTTTTAGAAAAAAAGGAAGGGTCTGTTAGCACGTTCATGTATTAGGTATCTTCTTCTGATTGTACAGTTTCTTGTTTTCACAGCCAGAAATTAATGGCATGAGTTTTTGGAGGAGAGCGATTAATCCCCCAGCTTCTCCAAAGAGGGGATGAGTCTCCTGAGAGAGCACATTTTATGTATAGGCAACATTATCAAAAGAATTATAGTCACACATACCATTGAAAAAATATAACATGAACTTGGAGCAAGGACTACAGCATGGTGAGACAGGATCGTCCTCCATCAGAATCCTGTGGGTTTCAGAGCACTGAAGAAATCATATGAGGGTGATATTTGATATATAGTTTATAGTCTCACTGAATACACATATGCCAAAATATGGTGTAAGTTTCATTGGGTGTTTGTTTATATACATTTCCTTAATTCGCGTTTTACAGTTACAAGCTTATTTTATCAGAATTTTTGTTTCTTTGAGATAGTATATTTGATGTAGGATATCGTAACATCTTTCTCTACCATTAGAAGTTTTTTCTCTGTGATGACATCTCCTAAATCACAAGACTTTTTTATCAATATCTTAGAGTTTCTTTAGAAACGTTTTCTTCTTCTTCTTTAGAATTTAGTGTGCTATCATAGCCTTTCTTTAGCAGTATGGTCTCTGTAATGACGTCCTTTAAAATAGCTGCAACGTTTTATATTAGGGGATGATTTAAAAATTAAGCATCCTACTAGGGATGGGTAGTTTTTAGGTCGAGCCTGGGCAGCGCATGCGCTGCTCTGTGAGGCATGCTGTATTCAGGTATAGCCATGAAGCTCTGCCCACTCTCCGCCCATCTTTTCAATTGGCTCCTGTTACTGCCCTTTCTAAATGGTTGCTTCTGATTCGTAAATAGGCTTGTTAGTCCCTCCTTAGTAACGCCGTGTCTGCATTTGCAACCTCCCATGAGGACTGGACTTTTAACCTGCGTTGATACACGGTCTGTTTTATCTACAGTCTGTGAGCACTATTTTCTTTAATGTCTTTAATCTAGCTGCTTTTGCAGGCACGACAGGCTCTCCCTACCCACCCTCTTTTCATAACAGCGCGGTGCCCAATCATGGACGCTAGGCTTTATCTTTTAAAAATGCTCCCTGCACAGCGCAGCACTTCTGCATGCGATATGCTGATTATATAATGCATTTTATTTTTAAAAGCGCCCCATACCGCACTTTTACTTTAATGGCAGCCGCACCTTTCTTTACACGAGCCGCGTCTCAAAGAAAGGGTTGTGGCCAACATTAAAGTGAAAACGTGGCATGGGGCGCTTTTACCAAAAAAAACATTTGTTTGTCAACTTGACAAACAAATGTTTTTTTTGTACAAGCGCCCAATACAGCGCTTTCACTTTAATGGCGGCTGTGTACCTTTCTTTAGACGTGGGTCGTCTAAAAAAAAGGGGGCGTGTCCACCATTTAAGTGAAAGCGCGACATGGGGCGCTTTTACAAACAAGCATTTGGAATGCAATAGGTCTCGCATTTGCGAGAGTTTAAGCTACTGGCATTGTAAATGACAATGCCTTTTATTTATGTTTTAAAAACCAAAACATAAATAAAAGGCATTGTTATTTACAATGCCAATAGCTCAAACTCGCATAAATGCCAGACCTATTGCATTGCATGTTGAACTGGGGTGGTGGAGTGAGCTAAAGAATGATGATGGATTAAACCCAGATCAGTTGACTGGGGGTGAGTGTTTGATTAGCTCAAGCGCTCTGTCCATCATCCCCTTTGGTATCGCTTTGTTCGCCCTAAGTTGGCAGGGTATGCCCAGACGTGGGTCCCTTGCTCACTTTGCCACTGGATTCAAGCTAGCCTGGCTGATGACGGCTGAATTGCCAGAAACTGGTCCCAGGATGCTTGCTTCCGGTCCAGGGAAGATATGGCTTGGCAGTTCGGGCTGGACTGTTCCCATGAGGCACAGGGTCAGACTGATTTGCATATGGCCATGTCTGAACTGGGGTGGTGGAGTGAGCTAAAGAATGATGATGGATTAAACCCAGATCAGTTGACTGGGGGTGAGTGTTTGATTAGCTCAAGCGCTCCGTCCATCATCCCCTTTGGTATTGTGTTGTATTTCTAAGCAGGAGGAAACTGTATATATTTTCCAACAACAGTCAGGATTGCAATGCTTGCTTATCAAGTGATCTAAATTATTGAATAAAGTTGACGAACTCGAAGGAGAATACATTTCAGATATGGGTTAATTGGGTTATGTGACGCAATGCAGAGAACAGATTTGGGACCTTCAGCCCGTAAACATTTGAACATTGCCTATCATTTGGGGAGTGTTGTGGGCTGGAATGGGTGGGTCAGCTTCATGAGTGCAGGTCTGGTGCAAGGAGGGTTATT
The DNA here is from genome assembly GCA_963921515.1 of Calotriton arnoldi. Lineage (NCBI taxonomy): Eukaryota > Metazoa > Chordata > Amphibia > Caudata > Salamandridae > Calotriton > Calotriton arnoldi. Next base: position 943,813 of record CAWUFW010006155.1, read on the forward strand.
CAAGCCACGGAACTGTTGCCAGCTATGTTTATACAACACTAGTATCGTAACAAAAAAGAGCACTGCGCCACCCTTCTCTACAGCAAAATATAAAAAAGTTAAATGTATACTTATAATAAAGTATGATAAAAAGTAAACAGTGCACATAGCATGTTAGAATCTCGCAAGTGGCCCAAATAATCGCTCCATTGTTTTTAGTTCCTTTTCCAGACAGCCAACATGGCAAGCACACCACATATAGATTTCCTCTTTAATGGGAAATGTCCAATTCCATCATTCAGAGTCACGATACAATGGATCAACCAGAACGAAAATGGCATTTCATTTTGTTTGCATTCACAATAGCCACTTTTATTTTTTTCCAGTAGCAATAATTTTGTCATAAAAGTATTTGGTAGTGATAGCAAGCATAGCAATACTACTTTTGATTTGTGGATCTTGGTACATTTTTAACTTTTTCTACAGGTTGTTTTGAAGGAAAGCTTCGGTTATTTTATTGTGATGGTTTTTGAGTCAGATTTGACAGAAGCCAGATTTTGAAACTTCTAGGAGATAATAACTTCCGTAAAGAAACTTCTGCTTTCAGTCAGATTTGTTATTAACCTCTTCATTTAAGCACTGGCCAAAACAAATGCCAGCTTTGTCAAATCAGTGGTATATTTTGGTGCCATAGGCAGCAACATACTCAGCAGGCCTAGCATCGCCAACAAGGGCAGGGCTGAAACCACAAAAGACATTTCATTTATTCATATTGAACGTAGATCCGCAAAGACCAAGATTGAACCTGGGTACTCAGTGGACTGTTGCAAAGATTATTGCCGCCTTTTTGCTACACCCCCTTTTGGCAATATGGCCACACAGACTGCCTGGAATGGCGATATAGTACCCCCTGCTGGTAGTGCTCTAAACTACCACATTGTCTAGAACCTGCCCAGATAACTACATGCAAAAGGCTCATAGGACAACTTAAATTCCTATTCAGAAGTGCTGTTCTCGTGTTTCAGAAATGTAAAAATTTAAAGAGACATGCGCCGGCGGTGCACTCTGTCTCCATAGAGTGTTGAAGTGCATAGACTGAGTGCTGTAGCTGTTTTACGTACCTCGTAGAAAACTCCCTAGCGTCACCTGTCAAAAGAAATGCATATCCATTTCTTGTAGAGTAAGTGTGGATATTATTAGTCTCAGAGATGTAAAGTATTCCATGCACTGCGGCAGAGCGTGCCAGCCACTTAACCCACATCAGTCCTCCTGGGGAAATCCGCATTGGACTCAGCTAATTCCCTTTAAAATTATTCCGGCAACATAAAACGCAGGGCACTGCTGCAGGGCAACATTGAACCTGAACAAAATGTGGCGAGATTTCAACAAAAAGAAAGAGGCAAAAACTTTCAGATGGACCTTAACAATTCAAATGAGCTTAATAGCAAGAAAAGAAAAATAACACCGACGGACTCGTGGCTGATTCAAAGAATAATGTATCTAATTTAAAACAACTCACTTTAGGGACCTCTCAAGCAGGAGGAGATGCATTAAATTATTGATCAACCTGGGAGCACAGGGGAGAAGAGGATGTGGAGAATGGAACATGGATTTTAAGATGCAGTTCATAAACCAGCCATACTATCCTGGCTGCGTTTGCCCGAGGCAGAGGTTAATTAAATAATTAATTACTGAGACAAGGTGTAAGTCCCCGAGAGAGTACCTTCTCACCATGTTCCCGCAGTAATCTGTCAGATTAGGCTGAGCGCCAAAGAAACCACAGGCGAACCATCCTTCATCAGAGGCCTGGCCTTCACAGCAGTAGACCCTGCGGCATTGCCCTGCGTTCTGTTATCTTCCCCCCTCGCTCTCATCTTTTTTTGGTGCCTAGAAATAATGTGTTGCATCTCTAATCCAGACAACAACAAATGGCAGAAAAGATCACCTGGTGTAAATGACATTTATGAAAGGCTGGATTTGGAACGGAAGGTGCAGTCTATTTCTTGGTGATGCGCACGTGATAATATTAATTTGGTTGTAAAAGGTGTTCAGAAAAGACAAACAGAATAAACTATGGGGGATATTCTCAACAAATGGCGAAAACTATCGCTAACCTCAGTTAGCGTGAGTTTTCGTATCGCCGTGTACCGTGGGAAATTATCGCTGTGTTAGCTGCGTATTCACAACACGCCGCTAACAGGCGATAGTTTCCCCTACCCGGTAAAATGTCCGGTGTTAAGATTAGCGCCACTGCGATAAAAATCGTCATGCTAACGTGAAAAAAGTGGCGATGGGCCAATTAGCACCCAGGAACGGCACGCTAATTAACGTCAGCGCACCTTTTTTCACGTTAGGCGGGAAAAATCACTATAAAACGCCCGCTATGCAGCCCAAACACAGAAAAAAAAGAAGAAACATCTGAGACAAAGCATGGAGGAAGCTGGACCCAGCACAGAGGCCAACAACAACCCCACAAACACCCAGGAGGACCAGCCAGAGACCCAGGGGAAGGCCAAGGAGAAGAGGAAGAGGAAGACGTGGTTCAGTCAGCAGGAAAACCAGGTCCTGATTGCGGATGTGACCGAACACCAACAACAACTTTTTGTCACCTGCACTGTGTCATTGGCAACCAAAAATGCAATATGGCAGTCCATCGTGGCCAAGGTGAATGCTGTCGGAGAGGTGAGGAGGACAGTGGATGACTGCAAGAAGTGCTGGCATGATGTTAAGCGCAAGACCAAGCTGAAACTTGCAGCCCACCTGAAAGCAGCAATGCAGACTGGAGGTGGGAGTCCAGCGCCACAGGAGGAGCTGGATGCGTTGGAGGAACAGGTGTCCCAAGTCATCAGCGAGGAGACAGTGGTTGGAGTTCCGGGACAGGATAATGCTCAACACGACCAGACACAATAGCAACAGGGTGAGTACCAACCAGGGACTGGGGGAACCGGGGGAGATGGGCCCAATGGCACTCATGCACAATTAAATATATCGCAGTGCACACCCACAATGACTGCGGATCATGTCCCGGATCCCCTTGGCCCTGGTGGCATGGACACATATCACCCTACCCAACAAATACATTGCAAGACACATATTGGTGGGCTCACAGACATGGAAATGTGCACAGAAAAGTCAAACAAATATAGTCCAAGTATCCTATCAGACCACAAAAAAAGGGCTACATGAAGTAGCAAAGGCCCACATTGATTGTAGATGCGGCAGGCTGTCAAAATGGCCCCATTGCCTCAACACCACGCATATGCTTGTGCCCGTATGTCGGAGTTGTGTGCAAGAATGTGCATGTGCATCAAGGGGGACACAACTGCACATACACAATCTTGCACACAACGCAAACACATGTGCACAATGCTGCATGTCTGCTGACATTGGTGGTGGCATGCCCACTCATGCACATGATCAGTCACACACACAGTGCATCCTCATTTATAGTATCAGAGAGATGCGACCCTGTGCAGACGATTTGTACATGCGTGCTGTTGAGGAAAGGGGGCCATGTAGACATCCTGCCACATCTCCAGTAAATGTGTCCGCCTGCTTGTCCATGAGATGCAGTCCTGTCTACACAGTGATGGCTTGCAGTGAGAGTGCTGTAGGGCGGTGGTGTGAGGCGGTGGTGCGGGGCAGGAGAGGGGCAGGATGGAGGGTAGTGGAGTTGGACACACGACGGGCTGGAGTTAGGAAAGTAAATAAATAATCCTAACTATTTACCTTGTGCTTGCTGCATCGCAAACTCGGCGATGCATCAAGTGCAAGGTAAATAGTTCAAATCATTTATTTACTCACCTAACTCCAGCCCGTCGTGTGTCCAACTCTACTAACCCCCATCCTGCCCCTCCCCCATCCCGCGCCACCGCCCTGCACCACTGCCCTGCAGCACACCCACTGTGAGCCGTCACTGTGTGTACACCAAGTGAGAAACCATCTAGTGAGTTTGCATACCAGAAACACATGCAATGCCACAACAAACTGATCATGCAGCCAAATGGCCCCAAGGTGCATATCTCACAATGCACACAAACAGCAGACTGCACTCAAAAGGCGATGTAATGCAATGAGCAGGGGGGCTATGCCTACAACACCACAGTGCGGGGACAATGCATATCAGGAATGTGTCAACCAAATCTGTACTGCATGACTTGTCTGTGTGCCAGACTCACAGAACTACAATGTCCCTGTAAAGAAGTAAGACAACCATAGTATGACAACAAGCAAGGATAGCAAAGTTGCAGAAATAATGACAACTAGCAAAATGGCACACTCACCCCTTAGGTCGATTTGCACACCTCCACTCTCAAGTGTACACATCTGCCATACAGAAAACACCATTCCACATCAGTCCTGGTGTGAGTTGCCCATTACACCATTATGTGCATGTAAACCTATCTGTTTGGTAAGGCAACTGTGTCAGTGAACAAAGATGCAGTCATGGTTGTCATCACCCACACGCAAAGCCATGCATTGAATATTCATAACCAGGACAGCATGTATCAACCATATGACCAGCTGCGTGGCACATACACAAACACACATCACACTGCCATTTGCATCTGTTGGGAGGGTGGCGGGGACAAGGCCTGAGCACCACAAATACGCATTAGGGAATCCACATCCATCAAATCCAGGCCCAATTACACACCACACGTGGGGTCAACGTTGAGGGTAATGGGTGTTGACACTGTCTGTCCAGCCAGCAACAACAATAGAAACTCATGCAGCACCATACTCATAACGGGTAAGCCAACAGGAGGGCAGTAAGCAATGCATGCAAGACAAATCAAGACTGACGACATGCACACAAGACAAATCCCAATAGACAAAGCTACCTGGATGCACATGTGTACAGAATAGTGCAGCACACATTGAAACAGCAAGTAGGCCCTAGTAGCCAATGCGCCTAAAGGGGGCCCTACTCACACATAACTAATCTTGCAACAAACACATGCATATGTGCAGTACACAGCAAAGGTGCAGGTCTGTGAGCCACAATGACAAGGCAAGTGACAGTGCATGATGAATAGCATCCCTGCACCCCAAACATCACAACATGGTGCATCCCACGTCACTGAGGTGGCTGAGTGTGGACCACATCCCTAAAGGAGCAGGTCACACTCTGACACATCCTCGTGTACATACAACCCCTGAGGTAAACAAGACATCTGCTGAAAAACAATGCACAAGTGTCCCAACTCTGACCAAGATACATATTTACCCCAGCCTGCAACATCTCAGCATTGTAAATGCACAGAAGTGAAGGCTCACTGCCTGAAAGGGATAAGGGGTAGTAAAACCAAAGCTGCACGGGCAAGTATCCCACAATGCAGCGTTGACTACAATGTGGGACAAACTGCATCACTTTCACAACTGAACAGAGGACACAACTGGTGCCGCTTGTGTGTATAAACTGTACAATCACATTTGTCATAGCTGTAAACTGTCAGATGACAATGTACAAGTACAACCTCATATCTGTGATGTAGTAGAAAACGTCAACATCCTGCAACAAATAGGCAGCTCCTCCCAAACAGTCACAATGTACATTGTCGTGCAGTCTGCTTGTAAACTCATCCAATGCATGATCACATATGAAACACACAGTTAAACTGCATCTCCCCTTTACATTGCAGAGGGAGAAACATCACCTCCTGAACAGCAGCCTGTCCCAGTCTTCACCGATGAAGAGGAGGAATTTGCTACCATCAACACAGACACCCTCCAACAGCTGCTAGACTCCATCAGCACCCTGTCTCCAGGAGCAGGGCAACCCAGCTGCATTGTGCAAACCCCACCCCCTGCACAAACCACACAGCAGCAAGCACCTACCACCACGGCTGTCTCCCAGGACCTCCCAGACCCACACCTGGCATTCCAATGCCATGTGTTAGAGGTCCAGCAGGAGATGGCTCATCAGGTGCAAGTGGGGTTTGACAGCCTGGCGGCCAAAGTTGATTCCATTTGTGGGTGTCTGAGTTCCATCCGGGACCACCTACAAAACATCACGGACACCCACAGTCGGCTCAATGCTCTCCAACACTCCATGGCTGACATCGCTGGAGTCATGACTCAGAGACAGGAACAACTGTCCAGCCAGAGTGGCTCCAGCGATGGCAGCCAGGAGTTGGGCCGCATGCGGAGGATATTGGAGAACATGGAGCGGATGCAGGCGGAACAAATGGCTGCCACGGCTGCACACCAGCGAGATGTAGCTGGAATCTTCCATGCCCTGCAGATCATCATCACTGCATTGCTGCAGCAAGGTCTGGCGCAGGTGAATGCTGCTGCTGCTGCTTCTACATACACATCTCGGCCCCCTGATGTGTCAGTGCCTCACAGTGCTGCAGCCAATCTACCACCACCCACATGTGAGGCACATGACACATCAGAGGACGAAGATGTGGATGATTCTGCCTTATTGCAAAGAAGGAAGTGGTAGCATTCATCTATGCCAAATGGCCAGTTTCTACTTGGTTCTGGGCTCAGCATCATGCCACGAAATATCACCTTCCACTGTCCCCCGATACACTCTGTGACACTCACCTTGGACCTCGACATGGACTGCCATATTTTGTCTGATTACCAATGACACAGCAATCAGACTGCTGACTGAACTCTTCCTCATCCTTTGGACTTGTCAACCCTAAAGGACTCTGTCTGGCCCTCCACTGGGCATCAATGTAATGTGGGGATTGCATGGCCAAGTACTGGCCCAGTCTCCAACCATGTCAACGGACATGTGAATAAATATTTTGAAGTCACACAGATGTCTCTTGTCCATGACCAATCCAGTATAGCAGTCTGTTGAAATGTAGAAGCAGTGAATCCACCAAAAGGTACACCCAGGGAAATAATACAAATGTACATGTTTTACTGTGACCCAGATAGGCAGTGAGATGACCGGGTATGTGTGAACCAGCTGTGCCCCCATTGCTCCAATACAACAATCTAGCAATATTCCAACTTAGCCCCACATCCATGGAGGAAATAGGAATGTGTGTAAAAATGTCAAAGTCAGTTGCAGGCCACAAGTAGTGACCCCCTTTACAATTTCAATTAGAATATCTCCTGGCATATCTACCCACACTCTACAGGGTGGATAAAGCCTGATATGATGGTGCACATTGCATTTCACATCCCAAGATGGTGCACACCATATGCACATTGATGAAGATACATAAGTGCACATGTCTACCAGCCACAAATTGAACCACAAGGTCTGCCTCAGTGAAGTAGAGTTGGCAATAGGGACTCACCCCAAAGTGTAATGCGTCAGTCAGCCCCTTCCTGTTCCCAAACAATGCTTACTGACGTTGGAACCCTCACATGCTGTGACCACTGTGAGCAGCTAGGGCAATGTGACAAGGGATGTGTGGTGCACTGCACTGAGCATATAGTCTTGAGCAGTGCCACCATTTCAAGGGTGGCATCACTATGAGCCAATGCCAAAATGTGACAGCTGGGAGAAGTGGCCATGACACTGGCACTACAGGGAGCAATGCAATATTCCACCTCTTGTGTGCAGCAGTACTGTGTGCATGCACAAAAACGTTAAAGGTGACCAAATCATGACTTTCAAACCTTTGTGATTCACAGAAGGCATTTAGGAGTAGTGACGTCAGTACATCTAACTGTACAACTCCGAAATGCCAGTTGTGAATATCGGAAAATATAAACTCATGACTTACTCTCAGATGACTTATTTGAATCAGGCCCATTGTTCTGCCATATGCAGTTCACAATGGACCCATATGAAGACTACTACTTGCATGGCCCGGAGGTTCAGTCTCCATGCACAGGAACATATAATTCAAATGAATCTGACACACATGCACTGCGCAGCAAGTGATCCAAGGTCTGTGCAATGTAGCTGGACCCAGCGCCAGGAGCATGTGAGATGCAGGGCTAAGACGCAAACTGTGTTGCCTGCCGCATACATCCATCTCCATGATGGATAACAGTAGCTACTACAATATCCTCTCAATGCCATGTCCCTATGTTGTGTTGCAAATGGGCAACAATGTGCTGTCCAACTCCGTGAGTGACACTTAAGATGTATGACTTCACAAACGACTGCCCCTAGACTAGGCCGTACATCCTACTTGCCACCCTGTTATCCATGCAAGTCTACTGTGCTCACATCTAAGGTAACCTGACACAATCCATCCTGCTAAGTAACATGTCGTGGCCAGACTTACACATTCAATGGAGTGTCCAGTGATGATATGAGATGCATACAAGGTGAAAAGCCACACTCCACCCCATCACCCCTGACATAAGTGCAAGCAGAATTTTAAAATAGTAACCATTTATTATAGAATTACAAAAAATTTCTTACCTAAACTACCAATAATCATAACTACTACTAAACTACCTAGAATAAAGTGCAAACGTCCCTGAACGAACTACCCTAACTAATCCTAAACACGCAACAACATATCTAATACATCAACCCCCCCTCCTACCCTTAAGGCACATCATGAGACAGGACAAAGACCTCTAAGCTATACACAAACTAACTACACACTTAACCTACACAAAGATATATTTTTCTAAAAAAAATTTAAACAACAAAGACATTAACCCCCCACCCAAATGAAAAGGAAACTTATCCCCAAATACTATGTAACATTAATAATCTAAAACTACCTTAAAATCTAACACTACCTGTGCCTACACTAAAACTACACTACATAACACTTAAAATACTTACCTAACACTACCTAAAGTACTAGATTAAACATTGGGGGAAGGGAGAAGAGGGGGATGGGGCTCTACATGGGCAGGCATCATGGTAGTCCCAGGGCTTTCCTCATTTCCTCCATGAGCCTGGTCTGCTCAGACATCTCCCTCCTAATCTCTGCCAGCATCAGGTTGTTGTCCATCAGAGTCCTCCTGTCCCGCAAAGTGAAAGCCACAACCTGATCGGCAGGTGCAGGTGGCATTGTCTCCCGTGTGTGTGAGGTTGTAGGGGGATGGGACAGTGCCTGTCCATGCTGGGACCCACCACTGACGCCAGAGGGTCCTGGGATGGCCTGTGTGCCACTTTTTCTCCCACGTGTTGCTACCTCGGGCACCGACTTCCAAGTGCCAGCCTCCTTGTCCTCCTGGTACCTCCGTTCCATGTTGCGGTACCCTTTTGCAACCTTCTTAATGTGGAGGTACCGGTCCTTCTTCACCTGGAAGGCATGGGACTCCTCTGGCGTCATGTTGTCTGTAAAATATGAACAATGGAAAATTGTGAGTCCTTTGGACTATGTCAATGTTCTCCATTCAAATCAGGCATACAAGATCACTTAAAAATGGGAGCCTACACTCTGGCGTAACCATGTGTATTCAGAGAGTGACCTGCACAACAAAATGTTGAATCCAGGATCAGTGACTACATGCTGGGGCGACTGACATGCCAGTGCATGGCATGGTACATATACAGTCACAATCAAATGAGACTGTCAGTGTAAAATAATGGTGCTGTGACATACCCTGACTGAGGGTGACATGTACAAGGAATCGGAGGAGGGAGGCATTCTCCCTCCATGTTTAGCGCCACACTCAGTGCAGCATCATATGTACAATGCTCATGTGCAGCCCTGCGTGTCCCCCAGCGACCGTGTGCAGTGCATCAAGTCTGCGCAAACACAGGCACTCTTGTACAAGAGTGCAAGGGTGTCTGTGTACAGGGGGGGCTTGTTAATGTGTTGGAAGGTTACCCTACCGGCACAGGAGCAATACTGGGACAGCCCCACTAACACTTTCATCTGTGCTGCATCATGCAGCACACATTGAAACACGTCAGGTGGCTGAACACTGACTTGTACATGAGGCGCTGGGCCTCTCTCCACCACTTCTTCACAATAGGTGACGCGTTGCTGCCCAGAGGGGTGAACATCGTTTCATATGGATTGTCAATCATGCATGTCTTGGATCCACTAATGTCACTCTGTAATAAATTTCACTACGCAGACCTTCACAACGCAAACTGTTACAAGGCATTCCCCATTGTAACGTCAACCTGGAGTCATAATGGTAATTGTGTCATGACGGGCAATGCTTTCTCACAGACAGAGTGGTTGAGGCCTGCATTGTTAAATATATGGCACAGCAATGATTGCAGGACTAAAGCATGTGTGGTAAATGCATGCAGAGTTATGTCACTAAATTGTACAGAGGGGCTCATTCGCCTGAGCCAGAGTCGACCAGGGAATTACCCCAAGGAGGAAGCATGACAACACCATTGCAGTGGCCAAACATGCCTATGTTATTCTTTGGGCCATCTTTGCTAGGTGTTTGTGGAACGTGCCATTGATATGCTTGCCTCAGAACTATGCACTGCTACTTCTGTGAAGCTGGTATGCAGCATACCTGCGAAATAACTGTGCCGACCTGTGTCTGAGCACGCACGGCCTGAAAACCACAGCCTCCTTGTGCATGATCGGTCACACTTGCACAGTCATCTCAGTCATGGGTGAACATGCATTCCATGTCTGCTGATACTCATCAGCTATACCACTTGTATGTCTCCTATCCTATCAGTGCGCTCTGTCATCCACATGCATGTGCCGTAGTGATAGAACCCATAGACCTAATGTACATGTTTATCACTGACTGGGGATGTGCACAGTTACAACTGGAAGACAAATGCAGAGCTCCACCTTAACCTACTGATTCATACACACTTATGACTTCAACAAAACATCATCACACTGTAGGCAAGGTACATGATGCGATACACACCCATTCTGCATACTACGCCAGCGCTTGTTTTAGCCAGCCATTCATGACACCGCACTATGCCAATATATGATGTCCAAACTCACTAGTGGCGTGTAGGTCCTTGAACTTGTCAATGTCCCCCTGCGTGATGAGAGGTTGTCCAGCTGTGAGACATAAAACTCAATATGTGTTGGTATCAGACATGAAATTACACGTATCATATTCATCTTACATATCATCACCATTACAGACAATGCTCCGTAACTGTACTGTTGCGTGACATTTTTGCTAAATGATTGGGTCTCATTTGCCTGCCATTCACACAAGACCTGTGAATGCTGAGTCTGGCCAGACAAGACGGCAATGCTAGCAAACTTGCACATACTAGTTGTATTGAACATTCACAAGGCTCCATTTCTACACGCAACATGATGTTATACATGCTCTGTGTAAGATTGCATTGCTGCCGAACGCACATGGCTGTTTCACTGGTGTTGGTGGTGTATGACACTCTGGGGGTGTCCTATTACCTATGAGCTATTGTACATGTTTCAAAGTTTCTCACACGGAGCACATGTACAACGGAAGTGTAGCAAACGTACAAATATTCATGTGCACAACATTTGTACACTTCCTTTTGTGCAGCACACAGGTCCCCGAAACAATGCCTTGGATTGTTCAGGTACAGTCACCCTTCCTGTGCACAAACAATCTTTGTCCTGCACGCAGTATAGCACAATGGTGCCAGCCTTGGCACTACAGTGCTAAGTGTTGCGCCAGCGCAGTGGATAACACCAACCTGCACCCTATGCTTGTCAATATGATGCAGCGTTGTGTTTCTGATGTGCCAACGTTAGGCGTGAACGCATGACGTCTCCCGCCTGACTCTGCCACATTTTAGCACTTGGACACCAGTGTGTCACACACGTGAATTCTGGCTTTACATTGCAGTGTTCATAATTAAATTTGGAGTATAAACTTACCACACTGTAGGCCAACGATGACTCCCAGGTGGTCCAGCAGGTCACCCTCATGCGCCAGGCAATCCTGCTAGCGGTGCTTCCATTGGCGCACAGTGCGGTCCACCCCAAAGACACGCAGCATCTGCACCCGCACACGCTCCCACCTGACCTTCCGCACCTTTACGTCATATCTGGAGAGGATACGGCCTCCCATCTCCACCATCCGGGGCAGGTAAAAATTAATCAGCCAGAAGAAGCCCCCCAATGCCCCCTTGGACATCCTGCCCTCCCTGCCCACACCCACCATCTCCTTGCACACAACTAAGCCCACTGCCACAAATCAAAACCCAATATAACAGACACAAAAACTACTAAATAAGTTAACTACCCCAAGACAAACACCCGAGAAGATTGAGGACAAGAGACAATTAAACACGTAAAAACAGGTACACCACACTTCACAGGGACACTATCGACAGGACATAGGACACAGCAACACTCTCCAAAACACCACTCTGCAGCACACACCACCAAACACCTCCAGCACTCTCCACAATCACCAGCAATGTGCTCAAAAGAGAAAGTGAAAGTGCACAGCAATCCTTCAGTAGACAGGAAGCATGCAGAAATCACTTCCTGTGTGTTTGCGGCCCGTTGTTTGACGTAGCGATGAAACTCTGCACGCAAAAAGGCTTTGGGGTAACATTTCGTATAGTTCAATGTGTTTAGCTATGTATTTTCCATCGCTAGTATCAAAAATACATTGCATTTTTGGAATTGCGGGCATTTTTGCGCGCTAAGTGCAAGTTCTTACACAGATGAACAGTCTTAGATGAAATTTCATTTTTGGTCCCAAAGAACCCCATGAAAAGCTTGATTTGACCCCAAATGACACCCTCAATTTCTTGACTGACCCCAAATGACACCCTCAATTTCATGATTGGTTTCTGGCGAAGATATATTGACGACATTCTCATGTTCTGGCAGGACACACCTGAGAATTTGTCTATCTTCATTGATTGGCTCAACAACTGCCAACCCCACCTTAAATTCACATCAGATTCTAGGGCAAATGAGAAATGATCTTCCTTTTTTAGACCTCACCCTTCACTCCGAGGAAGGTTTAATCGGTACCTCATTATCCCATAAGCCCACGGAACGTAACACACTTTTACTATATTCAAGTTACCTTCCGCGCGGTCTCTGCGATGGTCTCCCATATGGTCAGTTTCTTCACATCCAAAAAAACAGCAAATGGAAAAAGGATTATTTTGGAGAGGCGGCAATATTATCTGAAAGACTGACCAATCGTAGCTACCCGCGACGCCTGATTTCCCGGGCATGCAAGCGTGCATGGTATTGCTACAGAGACATTATTTATCACCAAGTAAAAAACAGGTGAATACACGCATCCCGTTTGTTTCCGCCTACAGCCCCTCAAGCAACAAAGTCAGGAAAAATATAAAAAGGAACTAGAATGTCCTTCGTACCAACATCATCTTTCAAGAACCCCCTCTTTTCTCCCATAAGAGGGGGCAGAACCTATGTGACCAATTGATACATGCCGTGACATGGCCGGATGAAACCAAGAATACCACATCCATTATCTCGGCCTGGGGTCTCCCCCTATACTTGGGCACTATAGGTGCCAAAATTGCGTTGTCTGCCCCCTCACTAATAACACAAAAGAATTCAAGGTTAGGGATCGGACGTACCAACTAAAACATTTCTCCAACAGCCGCACTACTAATGTAATTTATGCCATCTGTTGCCAATGCAACCTCATTTACATCGGCCAAACTACCCAAATGATCAAGCAATGGATCATACAACACAAGAGTTGCATTAAATGCAAAGTTGAGAATGCCCCCTTAATCTCACATTATCTGGAAAAGAAACATTTGGAAACTGACTTATTCTGGCAGGTCATTGACCAACCCATCTTGCCTTTGCGTGGGGGCAACCTACAACTACTCTTGAACAAATGCGAATGTAGGTGGATCGCACGTTGTGACTTAGTTAACCATGGATTGAACACACTGGACAAATGGAACACCACTATCGACGTCCACTTAGTAGCATACAGCCCCTGTTCACCATTCCCCTCAGTGTTCCCTAACTCCATGACATATAGGACCTTAGCTAAGACACATTTCATTACATCATTGGCCTCTGACATTCTCCTTCCTTCCTAGGACTCTTGGTCCTGTCCCACCTTGGTCCCTCACTGCCTCTACATCATGAGGATGATATGATATATATGAGTAGAGTGAATACACCGTTGGCCACATTATTCTCCTTATTTATCATGAACTATATATCATTATTGAAAGGTATTGCCTTCACTGTATATAATATTGTATACTCAGTTCTCTTTTTTTTTAGGAAGTTTGGAATTCCTTCTTTTAGCATGTATATCAGTATGGATTAAGTTATTGTGTTTTTATAAAACGCTCAAATCATTCCCCTTTTTATCATGTATTGTGAATCATTATTGAAATGTTTCATTTTCACTGTATATAATATTGTATAACTTGTTTTTACAGAGCTTGTAATTACCGCACTGAGCATGGACATCAGTGTGCATTCAATTATTACAGTTTTTAAAAATAACCCTTAAATTGCTCTTACAGAGTCATGAGATTTCTTTTCTCACATATCCATTTCCTTACTCTATGGTTCTCCTGTTCCCCTTTTCTTTCTTCACGTGATCCCGATGGGGCCTCGACGAGTGTATAATTTGTTCACTCTTCTCGGTCTAGTACTCTCCCGCCCACCATGACCCCTCCCTGACCTCCAACGAGCTACTACGTTGTGAGGTCGTTACGTTTCTAGTCCGAGCTGCGTCCTTGAACATGGCACAGATCTGATTTTCTCTGGCTCTGTTTCCAGACTCACGCTGGAACTTTGACCCCCAGGCTTCATTCCTGTCGCTTGCCCAATTCTCTCTCTGGGCCTCTACATTCCTGTTGGCCCCTCAGATATAAGGTATGGATTCTCCCCTCATCCCGATCCCCTTCTCCCATCCCATTTTTCCCTACCTAACCAATTCAATCATTCAGTCCTTGTGGGTTTTGCTATTACCGTACACGCCCCAGGATTCCTCCCTGGAACCTCTCTCGAAGCCTCTTAATCATCGCTGCAATCGCTGGAACAAGGTAGGAATCTGCCTCTGCTTTTCCTACTGCCTCATTCTTCCATCCTGGGTGGCCTCATCTAATTATCTCCTCCTCCCAATTCTAGCCGTGGTCCTGACTCGCACAGTTCTCGCGCTTTGGCTATCTCCAGACCTGCCCTTGGATTTCTCACTCAAACCGTTGCAGGCGGACACCATGCTCTGAATGCGCCCCGTTGATGCAATTGCTCCGGTTTGGACGTGGTAAGCCTGTTAAACTGCCAATTCTCATATTCCCTTAAAAATTCAAATTAATCTCAAGAAGTTGATTGACTCTCCATACTTGAGTCGCACTGTACAGCAGGGTAATTGCAATCTTTCCTCCCCAGATTCAAACCCAATTGCCAACCACCGTATTCCTTGACTGCTTTATTCTGTCTACAAGGATTTCCTGCTACCATCCGTACAGGTAGCTGTAACTATTTGATCTTATTTTTTTCTTCTCACTCATGGGTCCTCCCCACTCTTATCGCTTTCCCCTTTCATTCCTCTATTCAGCACTGACCAAATGTTTGTAACCTGGTCCTGATGACGACCTGAAATTGTACAGGTCAAAATGCTGTCGACCACTCAGCTGCCTCTAAGAGACCAAGTCAGTCACTATAGCTTCCCTCGCTTGGTATGTGGAGACCCATCCCCTTTGCTGCTTACTGACCCATTTCGTTCCTATAGTGCCCAACCTAGCAAGCATGGCAGGTCCCGGCCTGACCGCTACTGGAGAAAACTCATATACCCTGGTTTACCCCCCCAACCTCTCCAAAGCAGCTGCAAAAACTTTCAAGCACTCCACCCTGAAAAATCACCCTGAGACATTGATCTCTGACCTGCGTTACAGCGCGGACAACGGCATAGTCATTAATGACCTCATTTTCTACTCCAGAAGAACCCCCTCTTGGCGCAATACCTTTGCGCACCTCCTTAATGTACGCGCAACCAGTAACATTCCACACGGCACTAAGCTCACAATAGCGCCCTCCTCAACCCTGCGAGCTGACCTCACCATCACCCTCTACAAAAGCGGCATCGTTTTGATCCAAGCCTCAACCAAAAACCTCAATAATTTTGCTGACCTTTTTACCCTCCTCAGAAACCATGTGCACGACCCTGGCAGGGCAACCAACACCGGCCTCGACGACCCTCCGACCAGCCTGCCTAGCATGACTAGCCTCCCACAAACCACCTCCCTAAGGGTTTCCAACACAGTTCATCCTAACCCCTCTAGCTTGTCTCCCGGCCTTGCCAACACAATCGTCCCGAGACCTTTGGTCTCCTCCCCACTAACTCCCCACTCCGACTCTGAGACTGGTACGCTTCCAAAGACCTACGATACAGGTCGAGCTAGCCCTGCTAGCCCACAGACCACCCCTCCAAGTGTTCCTAACATGGTTCATTCTAACCCCTCTAGCACGTCTCCCGGCCTTGCCAACAGAATCAGCCCTAGACCTCTGGTCCCCTCCCCACTAGCTCCCCACTCCAACCGTGAGACTGAGACGCCCCCAAAGACCTACGACACAGGTCGAGCTAGCCCTGCTATCCTATCCCGTATGCATGACGATAGAACTGCCTCTGAACCACTGCCCCCCTGTCCTTTAGCGCCTCCCTCTTACATGGATACCGAAACGCTGCACTACAGAGCTGCCAAAATAATTCAGAGCATCCATTCTTCCATTCTGGATCTAACGAACCTCCTTCACCTCGCCGAACTCTCCTTCGCTAACCTAAAGCCCCTGCTGAACCCCACCCCCCCTCTTATCACAGAGCTCCCCAAACACCCACTACCTCTATCCCTGAGACACCTTCGCCCTCGCAAGCATCCTTGCCACCTCTCGGAGGAGGAAACCCTAGCTCTCGTCCTCTCCTACAACCCTACCCTCGCCACACCGAGTACGCTAGACATCACTGAAAAGGAAATCCTTGCCATCCTCCGGGACTACAACGCAGCCCCAGTTACCCCATGCCTATTACACGTGAGGGCCGAACATCCCATCTGCACGGTCACTATCAACCCCAGCAGATCAGCTACCCTCCGTAACAGAAGTGTGATTAAAAGCAATCTAGCGCCTGTACCCCTGTCCGCCCCGACTCCCGACACTCCCTCCGACCCCTCTCTGACTGGTCTCTTAATTAACTGCCGATCGGCAGTTAAGCACGCCGCCGATATTGCTGCCCTCATCCTGAACAAAAATTTCGACTTAGCAATTCTAACAGAATCTTGGCTCAACGAATCCTCATCCCCATGCCTGGACCTCTTAGTCCCTCCCAACTATAACATTGCAAGGCTGGACAGGCAACCTAGCAAGAAAGGAGGAGGCATCGCCTGCATCTATCGCTCTAACCTTCTTGTCACGGAACTTCTGGCGGATACCACCGACTACTGCGAATACCTCGCCCTCTCCATTTGCAGCAACTCCGCCCTACTGTGCAACCTGCACATCTTTTACCACCCCCCAGGCAGGAATGACTCCTTCACTGACCACCTCATGGAAATTTTCACAGCTAAGACTTCCTCCAACGCTAAAGACATTTTCCTTGGCGATTTCAACCTGCACTGGAATGATCCCAAGGATCCTCATGTCAACGCCATCAAAGACCTCCTGGCCGATCAAGCCCTGACCCAATCTTGCTCACTCCCAACTCACTCGAAAGGGGCCATTCTTGACTGGATCATCTCTAAGGAATCAACAGTCAAGCTTATCTCTATAGACCCATGTGATTGGTCTGACCACCACGCCATCGCCTTCCTACTACCTGGCACCCACAAGACGAGGGCACCGCAGCCGGTGATTCCTAAACGCTGGGTCAGAGACACCAAGAACCTGGACCACAGAGAACTGGAGGCTCGGTGCAAATCTGACCTCCCCCCCCCCTCGCATATCACTACGGTCAATGACCTCAACGATCACTACTCTGCGACCATATCGAACATTCTGGATGACCTAGCCCCACTAAAACTAAAAAGAACCCAAATCAAAGATAGAAACCCCTGGTTCACTGGATCCCTCAACAATGAGAGGAGATCCCTCCGGCAAGCCGAAAGAATCTGGAGACAGCACCCCTCTGCCGCACATCTAAAACTTCTCCGCCAGGCCAGAAATACCTACAACAGGAACATCCTCAACTCAAAAAAGAATTCTTCAGATCGGAACTGGGGAACACCAAGAACAGACCCCGTAAACTCTTTGAACTGGTCAAACATCAATCCAACAAACTGGCCAAAACATCGAAAGAAAATCCCAAGTCTCTAATATCATCCGAGGAATTCGCCTCTTTTTTTGCGGACAAAATCAAAGCCTTAGGTAACGAACTTAGCTCCGCCTCATACTCGCTACCCACTACTGACTTGCCTCCTCCTTCCACGCCGCCCCGACAGGCTTCACCTAAGAATCAAGCACACTGGACCGACTTCACACTCTACGACGAAGACTCCGTCTCTAAAATCCTATCTACCTTAAACCCGAATAACCATTTTAACGACCCGCTCCCCTCCAACTGCCTAGCTGCCGCCGCCCAATCCATTATTCCTAGCTGGACTGCAATAATTAACGCCTCTCCGGCAGGGATCGATTCCTGACTCTCTGAAAGCCGGCCAAGTCCTCCCCATTTTGAAAAAGCCGTCGCTGGACCCAGCCTCCCCTGACAACTTCAGACCTATTTCCAACTACCCTCTCTTAGCTAAAGTGTTGGAGAAGTGTGTGCAACTGCAGCTAAGTCAACACATCAACAACTTCCACCTACTCGATGATTTCCAATCCGGATTTAGACCTGGACACAGCACTGAAACCACCATGCTCCACATCGTTGATGATGCCCTCCAAGCCCTTGACCAAGGCAAAACATGTCTCTTAATCCTCCTAGATCTATCCTCTGCCTTCGACACGGTCAACCATGGAAAGCTACTCGAACGCCTCAAACTCAGGATGGGATTGGATGGCTCTGTCCTAGAATGGTTTAGATCCTTCCTCCAAAACCGATCACAGAGATTCCTAATCAACGGCAACCTGTCTGCTCCCTCTCCGGTCACGATTGGAGTCCCTCAAGGATCAACGCTGTCCCCCACCCTCTTCAACCTTTACCTAGAACCGCTTGCCGAAGTCCTACGCACTGCAAATATCTCCTACCATATGTACGCTGACGACACTCAGATCTACATCAAAATCTCATCCCTCGAGGAGATTCTCTCCCTGAATGAGGCCCTGAAGCTGACTGTCCAATGGCTCGCCTCCAATCAACTCAAACTCAATGCAAAGAAAACAGAATTTCTCCTAATTTCCCCTCCTAAAACCAACCCTGAGATTCAGATATGGATTAAGGCCATCACAGCCTTAAATTACCCACCGACCATTGTGGACTCGGCCAAATCACTGGGAATAACCCTCGACTGCAACTTGAACATGCGGGACCACATCAACTCGATGGCCAAATCAGCCAGGTTCCACCTGAGCTACCTTTGGAAACTGAAACCCTTCCTTGACGCTCCCGACCTAAAAATGGCAGTCCAAGCACTAGTCATCTCCAGACTGGAATATGGCTGTTCTACCCTCTCGGGTCTACCCAAGATCTCCCTGGCACCTTTAAAAGCCTGCCTCAACGCGGCCGCCAGACTACTTACCGGCACAAGGAAATTCGATCACATTTCTCCACACCTGAAAGCGCTGAACTGGCTTCCTCTCGAGGCCAGGATACAGCTTAAGCTGGCATGCATCACACACAAGGCTTTATACTCAAACTCCCCTGCATACCTTGCACAGAAACTTGTGGTATCCGGAGGAATCAGAAACTCCCGGTCCGCCAAAGACCTCTTGCTCCAGCCTGCACGTTTTAGGAAAAAAAAAAAACTTACAATCGGGCTTTCGCTGGGGCCGCGCCAAGAATATGGAACTCTCTCCCACCCGTCATAAGAAGAATCCCCTCTCTGGCACGCTTCAAAAAGGAGGCCAAAACCTTCCTTATGGGTAAATTCCTCTGTTAAACTTTTACCTTCAACCACCACAGAGACCCTGATCAACTGCCGACTATTGCCTCCCTCGGATGACCTAGTCACCCCTCCAAGAAACCTGGGGCCTTGTCTTGAGTAACTGCAATGTAAACTGTACCTATGTATCCTTCTATCTCTTATGTATCCAGCACCCCGCCCCCTCCCAATCGATTGTTTACTCTTGTGATTCCATGCCTTTTGTACAACCCTAGGATTCTGTAAAGCGCTCTGATACCCTAACGGGTCAAGTTCGCGCTCTATAAAACATAAACATAAATAAATAAATAAATAGCGCATCCCTTGGCGTACTTAAAAACAGTTAAGACTTTCTGAGAGTTATTTATATACTGTTTTATTACCATTCCTTTAATTGCTATTTGTCACACCTTTTTCACTGGTATTTCACTTTTGTCACATGTCACTTGCGCCGTTCACCTTCTACACGAGCATGTTTGTGTACACCAATGTTTGGGTTACACTTGCATACAATGTATTTCAGTGCTGATATTCCTTCTACTGTCTAAATACAGATCAATCAGTTAAATACGTCTTTTATTAATTATTGTGATCTCCCTCTCTTTCCTGTTCGCTCTAATTGAATTGTTTTCTTTATGTATTTGTCTACTAAATGATTACCGGTTGAGACATTGTTGCATTGTAACATATATCTACCCGGGTCTCGACTGGGTTTAAGGGTTACCTCCTGTTTTCTTTTTCTGTCCAAAGCCAATTCAGCTTGAAGAAGTGAAGCCCACTCTCCCCACGAGGTCTTGATGCAGTGTCCCCTCTTTACCACCTTAATGACATCCCATTCCAGCCCCCTAGAACACACAGAGCCATCATTCTCCTGAAAGTAGTGGGCAAGATGTGTGCCAATGACATCCCTATAGACTGTGTCCAGTAAAGCCTCAGTCCACAGTCGCCAGGTTGGGATTGGTGCCCTATCATCCCCCTATTAAATTGTCACCTTAAGGGGGCTGTGATCTGTCATAGTTTTTCCCAGATACTCTGAGCCTTGCACACGGGGCCAGATCTCCGTATTGCAAAAAACATAGTCTAGCCTGGTATGGACCTGATGTTGTGAGGCAAAATATGAGTATTCGCTTTCTCTTGGGTGCCCCAGTTGCCAAACATTGTGCAACTTTGTAAATGTAAATGTCCACTATTTGTAAAGCGCGAACAATTACCCGAAGGTGTCAAGGCACTGGGGGCCGTCGGGAAGATTAAGCGAGCTATTGCCCAGAGTCACATGGTGCTGGGCTGATCTGCCGCCGGCACCGGGGATGGAACTGTGAGCCCCCGGGTTCCGGAGTCAGTCGCCCTGGCCGCTGCGCCACATCTCTTCCACACAAAAAAATGTCATTGCTGTCAATTGACGGAAATGTTTTGTGGCTTGTAGACTCTGTGTCCCAGGTATAGGGGGTATCGATCAATCTTTCTCGGTGCAGTGTAGACAGTTAAAGTCCTATCTCCAGAGGCAAGGGGCCTTTAGGTCAGGGAATAAAGCTGGGGATAGCGTACGTAGGAAATAATCCTGAAGTGTGTTAGGTGCATATAGTGATACTAAGGATAATGGGCACCAGTGGCGGCTCACCGAGGGAGTGGTGCGGGGCGGCAGGGCGGGGGAGAGGCAGGGTGGGGGGTAGTGACATCGGACATACGACGGACAGAACTCAGAGGGAGTTCTGTCCGTCGTAAGTCTGAATCCACTACCCCCCCATCCTGCCCCTCCCCTGCCCCGCCCACCGCCCCGCACCACTCCCTCGGTGAGCCCCCACTGATGGGCACCTATCCAGTGCCCCTTCCAAAATGATAAAGCAGCCATCTGGGTCCACCACTGATCTATTCTGAACAAAGGGGACTCCAGGAGCTATCCATATCATAACTCTCCTTGCAAATGCGGAATACCCAGTCCCTATTACCTGTCCACTCCAATGCCCAGAGACTTTGTCTAATTCGGCTGCGGTAAGGTCTGTCTCCTGCAAACATGTTAAATGAATGTGTCTCCATCTGAGGTAAGCAAAAATTCTGTGATGGCGTTTTGGAGTCGCCATACCCCTAATATTCCACATTAATGTTTTAAATGTGGTAGCCATGGGAGGTAGTGAGCAATCCACCCTGAAGGCACAGTGACATTATTAAAAACCCAGGAGCCTCAACTCCCCCCCCCTGCGTCCCAGCCACCCTGCAGTGCCCAAAATAACAGCAAAACACAAAAGAAAACAATAACTCCCACTCCCTTGGCTTGGACGCCAACGGGCATCATGCCAGAACATTCCCAATTAGGCATTGAGTGGTAAACATGTGCCTTCAATGTGAAACAGACCTTTAGAGGTCAGGCCCAGAGATCTACAAGGCAACGTCTAGTGGGGTCCCGAGCATCCCGTGCTTTTTTGGGGAGCGTAAATGTCACAAATGTGTCTCGTAGTGCAATCCACCCTCCAAGTACCTAGCTGTAAGCCTGTATACCTTGTAACCTTTCCCACTCAGGACACAAATCAGTTCACTCACAAGCATGTGAGAAGTCCCTATTCCGGAGGTACATGTTCGAACGACCTTACCGAGGCAGCGGCAGAGTCCCAATCCGAGGCCACAGAGGCGGGAGCATGCGGCACAGATTCCTGGTTGGCATCAGGCACCAGAGCCTGAAATCGATTCACACCATGCAGCAAGACCTCTGTCATTACTTGCACATGTTCTTTAGCAGTTTGCTCACTGGATGGGTGCAACCTCAGCCCACGCTGGCGGCGTCTACGCCAGGGTCTCACATCTGACCATCCTTGAAGGTCCTCCACCTCCATCCACACTGGGGCCTGAACTCCCTAAGTAGGAAGCTATGACCAGGCCTCATCTGGCATAGAGAAGAAGTGAGTCACACCTTCATCCACTACCCTGAGCCTCATGGGGAAATGCAGGGCATAAGATAATCCTAGATTCTTCAGTTGCTCTTTCACAGCCCCAAATGTGTTGCGGTGCATCTGGAGCTCAGCCGTGTAGTCACAGTGAGAGTATGTCCATTGTGAGTCCACGGGCCCTGAAATGGAACAACTGTAAAATAGGTCCCTGTCCTTGTAGTTGAGCAGGCATGCAATCACTGGTTGCGGAGGGGCTCCCGGGACCAGAGGGAGGCCCAGGATGCGGTGGGCTCTCACCACTGAGAACAATTTATGGACACATCCAGCCAACACCGTTTGCGTCAACTAGTCTTCAGGAAATAACTCCATACTGGGACCCTCCATCTTCTCAGGAAAACCCAAAAGGCTAAAATTGTTGCAGCTTGAGCGCCCCTCTGTGTTCTCCGCCTTGGCCTTGAGGTCACGTACAACAGTCTGTAGGAGTTTCAACTGATCTTCCACAGTCATCTGAGAAGGTTGCATAGTGGATAATGAGGCCTCGGCGTTGTCCACTCTCTCCGTAAGCTTGGCGAGATCCACCGGCGGGAGTCTTGTCTCTATCTGGATGGCTCCAGTTGGGCCTCCATAGCAGTCTTAGAGTCTTGGATAGCCTGTTATACCCTGTTGAACATCCCAGTGTGTTTTTCTAGGTTGGTTTCTAGTTTACAAATGGGGTCTGCTGGCACAAAGGAGGCATTCAGCAGGGCGAATATTGATTTTGGAGGTGGGGTCTTGGAGGTTTTTGGTTTAACCATTCCCTGTCGGCTGTCAACCCCAGTGGTTTGGGGACCAGGCCGAGGAGATAATACCAGTTGCGAGCATGGTAGAGTGAGGGGGGCGAGCAATGCCTCTGGTGCAGTGTTCACCAAGGACTCAAACCGAGCCACCCCTCTCCTGTAGCATCAGCCGTTCATCTCCCAGGAAGGGAGAGTCCAGGGCCTCCGATATGTAGTGCTAGACAGTTGCACCCAGTATTACAATTTTGGGGGAATATGGCTTCGTCCACACCAGAGTGGATGCGTCACCATCAGTGAGTGGGACCTGCTTGCACTCCTGGCCCACCTGGAGAGTGCAGCACAAGCAGCCCCTTGGCGTCAATAGAAGGGTCACTCAGGAGGCCATTGCTCCTAAGCACTGCAGTACAGGGCACCAAGAGGGGACAATATACAGCAGCAACCTCTGATTCTTGTAGGTGATCCGCACAATCAGCCCCGCAAACCCAGAGAGGATGCCCTCAAAACGCACACGGCGGGTGTAGTAAGTGATTAAGCGGAAATGTTGTGGTCAGATGCAGGCCGAGTAGCAGCAGGCTGTAGGTGGCTCTAACCCCTTCCCTCACATATCAAAATCGTAGTATCTCACCAGGTTAGACACACATGCATGGTGGGTGAAAGGCCCAGAAGGCTCCCGTCCAATATGTGGAGCATGTGGTGAATCCCCCCACTCCAGATGGCCATGCAGGTCCCTCGATGCAGGTGGCAGGGCACTCTGAGGCCCCCACAGTCATCAATCACGCCCCCCCATCAGCCCACCCAGGCACTCACGGCGGTCCCTCTTCATCGCAGGAGGCCGGGTGAGGGAGCCGTCAGACCGCTGAAGGTTGAGTGAGAGTTCTTATGCATCAGCAGAGTCTTTCTTTCTAACGGGGGCATGGATTTGAAGGTTTGTCAGTTGAAAACAGACAAGGTGGAGCAGGGTGAAGTTGGTTGGTCTCATTGACCCCGTTGTGGATTTGGCATATTGCCCAATGGATTTAGTCTGCGACCTACGGGCAGTTCCTAATTACTAAGGGGCAGATTTACAAGCCCCTTGCGCCACTTTTGCGTCACTTTTCCCATGTTAAAAATGATGCAAAAGTGGCGCAAGGGCCTTGTAAATAAGCCCCTAAGTTTCAAAGATTCAAGCCCTTTAACCCATTTTAATTTTAGGCATTTTGGGTGCCTGCTTACTCGTTAGACTGGCCACACCCATAGCATTACTCCACCCACTCTTTCAGAATCGTGGCTGGAACTGCAGCTTGTACAGCAAGTCTTCCCTGAGACTTCCCAAAAGCTGCTGTACAGGTGGGAGCCTGACATTTACAATCTATGTATGAGACCCTAGAGAGAAAGAATGTTGCGTACGTCATACTGTCTTATAAAATATAGAGGGGCAGATTTACAAGCCCCTTGCGCCACTTTTGCGTCACTTTTCCCATGTTAAAAATGACCCAAAAGTGGCGCAAGGGCCTTGTAAATAAGCCCCAAAATGTATTCATGGACAGTTTTTGATCCTGCAATATTGTTTGTAGTGTTTGTGTGTTTTATCAGTTTTTTTATTGCCACGAGCAGGCCTTGGAGTAAACGAGGTATTTGTTCTGTTATGCTTACCTTCAGTGAGGAAATTAATTAAACGCTACTAAGTCAATTCCCATACTTGTATTTCTTGATTCAGTGGAAGGTTTGGGCCATGAGCCACACAACATTGCACGGGGAGCTCAGAGGGCCGAAACCAGGAACTGGAATCATGGTTTTGCAAAAACTATTATTTCATTGCTAAGCTTCCAAGGCATGGGTTGGGCCAGCCTGGTTAAAATACTATGCCAGGCTTTACTTAAAGAGGACATGCCTTCCTACGTTTTGATCAATTACCTGAATGGCAATAACGTAACATTCAGGCAGTGGTTCACTAGTGTATGCGATGAGGGAAGTCCGTCACCACATGAGCAGATGGTTGTGGCCCTGCAAGATTATATGGCCCGAAATTATACCCCACATAAATAGTCAAGAAACCAGGCCCCACACTGCAAACGAGTGCTCGTGCAGGCGGGTCCAACAGCATCATGGAAACATCATTGCTTACAGGGGTTTCAGTTTCATTAAACAACCCACATTGATGTGCAAGTGATGGGCTACGTTTCTCAGGATGGATTATATTTGAGGATTATATTAGTCACCGAATCCACAGTTATGTTGATGTCCACGCCAATTGGTGTTTTCTAAACGGACAACATTAGGACCGTGTTGCAAAGCTGAAATGAACTGTTTACTGTGTCCTGCTGTACTACCCTCAAATTATGTGGTTCTTAATGATTTATAACTAGTCCGTGTATCATTAAAATATAAATAAAGATTTTAAAAACAAGAGAATGGAGTATATACGTCTTACATTGGGACCAATCTGTTCATGTTGGACTTAGAGGAGGCATTGAAACTATTTGATTGCCATTAGGTAGACGGTATTGGGGGTGGGCTTGCCTCCAGTTACTACCCCAGGCTCTGGCCGAGGTACAGGGTGGTCCAAAGGTTTTGGTGCAGAGAATCAACCAAGGAAAAGGGGAAGCATATGTGAACCTGGGCATATACATCTCGGAAGAAAAGGGGTTCTCTACAGGGATAAATTGCGGAACAAGATCCTTTGCTAGGCACAGCAACAGTAGCATTGCTTACTAGTGGTAAGAAACATTCTAATGTACCCACAACTTAATTGTGCAGATTAACCTCCAGGTATCACAAATAACATGTACTATTAGTTAAAAAAAGAGGATACAAGATTCT
Organism: Calotriton arnoldi; assembly: GCA_963921515.1. Taxonomy (NCBI): domain Eukaryota; kingdom Metazoa; phylum Chordata; class Amphibia; order Caudata; family Salamandridae; genus Calotriton; species Calotriton arnoldi. Next base: position 970,059 of record CAWUFW010006155.1, read on the forward strand.
CAAAAGGAAATACTTTCTTGCACATATAAGATTGTATATTTTTGATTCATTGAGTGTCCTTGTATAGTGCTTTTTGATAAGTCTGGGGTGTCTCAGTGAGAATGTAATGTTCAAATTCCACCCAGAGGTAGCTTCAATGTTCCTGCAAATGGCCAAAATAAAAGACTGTTTTTTTTTACTATTGTCACTTTACAAAACAAGTAATGACTGATATGTATATCCTCTTACCATTGAACAGAAAATGGGGAATTGCAGTATATAGCTCAGTAGTAGCACATGTATAATAATTTCTAAGTTAGCCCACACAGGTCATATGATATAAGAGTGAATATGCCTCTTGACCCCGCATCCCGTTACCTCGCATGTTGTTACAACGCGGTCGTTACAACGACCGCGTTGTAACAACGCAATACCATTACCCCGCAAGTCGTAACAACGACTTGCGGAGGGGGGTGCTGGATGTTGGAATAGTATCATTTACTATTCCAACTCCAGTCTGTGCGGACAGTAGGGAAGGTGTTGGATTTTAAATCCAACACCTTCTCCCCCCCTCCGCAAGTTGTTGTTACCACTTGCGGGGTAATGGTATTGCGTTGTTACAACGCGGTCGTTGTAACGACCGCGTTGTAACAACATGCGGGGTGAGGGATGCGGGGTCAAGGTTGTTTACCTATAAGAGTTAATGTAAAGTATCCTACTTAGGAATGAAATTTAGCAATCCCGATAATATGTTAGCCTCTATAACATTATTGATTAAACACACGAATTAGCCAAGTTGTGCCTAATATACTCATTAATTGGGCTGACTATCATGAAGCATAGAAGGATAATATAATGTAATGGCTTGACCCAAAAATGTTCTCTTGATAACTCCTTTGCTTTTTTCTTTACTTTGCCAAATTGGTGTTTGAGCATGAGGGGCAGTGCAAGTTATGACACGTGTTGTATGCAGATCATACAAGGCAAATTTTAGTGGTTTGACGATTTTGAGCCAGAATGATACACCACTTTATTATTCTGTTAGTGAATTTAATTGGTGCGTTGTGATTTACTCACTTTTCAACCCCTTGACATGTGCCCTTTCGCCATGCACAGTGGAGCTCTGCTGGACCCTGCTCACAATCTGCCATGGCCACCCTACTCACGCTCCACACAGCCTTTGATTGCACTGCAGGGTTGGCTGAAGGGCCAGGCCTTGTGCCCAACTGGCCATGCTGCAAAGTACATGGCTTGCCACATACCCATTCTGTGCTGTGCACAGCTGTTAGATCTGGAATCCTTGGCGTGGTTTTCCCCTAACATTTTGCCTTTAGACCTCTTCGTTTTTGCTGGCCTTATGACTCTGCACACTTTACTACTGCTAGCCAGTGCTAAATCATGTTGTGTGCTCTTTCCCTAAAATATAGTAACATTGGCTTCTACCCAATTGGCCTATTTAATTAACTTGTAAGTCCCTAGTAAAGTGGCATTACACGTGCCCATTGCCTGTAAATTAAATGCCACTGGTGGGCCTGCAGCACTGGTTGTGCCACCCACTTGAGTAGCACTTTCAACATGTCTTAGGCCTGCCATTGCAGAGCCTTTGTGAGCAGTTTTAAACTGTTGTTTTGATCTGGCAAAATAAACCTTTTGCCAGACCCAAACTATCCATTTTAATACATATAAGTCACCCCTAGCGTAGATCCTGGCAGCCCAGAGGGCAGGGTGCAATATATTTAAAAAGGAGGACATGTACATTTAAGTTTTACATGCCATGGTAGTGAAGAACCCTTAAATTTGTATTTCAATACTGAAAGGCCTATCTCTCCCACAGGACAACATTGGAGTTGCCTTATTACATTGTAAAAGAGTAATTTCCAAATGGGAAGAGATAGTAAGTTAATGTTTGGTGTCTCTAGAATCACAATTCAAAATCCTAACTAATGGCGAAGTCAGATTTTAAACTGCAATTCTGAAAAAATGCACTTTTAGAAAGCTGGCATTTTCTTGCCTTAGCCATTTGGATTCTACAGTCTGCCTCTGGCCACATGACTGGTTGTAGCTGACAGTTGTGCTTTGTGTATTCCTTCTAGACAGACACACCCAATGGAGAGTGTAGGTGTGACTGTATGAGCAATCACTGGCAGGATGGGTGGGGAAGAGCTGGGCCCAGTCCCACTTATTCTTGAATAGGCTGTTTCCTGTTTCCACACAAAGGGCCGTCTAGCCCTTGTTGTTAGTCTGGAGCCAGGGCAGGGGAAGCAGTGCACCTGTGCACTTCAAAGCTTCAAAGAAGATTCTCCCAACTTCAAAGGCACAAATGTGTATAAATACTAGATGTCAGACACCACCACTTCAGTACACTTCTGAACCTGTGGATACTCTACCAGGAAGAAGGACTTCTGTGCTGCTACAAAGACTGCCACTCTTCTGGACTGATGCTCTAAAGGAACTGCTGCCATGCTGTGCTGACCTGCTGTCCTCTTGCCTGTGGAAGAAAAACTGGACCTGCAACTTCATCTTGAACCCAGGACCCCGGAGGGACTCAAAGGGATAATCTTCTGGCCTACTGATCAGAGCATCAGAAACATAAAAAGCTTGCCAACCAGCTCCTGGACCCAGCTGCAGCGAGCTCCTGACCCCCCAGTTGTGTCGCTCAGGTCCTGAACCTTTGGGTTGTCTCATGGGCTCCTAAATCCAGCTTTTGTGTTTTCGTGACCGCGATCACGCCCGTTCGCACCAAGACCACGCAACTCACACTGAAAATCAGCACGAACTGCCAGCCAGTCTCTTCACACAGCAGTATTGGCAGCTCGTGGAGAACCGCGAACACAAAGCCCCAGCCCACCTGTCTGCGAAGCCCGGCCTGCTCTTCGCACCACACCAACAACCACCCACAACGTTCTCCTTGCTCCCCACGAACGAGACAGTTGGCACAAAACTTGAAAAGGTAAAACATTCAGCGGAAATAATCTGGGACTGTATCTGGCCCACGCTCCATCGCGATCAGCCTGAACCTTTGTCTTTGACCCAGTCTAGCTCGACCAGATAGCTGCAGTTGCCACTTTGTGCTTTTAGGCTCTATTTTACATTTTATTCTTTGACAATTCATAACTCCGGTTCTACGAATTGGATGCTTGTCATTTTGGTCTCGTTTTATTTATTCAATTAAGCTCTATTTTTTGTGTGGTCAGCGGCGTCACTAGGGTTGGTGTCACCCAGTGCGGTAACTTACCCCATGACACCATCACATTGGGTGACACCTTTCCCAAATGAGACTATTTAGTAAATAGTCTCATTTGGGAAAGGTGTCACCCCATGTGATGGTGTCACCCGGTGCGGTCCGCACCCCCTAGTGACGCCACTGTGTGTGGTGTTTTTACTGTTTTACCGTTTGAAGTCTTGTATAAATACTTTACACATTGCCTCTGCAGGGGGTTGAACGCATGTTAATTTGGGGTTTGCTTTTGCCTTGCCCTTACAAGGATTGTGTTTGTTGCTTGACCAAAGTTCACACTCCAGTCAACCAGTAACCCAATTTTTCATCACAGTCTTCATCTGTGTCATGTTCCCTACCACCTTCGGATGTGTGCGGTAGGGGTTGGATGCATGGCTTGCTTGGCCTTGCCCTGGCTTAATTTGCTAGATGCCAAATTTCATGCAAATTAATTGATCCGTGCCAAAGTTATTAGTGAATGAAATTCTGATTTGTCTTTGCGTCCAGGCGACCGAGTACGATGCGAGCACGTGCGAATTCGCCGACCGACTCGTACGCCCGTCCCAACCGCTCCGACCGACTCGCACAGATGCGCCTCGCACCGCGCAATGGAGACGTTCCCCGGCCGGGCAAGTACGATGCGCGCCTCGAGCAGTCAGACCGACTCGCACCGTCCGGCTCGAAGAAGCAGTCGGAGCCGAACTTCGGGGGTCCGTGTCGGACCCCCCTGTACGCGTAGCCACGCGAGTCGCACACAGGGGGGACCCATGGGTCCCCCCTACCTGTGCGTGTACGGCGCAAGTCGCTTCGCCGCGTACACGCTGTAGGGGGCGCCCTTGTTCGCCTCGCACCCATTGAGTCAATGGGAGCCCGCGTACGCGTTGTACGACAGGCTCCCATTGACTTCAATGGAGTCCGACCGAATCGAGTCCGATAGCATGCGTACGCATCGTACTCGTTCGGTCGGGCTGCTAGGGTCCGATTCGGTCGGAAATCTCTCCGGGTCCGGCTCGGTCGGAGAGATTTCTGGCCCAAATCGGAATCGGCCCCTTAGTCTCTGCCAAATTTCATGTGTGAGAAAGTGGATTATAAGTTGGGGTGGGTAGTTGTCCACCCCAAGTAATAATGTTGCTATTCTTGATAGGTCCAGTGAAGGCTTAAGTATTTAAACCTGGGCCCAACCCCTGGTTGCTATGGTCCAGAGCAGACAGGCTTAACTTAGAAAAATGTGTAAAGCATTTAGAAGTAAATAAGCAATTAAAGAATTAACATACAACACAATAAAACTCCCACTAAAATGTATAAAGACAGAGAATATTTAATTGAACACAATGACATCAAAATGACATCAAAATGACAAAATTCCAATAAGGGGAACCAGAGATATGAATTTTAAAATTTTAACATTTTATAATAATATAGCGCCAAAACCCACAAAGTACTGAATGCGGGCAACTGGTCATGCTAGACTGGGACACGGGTAAAGACCACGATGGAGTGCAGGATACATGGTCCCAGCCAAAAGGTTATCTTCGAACTTAAAGATTTTATGAGAAGGTAGAGTCTTCTCTTCTCCAGTAGCCTGGATCTGAAGATGGGGCCCGTGATGATGGGTTGCCACTGTTCGATGTCCCAGTAAAGCCATCGATATAGGATGGAAAAGCTCTGAGCATGAAAAGTCTAGATTTTGCACCCAGGATGTAGTAGAAGTTGATCGGCTGCAGCTCGGAGTCGAGCCTGCTGAAGTTTTCTACCTTAGGACTTAGAAGCTTTTCTGAAAGTTGGATTTCTCCAGTGGGACAAGGCTGCAGGCTTTAGCCAAAGAGGGTTCAATGTCATTGGATGACGGTTGGCATCAGGCCCAATGAAATAGAATTGCTGCTGCGGTAGAGAAAGTAGCAGGAGCTGCAGTTAATTAAAGCCCACTGGTGATGCACCCTTGGTGGATAGGCTTTGCAAGTTGGTCCTGATCATCTGTCGGTTCTTCAGGCAACAAGTCTTCAAATTATTTCTAAGTCCCAGGTTTTAGGATTAGGCAGGATGAGTATACATTTACACCAGCCAAGTGTTCCAGGCACTCAGGAACAGCAGTTGGGGATCAGGACTCATTCGAACAGAAGTCATCAGCAGGGTCCAAGGCTGGTTTAGTAGAAACTGGCCAGCTGGGCACTTCCAGGAAAATAGATTTTGTGCAGCTTTTGATCCCATGTAACATAAATGGAGGTCTGACAACTGACTCTTGGAGGCCACTTCTTTGTCCTGGGTAAAAGTGGGAGCAGGTCCAGCCATTTAGGCTCTCCTCACAGGTCTGAACAAAGGTGCAGTCCTTCTTATGTATTCCACAGGTCCAGTAGTGTTCTGAAGAGGGGTGCCCAGGGGTGCCACATTTCTGCACAGCACTAGCCTGTGGGCGGGGGTGACTCCTGGCCCCTCCCTAACCCATAGTGAACTATTTTCCCTGGGTAACTCTATCCACTTTTGCAGCATTTTCTGTATGCCCTACTGCAAACAATCCATAGTGCCCCTCTCTACCTAAGATTACGATGGCAGAACCGTCCTACTTTGTGGAGAGCTTCTGTGCATACCCTGGATGTGTTGACAGGGAAATGAGTAACCCCTCCTCTGTGGTCACTCAAACCGGTTCTAGGAGCAGTTCCTCTCACACTGGGATTTGCGCCTGGCTGGTTAGAAGGACAATGGAGGGGGCAGACCCAGGTGTTAGCTACATCTTCCTGTGACTGTGTATGATTCTGAAGTTAATTAAGTTCATGGGCACTGCCCAGGTGATCATCCAATCAAAATAACAGTACACCTTTCCACACTCAAGGTCTTTATCTCATGGGAGCAAGTTCACACCTCAAGGCACTATTTAGCTCACGGTTGACAGTTGGAAGCTCATGCAAAGCACTTCTAGAGATTTTAGTCAGGCAAAATGTGACTTTTTATAGTATCTTTTGTAAAATATTGGTATCGTTTTAAAAATATTTAGTACAAATATGTAAGAAATTGGAGTATTAGCTGAGGGTGAAAACCCACCTCAAATAATATTCACAATTCTTGTCAGGGTGAACCATTAAAATAACTATAGAGAATATTTTAGTAAATAAAATGACAAAAAAATGACATAAATCGAATAAGAAGTCCTAGAGATATAAATATTTAAAGTTTCGATTTATGCCAAAAAGCACAAAGTACCAACTGTGGTTATGTGGTCGTGCCAGACCAGGTCAAAGTCAAAAGTTAAGGCTGACTATTGTTGGTCATCGGTCGGGTACATAGACCAGGCTTGTCCCGGTGGGAAATTTATCTACGTTCTTAGAAACCTTTTGGGAGAAATAGTGGTCACTGACAAGTTATGGTCGGGGCAAGCTCCAAGCTAGATATAAAGCGGGGCTCGACAACAGTGGACTGCTGAAGAGCAGTGTCCCAGTGCAGTCATCAACAAAGGCAGGAAAGCTCTGAGTGGTTAAAGTCTAAAGTCCATGCCCAGGAAGGCCTCAATGTCATTCAGATGATGCTCGGCATTGGTCCTGATGTGCCCCCCCCCCATGCTGGGATTTAGAAGCTTTTCTGGAAGTCAGATCACCTTCAGGTGGGCAAACTAGCAAACTAGCAAACTGAGGCTGTCCAATAATTCAACGGCGATGGCTGAGGGCTTTGACAGTGATCCCCGTCTTCATCGGTTCTCCAGGCAAAAAGTTGGCAAAGGTTTTTTAAGTCCCACTTCTTGCTCTTTAGGTACAGGGTTAATATACTCTAACATCAGCCAAAGGTTCAGCATCTGGGAGGTACCACTTGGGGCCTAGGACTCACTCAGCAGAGACCAGCAACAGGCCTCAGGGCAGGTCCAGTTCGCACTGGTCATCTGGGCAGTTGTATGTAGAGAGACATCTGGAAACCGGCTATGTCTCCATTGCTCAAACAGAAGGTTAGCCAAATGACCCTTGGATTCACATCTTTTGCCCTGGGTTCAAGGTAAACAGGTCCAGTCTTCCTTCATTGGACCCCTAAACCAGTTTTGGTCAATTCCTACCCTCCCATTGGGCTAGGTGCCAGCCTGACTAGAGAGACAAAAGAGAGGCAGACCAAGGTATAAGGTCCATCTGCCAGTGACAAGCTAGGCATCCTCTGAAGCTCAGTGAAGGGCTGGGCATAACCCTTAGGCCACCCTGTCAAGGGAGGGGTTCACTTCCCCACACCTAGAGCACTTTGTCCACTGTCTGGGAGCAATGCACATCTCACTACAGGGGAGCCATCGGGTCAGGGGTCATCTGTACACTGACAGGAAAGCCTTTAGGTTTTAGGCAATTTCAAAATAGTAATATAAACTCTGACTTGACATTAAGGTGGATTTTAAATTGTTATTAAAATGAGTGCTTGAATCATTTTTTTAGCTGCTCCCAAACTGAAATTAAGCACTATAAGTTGTTATAATATAAAAACTATTTCCCTGTGGGAGAACAGGTCTTGCTACAGTGCAAAAATGACTTTGGAGGTTTTTGTACTGCCAGGTCATGTGAAACATTAAATATACATGCCTACTTTTTAAATAATGTGCACCCTTCCCCATGGGCAAATTGGGCCTACATTAGGGATGTCTAATAAGTATAAAAAAAGAAGGTTTAGGCCTGGCAAAATGTTGAATTGCCAGGTCAAAATGGCATTTAAAACTGGACAACTAGGCTGCAGTGGCAGGCCTGAGACACGTTTTACAGTGCTACTTTAGTGGATGGTACAAAGAGTGCTGCAGTCCACTAGCGGCATTTAACTTCTGTAAGTGCCTGGGTACATGTACAACCATTTACTAGGGGTTAACAAGTAAATTAAAGGTGCCAATTAGAGATATGCCAATTCTAACATATTTAGAGATGAGGGAACAAGCAGGTTTCTACTGGATAGAAGGAGTAAAGTGTACAGAATCCTATGACTAGCAAAAATGGGTTCAGCAAAAGAAGGCACAACACTTTGCTGAATACTATGCAAAAGATAGTCATTTCCAGCTAAATTAATTTAGCAATGAATTAGATTTTTAATAAAAATTTGCAAAGTTCAAGATTTTACTTTTTAGTTTTTTCCTAGATGGAATTAACACTATTTAATTTTAATATCAACTACTCCTGCTTTCCTATGAAACAGCTAACTCTGCTACACTGGCAATTATGTTTGGGGCTTGTCACTGTAAGGACATGTTTTACATTAAATGTTTACATGTCCTACTTTTAAATATCATGCACCCTGCCTGATTGGGCATTAAGGCTTACTTAGGGGTGACTTATTAATATTTAAAATGAGGGTTTGGACCTGACAAAAGAGGTTATTTTGACAGATTAAATTTGCACAGAATTGTCACTGTAGTGGTAGCACAATATGTGCTGCAGCTCACTAGTGACGTTTAACTTACAGACCCTGGGTACACTTTGAACCATATGTTAGAGGCTTATAGGTCCAATTAGGAATATAGCCAAACTCAACCTGTTTTAGAGGTCAGAGCACATGCACTGGGTCCTAGTTAGCAGAGTCTCATTGCACAGAGTCAAAAAACAACAGCATTAGTCCAATGAATGGAGGTAATCCTAGAGTAAGAAGCATTTTCTTACACCCAACAACATTTTCAAACTAAAGTTATAAAAATATTCACAAGTGGCTTTTCAAAGCTGAAATAGAAAATGATAAATGTTTTCACTCCTCCTTCACTTCTTTCCCATGAGCAGATCTTCACAATTCTTGGCATGCTGAAACTTAGCTGATTTAGAAAATTTCAGGTTTTGTGCAAATTCGCCCTCAGTTAAAATAATATAAACAAATCAAACAGTAGGCTTTCAATGGACAGTGCTGCTTAACCATAACTACACAATAGTTATGTCAGCACACAGCTATGTTTATTATTTAAAACTGAAAACATAATAAAATTCTCAAGTTTTGGTTGGGATCAAAATCCATATTGCACACCACATGCAGTTTGTCCTGGTTTTGAGGCACCAAGTATGGGAAGCTTACTAGCACTGTAAAACATAGACTGGCACTGTGGGCATCTCACTGTCAGACGAAAGGTCCACAGATCATGTGATAAAATCGGAATTTGTTTTAACATTTAACCACAAGGAGTGTCCTTTCAGTTTCTCCGACATTGGCCTGAGTGTCAGAGTGTGATCATCTTGCAACCTAATGTGATCTTTGTTTTTTATGTTTCGGAACACATTCTGTAATGGCAGCCACCACATTTTCCCTCAAGGTTACAGGTTGCCAAATGGATCATTCCAGTACTGTGGATTCATCCAACGATCTGTGGTACTGGAAAGGCTGATGGGAGTAAAAGCGCCTTCAGCCAATCAGAACCAAATATTTTGTTTTAATTTTGGAGGTTCGCACTACTACTACTACTGTGTATTGTCCACAAATTAATGGTCCAGATGTCTCTAAAATGGAACCTTTTTACACCAAAACCATTTAGATGCTAATTTCTCAAAAACAACTGAACTGGGTTACAGTGAACCACAAAAAGTGACTTCTTTGAGTAAAACTACCTTCATGCCAAATTTGTTGTAATTCCATTTAACTGTTTCATCCGGGGCGTGGCCGTACCGCGGACCAAGATGACCGCGTAGTTTCGGCTCTCTGCCGAACTCCCCAGTGCAGCCGGCCATTCCGGCGGCTACAGCCAATGAAGAAGGGGCGCGACGGAACGAATATGCTCCCCACACACCCTGGAGGCCAGCAACCCCTTTCTGGCTGATCCCCGACTCTGGGAGTCGCAGCAACAACGATGTGCGCGGAGGGCCTGGGGCGCGAGGCTGAGCCGGGGGCTCGAGTTTTCACACTGCTGCCTTCGAGAGCGGGGACCCGGCCTCCTCGGAGTCGGGACCCTGGCAGCCCACGAGCAGAGAACAAGATGTCGCGGTGGAATCCTGAGGCAGCACAAGAGACTACACCGGCACGGGACGGGCAAGGGCCGGGAGCCTAGAGGACGGTCGCACATCCAGCAGGTAGGGCCGCTCGGTGCCCCCGGAGGCCCCATGGAGACAGGGTCCACGGGTGAGCCTGGGGACCGGCCACCAGGCCGGACCGATGCGGTTGCCTTTTTATGCATATACCAACCCCCCCCCCCCCGTCCCTACGCTGGCTGCATCATTACCGGGGCCCACGCGTGAGCACGAGATACATAATGGTGGACTCTAGGCACACCATGAGGCCCAATCCGAGCTGGCTCCTCTCCATACTTACCGGGCAGTTATAGCGCCGAGACCACAGGAGAGACGAGTACCCAGTACACAGCGGTAGCAGCACGAGGAGTGCATCAGAGGTAGGCACACGGCACTACCACTGGTTGTGGCCCCATATAGGCGCAGAGAACCGGGGGACTGTCTCCACTTACCGCACCTGCCCCTCGAGGGATAAAAACACAGATCGACTGGGCACAACAGGCCTTGGGCAACAGCGTCAGTACAGGTCAGGTGGCATACCGCCCTCCTATCGGACATGGGCAAAGGGGACCCAAGGCAGAGGAAGTTACCCTTCGAAAAGGTAGGAGGTGGGACAGACTCAACAGACAATAACATGGCGGAGGGTGGAGACGCAGTCGCACCACCCCAGCTCTCCCTACAAGGCAATGAGGCACTCATGACTGAACTTAGGGCTGGTTTTAAGGCCCTGGACACCCGCTTCGATGCACTGGACCAAAGGCTGGACAAGATGGGGGCCAGATTAGACCAACAGGACAAAAGGCTGGACACTGCTGAGGGCAGTATTTCGGACCTCGAGGACGGCTCGGCGCAAGCAACCAAACAACTGGAAAGAATGGAAAGGGTGCTTAAATCCATCGCTATGAAGAACGAGGATTTGGAGGCCAGAGGGAGACGCAATAATATCCGTATCATGGGTGTCCCAGAATCAACTAACACAGGGCGGCTGGATGGATTTGTAGAGGGCCTTTGGACGAGACTCATTCACAGCCACTTTTGTAGTCGAAAGAGCACATCGGACTCTTGGACCCTGGCCTAACCCTGGCTGTCCCCCCCGACCAATCATGGCCCGGCTTCTGAACTTCAAAGATAGGGACACAACCTTGCGGATTGCCCGGGAGAGGGGGGCACTGGAATGGCAGGGTTCCTCTATCTCACTGTACACTGATTTCACCGCGATGGTGCAAGAGGCCCGACACAAATTCGCAGTGGTTAAGGCCACGCTGCGCAAGGCCAGTCTAAAATATGGGATGTTATATCCTGCACGCCTGAAGGCAGACGTCGATGGCAGATAACGGATCTTTGACTCGCCAACGGATGTACAGGACTTCCTTAGAAATCGAGCAAATACTGGGCAGCTGAGACTCCGGCACCAGTATCGAACTGTTCTCTGCCAGTTGATGGACTAGCTGTGATTCAATATGTCGATAAGTATTGAACATGTTACACGTCACTCCCTAATAACTAACGTGTTACCCACCAGGATAATGGGCACTCTGATTTTTTCATTTATACACTTCAAGTCACCGGGGACAAGGCGTAGCATTGCCTCCCCCCTGTGCTTAGGCACCTTTCTTTGGTTTGATCATCTAGAATAATTGTAACGACGGTTTATGATTCTATTTGGGATTTCCCCTATGTTGAGGGTAAGGGGATGGATGAGGGGAGGGAGGGGTCAGGGTTGCTATTATTGTTTTCCTTTCACAGGCTCATGACCATAACGTACGATTTCACCTCAGGTCCACGAAGTAGAATAGTCTTCATTTTTCCCCATGGCATGTAGAACTACTCTCCCTGAGGCTATCACCCTGATGTCCTGGAATGTACGAGGGCTCAATGACACACATAAACGCAAGCAGGTCCTACACTATCTGCAGCGCCACCAGGTAGATATTGCATTCCTCCAGGAGATGCATCTACTTCCGCACGCGTCTCCGGTCTTTGCTGCCAGTTGCGGTTCAAACCAACATTTCGCTGGATATAGCACATATGCAAGGGGGGCTGCGGTACTCATACATAATCGATTACCATTTAAAACAGTAGAGGTATATACAGATTAGGCTGGCAGATACTTACTGGTGAAGGGCTGGCTCCTTGGGAATACGATCCTTTTGGTTAACGTCTATGCACCCAATACGACGATCCGGACTTCTTTGTGGAACTCCACTCCTGCATCGACGTAATGGGGACTGGTCACATATGCATAGGAGGCGACTTCAGCATTTTATTGAACCCTGGGTTAGACAGCATGCCTACAATGCCATATTCGAAACCCAGGGCCAGGCAAACACTAACCAATTTGATAGACGCATACCGACTGTCAGATGCGTGGCGCCACATGAATTTAGACAAATCCGCTTACACTCACTATTCAGCCGCTCATAACACATGGACCCGCTTGGATTATTGTTTTCTCACCCCAAGCGTCACAGCGTGGTCGATCACAATTACCCACCTTCCACATACTCTTTCAGATCATGCCCCAGTGGTGCTAGGGTTGCGAGTCCCGGGGTCGAGAGACAGGAGACAGGATGGGACAATGGAGGTTCCCCGAGATGGCCCTCCGAGACTCGGTCTTCGAGGTGGAATTACATCTAGCAGTGGAGGAATACTTCAAAATAAATGTAGACACAGTAAAGACCAAGGCCACACTATGGGAGGCGTTCAAAGCTTACATAAGGGGGTATGCATCTCCAAGAGTGCTGGTGTATTAAGGGACATGCTGCGTACACTGGCAGGAATTGAGGCCCAGCTGGCGACAATAGATGCGGACCATGAGGCGTCCCGGATTACCTCAGGTCTAAGGAAGAGGGCGGCGTTGATGTCCGAATTTCAGGAGGCGGCGGAACGGGAAACACATTTCTAGGGGAAACATGCAATAGTTAGACGATACGGGGAGGGCGAGCGATCAGGGCGTACACTAGCAAGACTTATACACCCCAACCGGGGGCCGATGTACATTACAAGTTTAGAGGGCGAGGACGGGAAGCTGATAACGGATTGAGAGGGTATCAGTAACAAGGTACTTTCGTATTACCAGGACCTGTACACAACCAAGGTCACCCCGGGCTCATTGGCCAGCAATAACTACTTAGACGAGATAGCCAAGCTCTGGCTGGAAGATATGCACAGGGATTTTCTCGCGGAACCCTTCACAGTAGATGAAGTGACCCAAGCAATAGAAGACATGGATGGCACGAAAGCACCGGGCCTTGATGGGTTCCCGGGCTGTTTTTACAAGGTATTCAAAAACACATTGGCCCCGCATCTCATTGACGTGTACCAGGAAGCCAAAGAAGCAGGCGAACTTCCACCGACACTGCATGAGGCAGTCATCAGATCACAAACCAGGCAAGGACCCACAACAATGTGGCTCCTATAGACTCCTCTCGCTACTGAACTTTGACTATAACATTTTAGCAAAAATGCTGGCCAACAGGCTATCTCTGACAATAGATCAGATGATATCACCTGCCCAGGTGGGCTTCATTCCGCACAGATCTACAGCACTGAACCTTAGAACGCTGTTCGCTACCGTTAATAGAATTAATCCCTCGCTCCCGGCAGCGGCGATCCTTGGTACGCTTGTGGCTCCCACCCAGGTTCATATCAGTGATATCGCTGCTATATACACGCACTTCGGCCCGTGTGCAGCTGAATGGCTCCTTGATGGCCCCCTTCATGCCATCGAGGGGGACCCATCAGGGGTGCCCCATCTCCCCGTTGCTGTTCATAATTGCGATGGACCCCCTCGTATGCCACCTCCAAGATAACCACTCCCACCAGGGGATACAGTTTAAGACGGGTCCCTTATTGATTACATTATATGCGGACGACATCATTCTATATGTGAGACACCCAGATATAAATCTAGAACCGATTCTCCTTGAGGTCACTCGTTATAGTGCCCTGTCGGGTCTGCACATTAATTGGGGGTAAGTCCGAGGTTTTCCCTCTAACCGATGCCTACAGTAATCGGAGTACGGAATACCCACTAAAATGGTGTGACGACTCAGTCAAATACTTATGTATCCATATTCATAAAGAGCCATCAATGATCTTCGAGCTTAATTAAGGCCTGGCAATGGAGCAACTAAATGATAAAATAGAGCGCTAGCTGAAACTACCCTTGTCGATGGCAGGGAGAATTGCCCTGATTAAAATGGTTGTTCTTCCGCAGTTCTTATACCTCTTTCAGAACATACCAATACTGTTATACAAGAGCTTCTTCGCTACGCTTCACTCCCAAATAAATCGGCTGGTATGGGGGGGCGGACAACCCAGGGTCAGTTGGGACGCCTTGTCATTACCATATGAACGAGGGGGGTTTGGGATCCCGAACTTTTGAGTCTATTACTTAATAGCTCAATGTAGTTTCTCTCGGCACGTGTTTCACTCCGACTCCCGGATCCCTTATCTCCGGCCAGAAGCTGATCTCGCTCATCCTACCCCCCCCTGTCGGCACTGCTGCTGGTAGGCCTGGCCCGTGACCCACAGGACCTGCAAATTCTAGCTACGACCAGTTGGGCCTGGAAACAGCTGACCCGGACATCCAGGGCGCCATACTGTACTCCCCGTCACTTCCACTAGCGGGAAACCTATGGATCCCCATTACACAGGAGGCGACCGTGCAACGCACCATAAATAAATTTGAACTGGCAACATTCGAGGATTTATTCCCCAATAACCATGTTTATTCCCGTAGCGAAGACGCCTGATTCAAGGAGGCCACATTTATGGATCAGTTCATATTATGCCGGCTGCAAAGAGCACTACGGTCGCAGATTCCCAGCTACCCCTTAGAACCTCCAGATTTTCCACTGTTGACCCTCCTCATCAAGGATAGCAGTGGGGAACACCTAATGTCTAAAATGTATAAGGCCACTATTGCACTGCTCCCGGCCAGGGATGAGGGGGTAAGGCAAGCATGGGAACAGGATCTGGGTCAGCCCCTCACAGACACTCAATGGCGCTTCTGTTGAGAACAAACGCGCAGAGTCTCATTCAACCACAAACATAAGATATTACACTTTAAATATTTGCGGCGGGCCTATATATTACCACGGCCAGGGTTCAACGCATGGACCCCTCTCGAGCACACATATGCCCTCGGTGCAGCACCCCGATGGCAGATTTCGCACACATGACATGGACATGTGACAAGGTGGCCCAATTTTTGGAAGCGGGTTTTCGAAGAACTCTCACATATGACTGGCTTGCCCATCTTCCCTGCACCCCTAATGGCATTGCTGGGATACGTTAAGGATCTCCCCAAATCCTCCTGGCGACTCTCAGCATTAGCACTGTTACTAGCCAAGAGAGAAGTTGCAATACACTGGGGGAGTAAATACCCACTGACACTGAAAGGGTGGATGTTCAGCATGACATACTGCAACACTAATAGTGAATTATACGCCCTGCAACCCCCAGCATCCAGACCACTTAACATATGGAAACCCTTTAGATCCTATTTATTAGCACAAACATCTGTAAGTTCACAAACCGAACAGGACCCATCATCGGGACACTGAATGAAACGAACTGTGGGGGCACTCTTATTAAGTATATGTCACTGTTTGTAATCTGTGAACAATTGTTTTATAATTTCTTTAGCTGTGGACTCAGGGAAGAAAACATTGTAAATTGCTCTGGCTGCTATGTATAAATCTGGACCTAAATTGTATTGTTTGGTATTAAGGAAAAAAACATAAATAAAGTATTTAAAAAAAACTTTCTCCAAAGATTACTAAAAAGAACCAAAAAACTGTTTTATCCGTATTGAAGCACAAGGAATGCACTTTAGGGACCTACCTTTTTCTTTGCCCCGCTTGATAGATCTGCATTGAAGGTTTTGTCCAGATTTTGTTAAGTAACAAAATATGCCTCTCCTAGGAAAACTCTACCTAAACACACAATAAAATTAGTTAACATTAAAGTGAGATTAAACTATTGTAAAAAAATATCACACAGCTAGTTATTTCACATGGATCCCAATGAACATAGCCATTGCTCAATTGCAAACCAGCAGCTCATCTGCATATCATGATCCCACCATTGTCCACACCTATCTGTTGTTGAATAGCAAATAGGCAGATTTTAGCTTCGGACTTAGTCACTTTTTTCAAAGTCAAAGGCCCTGATTACGATGTCGGGTGGACTTGCGTCCGCCTGACACCATTTGGTTAAGGGAAACGGCCGACCATAGGTCGGCGGTTCCGCATACCAAATTAGGATGTGACCTTACATGGTGCAGTCGCAAACTTCCATTTTACAATGGGAGCTTGTGCTGTGGTCCGAAACTGCCCACAGCAGAAGCTCCCATTATAAAATAGAAGTTTTTGCACATCCCTGCACCGTGTGGCAGGCAGGTGCAGGGATGCGAAGGGGGGCACCTATAGTGCCCCCCAGGACCTTAACCGTATGCTAGGGGCCCCCAAAGTCTCTCCCCGAAAGCCTTTCCATGTCGGAAAGGCCGACATGGGAAGGTTGTCTGAACCCGACCTCATAATCCCGGTGGCGTAGTTGTGGCAAATTGATACCAATTTGTTAGGCTCCATAGCTAACATTCTGTTTTCCAAACCTTCTGTAATTCTTCTTTGCCCTTGCTCCTAACAGTGTAGATTTTCTAATATAAAGGCAAGTTTGGGTGCAGACTTTGCCTGTTTGGAATTAGTGGTGATCAACTGTGATCCCTTTCTTCTTAATCCTCTTGGCACCTTCACCACTGTCACTTCCTCCTTTATCTTCAGTTTTGTCAAGTGAAAAGGAGTGGTAGTCTCAGTGAAAGATTAAATCAACTGGTTGAATTATTGTGGAGGTTTTGAAATGAGGTACCCAAATAATTATTGGTGGCCATGCAAACAGGTACATCCACCACTAAGGGCATACGTTCATTTGATCTTCTACCTGCTGCTACATTTTCTCTTCTCAAAGATTTTGTGCCTTCCTCTTCTCCCTGTGCACTCTATTTACATCTTTCTCAACATCAATCTAGTGGTTTCACAAATCCTCTTGGCCTCCAAGATATGCTCTACAGTGAAGGGAAGGAATGAGGAGGGAAGAGCGTATTCACCAAGCAAAAAGCCAACTTCTCCACTCCCAATCACTGACTTCCCCGACTTTGCCCTGAGCATGTCGGCATTGCTACTCACTGATCTCTTCAACATGAGGGCAAATTTGCTGCTGGTTGGTGTGCCAGAGGAGACAGGATAAGTGACAGAGAGGTCACAACAGCGCTGGGAGAAGCCTATATGGCTCGTGGTCCTCCTCCAGTCAGAACAGTGTTGCACCAATGCACCACACAATGCAGGAAAGCTGTATCTGACCACGCATGCGCCAACAGGTGAGTGTGCATTTGAAGGTAGTATCAAAGGAACATTGGCTTTAATGTATCATGAAATGGAAAGAAAAACACAAAAATGAATTTTACTTTTAATATGTAAGTTGGCACACTGTGAAAGCTTGGGCTATAAGATCATTTACACTGGCCTGAAATCTCTTTAACATTTGTAAAGGAACGGTATTCTCTAACTACATATATTAAAACTGTCATGTTTGTACGTCACTTTAATAATGTTTAATGGCATGGTCATTGTGAACATCCACAGCTGCTGCTACCAGCTGTCCCGCGATCTGTTTCTTCATGTGGTGTACTAGCTCAAAAGAAAACGAAAGATGAACGTAGGACTTTATGAAGCAAATGCACCCTTCTTTCCCACTGCAAATCTCATGGTCACATTTTTCAGAGGTGTAGCACTCATAGTCTGCAGAGCTGAGCTGCAATCACGAGCCTCCCTTGCATGCTATTGATGGAGCAGAGAAAATAAAAAAAATTTAACCCCTAACAAATTTTATAAATAATTAATAAAATGTTCGTTTAAATGTATTAATCAACACTGTATGTGTGGGAAGGGTAATACGCAAGTGTATGAGCTGAATAATCTATTAACGAATGTCCGTGTGTCTAATTATAACATAAAAATAAAGGCGTACTAATTTAAAATGCATGATTTTGTGCTTCATAGAATATAAACGTGTCGTTGCAAAAACAATAGTGATGGTAAGTAAGAAACAGCTTAAATGTTGCTTTTTGCTAGGTAATAACTAATTGGGGTACGTAGATGACGGGAGGGAAACGAAAAGGCTATTTTTCTCTATTTTAATTATGTTTTGTTTATTTCAAAATAGTGCTTCTAAAGTATAACCGAGTGGCGATATAAAATGGCTGCCAGTTAATGAAGTGCGCAAGTGCGGGAAACACGTGACAAGGGAGAGAAGTTGGAGAAAAGCTAACCTCGTGATGTTGCTGAGAGGCTAGGATGCGAGAAATGGTCAAGGCTGATGTGACCTAATTGAACTGATAGTGTGCCGTGGTGATCAGCAAAGAACCGTAGGAAACCAGTTTAAGAGAAAGGACAATGCCTGCAGAGTTCTCGAATGTATCGAAAGAAGTTACAAATGTACTGATCGAAGCGGATGGAAACATGTCTTGAACTGTGAGAAAGGAAATGATCCAAGGACCATTGGATCCAAGAGAACTTGATTAAAAGAATGAATAAGATGACATGCATGGACCAATGAAAGAAAAGCGTGTTATTAATGTTGCAACAATTAGTTAGCAAAGTTAGAATTAGGGTATAAGAGGGCCTACTCTTGGTGGGAGGGGGTCACAGTCACAGTCAGGAGCGGAGTTGGAGAGTCGTGTTGGTGTTGGTGGCTTCCAGTGCTGGGTGGTCCTGATCGATCCATTACTGAGCGGGAGATGCTGAAAGACTGTTAGATGAGACGGGTTGCAGGTAGCTGATGCTGACGAGCTGAAGTTTCTGTTGCTGTCTTAATTTTCCAGTTGAGTATGAGAATCAGGTTATTTCTAATTCTTAAACTTAGGTTAGAAATCATTAGGCTAAATTAGGAAGGTAGGCAGGTAATTAGGGTTTTGCTTCATGACAAAAATTTCCTTTCTGCAATAAATTGATTATGCTTAATAAATATTGAATTAACAATGAATGAATAATTGAATAAAAGTTTAAATTCTTTCTCATGCTTTTAAAATTATATAAAAATTAAGATTCTTTAAATCAAATGACTCAGTGGTTATTTTCCTAAATGATTGTGACATTAGTAATTGGTTATTGTGATTCAGCTGGTCTTAATCACTATGAACTAATTTTTACATGAATGATTCATCGACAAAACCATGAGCAGGAATATCTTAAGAAATAACTACAAGAAAGTGATAAGTTAAGGTAATAAGATATCCCGGCTCCTTCCAGCTGTACATAAATGGTGTTTTCCATTTAGTTCTCATGCTTCTCCTAGGAATACAGAATTTCGTAAAGGTGTAAAGGAAATCCAGGTGTGTGCGTGTGTGATAGGCGATGTTTATGGGCCCCATCGTCATGTGGATGTGAGAAAATATAGTTTGCCCCTGGATGACCTATAAGTGACCTAGGAGGAAAATAGTTTTTATTGTACGCGCTGGATCAGATTTCTTGGTAGCAGAGTTATGGTTTTCTATAGATTAGTTTAGTGATTATTGTTTATTGATTATTGATTATTTTTTATGACTAACACTATATGTTGAGTCGCGTTATGTTATATGTGAGTTTTCACGCTTCTGGGATGTAGGAAGTGGAACACGTGTGGCAAGAGAAGTCACATGGAATTTAGTACATGGTCTGAATTCATTTTGGTAATAACACAGGTTGTGTTATGTTAGGGATTTTCTGTACGAAAAGTGTGTAATTGAAATAGCAAATCACGTTTTCTTGTGAAACTTTGGCCTTAATTCTCAGGAGCCTAGTCTCCACATGTGTCTTATCCCCAGAGAAACGAGTAAATTGTTTGCTTGAAAGAAGAGTAAGGTAGAGGGAAGTGCTACTTTATCGGCGAGAGTAAATAATTCTGTGGTAGGGTAGAGGTAAGCGCTGCCTACTGGAAATACAGGATTCTTGTGTAAAAGGGCAAAGCTGTCACTTTTGTTTAGCGAATCAGACTATGGAATTGTTTTAATTGTTGTAACTAACGAAGAAAACAGTGAAAAGAAAATTGCCGATAAATTTTGTAAAGGAGGGGTAAAGAGTAGAAGTGACGTGGAACAGTGCCGCGCTAGGATTGGATAGTGCGCTAGTCACGTGAACACAGAGCAGGAGTGACGTAGAAAAGTGCCGCGCTAGGATTGGTTGGTTCACGGACGGTGGGAATTGTTCTAATTGGTACGTTAGTGTGAGTCGCGCTGTAATTGGTCGAAGTTCCGTATACAGAACAGCGTTAGAGTAAAGAGAAAACAAATAGAAAACATGCCGTATTACGAGTATGAAAGGGAGAGAACGTCATGGACGACGAAATTGAAGAATTTCTTTAAGAAAGACAAAAAGGTTGTGACTAGAGAGGGACAAGTAATTCCTCCGCCGAAATCAGCAGCTTCACACATGATGCTGAAATATGGATATCATACGTGCATATGGTTGGAAAATTGGGCTAAATATACAAAGAATGATGGTGCTTTAGCTTTCCCTGAGAATGGTTCGTTTAGTGTAGCGGTTTTGCGAAATTTGCGAGAAAAGATGACAAATCTAGAACCTAGACCTAGACCGACACAGTTTGAAGCGTTGACGGAATGGGATGATGAGATGTATGAGCGAGAGAGATTCAGAGGTTTACGGGATCATGAGTTTATGCCCGGAAGGATGTGGGGAATAAATCATGAAGATAGAATAAAACGATGGAGATGTGCTAACATGACAGGAGGTTTGTTTCCAGCTTTTACAGTTGAGGAAGGGACTAAGAAAAACGGACTGAGAAAAAGAAACATATGGAGAGGGAGAAATATATGCATGAGAGCGAAACGGATGATGAATTGCTGGAAGATATTCTAAATAGAAATCCACCTCCGTATCAGCAGAGTTCTACAGTGGTGACACCAAATGCGCCGCTAATAGAGACTATGCGAAATAAAAGTCCGGAGAAAAGAATTGAAATAAATAGGTCACAAGATCAAATGAGAACTTCACAAAATGAAGGAATAGAAAGCGACAATGCAAGCGAATTAGCAAGGACACCCAAAGAACTAACTGAGAAGATTAGAGAATTAACGAAAAATATGGAAGCAGTTACTGTGCCTGTAACAATAGGTCCAGTAATACCAGTTTTTGAGAATCAGAAAATTGATGAAAGATCTTTGGTGATTCCCATGAGTTCACAATTTCAGAGAGAAAAAGAAAGAATGGAACAAAGTGCAAGTACAAGTAATTTGGCTAGTACTTACAGACCAAGTCCACCTACAAATTTGACTGTGAATGAGTGCAATGGTAGGAAAATGCATATGGTAACAGAATCTGCAACAGAGACTCCTGAAAAGAGTGGTAATTGGGTAGAATTAAATAATACACTCATAGGTCCGACTCCTGATGAATTAAATGAGTGGATGAAGGCATTTAAAATAAAAGAACCAGAAGAAAAACCATTAGATGTAATTAGGTTAAAAATTGATATGGAAGAATTAATTCTAGGAACGATTGGTACAGAAAAGATAAAAAATTACCAGGATGATGAAATAATGTTTCTGTGCAAAAGTATTACATGGAGAGCAAAGAATTTACATGACAAACTAGAAGAAGTAGCCAGTGAAATTGGAATAGACTTTGCGAAAGTGAAAACGTTGCAGAAACCATATAGAGTAGACTTTTGTGAAAAGGATATTGAGAATTAGAACACGGCAGGAAGGCTGACACAGATAAAAGAGTTAATTGTGTTGTTGAGAAAATGGGGTGATGTGGACAGATGGAAGGTTAGATGGACAAAGAAGAATGAGAAAACTACAGACAAAGCTTCTTTGGCTTTTATGATAACTGAAAAGGAACCTGTTGCCAGAGAATACCCTATGAGAGAAACTCCAGGTGGTAGTTATGTGCATGTTCCCTGGACTAGGCAGGATATACTGTCATTTACCAATGACTTTCCGAAGCTAAGAGAGAAACCAGTTGAGTGGTACCGACAAGTAGAGAGGTTTGTAAAGGTTTCAAAAGTGTTGTGGATAGATTTAGATGGATTATTTGACATAGTGGTACCAACTGATTTGTGGTCAGAATGTAAGATTACAGTTGACTGGCCAACTACAGAATATCCAAGAGATCCTAAGACAGGAGCTCCAGGTCCTGATGTGATGAAGAAGTATGATAAAGTGATTACCTTTTTGAAGAATAAGATTCCTCCTAAAGAGACAGATTGGGTAAAAATCGATAGAACTACACAAGAAAGTAAGGAGTCCGTACATGCCTATTATGAGAGGTTGTTGTTGGTTTTCAAGCAGTATAGTGGATATGAGGAATTAAGTGAAAAGGATATGAGTCATTTTGTGTACAGATTTGTTTTTTTTTATTGAAACCAGAGATTAGTGAAATGATTAAACAGCATATGATTAATTGGCAGAATGGCACAGTCGATGATGTGCTGAGGTATGCTAAGTATTGCAGTGATGATATTGAGAGTAGACAGCGTAAATTGAAAGAGAAGGCAATGTGGGCACAGGTGAAGGTGGCAGAAAAACAAGAAGCTCAATTGGACAATAATAATGGGAATGAAACAGGACAGAATAAAATGCGACCTAACATAGGTAAAGGGAAAGGTCAAGTGAGTCTAGAAGAAGCAAAGAAGAAATGGCCATGTCATAATTGCGGAAAATTAGGGCATTGGAGAAACGAGTGTAAGTTCCCACCTAAACCTAATCCAGAAAATCAATCATTAACTCCACAGGTGCAGAATGAGGTAGTTGTTCAACAAAGTCAGGTGCCGCAACCACCACTTCCCAACACTGTTAACCAGCAAAGATACAGTACAGAAACAGGATTCTACGGAGGAGAGCAGGTAACACAGTTGCCGCGAGCAGCTAACATTTCTCAGTATTGGTTGCGTCAGAGTGAGGATGAGCCGGATGAAAGATTCTGACGGTGCCCAGGAGAGGGGAAAGAGTGCGTACTTGGCGCAACTCTAGAGGTAGATCAGTCTGGTCCCTTTGTGGATGGAGAAGTGAATGGTGCAAATGTAACATTCCTTGTCGATACTGGAGCTACCCATTCTACTGTTAGATCAGTGGAAATTCCAAACCTTCCTCTCTCAGGTGAATGCATCCAAGTGGTAGGAGTAGCCGATTAAAACACCACTTACTGAATTAGTGGAAGTAAAAATTGGTTCTTTTAGCAAAATGCATAAATTTGTAGTGTGCGATTGTAGTCCTGTAAATCTTTTAGGTCGTGACCTCTTGTGCAAGATGAATTGCACAATTTATTGTACGCAAGACGGAATTGGATTTCAGACCTCAGATGAAGATGTCTTATATAAAGTAACTTTGATGAATCAGGAACCTGAAATGAATGGTTTGTTTCCTGCATTTGATGCAGAAAAACTTCCAGAAGAACTAAAAATTGCAGTGAAAGAAAGTGTGTGGGATTTTACAGGAGAAGACATTGGATTGATGAAAGAAGTTGATCCCGTAAAAGTAACAGTAAAAGAAGGAACAACTTACCCGAATACGCCACAGTACAAATTAACTCCAGAAATAATTGAAGGAATAACTCCTGTAATAAATAAAATGATTGAACAGGGAATTCTAAAAGAAATAATGAGCAGTCCATGTAATTCACCTATGATGGGACTGAAAAAGCCAAATGGAACATATAGAATAGTACAGGATTTGAGAAAGATCAACAAAATAGTTGTGCCCTGTTGTCCAATAGTGCCAAACCCTGCAGTAATTCTATATCAAATTCCACACGAAGCTGAGTGGTACACTGTGATAGATTTGTGTCACGCATTTTTCTCTATTCCTTTGCATCCAGATAGCCAGCCATTATTTGCGTTCCGGTTCGGAGAGCGTATTTTGGCATGGTGCCGAATTCCTCAGGGGTATACAGAAAGCCCCTCAATCTTTAATCAGATCCTAAAGAAATCTCTGGAAGATTTGAAAATGCCAGAAAAGTCAGTGATGGTGCAGTATATCGATGACCTATTGGTGGCATCGAAAACAAAAGAAGCATGTGTAAGTGATACAATTGCTTTACTGAACCATCTAGAGAAAAGAGGACATAAAGTGTCTCCTTCAAAATTGCAATTTTGCCAAAAAGAAGTTCAATATTTAGGGCATAAAATTGAGAAAGGAGTGCGAAAGATAGCGACAGAAAGAGTAAGAATGATTCAAGGAATGAGAGCACCAATGACGCAAAGAGAGGTAAGAATGTTTCTGGGAATGGTTGGATATTGCCGACAATGGATAAGTGGTTTCTCTTTGATTGCAAAACCATTACAAAAGTTGACCAAGAAAGATGTAAGAGACCCTTTTGAGTTAAACAATGAAGAAATGAAATCTTTCAAAGAATTGAAAAAGAAATTGTGTGAGGCCCCTGCATTAGGCATGCCTGATTATGAGAAGGATTTTGAGTTGTACTGCAGTGAAAGAGATGGATGTGCGTTTTCAGTACTGGTACAAAAACATGGAACAATGAAAAGACCAATTGCTTATTTTTCAGCTGTTTTAGATCCTATAGCAAAAGCATTGCCCGGATGTCTGAAAGCAGTTGCTGCTACTTGTGTAAGTCTGGAACAAAGTGAAGGTATAGTGATGGGGTATCCACTGAGAGTATATGTTCCCCATTCAGTAGAAATTCTTTTGACAAGAACAAAAACACAGTACATGACACATAGTCGGCTGACTAAGTACGAAAAAGTCATCTTGAGTGCTGAAAATGTGACCATAGATAGATGCATGAATGTGAATCCTTCAACATCATTGCCAGATGAAGAGAGTATAATTGAACAAGACGAAGTAGATCATGATTGTCTGAACGTGCTGGAATATTGCACGAAACCAAGAGTTGACATAAAAGATGAACCGTTAAAGGAATCCGATTATGTCATGTTTGTAGATGGCTCATGTTTGAGAACAAAAGAAGGAGTTTTAAGCGCAGCTTACGCAGTGTGCACAGTGGCAACTGTGATGGAAGCGTCTTGTCTGAAAGGAATAAGGTCTGCACAAGTTGCGGAACTGATTGCTTTGATTCAAGCATGTAAATTAGGAAGAAATGTACGAGTCACGATTGTGACCGATAGCCAATATGGTTTCGGCATCGTACATGATTTTGGTCAGATTTGGTCACAAAGAGGTTTCTTGACGTCTGCAGGAACACCTATCAGAAATGGAGATTTTGTTAAAAAGCTGCTTGAGGCGATACAGTTGCCTAAACAAATAGCTGTAGTGAAGTGCAAGGCGCATAAGAAAAACAAAGATTACATAGCCGTTGGCAATAATTATGCTGACGAGATAGCCAAATATTGTGCAGAAAACATGGTGTCCATGAATAAAAATAGAGAAAGGGAGCATATCTCTTCTCCTTTGCTTTTTACTAATACTGTCGAGACATGGGATGAAGTAAGACAGTTACAAGAAGCTGCAAATGATGAGGAAAAAGATTACTGGATAAAAGCAGGATGTAGAAGACAGGAAAATAATGGTGTGTGGGTATACAGAGACGAAAGACCAGTTATGCCTGATAGCATGATTGCAGACATGGCACGGATGTACCATGGACAAGCTCATATTGGGAGAGATGCAATGATCAGACTTTTTAGACAAACCTGGTATAACCCAAAATTCAGAGCCATAGCTGAAAGTCTTTGTCAAAGATGTCTTATTTGTCAGCAGTTTAACCCAGGAAGAAAGACGGTAGTGAGTCTAGGAACAATAGGACGAGAAGGAGGTCCGTTCACTAGAATGCAGCTAGACTTTATAGAAATGCCCCCTAGTAACAGACTAAAATATGTTCTAGTGGTCGTCTGTTTGTTTTCTCGTTGGGTGGAGGCATACCCAACTAGAAGGAATGATGGAACAACGGTGGCAAAACTTATGCTGCGGGAGTTCATTCCAAGGTATGGTTTTCCAGTCACGGTTGAGACAGATAGAGGAACACATTTTCAAAATGAGTTGATCCAATTGATTTGCGAAGCATTGAGTATTAAACAAAAACTACATTGTGCTTACAGACCAGAGGCTTCTGGGGTAGTGGAGCAAATTAATGGAACAATTAAGAACAGATTAGGAAAAATGTGTCAAGCTACAGGACTCAAATGGCCAGATGCACTGCCTCTTGTTCTGATGACCATCAGAAGCATCCCTGAAAAGAAAACTGGACTTAGTCCTCATGAGATGATCATGGGACGAGCAATGAGACAAGCACAAGTACCTGTCAACAAGTTATTGACTATAACTGATGATCTAGTACTGGATTATTGCAAGGGACTGGCTGATGTGGTGCGTTCTGTGTTTCATCAGGTTGGACCGGATGCGACCACTCTTGAAAGAAAACCAGCCCACGACTTGAATCCAGGAGACTGGGTCCGTATAAAAATCCACAGGAGAAGAAACTGTCTAGTTCCTCGCTGGGACGAACCACGACAGGTAATCCTAGTGACAACGACTGCAGTCAAGTGTGCAGGAGTGAAGAACTGGGTCCATGCCAGCCACACAATCAGAGTTCAAGAACCTACTGATCGACATGTGAGTCGACGTCTGGAAGTGTGGGATAAAAGTTTAACGGCTGGGACAACAAGAATAAGAGAAAGGGTGCCAGAACTTGAAGATCGACCTGAAAGTCGACATCTGGAAACCCCAACTGCAAGCACCTCTAGAGAAGAAGAGGAAGAAGAAGAAGAAAGAAATTCAGAAGTTCCAGAACCTGAAGATCGACCTGTAAGTCGACATCTGGAAACATCTGACACAAGTTCAGGATCTGATGATTCAGTTGCAAACTGTGAAGAATTCCGAAGGAGAACTTGGGGTTATAAACCAATTCGAGAAGAAAATGAGCAAGAAATTGATCTAGATGAACAACCAAGTACAAGTTATGGTGGAAATCCTTCAGAAATAATATTAATAGATGAAGTAGGGAAAGAAGTACACAAAAAGTTAGAGAATCGAGAAGAACCCCGAGGAGCAATAGGGACAGATAGAGAAACAGAAGAACAGGGAAATTTAGAAGCAGAAAGGGAGGAAAACACCAAATCGGAAGAACACCGAGGAGGGACAGTAATAAGGGAACACAAGAAGGAGAAGACAGATCCACCAGTAGGAGATGACGAGATCATAAGTTTCAAAATAAGAGACAATAGTGAAACAGTTGAAACAGAAACTGAAGAGAGTGGAGAAGAGGAGAAAGCAAAAACTGAATCAAGAAAAAGAAATTGGAAATCAGAAAGAGAAGAAAAAGAAGGTGAAGCCAAAAGGCCAAGAAAAGGAGATAATTGGCCCAGCAGCTATATAAGAAAATTGAGATATAGAATAATAAGAGCTGGAGACGAAAGTGCTGAACAAGTGAATGAGATAACAAGTCAAAAGGGACAAGAAAAACCCAGTGGAAAAAGATTACAAAAGTCCAAAAGAACAAAGAAAGTGAATGCAAAGTATAAGTCACCTGAGTGGCTGTATATCGCACTGACGGATTACAAAGAAGAAGAAAACACTCACGAGAACCAGAGACTAAGAAGTCGAATGGGAAAAGGTGAGATGCAACAAACCTGAAGTGAAGACTTATAGTGCTTCTGCCGGACATGACAATTTTACTGGATGTGACAAATCACCGGATGTGACAATGAAAGAATTCTGGAAAGAATTAAAAGAAAGTACCAAGCAAAGACTTTTTGAAAGCAGAGTGGCATCTAAGTCATTTCTGAGGTGTAGTGACACAATTTTCTGAAACTTAACAAATAGATAAAAGCAAAATGGAAAATACTAGGGATAGAAGAGATAAATGTGAGTTTGTAAAAAGATGGTGTAAAATGTGCTGCTTTTGTACAGGATTATTAATGACCATATGGATAGTTTTAGCAATCACAATTCCTATTAGTTTAGCTGTAATAGAAGCAAAGAATGATACTAAACCAGAAAAAGAAACTAATATTAAAGAACCAGTTATTTTAAGAAGTAGTGCAGAATTACATAAGGATAAGTCAGTAACAGACTTTTCTAAAAATGTTTTTACAAAATTGTTGTATGAATATGTAGAGACAATGGATGTGAGAGATTGTTATGTTTGTATGCAGTTGCCTGCATCAGTGTCAGAAGGTGTGACTTATCATCACCTACCTCTAACTTATGGAATAACCTGTAGTGTAATAGCAAGTTTATTTTATAAAACAGGTAGATTAGAATCTTATTATACTGATATAGATAAGATTTTTGCAAACATTCCAGTAGTACCAGAACTTAACAAAGTAAAACCAGCAAAGGTTTTAGGAGAATTCTTTCTAGAACATAGAAAATTAACCTTAGAAGAAATAGTTAGTAACAACCTTACCTGTGAGTTAAAGAAAGAAGAAAAGGTATTTTTAGAAATGGTTGAAGAAAGAAGAATGAAATTTCAAAAAGAAGCAATAAAAGAGGAAGGAACACATCTATGGACGTTTGAGGAAGGAAATCATGAAGGAAAAAGATAAATGCAGCAATGACATTAGATTGGCCGCAAACAGGAAAGTTGTGTATTAGGAGAAATAAGACAGTCTATGACAATTACTTTGTAGGTTCCAGTATCTGCCATGACAATTATCAAATTCTGGGAGGTTGGGGATTCAAAGGTGGAAAAGATCCAATATTTCCAGGTATCTATTATATTTGTGGGAATAGAGCTTATTACAGGTTACCGGACCATTGGTATGGAACTTGCTATGTAGGCCTGGTCTTTCCAAAAATCTTTCATATGGACAGAGAAGAAAAAGGAACATACAAGATGATTAATAGCTTTACACGTAGAAAGAGGGAAAGTTTTTCAGAAATTGTAGGTGATATTTTTGGAGCATTAATACCAGCAGTGGGAATATCTTTGAATGCATTTAAAATTCGGAAATTATCCACAGTAGTAGATTGTTTGTCTACAGATACTGCGGGAGGGTTCTTAATGGTAAATACCTAAATGGTTGCCATGAGAGCTATGGTGATGCAAAATCGGCTTGCCCTTGATATTCTTTTGGCAAAGGAGGGTGGAGTCTGCGGAATGTTGAAAGTCCAACATTGTTGCACTTACATTCCTGATAAAAGTGAAAATATATAGAAGTATATTACAAATATTACAAATTTGCACAAAGAACTCGTTCCACTGGAGGTTGAAAGTGTCTTGGGAAAACTTGGTAGAGGGTTTTCTTCAGTAGCAAATTGGTTGACCAGAATGAGTAGACTAATGATAGGGAAAGTTATAATAATAGCAACTGTAGTAATACTGTTAGCCATGGTGTTGAAAATAGTAAAAACGTGTAAAGAAAAGTAAGACAAAATAAGATAAAAAGAAATAACAGAATAATGAAAGAGAGAGAGAGAGAGAAATGGGTGAAATTGAGTTAGAGAAAATGAAAGAAAGCATGTATAAGGAGACAAGAAGACAAGATGAAAGAGAAACAGATGTGTAACTAACAAAAAGCAAAGGATGAAAGACATATACTGCCTGAAAAAGAAGTATAACTTGGGTTTTATGTGGTGATTTAAAAATCACCAAAAGGGGAGTTGATGGAGCAGAGAAAATAAAAAAAATTTAACCCCTAACAAATTTTATAAATAATTAATAAAATGTTCGTTTAAATGTATTAATCAACACTGTATGTGTGGGAAGGGTAATACGCAAGTGTATGTGCTGAATAATCTATTAACGAATGTCCGTGTGTCTAATTATAACATAAAAATAAAGGCGTACTAATTTAAAATAAATGCATGATTTTGTGCTTCATAGAATATAAACGTGTCGTTGCAAAAACAATAGTGATGGTAAGTAAGAAACAGCTTAAATGTTGCTTTTTGCTAGGTAATAACTAATTGGGGTACGTAGATGACGGGAGGGAAACGAAAAGGCTATTTTTCTCTATTTCAATTATGTTTTGTTTATTTCAAAATAGTGCTTCTAAAGTATAACCGAGTGGCGATATAAAATGGCTGCCAGTTAATGAAGTGCGCAAGTGCGGGGAAACACGTGACAAGGGAGAGAAGTTGGAGAAAAGCTAACCTCGTGATGTTGCTGAGAGGCTAGGATGCGAGAAATGGTCAAGGCTGATGTGACCTAATTGAACTGATAGTGTGCCGTGGTGATCAGCAAAGAACCGTGGGAAACCAGTTTAAGAGAAAGGACAATGCCTGCAGAGTTCTCGAATGTATCGAAAGAAGTTACAAATGTACTGATCGAAGCGGATGGAAACATGTCTTGAACTGTGAGAAAGGAAATGATCCAAGGACCATTGGATCCAAGAGAACTTGATTAAAAGAATGAATAAGATGACATGCATGGACCAATGAAAGAAAAGCGTGTTATTAATGTTGCAACAATTAGTTAGCAAAGTTAGAATTAGGGTATAAGAGGGCCTACTCTTGGTGGGAGGGGGTCACAGTCACAGTCAGGAGCGGAGTTGGAGAGTCGTGTTGGTGTTGGTGGCTTCCAGTGCTGGGTGGTCCTGATCGATCCATTACTGAGCGGGAGATGCTGAAAGACTGTTAGATGAGACGGGTTGCAGGTAGCTGATGCTGACGAGCTGAAGTTTCTGTTGCTGTCTTAATTTTCCAGTTGAGTATGAGAATCAGGTTATTTCTAATTCTTAAACTTAGGTTAGAAATCATTAGGCTAAATTAGGAAGGTAGGCAGGTAATTAGGGTTTTGCTTCATGACGAAAATTTCCTTTCTGCAATAAATTGATTATGCTTAATAAATATTTGAATTAACAATGAATGAATAATTGAATAAAAGTTTAAATTCTTTCTCATGCTTTTAAAATTATATAAAAATTAAGATTCTTTAAATCAAATGACTCAGTGGTTATTTTCCTAAATGATTGTGACATTAGTAATTGGTTATTGTGATTCAGCTGGTCTTAATCACTATGAACTAATTTTTTACATGAATGATTCATCGACAAAACCATGAGCAGGAATATCTTAAGAAATAACTACAAGAAAGTGATAAGTTAAGGTAATAAGATATCCCGGCTCCTTCCAGCTGTACATAAATGGTGTTTTCCATTTAGTTCTCATGCTTCTCCTAGGAATACAGAATTTCGTAAATGTGTAAAGGAAATCCAGGTGTGTGCGTGTGTGATAGGCGATGTTTATGGGCCCCATCGTCATGTGGATGTGAGAAAATATAGTTTGCCCCTGGATGACCTATAAGTGACCTAGGAGGAGAATAGTTTTTATTGTACGCGCTGGATCACTATCAAGTGAGCTTGGTTGCTTTTAGGGTGACCACTTCGGCCTCCTTCAGTCTGTTCTTGAATCAGTCATTGAAGTTCAGAGGCAAGTTCTGTTCCGGCTTGCTGCTCCCCCAGTGTCGCCAACTGTGTGACCCTTTTCTTCCCAGGTCACTTGAATGATCTTTTCCTTTGATTTTCTCACACAGGGCCTGTTTCTCCTCCTCTCTGGAATATAAGGACTTTCCTGTACAAGTCGCTTCAGCCTGGAGCTAGAATAGTCTTCTTGCCCATCTTCTCCTGAGCTGGGATCCATCGATCTGTGTTTTATACATTGCCATATCTCTCAGAGAGGGATAAATCCAAAATTGTAAAAATATCGAATACAAGTCCAAAAATTGTAAATTGTATGTTGTATTTATATAGCGCTTACTACCCATGGCAAGGCTTACTACTCCTGACGAGGCGTTATCATAAAAACGATAAATGTATAAATGATTAACAAATGACCTCCAATTTATATCATTAAATGCTTTGTTTTTTCTTCTTAAACCTTGAACAGAACTTTATCCCCGCACTATCTTTGCTATATGATAAATTTTAGAAACAACAAACCAATTCTTCATCATTTGCTACCAATGTGAGTAAACAACCTAGGGCCACAGGCCAGTCAAGAGGATAAACCACTTTCAGTGAGGGAACCTTTTGCTTACCTGTCGTAGTTTGCGAAAGACACCATTCGCTATGTATATAATCCTCCCCCAAATAATAATTTTAAAAAATCTGGTTAATAAAATATTGTTCACACATTTTATGTTCATAGGATGAGGTAAAAGGAATGAGAAATTAATAGGAATTATGTTGCTTTCCGATGCCATGGCTGTGTCAAATTACTTTCTCACTCGTCAATCCTGCACTGTACAAAGTGGCAGAACTTACCTAGGAAACAAATGCAATCAATCAGATAAAAATTCTCGTTTATGGTTTTTGCCATTCATCAGAGAAACATTTTTCTTCCATTTGGAGGCAGCCAAATCTTATGAGAGGAATTCCTTGGTGAATGGAAAACGCCACTAAGCAGATGTAAAGAGATTACTAGTATTGACTGTGGAAGGGCTTGAAAATAATCAGAATGTGAGTAAAATGAACTGAACAATAGATGAAGTGTGAGTAAATTGAACTGTGTCTTCCTTTTTTATTTTTATTTTTTTATTTTATCACCAGCAAATTAAATACATACAAATTCATGAGGATTGAAGAGAAGACAAACAGCAATCTTAGGGTTAAACATATGACAAGTAAAAAAAAAAAAAGAGGAAAAAAAACCATGAATCAAATTAAACAGGTTGCAGGATAACGGATTCATTGTTATAGGTGACAATTACGTGTAACCTGGAAGATTGAGCATCTATCTTTACAATGTTCCACTAGAGTGCCAGTAATATACTAGATACATTTAGTTTCCTTCTTTCCATCTTTTGATGGGGGCCCAGATGTTTTCCCCAATCTTCTTGCTCTCAAACCCTTTTTTTCATATACCCCTTTTTCTAAGTTATAGGTGGCTGATAGCCTCCCTAGCCATTGCTAAAATCCGAGTGCCAGGGGATCCAACCAAGCTGAAGCGATACATATTCTGACCACTGCCATAGCTATAAAAAGAAAATGACGGTGGTCTTCTGATGCAACATCGTTGCTGACTCCCATCATTATAAGTTGTGTGGTAAGGTTCGTTTTTATGTTCAGCGAAAACTTCAGGAACTTTTCAATTTCACCTAACCAGGTACCTAATAAGGGGCACGTCGCGAACATGTGCACTATGTTAGCATCAGTACTGTTGCAGCGGGGGCGTGTAATCCCATCCTGCCCACCCCATTGTGCAATTCTAGCCTGGGTGTAATATAATAAAAACAGCTTTTTGTAGTGTTGTGCCTGCAAACCTGCGGAAAGAAGCACAGTCCTTCCAAGTTCCAATGAATCTAAATATATGTTGTGTGTGGTCCCAACTTCTGTTCCCATTTAGACCCATATCTCGCGAGATCATCGTGGGTAAGCAAAATCAATTTCGAGTAGATTTGGCTGATAGTGCACCCCTCATCGCGCCAAACCGTATCCACAACACTATTATTGTTGAAGTCCCTTGAGCCTCCCTTCTTTTGCATTAAATAACTCCGAATTTGTAGATATTTGAAAAAATCCCTAGTGTATATCCCATATCTGCCTTAAATTTTACTAAACGATAGTATCCCCGACGCGTCTAGCAAGTCTCCTATCACACAAATACCTGCATCCTCCCATCTTGACATAATATTATCCCGGAACCGTATCCACAACACTATTATTGTTGAAGTCCCTTGAGCCTCCCTTCTTTTGCATTAAATAACTCCGAATTTGTAGATATGTGAAAAAATCCCTAGTGTATATCCCATATCTGCCTTAAATTTCACTAAACGATAGTATCCCCGACGCGTCTAGCAAGTCTCCTATCACAAAAATACCTGCATCCTCCCATCTTGACATAATATTATCCCTGAAGATCTCTGGCATTGTTGGATTTTTAAAAAGTTGTGTATAATAATTCAGTCTGCCAGGCCCGATTTTTCTTTTGACGGCAGCCCAGATCTTAAATGCGGCTGCTTGGCTCACTGTAGTTCAAAAAACAGCCCTGGGAGGCGTCACCTATCAATAGCTCACATACATCTTTCGTCCCATGTGAGTTCCTCTGCTCTTCCCTTTGCCCACCCAGCAGCACCCGCATAAATTGTAAAGCGGCGGCCCAGTAATACAGTCTTAAATCGGGAACCCCCATCCTCCTTTCTCCCTTGCTAATGTCAAAAATGTTAGCGCCCTTCTAGTCTTACCTTTTGACCAGATAAACCTGTTGAGCATGTTATTCATCCCTTTGAACCAACAGTTCGCAAACTCAACGGGGATGGCCCTAAACAGATATAATACCTTGGGAAGAAATAACATCTTGATTACATTACATCTGCCTACAATCGAGAGATGAATATTGTGCCACCTGTTAAAGTCATTTTTCCCTTTCCTTATTACTGGGGCGATATTTGCCTCCACTATTTGCTCATGGTCAGATGTAATATTTATTCCTAAATATGTAGCCATATTTGTGACCTGTGTATCCTCCAAGGCAACCAAGCTGTTAGCAACTATTTGAGTTTTCTGCTGGCTAAGCTTATACCCTGAAATTAACCCAAATGCTACAGCTTCTTTGCCAATTTTAGTAACTGCAGCCTGGGGATCAGGTGTAACAACAGCCAGATCATCCGCATATGCAAGAATTTTGGTTTCCAACTCCCAAAATATTATCGGTTTAATTGCTTCATTCCCTTCAATTCTTCGGATCAGTGGGTCGATATATATAGCAAAGAGTAACGGGGAACAGGGACATCCCTGCCTGGTAACCGTTGTGATCTGTATTGGTTCCGTATAACCTCCATTTATTCCAACATGGGCCACAGGATTCTTATATAAACCCATGATTGCTTTGATGAATCCTTTTCCTACCCCATACCGTTCGAGGGTGCCCCACAGATAGTCCCAGGAGACCCTATCAAACGCTTTCTCAGCATCTAGAAGTATCAGTGCTATAGGGTCTCCTGACACGGCTGCGGCATCAAATAATGTTATTACCCTTCGCACATGCTCGGTGGTTCCTCTACCGGGTATGACCCCGTGCTGTCGTGGGTGGATCACTTTGCTAATGATTGAGCTTAATCGTGAGGCAAAGATTTTCAAGAAGATCTTAGAGTCACTGTTCATAAGAGTGATAGGTCTGTATAAGCCTGGTTCCTGTGGAGGTTTGCCTTTCTTTAAAAAAAGGACTATTGCTGCCTGGGCCCAGGACTCAGGTATAGAGCCCCCCCTTTGCGCCTGCCTAAACGTTTTTATCATGTCTTGTTTTAATAGATGGTAAAAAGTTTTATAAAATTCCAGGGGGATCTGATCTGGCCCCACTGCTTTCCCCGATGGAAGATTCTTCAGGGCATTATATATTTCTTCTTCTGTCAGACTCGCCTCCAGAAGAAAGATCGTTAAAGTCGGTGTTGGGGGTGAAGGCGGTGGAACCCCAGAAACTTGACCTCTGCTACTAAATTCCACTCTTTCCAAGAAGGAGTGCCAGCGTTATCCCAGACACTGGCCACACTGTGAATTTGTGAAAGAAGAGCAATTTCTTTGCGGGCTTATGATGAACCTCTGAAGACGTGCATGTATAAAAGGTTGCTGATCAATCCAAAACTTGCAGGTGTTACCGGGGTTTCGAAAAAATGAGAGAAGTCTTCACAAATGTCCAAAAAAGATCTTGATCTGAATGTGCACTTCGTAGAAGAATAAACCTGTTCAACATACATCTCAAGTGGCTGTGTGAAGGCACACTTCATTGTCAATGCAATGGTAGGAAATGAACCCATAACATGGAAGAAGGGACATTGTATTGTATTGCGTGTTTATGGATATGAAGAGGGTTTTGATTTGAGTGGTGTATGATGTGGCTCACCTTCACCTAATAGGGATGAGTAGATGTTTAGCTCTTATAAGTAGCTATACAAAGATTAGACGTGAGGGTTTGATGTGTTCTTTGAATGGTAAGAAGATTTTCACCACTTGTGTTAAATCTCTGAATGAATAACATGAATGTGATACACTCCGGGGTAGATGTTGCGATTCCGCAGATATGAGGAAGTCCTATAGCATAAAGCTGTAAGCCAAATGAATCATTTTATTTAAAAAATCCTGAATCACCTTGAAGTACTTGTTACATTTTAGAAGGCATGGAGCGAAGCACCTTATTACACTCAGAACCCCATGGTGCAATGGACTTGTGCACCCACTTTCCACTCTCCCACCCCCGGGGACTCGGGTATCTTGTGCAGCCCTTTCTGCAGTACATTTCGCACTGGTGCCATATGTGCGCTGGCACAATCAAAGGGGCATTCTCTCATATGTACCAGGGTGTGGCCTCATGCAAATGAGAAAAAGCTTTACCTCTGCTATAGAAACAAGATCGACTGCAAAGGAACTGTCAGGGAACACATGCAGTGTACACAACAAAAAGGTGATGAATGGTCTGCGCGCACCATGAGGCCACCCGTTGAAAGGAAAGTTAGAGGGTCCTAAAGACTGCCAGCAGACATTCTCATGCAGGTGTATGCAGTTACTCATTGCATACCCCTGCAGGGGTATATCTGTCCCCCTTTGAAAAGCAGGCCACATTGCCATCTGCAATGTGAATTAGAACATTGGAATGTGGAGCACTCCATTGAATACAATGGAGTGCTGCGAGCTTCTACGAGCCGGTAAAGGCCCGCAGAGCAACATTCCAATGTTGTTTGAACAAAGTCCTCTCGGAGCCCTAGGGGATTTCAATCCCTTCGGGCTCCGAGAGGCCTTTGTATTTAATTAATTTGTTAGAACATTCTGCCCTCTAGTGGCAGAATGTTCTAATAGCCTTAGAGCCCTTAGTAGCTGGGCTATACCGGCTATTAAAGTTCCGCTCCCTTGTTAAAGGCCCTCGCCTTCGGCTCGGGCCTTTAATGCTGGAGCGGGTCTTCGGGCTATAAGGCTATAATATGGACTGGCTGCTTCAAACATCCCATCTGAAATTCAATAAGACTAGTAATGCCCTCATGGCAGAGCATTAACTGTAAAAGGGTGCACTAACCAACACTGCACCAGTGCACCTATTTAAAGGTGCGCACACTGACGCAGACCAGATCAATGGGTCCTATAGATAACAGGTCCCTGATAGATACCAAAGTAAAAGGTGAAATATGGTCATGAGCAGTTTCTAAAATGAAGACTCAAGGTTAAGTAGAGGATAAACTAGTTGAGTAATTATGCTGAATAAGCTACCTTAGCCCATATTGCAGACAGTGGCAGCTCCTCCGCTAAGGCAGAGGAGCGTCACCCCACTGCCAGGAGCAGCAAAGAAAGGAAAAAATAAAATGATAATAATGGAATGTTGTTATCATTTTATTTTTTCCTCCTGCTGCGGCAGTGCGTGAGGGGGTGGGGCAGAGCGGCAGGGGAGGAGTGGTAGAACACTCCTGTGCGCAATGACTGTTTGGTCGGCCCTCTCGGGCCTCCCAAAACAGTCATGCGCACTTCCCTGTTCACCATGCAGGCTGCATTACAGCCTGTATAGAGAACATGCCCACCTCTCCAGCCCCTGGCTGAGCACCGTGTCACGGCTCTCAGACCAAACACAACGCTGTTGACTTAGGGATGGGAGCCTGGCTGCCTGCTTCCTGTTCTGACCTGGAGTCGGACACAGGTGAGCGTGAGCAGGAGAGAAGATGCGGGATCCGGCGGCAGCACAGGGTAAGTTTTATTTATTTTAAAAAGCAGCCTGCGCACCCCCCCGTGCGCCAGCCCCTCACCCGCGTGCCTTGCAGGGGCAACTCATTCAAGAGGGATACGGAGCAGCTGTTTAAAGGCTACTCCATGTTTCTATGTGCAGGCGGCAATCCACCTGCACTTTTAAAAGGGATTAGAGAGCCCCTTGCAGGGTGGAGCAGTGAGTGACTGCACCCGCCTGCAAGGGGATGTCTGGGGGTCCATGGAACTCCCTTTCATCACTTTAGAGGGTAGCATTTAGAAGGCGCACTGAAAGTACGCCACTTTTCTGTGGGGCCCTTTCATTGCGCCTTCTAAAAAAGTTTGCATCTGTGCCCACGTCAGTAATATGGCACGGGCACAGAGGCAAAGTGATTCCCTCATTTGCATGGGGCCACTCCCCCGTGCAAATGAGGGAATGCCCTCTATTGATAGTGCTGGTGCTGTATGTGCACCAGCGGTATCCATATCACAAAAGGGGCCGCACAAACATCTGCTGCCCCTTCTGTAATACCAAAGTGCTCCAGGGGCGCACAAAGCGGGTGCAAACGCCCATTGCGCCCTGAAATGCTTGTGTAATACTGCCCCTGGTGTTTTTACCATAGATTTAATCTGGCTAGGCCAAGTAGTGAAGTCTAAAACCCGGGTAGTGCAGCCAAAAAGATGTTGGGGCATGTTTAAAAGGGCATTATCGCTGCTTTAGCGGCACTTTTTGCCGCTGAAGCAGCGATAATTTCATCGCCCTATTAGCAAGGCGGCGCTAACATGCATTAGCGCATCTTAGCGATATACATCGCTAGTGAGATGCAAAGTAGGCGTTCCTTCCTGTAACACCATGACAAAAGGTCGCGAACAGGACATCGCGTTATTTACAATGCGGCCCCGGAACCACAAAGCGATGATGAAAGCCACGCTAACCGCGGTTTTCGCAGGATCCTTAACGCCTGGTCAAAACTTGACTTAGGCATGTTTTGAATGGGAGGTGGATTGTTTGGTTACGTCCACACTCCCCTATTATCAAGCTTTTCATTAGCGTGTGAAATCATCGCTTGATTTCGCACGCTAATGATGAATATCTCCGTCTATCGCAGGTTTGTACATCGCCTGTGAGCAAGACGTTGTAAATACGCCGCTAACACAGCGATGTAAACCAGCGATAGGCGGCGATATTCAAAATCGCGCTAAGCGTGATTTGTGGTGTTTAACGCGAAGCGTTGATAATATCCCCCGTTGAATTTGTTTCAACAGAAGCATTGTTATGGCATTTATGGCAATGACACAAGACTTTATGTAAACACGTGGAAAGAATAATTTGGATTTCACGACAAATATTTCTAAGAATGGTTTCTCAGGGATTTTACTTGATCGAGGTTTTGCAGGTTTTGAATGCCTCAACCTCTATACATCTTTTGGGAAATAGTAACTTTGGAGGTATATTAAGCTCTGTGTCACTTTTCAGATACTTCAGTGCGCTGTAGGTGAGCAGAATTGTTTGACTCTGCCCTCAGTGTCGGATTCAGTGTGTGCCACAGTTTGGGGACCTAAATTCCCAGTGATCTTTCTCTATGTTTCATGCTTTTTGGTTGATTTTTGGTTGATGTGGTTTGATGTTGATGAATACAGGTTTCTGTCTACAGAGTTATATGGTGCAGGTATTTCAAGTCATTGTATCCTCATTCTTTGCCATAGTAGGCCTTGAAATGGTAGAAATGAGTTTGACTTTGATCCTCTCATCCACTGGGTACCAATGAAGTACTCTCAAGATTGATTTGACATGTTCACAAGTCCAAGGATTCAGACACAATCTGGCCTCTTTGGGAGACAATCTGGCCACCTCATTTTGGAGCTTTTACGGCCTGTCGTTGATCCTCTTTGGGAGCCCAGTGTAGATCATGTTGCAATAGTGCAGGCATGCCATACCCAGGGCTCTTGTTAACACAACATGATGGTTGGCACTGAGCACCAGGAAGATTTTTCAAGAGAAAGACACATTGATTCCCCACTTACTTTTTTTATTTGGAGAAAAAAAAACATCAAATATGAATCATAAGATCTGTTTTCTCCCTGTGGTGTATATGGGTTCACCTAACTGGATGGCCATCCAAAGGAGGTTGAGATGGAGTCCGTTCTTCTCAGCATCAGGACCTAGGTTTTTGCTCTGTTCTGACATGGGCTGATACTGATCTGTTTCAGCAGGAAGTTAACTTGTGTATCATCTTTCGACATTTGGAGGTTCACCTTACACAGTTCAAGAAGCAAAGCTGTGCCAGCATTGCATTTACGAAGCAAGAGCAGGGAGGTTGAAGAGAACCCCTCAGGAACACCAAGGGGCATATTATCAAGAAACGGCGTTAAAATTATCGCCGCTTTAGCGGCAGGAAACTGCCGCTAAAGCGGCGATAATGGGCTTGATAATATGCCCTTGAGAATTCCAATAGAAGCCCATGTTCTGGTGTAAACATGGGCTTCTATTGGAATTCACAAGGCCATATTATCAAGCCCATTATCGCCGCTTTAGCGGCAGTTTTCTGCCGCTAAACCGGCGATAATTTTAACGCCGTTCTTGATAATATGCCCCCATGTATGTTGAGAATTCTGTGAGTCCAATATGGGCTAGTGGGCTTCGTTTTCAGTTGTAGCATAGTATCCAACTCGTAATGGGCCTATCTACTCCAGCCCAGTCTAAAAGTCTACTCAGAGGCATACAATGATCCAAAGTGTCGTAGAATGCTGAGAGATCAAAGACTAATATGGCTGATTTTTTCTTTCTGGATAAGTCTAATTGAGTGGAAATGTACTATTGTACGCGTCATTGTTGCAACCTGTTGAAATAATAAGAGCTGGGAATTCAAAAAGTATTGTGTCAAATACTAAAGAGAGCTAAATATATTTTAAGATTATCAATTTTACGTGTCGTGGACATGCTGTGATAAACCTAGCTGTCGGCCTTGTCTTATGAATGTCGCAGCTGGCATTATTAAATGATATCTGCTCCCATGACACTGACATGGCGAGTGCGTTACATGCATGAACCACGTTGGCATTCAGCACAAATCAGTTTGCCTGCAGAGGATTGTTCACCGTACAGCCTCTTGCCTGCCTGCCTTTATAAAAAGACCAGAGGACACTTGTCATGACAACTGCGAATGCTAGGAATAAAACCCATTTAGTAGGCCTTTCCCCCATAAAAATGAGCTCTGCCTGGAAGAAAAATATACCTTTTTTGCACTGATCTATTTTGCTAATTAAGAAGTGGCGCTGTAACCCTTTTTGGAATGCCAATATGATGCCCATGGTGTAACATGCTCGTGCGTGTTGTGGACCATATAAAGACGATGGATATGTGAGGACAGATGTACTCCTCAAAATATTGAAACTTTCCATGCTAGATTTTGAAACTCAAATAGTTGTGATGTGTGTGCTTTGGCAGTACATGTATCACCTTTATTTAGCATATAGAACTGACGGCTAGGCTGCGCTCACACAGGGAAAACAGATTAAGATTCGAACCCATTACTTGACTCCCAGCATGTGCTCCTAATACATAAACATTCCTCCGTTTTAAAACAAATTACCTTTGTCTACAGATCCCGACGAATATGGAATGTTATTGGAAGTCAATGAACGTGCCTGACTTTGAAAAATACCTAGTTTTATTAAGCGACAAATATCCAATGCTATTAAAATGTGGGCGAGATTGCCATCTTTTTTATTGACAGGTTTCAAGTACATTTAAAATGAGTATGAATGGGTGCGCCACCGTCAGATGTGATCGTTCTTTCTGCCTTTCTTTGAGAAAAGACTACATGGTTTTCTTTCTTCATATTATTTGGCGCGTATTATTCTAAGTGTGAGATACATAACATAAAAAGTGTAGTTTATACTACCCAAATGGAGGGGCGTGGCCTATCTTCTTTAATTTGGTTGTAGCAAGCTTTCTGTACCTCTACTGGTATTTAAAAAAATGATTCCCCTATTATGTATCATCCAATGAGGAGTATTCAGGCTATCAACCGAGGGCCTTCGTTCAATTGCACTCACTGTAGCCCATATACGTCCATGAATCATGGGCATCTTAAGGTTTTCTGTGGCCCCGGCAAGACGTTTTGGGGCCCCTTTCTTTAGAACAACTTTGAATTTACTCCCATTTATAAGCATGTTCAGCTAATTCAGGTCCTCATGATACCGCATGTTGGAAAAGGAGGCATTAGTGGTGGGGCCTGCACAAATAATGAGTATACATTTGTCCTCCACTTGGAACCAAACACCCCATTGTAGAGCTTGACTCTCATTGGGTAGCGTTGCAGGGCAGTCCATGACCTACTCAAGGAAGGTGGTGTGGGCTACTAATCACTGTTCACAGATAGACAATAATAACACACAATAAATAACTGTCCAGTCTGTGCTTTTCTTTAGAAGAAGTACAAGTACATTTATTACACGCACACGACTCAATACTATGCATAAATTAACAAATGTTCATAAGCTGATGGAAATACTTCTTGATGACAATGCGTAATCATTCTTACCCCTCCTAAAGGAGGCGGGTCTAGTACCACATTACCTTGTCCCTAAATGCCAAGGGTTGATGAGGGACTGCACAGCTCCCTATGTCAACAAGCATTTCTCCATAGGAATAAATGCAATAATTACATATAACCATGACTGAGAGCACCTAGTACTGGCAATACAGCATACAAACTTTGTTCAAGGGTGGCTGACAGTCTCATTATGCAATTAAAGCATTAGCAAGAATAAATGTCTAAGCATGACACAGTTCAATCACAGCAACATGATCCGAAAATACACATCACTTTTAAAATTAAATATAAGTGCCATTACCACTTCTCACCCCTAGAGGGTGTCTCACAACATGAGAATTTACATTGCATACTTCCATGCCACAAAGACCGCAGCCATAGTCTTGGCCTTTGTAGCTGTAGAACAAAAGCTCTAGCCATAGAAGAGCTTGAAATTGCATGTAAAATCTGGGTGAGTGATGATTTTTGGGTCCCCCCAACCTAGGGTGAGAACCCACAAGAGGATCATCTGAGGTGAACAAGCACGTTGTGCTTAGCAATTTTGTGGGTGGTCTCTCATCCACCTCAGGTGAAGATATGAGCAAAAATTACTTTCAAATCAGAGGCCCCACAAAGCATCATGGGGTGAGTCTCCACTGCGCAGTGAATTTTATAGCAGCGACTCTCCCCGATGTGCCGGGGAGAGCCACAATGAGGTTTTCTCTTCGTCGGCGTCCTTATGCCACATTTTTATTCGGGGATACCCAGTCCCATCTAGCACCCCCATGTAGGTACCATGCTGGAGAGCAGCTCAAGGAGCCCACCCCCAGCCACTATTGCCGGTTCCTCACCCGGCCAGCACTCTCGCATGCTGCAGCGGAAGCCGGCACTTCATTTCTGTTCGGCACATTCTTGTAGGAAGAGGCAGGTGCTGTGGCCGGCTTTCAGGTGACACAGGGGAGTGCAACAGCACTCCCCCCTCCTCTCTTCAGCCATCAGCACCCAGGGATGGGGTCCTAGGGCCCATTCCGCTTCACGGGGGTTTGATGCATCTCCCCGTCTTGCTTTCTACTCGCCGGGGCCCAGGGATTAGTCCTGGGTCCCTCGGCTCGTACAGCGGTGCGTGACAGCACCAGCCTTCCCTTTGGGGCCAAGGGATGGGGTCCTGGGCCCCTGTGCACCTGTGCGGGGGCACAACAGCTCCCCGACTTCATTTTCCTCGGGCGCCCCCAAGGACCTGGCCCACCGGGGGCACATTGGAGACTGGCGGCAGAGTCCTGCGCACTTCGTCGTCGGTTCTGCAAAGGGCAAAGGTCACCTAAACATCAGACTGGGATATCTCGGGCCCCGTTTGGCCATTTTAATGATCCTGCTCCCCTTGTGCTCCTGGTGGAGAACCCTAGCCACCTGGAGCACTTTATTGAGGGCTCCTGGCCTAAAAGAGTGACGTATTTTGCAGGGAGTTGGCTTCCTGGGCTCCCTACGCCAGCCTTTCACCTTCCTCTCCTTCTGGGCCTCTCTCCTCCTTACGTAGAAGACCAGCCATTCCTCCACTTGTCCTGGAGTCACTCAGAGGCAGAAGCCTTGGTCCTGGAGGCAGTTAGGGGACTCCTCCTTCTAATTGTCCATGGCGTCAACCTTCAGTCCCAGTGTTCCTCAGCAAAAGTATATCCTGAGAGAGCTTGCCCCCATGCGCAAGAGCTCTTAAGGGGGGTGGGAGGTGCAAGCAGGAATGTACCTTTGGCAGTCCTTTGGGGCCATACCACCTCTCCGCCACTGTTTCAACCTTCCTGCACAGGCTTCTGGGATACTTCAATATGGCATCACCCAGGAGTCACATGCCACATGCGCCCTGAGGGTCTCAGCCCCCCCTTTTCTGACATCACAGCCCGTGCCTCCCCCAACCAATTCTTCAAAGGAGCCCACATCATGATTTATGGGCCACCTGGGGCAGGTCTGGTTCCTGGCACCGGATGACAGCTGGCT
Source organism: Calotriton arnoldi (assembly GCA_963921515.1). Lineage (NCBI taxonomy): Eukaryota > Metazoa > Chordata > Amphibia > Caudata > Salamandridae > Calotriton > Calotriton arnoldi. The sequence continues at coordinate 1,014,272 of CAWUFW010006155.1, forward strand.
GATTGATGTAGAGCAACTTTGCCCGGTCTTTCGCTCCTGGAGAGTTGACCTAAGCACTGTCAAATGCTTGCTTTGAAGGGCAAAGCCTCTGATCCTGCAGCTGGGGAGAAAAGTAATTAATCCAGTCCGGCAGGGTCACACAAGGCTGGGCTCTGGTTCTGAGCTGAGTCAGAGGAATATTACATTCCTGGATCACCCATGAGCGCTACAGATATGCTTTTGGACATGGCAGAATTTTATTTTCACACAGTTTACAGTGTACATTGGTGCATCTCTGGAGTCTGCAGGTCCCAGATAACTGAAGATGCACCTTAAGGCCGCCTTTCCCATAGGAATATATTGGAGTGTTACTAAATTTCAGACAGTAAAACACACTGACTTCCCTACATGTGTACCCCCCATTATGAAGCCTGTTCCAGGTCACCACCCAACTCTGCCTAGTCCCTTCTGTGCCAGGCTACCTGTGCACAGCTCCTGGACTGTGCACATCAGGAGTCTCCCATGTGCAGCCTCCACACATGTAACCTGCCCAGTGCCGCCTACCCTGGCTGCGTCACAGGGGCTTTATCTCACAAGGCGGACCTGGGCTGTAAACATGCGCAGTCCATTTTACCATGAGTTTACAGTGGGTGAGTCCCAGGTTCTGAGGCTCTTTCACAGTAAAAGATCAAAAATCAGGTGATCAAAAAGCGAAAAATCTGTGAGGATCAGATTGTGAGTCGGATGTCTGTGTTATTCATTGGTTGAACAGGAAAACTCTTTTCACTCACTTCCGGATACAGGCAGACCACAGGCCCCACAGATAGTTAATGCAGATGAGGGGTGAGAACCCAAAACTCGTGAGGTGGTCCATTCCCCTACCAGGGGGAACACCGCCTTAGGACAGAACACGCCAATACTGATGGTCTGTTCAGATTCTTCCACCTTAGTGATGATAACTCCCAGGAGGTTCGGTAGTTCTCCTTACTTTCAGCTGGAGGGGACACATGTTAGACCTGGCATTATTGGTGTGGTTTCCCCTGTCTTTTCGCCTCTACCTCCTATATTTTTTATGTTATGCAGGACTTCGATTTTGGTGGTTTATGGACATTGGGCACTTTAACACTGCTGATCAGTGCTAAAGTGCAAGTGCTCCCTGTGTAAATTATGATTCTGATTGGTTATCCATGATTGGCATATTTGATTTACTGGTAAGTCCCTAGTAAAGTGCACTATGTGTGCCTAGGGCCTGTAAATTAAATGCTACTGCTCTGCCTGCAGCACTGGTTGTGTCACCCACATGAGTAGCCCTGGAAACTTGTCTCAGGCCTGCCATTGCAGTGTCTGTGAGTTAAGTTTTAAACTGCCATTTCGACCTGGCAAGTGCACCCACTTGGCAGGCCCTAACCTTCCCTTTTACTACATGTCAGGCACCCCTAAGGTGAGCCCAAGGGACCCCATTGGGCATGGTGCAGTGTATGTGAAAGGATGGACATGTACTGGTGGGTTTTACATGCCCTGATAGTGAAATACTACCAATATAATTTTTCAGTATTGCAAGGACTAGCTCCCCAATAGGCTATTATCGAAGCTGCCTTGTAACATTTTACAATTGTAACTTTCAATTGGGAACAGCTAGAGATTTGGAGTAGGCCTGGGCGCAGTTTGCATAGTTCTGCGTGGCATAACTCTGCGAAGTGACAAAAAAACTCCACGGAGTTCCACAAACAGTGGAGTGTGGCGCGAACTGCCGTTCGTGATGATCTTCCTGCCGCTCGGGTAGAAATTTTACCCGAGCGGGAGCTCGCGCTCCCCAACCCTACCGTTGGCGAGCGTGGGCAGGGAAAAACTGCACTTCGCAAGCTCCATGGAGTGCGGAGTGCAGAAAACTCTGAAAACTCCATGAACGGAACGGAGTTCATCACCTAGGCCTAATTTGGAGTTTGGGCTCTCTGGTTTCAGAATTTAAAAATACATCATTTAGTAAAAATGTTTTTTAAATTGTGTGTTTGAAAATGCCACTTTTAGGAAGTGAGTATATAAATACTACAGACCATAGAATTCATTGAATGGCCTGAGTCTGTCTAAGTTAAAAGCAGCAGTTTAAATGATGGTTAGTTAATTTGTTGTTCTAATATTGATAGGCCCTTTCTAGCCGTCTGCTAAACCCCTTTATCAGTCACTTTTAGAAAGTGGGCATTTTCTTGTTTAACCATCCTGTGCCTCTGCCTGCCTGAGGAATCAACGTCTGGTTTAGACTGACAGGGGCCTGTTTGTGCATTCACTCTAGACTGTTATACAGGAAGTAGAAAGGTGTGCCCTGCATATCCAGATGGCCCATCACTAGGATGATAGGCCTTCCTCACCTAGAGTGGTGGTAGGAGTTGTCACATACACCCAGATCGGGCTGTGCCTGGCCTCTCACAATGCTGCCTCCACCCCCTGGAGTGTGTCTGGGGCCAAGATCAGGCAGGACAAGAGCTTGTGTACTACAAAGACAATCCTTCGAAGAATGCCTACTTCAAAGGCCAAAAGGGGTATAAAGTAATGGACCTAAAACGTCAGATTTTTATAACACTTCTGGATCAAGAGGAGACTTTGCCAAGGAGAAGAGCTGAAGAGCTGTAAGGAGGAGTACTGCCCCTTTGCTATGTATTGCTTTGCTGGGTTGGCCTGCAGTTGTTGCTTCTGCTTTAGAGAGGAAAAGCACTGGACTTTGCTGTGTATCCTGCTTGTGAAGTTTCTCCAAGGGCTTGTGTGTGCTTGCCTCCTGCTAAGAAGTCTCAGGGCCATCAAAGACTTCACCTGCAGCATCCCTGAACTCCAAAGCTCAGAGTTCTGACCTGCCAAGAGGTGCTAGTTCCAGTTCTGGGCTCTTGAAGGTTGTTCCTGCTGCAAAAAGCCACAAAAATCTTCAAAATCAACGCTTTGCCCTTCCAATGCCTGTTTTTCCAATGTAGCACTGCCGTGCGGGAAACGTTTCCATGTACTGCTGCTGTGCGGCTGAAGAAATCGACACATCCCCTGCCCACGGATGAAGATACCACTGCAGCCCGAATGCACGTCCGTGTCCCCGAAGTCCGAGACCCCCACACTGACTCCGATGCAGGCCCTGCTGTGCAGCTGAAAAAATTGACGCATAGTGGGACCGCAGCTAATGAAATTGATGCAGTGCCTGTTTGAAACCGCTGCATCGACCTCCAGGGCATCCGGATTTCCACACATCACACCTGTGCACCAAGTCTTTTCACCGCATCACCCTGCAGACCAGAACCGTCTTGGATTTCAACACATCGCTTCCCCTTATTGTCCAGATTTGACATAACACTTCTCCTGCGTGCAGCAGAACTGATGCATCGCCTCCCCAGGGACTCAGGAACCGATGCTTTGCTGTGTTGTCTGAGGCTTCACTTCTATGCGGCTGTTTTTCGTTGTGGATTTTGACACATCTAAGGGACTTTGTGTAAAATCACCACATCCATAGATTTCACTGGACAGAATTGCTCAAAACCTTTAAAAAGTCATATTTTGGGTTCTGTATATTAGAGTTTTGTTATTTTGGTCTTGATGGTTTGAGATGAAGATACTTTGTTTTTCTAAACTGGTGTGGTGTCCATTTGTAGTGCTTTCACTGATACTGTGTGTGATATGTACACATACTTTACACAATGCCTCTGAAATAGATCTGACTGCTTGTGCCAAGCTACCAAGTGGGTGAGCAGGGGTTATCTTGGGTGTGTAATCTCCTTACTCTGACTAGAAGGAAGAGTCCCTACTTGGACAGGGTGTATACCACTGCCAACTAGATACCCCCATTTCTAACAAGCAGAAGAAAGGAAGCTACTGACAGACTATTACAGACAATTTGAAGTTAAGTACAGAAACTTGATATACAGAATATAGTAAATAGGATAATGCAGGGATAACAAGTTTTTAGGAAACAGATAGAATGTTCAGGAGTTGGAAAAAAATTAGGAGACAGGCACAGTAAAAAAAAGGAAACATAATTCTAAATGTTGAGTGGTAAAAGTTACGGAAATAATAATAATATTAAGAGGAGGACTTACTGGGGCCAGCAGAGTCGTCTGGAGGCACCCCTACCTGCCTCTGTGGTTCCAGGTCCAGCCCTCTTCTTGCCCCTGGATGCTGATGTAAGAAATAAAGAAAATAAAATATAAAAAGATTAGGGGAACAGTTAATAATGTCCCCCAAAATATGATGACAGGGAAAAGGCAAATGCAGAAACATTAAACTTTTCTAAATCAGATAGTCTATAGTACCTTTTATCATGGACCTATTCCTAATTTCCCAAACCTAACCCTATTCCAAATTTCCTAACCTACATTTTGGAACTCCTAATAAATTGCAACGAATGACCTTTGCTTCTTATCTCATTCTCAATCTCTCAACCCCCTTTGACGGGCCAACTCAGTCTGCAACTCAGATGCATGCATACTGCACATCACTGGGAGATTGCTTGGGACTGTATGAGCTACAAAAAAGAAAGGTACAGAGAAATGAGAGAATGCTAACTCACTAATATTAATAACTACCACTATCTTAGTGACAGGACAGAGGAGTCTCTGCATAACTTCTTAAATAATCAACCCAAGCGAGCACCAACGAGTAGGATTAGGAAGCACCGAGCACCTGGCTAGATGATGATCACATAATATTTGTAACATAAACTTAAGTTACCTCCAAGTGTGAGCAGCATGCTTGCTATTTGTGAAAAAATATTAGCAAGGAACACAGCAAATAAATAATTATTACTCACCGACCCCTGCAATCTCAATGACCAGCAGGTCGAGCAAGTCCTATTCCCTGTCCAGGATGTCGGCCTACCAGCGCGGCAGCTGTTGTTGAGCGCGCCGGACCCCAGAGCTGTAGTGCACAGCCCAGCGCACCCTCTCCCAGTGCTGCTGACGCTACCGGAGGCCATACCCATTGCCAGGCCTGCCGACCTGCTGCCAGGGTGGAAGGGAGGAGGCGCTGCACATTAAAAACAGCTACATACAATAGGGGAGTGATTCAGTTGAGGGATAGAGAGGCTGGAATCAAAAATATGAAATTCAAACATATGGATGCCTCAATAACCATAGATGCAATTTCACTTATACCACAGTAGTCTTTTTAATTGACTCTGGGCTCAAATTATTTTTTCTTTCCTTTTTGTTTACTTTTTACATTAAGGGTTCCTATCACCAACATTTTTCAACATACCCTCAGTGTTTTTTGTCAAAAGACAGTGTTAACAAGATTTACATTACTTACATATACTACAATGTTGACAGCACAAAGACATTTTTTACATAAATAAACATGTATAATCAAACACAATTGTAAAGGTGCATAACAATTCACATAAAAAATGCTTTTTCAAACAAATTATTTTAGTCCTACTAGTTAGTGTGTAGTCTTGGGACCTTTATTATTTCGTCCTCAATTTGAAATGTTCTCAAGGTCCTCTAGAGGTCAGAGGCTATTTACAAGTTCTTAACTAGAGCCATAACTTTCTAGCTCAAGACGCCTAACAGTTGGCAATTTATTGTCCTTGTTTACTCTTGACCTCTTTTAACATAAGTGCCAACGCGTTTCGACCTTCGTAGATGTAGGACCGGGACGCTGTATTTATATGAAGGTCTTCGTCAGGGCAGAACTGTTTTCTGGTAGGGCATCTATTGCCTGTATCAGAAGAGAGTAACTATATGTAAAACTGTGCTGTCTACTGTGATCACTAAAAATGTTTCTTACACTTGGCTCCTTACGTACCTTATCCTCATATTTCGTTGTTATGCGGGTGTTCACAGCCTGTGTAAATAAAAGTCATGTGTCAAAAATGACTGGGCTTCCTAATTTTTCCAGGTTTAGGGACTTTGTGGGGGTGGTTAGCAACCTACCTAGTCGTGGTGCAGAGGATACTTCCAATTGATTTGATCTCCTTATCTTTTCTTGTGTCTCTGGTGCCTTCTACATGTAAGCGCTCTGGGGGTGAAAGATTGTTAAGAAGGGAAAGTAAGTTTTAAGTCTTAACTCCTATTTCTCTTATTTAGCAAGTGACATGCTTTGTGTATTTACTTTGATGAAACGTGATTTGATATTATAAATAGGGTTTGTTACTACAAAGGGCAGACTTAGTTCTGTTGGTTTGAAAAAGCATTTTTTATGTGAAGTGTTATGCACCTTTACAATTGTGTTTGATTATACATGTTTATTTATGTAAAAAATGTCTTTGTGCTGTCAACATTGTAGTATATGTAAGTAATGTAAATATTGTTAACACTGTCTTTTGCCAAAAAACACTGAGGGTATGTTGAAAGTTTGGTGATAGGAACCCTTAATGTAAAAAGTAAACAAAAAGGAAAGAAAAAATAATTTGAGCCCAGAGTCAATTAAAAAGACTACTGTGGTATAAGTGAAATTGCATCTATGGTTTTTGAGGCATCCATATGTTTGAATTGCACATTAAAAACAAGCACAGCCACCTCCATCTCTGAAAAAATGGCAGAGTGCTGCACCCCTTCATGGCCCCCCGAGAGCAAGGTAGGTAGCTGGTGCTGCAAGCAGTTCGGGGGACCTGGCGCTTGCACTCCCCTGCTCTGCCATGGCGCTGGGTGGAGAGGAAGATAGAAATAGGAAAAGAAGGAAGGAAGGAAGGAAAAAGAATGAGGAAGTAAAGCAAAAAATGAAAAAAGTAAAAAAGGTCACAAAAAACACCCCAAAAATTACAAAAAACATAAAATACACAAGCACAAAGACACACACTAATATAATAAATAAAAATGAGGGGAAGATAAGTTAGATAGTGGGAGGATTATAGAGATTGAAAAAATGGACCCAGCACCATAAACAGAACAAAAACAAGATGGCTGTGCCCATGTGAACGCGTGGTGCAGTTCGTGCATGATTTCTGGTGCGAGAACGCACTTTGCATTGCACAAAACTTAATAAATCACGCGAACGGGCACGGTGAGTAACTCCGCCTGCTCGTGGAACTCTGCGCAGTGTGACTCCATGAATTCCATCCCGGCCTACTTGAATACAATAAAAATAGAGTTTATGGCTTGGAAAATGAGTTATATCGCCAAGTCGAACTGCCAGTTTAAAACTACACTACGGCTGCACTGGCAGACCTGGGACATATTTTAAAGGGCTACTTAAGTTGGTGGCACAATAAGTGCTCCAGGTCAACTAGTAACATTGAATTTGCAGGCTTTGGGTATATGATATACCTCTCTAAAAGGGACCTATACGTAAATTAAATATGTCAGTCAGGTGTAAGCCAATTTTGCCATGTTCAAGGGAGAGAGCAAATAACTTTAGCACTGATTAGCAATGGTAAAGTGCACAGAGTCCTAGAGCCCAAAAAATAGAATTTCAGCAAAAAGTGGAGGGTAAAGGCAAAATGTCTGGGGGTCGGTGCTTGTCGCAGCACAAGATGGCCGTGTGAACCAAGAGCTCCGCGAGCCATCATACTAATTCATTAGGAATCCTCACATCCTACGACGTTAGATGCCCCAAAGCTACTAGGAGCGGCAGCGCAGACCTCAGGCTATCCTCCGGTGTCGGAGCCGGGGACCGCGACTGCTGATAACGGGTTCAGCATGATTGCCGCCTGCTTGGCTGTGCAGCACACTGAGGTCGATTGGCGCCGGACCCGCCTGCCATCCCACTACCTGCGGGCCGCGCTGTGGATGCTTGCGGCTCCGGTGGCTCCTGGCGAGCGCGCATCCTGTTTGGCCAGCGTCGAAGATATTGCGGCCTGCAGCGGAGGGGGTGGGTCGCTGCTACTGCCGCCCACTGACTCCGGTGCATTATTTACCCTGAGGGTCTCTCCTGATACGAGTTGCACTGGCCGCACCTCTGGATGAGCAGAGTTGGAGACCGGCGCGGAGCGGCTTTTCGTGCTCCTGCCCTTCCGACTCGGACGACGCTCTGGAACAGGGCCTCGGAGACGACGCGCTGTGGCGCCGAGGCTGAGTCCCCCTGACGCGGCCTGAAGTGGGGGCGAAGGTGCTAATTGGAGTGCCCTGGCGCCCGGCATTTCCTTGATGGCGGTGCCGTCTGTATTCTGTTCTCTGCCCCCACACGCGTGGCTGGACTGACAGAGCCTGAGCGCCGGCGGTGGTGGGGGCCGATGGATTTCAGGTGCGGCTGCCTGGTGCTCAGCAGGGGCCTTTAATCGGACTGTGCCCCAACTACTGCAGGTCCAACTGCCCTAGCTTCAGAGGGCTGAACAGCTGCTTACGTCGCCCTTGACTGCTCAGATTTCAAGGGCTGCCGCCTGGAGTCTAGCAGGGCCTAGATTTGTACTGTGCCCCAACTGCTGCAGACCCAATTGCCCTGGTTTGAGAGGGCTGAGCAGCTGCATTACGCCGCCACTGATTGCTCCCGATGCTGAGGAAGCAATTACCAGTCTCATTATTCCCGCACAGCATCCTATCCATCTCCAAGTGGCGCTACCCAGGCCCTCGTCACCAGCAGGCTGGACTACGGAAACGCCCTCTACGCAGGAACGACGGCTAAGCTCCTGAGACGGCTGCATCCAGAACGCCTCTGCACGTCTTATCTTCGACATCCCCCGACGCAGCCACATCACACCCCACCTGAGAGACCTGCACTGGCTCCCTGTCAACAAGAGGATAACCTTCAAGCTCCTCACCCACGCACACAAAGCACTCCACAACTCCGGACCAGCCTACCTCAACAGACGACTCAGCTTCTACACCCCCACCCGCCAGCTCCGCTCGACCAGCCTCGCCCTCGCCACAGTCCCCCGCATCCGGAAAACGACCGCCGGCGGCAGATCCTTCTCCCACCTCGCCGCCAAGACCTGGAACACCCTCCCCACCAACCTCCGACAGACCCAAGACCTACTGGCCTTCAGAAGACTCCTCAAGACCTGGCTCTTCGATCAGTAGCAGCACCACCCCCCTCTTCCCCCAGCGCCTTGAGACCCTCGCGGGTATGTAGTGCGCTTTATAAGTGACATGATTGATTGATTGATTGAAGGACTCCCTTGAGAATCCGTGAAGGGACCTGGTCACGCATTCCCTGGTTGGCGGGGGCTGGTGGAGGATAGCTCGCACCGACTCAGCCTAGGATAGCCCTCACTAAGACACCAGAGCGTTACGCGGCGAGACCCTGGGAAGCCGAATACCCCAGTTCCAACTAAGTGCGTCGTATAGCTGCTGGAAGGACCTACACGCGCGTCATTATGGGGAAAGTAGACAAGAACCAAATGAAGCTGCTTTTTGACCAGAAAAGAGCTCATCAGTAGACCAAACAAACGCCCCGGAAGACGAGCCAAGTGATATTAAGCAGATGTTTGCTGCGGTACAGAAGAGCTTATTGACAATTGATAGTAAAATAGACTCTCTTGTTTTTCGCATGGACAGAATGTCGGAGTGCCTAGATAAGCAAGCAGATCGGATCGACATGACCGAACGCCGAGTGACGGAGGTGGAGGAGGCGCAGACGGAGACTGACTCAATCCAAAAGCAAATGGCGAAAGCCCTCATGGCACTACAAGATAAAGCCAAGGACCTAGAAGCCAGGTCTAGGAGAAGCAACATTCGAATCACAGGCCTGCCGGAGTCTACCTCGATGGGCAACATGGAGCAATTCACAGAGAAGTTTTTAATCTCCTTCCTGGGCCACAAAACTTTCTCGGAAATATTTGTGGTTGAGCGTGCAAACCGATCGCAATACGAGGGCTCTGCGATCTGGGCCTGATTCACAGAACTAACTTACGTCAAAAACGTAAACGTAAACGTAAACGTAAAGTTAGTACTTTTTAGGTATTCACAGAATGAACTTACTCATTTCGGTATTCACAGAAGTTAGTAGTCCTAATTTTAGGACTCCGAGTCCTAAATGCCTTCTGTGAATACCGAATACCGAAGTCTTAAAGTTAGGATTTTACTTAACTTTACTATTCCTAAACTGAGAAAAATCCTAACTTTAAGACTTTCGGTATTCACAGAAGGCATGTAGGAGTCCTAAAGTTAGGACTACTAACTTCTGTGAATACCAAAATGAGTAAGTTCATTCTGTGAATACCTAAAAAGTACTAACTTTATGTTTACGTTTACGTTTACGTTTTTGACGTAAGTTAGTTCTGTGAATCAGGCCCTCTATACCTGGACTTTACTACAAAGGTCCAAGAAGCCAGACGTCAATTTGCTTCTCTGGCTCCGAGATCAAAATATTGAATATGGCATGCTGTATCCCGCCAGGCTGAGAGTCATGTTACATGGTAAAGCTCGAATATTCTTGGACCCTAAAGCCCTGCAAAAAGCTCTGAAAGACCTATCAAAAGTTGGGGAGCGGAGCTCAGAAGCAGAAAAACTTGATGAGGCAGCTGGTGGCGCGTCTGTCGGCGGACTGGACAACCAGGACTGAGTAGGCTGTTGCTTGCTGTGCCTGTTACTCTTCTATGACTTGGATTGGTTAGCGTAACCTTCCACTGCGGGAGTGAGGCTATGGGAGGGGAACCCCCGCTAGCGCTGATTGTGGCGCTGTTCGACAGAGACTGCTGCTGTGGAGATACGCAACCCGAACTGTCGCAAGTATTGCTATTGACTGTAAAGGAAGGCTTTTCTTGTATCTCAACTGGGGGATATACAGCTTGCGGTGATAGTAATACTATAACTTTCTCACTCGTAATAGGAAAAACTGATAGACTGGTTGAACTTGGATATGCCTTATTAGTTCTGATGGCAAGGTTTATTGCCTGCCCTTTTTGGTGTAACTTGAAGTGCTCTGGTAACATCTGCCCCCGCGTGTTACACACCAAATGGCCTGTTGCATTTTCTTCTTAAGGGTTACGGGGGGTGGGAAGGAGGATACCGACTATGCTAAGTTTGGGTTTGCATGGCGTGGGTGGGAGGTGGCATTTTTGATATGGGGGATGATTGCGGGGATTCGACTGTGCGAAGTTGGGATGTGCGCAGTGTTGTGGAGAATTAATTTGTTTGCAGACTTTCTGGTACAATTGTTTAGGCCTTGCATGCAGATCACATCAACCAATGTCAGTGTGCAGTGCGTCCGCACGATATGGGTAAAGTACAATGGTTTGATGACAGTGTTTAATCATGATGCAGTCTCATACATGTAGTGTGAAAATGTTAACGTGGAACGTCCGCGGTCTAAATGACCATAGGAAGCTGCGGAAAGGATTTGCTTATCTTAATCGTCATGGGATAGATATTGTGTTGCTCCAGGAGTCACACTTGCCCATTTACAGTAAAATGATGACCAACAGGTATCTACAGGGCCATACTCACGCAGCAGGATTTACTTTGCATGCCAGAGGTGTAATTACATGGGTGAACCCAAAATCTGGGATGTTGTTGGAAGCACTTGAAACTGACCCGGGAGGTAGATTTGTCATATCCAGATGCCATGGGAAGGGACTGGATCTCTTAATAATTAATATATATGGGCCTAATTATGATAACCCGCAGTTTTAAACAGGTTTGCTGGATAAGATGAGTGGCTATAGGGCCCACTCTCAGCTTTGCGGGGGAGATTTTAACTGTGTGCTCAACCCATCCCTTGATTGATCAAGGGGCCCTGCTCGACGTCCCACAGCGGCGGCCACAGCGATACTCGATGTGACAGTCCAGCTAGACCTATGCGATGTGTGGAGAGCAAGATCCCAGGAACAGGGGGGCTACACCCACTACTCAGCTTTCCTTGACCTTCACACAAGAATTGATTATTGGCTCGCCTCATCGGGGCTATTTAATCAGATTAGCTCCTGCAAGATACACCCATGCACTTACTCAGACCACTCCCCAATACAGTTGGTGGTTGACTGTCCGATAAAGACGATTCCCCCATTTACTTGGAGGTTCCCGCCTTGTTAGCTGCTCGAAACTGTCTTCCGTGCAGAGATAGCTGAGGCCATTGAGGTTTTTTTTTACACAAACATAGGGTCAGTAGACAAATTCTCAACAGTGTGGGATACTTTTAAGGTATACATAAGAGGGATTGCAATGGCCAAGCACTCAGGGGTCCTATGGACACTCAGACAGCGATTGGTAGACTTAGAAGACCGTTTGAAAGGGCTGGAGTGGGACTTAACTGTGGGAGTGGACAGCAGCGCTGAGGAGGACCTCAAACTAGTGCTACAGGAATATCATGAAGTGGCGGACGCAGAAGTTAAGCATTTAGGGAAATATGCCACAGCCCGTGCTTATGGTGAGGGAGAAAGGTCTGGCTCGATTCTTTCTTCCCTATTAAAGAATAGACGTGACAGGTCGAGAGTGATGGAAATACACTCGGAGCAGGGAGACACTCTCACTGACCCGACTGAGATAGCAGATAGATTCAGACAATACTATTCTTCGCTATACAGCACTAAGAACAATGCAGGCGAGTCGGACATTTTGGACTACCTGGGGTATATCAAATTGCCGTGGTTGACGGATGCATACAGAGAATACCTAATGAGATCACTGGACAAAGACGAAATTAAGACTGCACTAGCGAGCATGATGGCAGGGAGTGCTCCAGGGATAGATGGCTTGACTGTTTCGTTCTATAAAGAATTTCAGGACCTATTAATACCACACTTTATAACACTTTTTGAGGAAATGAGTGGAGACGGACGTATGCTCCCATCAATGAGAGAGGCCCTGATAGTGACTATATTGAAACCTGATAAACCCCCAGAGGAGTGGTCCTCATATCGCCCGCTTTCCCTTTTAAATGTGGATACTAAAATATATGCTAAAATCCTCGCAAACCGATTGGCTCCACTGATCCCACAGCTGGTAGCGCCGGAACAAGCTGGTTTTGTCCCAGGGCGCAACCCGACTTATAATCTGAGAATACTATTCGGGGCTATTCAGCATACTAGACAGGATACAAAAGCGGTAACTGTCTTTTTAGATATGGAAAAAGCATTTGACTCAGTGGAATGGGCATTTATGAAGCAGGTGCTGACGCGGATGGGGCTGGGTGATATGTTTTTACAAATGATTGGCGTCTTGTATAACTTGCCCACAGCCAGGATTAGGCTTGGGGATCAGGTTACCGCTCCCGTTAGGATAACCAGAGGCACCCGTCAGGGTTGCCCACTGTCGCCGTTATTGTATGCCTTGGTTGCTGAGCCACTGGCGTGCGCCATCCGCGAATACCATAGCCAACAGGGAATCCGGTTCCCGGGCTATAACTTGATTATATCTATGTATGCTGATGATACGCTGCTGTATCATAGAGATCCAGAAGTAAATTTATCACCAGTACTTCGCGAGGTGGTCAAAGATGGCGAGTTATCAGGCCTTAAGGTGAATTGGCCTAATTCCATTATATTCCCACTCACTTAAGCTGCGCAGCCATTTGAACCAGAATACCCCTTGCAGTGGAAAACTGAACCGGTGAGGTACCTGGGGGTGAAAATACACACAGACTCGGAAGTGGTCTTTAGAGAAAATTATGGTAGAGCAGTCAGCAAACTAGAAGAAGACATAGTACGATGGAACCGATTGCCTCTGTCGCTGGTGGGCCGAGTGTCTCTCATGAAAATGGTCATACTCCCTAGATTTCTTTTCCTGTTCACCAATATACCGATGGTTCTTCCTCAATCCTTTTTTAAAATGCTCACCTCGCTACTTGTTAAATTAGCTCAGGCTGGGAAACATGCTAGGGTACGTTGGAATATTCTTACTCTCCCTTACAGTATGGGTGGTTTAGGCGCTCCAGACCTGGACTTGTATTACAGGGCAGCGCAAAACTCCCATGCCCATTATTGGATTCACGAGGTCCCAGGTCTTCCCCACATACAAATTGAGAAGATGGTGGCGGCTCCCCTTCCGTTGCCAGCTCTCCTGTTCAAACCGCAGAACTGGGGTATTGTATTCTGTGAATGCGGTAGCGCATGCCTGGCATCATTTACTTAAACTGCAGGCAGGTGCCATACTGTACTCACCGCTGACGCCGCTAGAGTGGTGCCATTGGTTGTCGCTATGCGGGGATAAAGGAGTTACTCGCACACTAGAGTCTGTAAATATTAATACTATAGGCAATATGTTTCTGGAAGGTACGGTGAGAGAGTGGCAGGATGTAGAAACAGGTGACCAGCAGGGCACGATCCTTACCAGATTTCAGTATCATAGAATGAGATCAGCACTGAAAGACTTCTTGGGAAATGATTTAGCGGAACCACCAAATGTTACAGCGCTTACTTACATAATAAAGTCTGGTCCTCCAGTCAAAATAGTTTCCAGGATATACAAAACTATGCAAGATTACCGGCAGAACCAGTATACCAAGGCCAAGTTAGCATGGCAAACAGACTTGGGGACGACCCTAGACGACGACATGTGGAAATATTGCTGTGAAAACACGAAGCGAATTTCATTAAATGGGCATCACCGCCTAATTCATTTTAAGTTCATAAACAGGGTATATTACACCCCGGAAAGACTCCATCGATATGGACTGCGGGAAACTGCGGACTGCGAACGCTGTAGTGAGAGCGCCGCTGGTTTTTTACATTTAGCCTGGTTGTGACCAGGAATTGCACATTTCTGGGAGAGTATTTTTGAAACTCTAGGAGATATTATATCCATGACATTAGCTCCAGACCCTCTGTTAGCTTTATTAGGCTACTCCAAACCCGTGCCAAAAGCACATGACGCCTGGTGGATATGGGACTATTACTAGCTAGAGGCAGGGTTGCACTCAACTGGGCACGTGGTCCGCTCCCAACATTGGCGAGCTGGTCCAAGGACATGGTGTTTTGTGACACACAAACAGAACTATATAGTGAATTACTTACACCTCGGAGCCGGCCTAAAAACTTCTGGGGGCTCTATCGAAACTATGTGTCCGCAAACGAAACAGCCATACCGAGCCCACACAGCCCCAGTATGGATACACATACCCCTTTAGACATGACACAGGATAGCAGGTCAGTGGTGGACTGCCCACGTTTGAATTCACCTCATACAGAGTATGCTGCGGACACTAATCACAGGGACTAGCAGATTATGCACCTTCCTGACATCCACTGTTGTTTACTTAATAGCGTTGTACAAATATACACACAGTATCATCGAAGGGCTACTTTGCACGCATGGTGTTAAGGATGTTATTCCTCTTTATGTTAGCCAAGATAATGATGATGTAATGCATGATGCCTTAGTTTTATGAGCCAAGTGAAATGTCTGTATTGTATTTTTTGTTGTTTATGTTTTGTTTTTCCCTTTTTTTTTTCCCGCTGTATGTTAATAAAAGTTTAAATAACATTTTTAAAAAAGGCAAAATGTCAGATGACCCTGAAGAAAGGGCCAAGTTCAACACTGATGGTGCAAATTATCAGGAGAATTCAAATTTGGGATGCCAGGAATGAAAGAAGTTGGTATGCAATTAAATAAAATGTTGACAGCACAGGTTGGGGATGTGGTTCCCCAGGGCAGAGGTAGAGGGTTTGAGGAATTGTTCTAGAACGAATGCAAACATCAACATGCTTAAGAAAAGCATCGCTTGTCATCTCTGTGGGAAAATAAGTAACTGAAAGTGTGAATGCAGACATAATCCAGAATAAATTCAAAATGATTTAATTGTTCAGATGCAGTGAAATGCATATCAGATGGCAGGCAATTGTGTCCCATGTCAATTGACTGAAATGCAGGGACAATTCCATATGACTAAGCCTGTAGGTGCAGCATTGCAGCAAAACATGAGAAATGAAATGCCTAATTTTTAAAATTCAGGGTTTTAGCACAATCATTTAATTGTAAATAGTGACAATTCCCAGTTGAGTCTGGATGTGACTAATTCGCAATGACCATGCCTGAGGGGGTAGAGGGATTGCATGTTTTGTGTGGTTCTAGAAGTAGACCAGAGTGGCCCTAATGTAGATGGTGAGTTGAATGGCCACCCCTTATTGTTCCTAATTCATACTGGTGCTACCTGCTCCAAGATTCATTCTACGAAATCTCTAAACCTACTCCTCTCAGGAAAAGAAATCTAAGTTGTAGGAATTAGCAATAAACAAACTACAACTCAGGTTTCAGTAAATGTCCCTGAAAAAATTGGTGTCATAGAAAAATGTATATTGTGTGAGTCTAGTCCTGTTAACTTTATAGGAAGGGATTTACCTTGTAAGATCAATTGTGTGATTTACTGTACACTTGATGTGTTACAATTCAAATTCAAGATAAGGACTTGGAGTTTAAAATTAAATCACGAGTCAAATGTTCAGTTGTTCCCAGTTCTCACAAAAGATGACCTGCCTCTTCATTTAAGACACACAGTGAAAGAAGATGTGTGTGGTTAACAGGCAAAGAGACTGAATTAATTAAAAATGCTGAGCCGGTAAAGATGACAGTAAACCCAGATGCAGTTTACCCTCAAACACATCAATATAAGGTTTCTTGAGAAACAGAAGAGGAAATAAAGCCAATGTTTGAGAAGGTGATAGTACAGGGAATTCTGAGAGAGATGTTTGGTATCCATGCAACTATATGGTGATTTTACAAAACAGTGGTCACCCGATGCTCAGCATCCATGGTCTGCTCCTCCGAATGCCCTTCCATCAATGCTTTTTTCCATGCCTCATGTGACCCCCGGGCTGTCCACCCACTAGTGCTGTGCCTTGCCATGTCCTCGTTGGCCCTCTGTCTCCCCCCCTCTATCCACTCGCCCGGATTAATTTGGAAGTCCTCCAATCTGGGCCATAGAATTTTCTGGAAAGCTACTCCCTTCCCAAAATCTTGCGAGATTTGAGAATATGGAGTCCATATTGGATGTGGGGACATAAATGCCATACGAATGCTACTGGGCACTATTTGGCTTCTACTTTCTCAGGGAGATGGCATAATTCTTTGAGCCCTGTGCCTCAGCGCCTCCGAGAAATCGCTTACCTGCTGTTTGGTGTCCTGTGAAGTCCAGATTCTTCTTGATGTCCTTCTTCTGGTCAGCATCTCAAGATCCCTCAAAAGAAAAGAAGAGAACATAATTTATCAAGCAGCCAAGCAAGGTTTGTTACAGCTTCTGTAGCACGCGCTCCAGCAACCCTTCTATGAACAAGCAAAGCAAGGTTAGTGGTCACCACAATAAAAGACAAATTTGATGAAAGACAATTGCTAACTATACACTAACAAAAAGAGACAACTGCAAACCCGGAGCAATCAGATTGAAGACATGTAAAAACTCAAGGTGTTGAGAACTATTGATCCAAAGACATTCAAGAAGAAACGTTCCTAATGGTATCATTGGACACAATTTTGTTATTTGTCTAACATGCTAAAGCCAGGGATTAAAGGGGAGAGTAAGGAAGGAATTTTACTCTGGTCAACTTGTTGAAGGATTAAACTGTTTATGCTTTTTAAGATAAACAAGCACCAATGATGAACAGGATTTTCTTATATGACAATGTGTTCCCTTAGAGAGCTGAAGAGGAATTTGCCATCCCAAATCCCAAAAAGGGGTAAACACATAACACAACAGTTAGAACCATATTGTTGACAAAAGGGGAACTCAGTCAGGGGCTGTGGTCTTTCATTTAAATCTCTCATTACTCTCTCCTCCTGAGGTCCTCCTGTATGTGTGCAACACCTAACTATTATGCTGCTTAGTGGTGAAGGCAACACATGGTGGACCTCCTGACAGAACCGTTCAGGACAAAACCACTCTCTCTCTCTCCAATCCCACCTCCCTTCCCCTAGGAGGCTGTAGCCAGTTTTCTAACTCATGCATTGAGCACTCAGCCCTCGGGTGGGTGGTGGGGTGGGTGGCCTACTGTTCAATTCTGCAGATTCCCTTGATTTTAGGTTAGTGGGAACTGGTCTTGGCAGAGGGTAGTCTTAGAAAAGTAAACAAAATTATAGATGCATGTTGTCTGGTGGCACTGAATCCTGCTGTGATTTTGTTTCCGATTCCTGAGCATGCATAATGGTAAACAGTCATTGAATTGTGCCAAGCATTCTTCTACATTCCTCTTCATGGGGACAGCCAATGTCTTTTTCCATTTAGATTTCTCAGTAAAGTACTGGTTTGTTGTCATATTCTACAAAGGTATACGGAAAGCCAATCCATCTTTAGTGAGATCCTAAAGAAAGATTTGGAAAATCTGCAGCTGCCATGTAACTCAGTGCTGGTGCAGTATATAGACAATCTGATGGTTGCATCAAAAAAGATTGCAAGTTGCACACAATTGCACTCTTTAACCATGTTGGTGACAATGAAATAAGTGATCTATCTTGGTTACCACATTGAAAGAGGAGTAAGAAAAATGTCAAAAGACTATGGGGCCGATTTTGATCTCGGCCGGTAGGGCTCCGAATCGGATTCGGCTTTACCGGATCCGATTCGGAGGCCTTTTTCCCGACCGATTCGTACAGTCGTCCCAGCGAGCAAGTACGATGCGAGCGCACGCGAAATCGCCGACCGACTCGTTCCCGGGTCCCAACCGCTCCGACCGACTCGTACGGACACGGCTCGCACCACGCAATGGAGACGTTTCCCGACCGAGCAAGTACGATGCACACTTCGAACAGCCCGACCAACTCGTAGCGTCCGGCTCCAAAGAGCTGTCGGAGCCGGACTTCGAGGGTCCGTGTCGAACCCCCCTGCACGCGTAGCCGCACGAGTTGCACACAGGGGAGACCCAAGGGCCCCCCTAAACATGCATGTACGGTGCGAGTCGCACCGACGCGTACCCACTGTAGGGGGCCGCCCTGTTCGCGACGTACCCTTTGAGTCAATGGGAGCCCGTGTACGCGTTGTACGACCGGCTCCCATTGACTTCAATGGGAGTCCGACCGAATCGAGTCGGGCAGCATACGGCCGCATCGTACTCGCTCGGTCGGACTGCGGGAGTCCGGCTCGGTCGGAAATCTCTCCGGATCCGGCTCGGTCGGAGAGATTTACGGCCCGAATCGGAATCGGCCCCTATGTTTCTGCAATTCTGAGAATGAATCCTCTGACTAGCCAGAGGGAAGTGTCTGTTTTTGGGAACGGCTAGCTACGGTTGTCAGTGAATTTCAAACTTTTCTCTGACTGCAAAGCCTATAATAAGGCTTACTCTCAGTGAGATAATGAATCCTGTTCCATTCTATGATGAAAGAATGAGTGCCTACCTAAAACTCAGATACAATCTCTGCAGCACACCAACTCTAAGAATGCCGAATTATGAGAAAGATTTCTATTTGTATTTGCATGAACGAAAAAGATGTGCACTTTCTGTCCAGGTGCATAAGTATGGTGATGTAAGAAGCATGTTGCTTATTTCTCTGCTACATAGATCCACTAGCCCCAGTTTATCTTCGTTATCTGAAATCTATAGTAGCAGTCAGCCTTGCAATTGAACAGAGTGAGGGGATTGTGATGGGTTACACACTTATTGTATTAGTCCATCCTTCACTTGAGGTTTGTTGATTCGTACACGGACCCAGCACATGACATGACAAACACCCACCTGGTAAAATATGAGTAAAGCATAATGGCCGCTGATAACATTTTAATTAGATGATTCAAAACTTTGAATCCTGCCATACTGCAGATTCCAAACAATTATGAAGATGTTGGAGAATCTGACCATGAATGCATTGATGTACCAGAATTGTGTACCAAAAAAATAATATAATCATAAACAAAGACCTGCTCTACAATGGGACATTCTGTGTGAGCATACCCAAAGCTATCTTTTGGCTCTAATATTAAAGTACCAGACATCTAATGCTGTACCCTCTAGGTGCTTCCTTTCCCCAGTTTAAAAATGTTGTGTGTCAGACCCCAGTACACAGATGGACCTATATGTTTCACACCCGAAATTCGATGTGCAAATCACAACCAAGAAAAAATGTGTGAAGGTAATGAAGGCACCTCACGGAAACACCACCATGGGAGCTGCTGGTATGTTCTCACCAGTGTGCTCCGATTTTCATCATTGACAGCCTCCAAAACCACAAAGAAATAATGTGAAAAAGTGCACAAATAAGTAAAGTGTGAACAGGTAAACCACGCGCCTAGAAAAGTTTTCCGTGTGCCACCCAATTCTGACCCCTAATGTCGAAGCAAATTTTTTTTTTAACCTTTTCTGCTTTTACAAACTAAAAATGAGCTAAACGGCCACTGGCACACCCATCAACTTTTAATCATTGCCATGCGTCTGCTCAATTTAAAAACTGAACATACTGTTGCATCCCATCAATTCCTATGGAAAGCCAACATGTTTCATTGCCATTTGAGAGTTTTCTGGCATTTTCTTCAGGGCTAGG
The DNA here is from genome assembly GCA_963921515.1 of Calotriton arnoldi. Taxonomy (NCBI): domain Eukaryota; kingdom Metazoa; phylum Chordata; class Amphibia; order Caudata; family Salamandridae; genus Calotriton; species Calotriton arnoldi. The sequence continues at coordinate 1,034,488 of CAWUFW010006155.1, forward strand.
GGTCAGTCCTCGCCACACTGTTAGTTCAATAATGTACCTAGGGACAATAGACACAGACAACACGTAACACAGAGTTAGGCACACAGCACAATTTAAAATCACCACACACACTGTGTATAGCTCTCTGCTCACATGTACGGAATATTTACCTAGTGGTTGCCTACACTTTGCATACCGGCAGCCACCTTTCCTGAGGATGTGTACGCGTCCACACCCCCCATAATTCGTTTTGGTTGCTTTCTGTCAACCTGTGGGGAGATAGACATCAGTTACTGGTGGAATAATACTGATGTTGTTGCGATACGGGATTCACTCCCCTACCCGTCTTCAACTATTTCCTGCCCCGACCTCTAAGACATACTGTGACGGTAGTCTGCATGTGTATGCCTGTCTCAACGCAAATAGTATTTCTCTCACACCCTTCATAAGGATCAAAGCTGTGGCAACAGTACCCGCTCCCAAGAGCCGAGCCCAGCCCCTGCTTACACTCACCACCATAAATCAAATCACCTCCCCGCTTACCGATACTTCGCTAGCGTCTGGCATCAAACTCCGCGCTCACTAATTCCATTTCCTCTGTGTCTATTTAAACGCATTGTATCGGACGCGAGTACACGCCCACCCTCTTCCGGTGTTTGCGTGATCATGTAACCCTTTTCCTGGGCGCCATCTTAGAATGGGGAGAATGTTGAAGTTTTACTCATTAAAAACATTGGGTGGGTGTGTAAATGTATCTTCTCAATCGAAAGTCAAAGGGCCTCCATAGTTGAACGACCCCTACCGGGGACAGTGACCCCCCATCTTTGATACATGGTTTTATCTTGTATATCAACTCCTTAATTCAAGGGTATCAGCACTACAAGGTTGACTCTACCATTGTGCCCTATAAAGAGTGTCCGGTATGTGCCCAAAATATACTTGTTTTACTGTGTGGTGCAATTTACTCCCCGCACGAGATTTTACTGGGCCTAGGTGTATGTCCCCACTTTGTTCCATTCAATAATATCATTTAGGCCCCGTTGGTCCACCCGCTCCTGATAAATCCAACGTGCCTCTTTGGTAGCGAGTCTGTTCTCAATATTGTGCATGTCCCCCACCACTCTCTCCAATACAACCCACTTGATGTCTTTGTGGTTGTGTTTCTGCTCTTGGAAGTGAACCACTAAGCGTGTAGTTAGTTTTCCTGCCTTCAGCGTGCTCAGGTGTTCTTGGATCCTGATCTTAATTTTACATGATGTTAATCCAATATAGTGCAGCCTGCATGGGCATGTCAGCCTGTAGATGATATTTGGCGTGTTGCAATTGGTAAGTTTGTTCAAATACCAGGTCCTCCCATTGACCAATTGCACACTTTTGGTCACTTCTGTGAATTCATACACAGAACACCCACCACACGGATAGCGTCCTGATGGAAGGCCCGAGTTTTTTGTCTCATAAGTCGGGCGTGTGTGCACCAGTTGGTCACACAGATTTCTTGATCTTTTTAAAGCAAACCTCGGTTGAGGCATTTCAAAACTGTTTGTACTCAACAATGGCCAATGCTTCCTAATGATCTGCCGTATCTTGGTGGAAAGAGTGTCAAACGTGGTCACTACTGGGAGACAGTCTGCTTTCTCCTTGACATTCCTCTCCAGTAGGGCTGCTCTGGGTGTGTTAAGCGCCCTTTTCCTAGCTCTTGCGATTACTCTTTTGGGATATGCCCGAGTTTCAAGTTTAACCACCAACTCAGCTGATTGTTCAGCAAATTTCTGAGTGGAGGTACAATTCCTGCGGTAACGCAGGAACTGTCCCACGGGTAAATTATCCCGAAGGGCTCGTGGGTGGAGTGATTTATAATGCAAGAGAGAGTTCTTATCTGTGGGTTTCTGATGTACATTCGTGCCAAGCTGATTTTCTACTGCACAAATATCCAAATCCAGGTAGGTGGCTGTATCCCTACTGATGTTCCATGTAAATTTGAGGCATTCATCAAGCCCATTTAGCCAGTCAAGAAATTCCTTGAGGCTCCGTTCTGTCCCTGTCCAAATGCAGAGCACATCATCTATAAATCTCTTCCAGAGACAGATGTTATTCCGGAAGGGATTAGATGAGTGATTGATGTAGTTGGCTTCAAACTGGCCCACATAGATGCAGGCCAGACTAGGGGCAAAAGTTGTCCCCATCGAAGTACCAGACACTTGGAGGTACCGTTGGTCTTTGTACGCAAAAACGTACCTTGTCAGAGCTATTTCAATGCATTGAAGGACAAACGACTGTGGAGTGTCGTAAAACCACTCGCATTCGCCCAGTGCCCACGCCGCTGTCACCAGCGTGGCATCCTGGGGTGCTTGTGTACAACGACTCAATATCAATCGTGACCAAAAATTGTTAATCAGGGTCATATTCCAGTGTATCCAAGATGTTCAAAACATCCGTGGTATCTTGAAGATACGACGGTTGAGTGACCACACACTCCCTCAGAAAGAAATCTGAAAATTGCGACAGTGGCTCCAATATGGACTGGATGCCTGAAACAATTGGGCGTCCCGGTGGAGGCCGCTGCGCTTTATGTATTTTCGGCAGTATGTAAAATGCCGGTGTCCTGGGTTTCAAATTTATTAAAAACTCTGCCTCTTTGAATGTGATCCATTTTCTTTCTTTGGCATCTGTCACTAGTTTGATTATAGGTTCCTGGAGATCCCCCGTAGAGTCACGTGCAAGAGGTTTATAATTTTGAGGTGTTCCAAGTAGCCTTAGTATTTCCACCTCATAATCACTGGTGTTCATTATTACCACCTCCCCGCCTTTATCAGCTGGTTTGATGGTCAGTGATGCATTGTTTTGTAAGGACTTCACTGCTTTCCAGTCAGTTCTGCTCATATTACTGAAAACTTGTTGGTTCTCAGAATGTTCCAAATTGTCGATGTCCTGCAATACTTTTTGTTCAAAAACCTGAACTTCAGGTCCCATTGAACTATTAGGAGGGCAAAATCGGGACGAGCGATGTAAATTCATGGAAAAGAGAGAGGAAGGGCCCCGTTCCTTGCCAGCAAAAAACTTCCTCAACTTAATCCTCCTCATAAGTTCAAAGAACTCACTCCTGCATTTGAAACTATCATGCACGGGTGTGGGTACAAACCCAAGTCCTTTATTGAGGACACGCAGCTCGTCACTCGTTAAAACATAGTCGGATAAATTCACTACTATGTCATTCACTTGGACATTCACTTCTACATTCACAGTGGTGTTCTGCCCCGACTGCGTGTGATTCTCATGGAAAAGGTCTGCCATGTTTGGTTCAGATTCTGGCGAGCCCTCCCCCTTCCCCTCTGTCCACCCCCTCCTTCTCTCTGGCCTCCCTGGCGCTGTCCTAAAAAAGAACGGAAGAGTGCTCCCAAGTCCTCGTTGGATCTTTCCTGGGGATTGAACCTGACTCGGCCTTGATTTGAGGTAGAGGGTTGGGCACTAGTTTCATCCTCCTCACTGCTGGTATTATCGAAGGTCCAGTTCTGGGGTGTCCTTCTACCCTGCCGGTGGCCGCCCCTCTGCCCTTGAGGTTGGTATACCTGTTCAGTGGTGGACTGGTAATATTTATCCTCTGTGTAAGGAAAGGTCCACTCGTGAGTGTATCGTTCCAAGTTTCGTTTTAGCCCCTTAATTTTCTGATTGACCCTATACGCTTTATACTCTCCCAGATCACTCTGGATTCTTGCAAGTTGTTCTTTTGAATCGACAATGGTAGTGTCAACCTTAATGGCCTCCTCTAATTCAAGTATTTCTTTAAGGAGTTCCTCACTCAGCCTCTTGGTCGTATTAATAATGAGGATAAGCCAGTCCCGGGTACACTTATTGGCAATGTAACTCCAATCGACCCGGAACCTTCTATCCTCAAGAAAGATTTTTGGCTCAAGACGTACCAATAAACTGGCTGGTGCTGCCCCTGCCCGTAAATACTCGGTCATAAGCGCACCATGAAGCGCAATCCTGATCTGGCGTTTCTTGAGGTTAGTCAACTTATCCCACTCTTCTCGGGCTGTTGTAGTGCCAATCAGGGGTGCATCAGGTAGTAGTGATGGACCTGATAAGATTGAGGCTATCTGATCCTCAGAAAAGGCCAAACAATTCCTATCCATACTTTAAATTCCGTATCGTGTAAGCAGAGCTCATGAACCGTGCCAACCACTACGTCACATGTGTCTCCCCGAGATCACACCTCGGTTACTTAATTCAAAATAGCTCTCACGGCTGATCCGCCGTTCTCAATATCGTGCACAAAAGAAGCTACAGAGGGATCTAGCGCAGATTCCAAACAATTATGAAGATGTTGGAGAATCTGACCATGAATTCATTGATGTACCAGAATTGTGTACCAAAAAAATAAAACAGACATAAAATCACTCCACTTGAAGTGGCTCATCCAATTCTGGTTGTGGATGGTTTTTGTATTAGAGCCCGTCAATGAATAAGAGCAGTTTACGCATTCTGTTCTATTTATGAAATTATTGAAGAATCATCCTTGTGCAGTGTTGTAACTTCAGCACTAGCAGCAGAACCAATTGCCCTGACAAGAGCATTCTGTCTGGTGACTGAACTGAGTGTGACAATCTACACTGACAGCCAATATGGTTTTGGAGTGGTACATTATTTTAGGCAATTATGGCCACAAAGGGATTTTATGATATCCACTGATGCTCCTATTATGAATGGGGCATATATTTGGAACCTGGAAGAGTCTTTACAGCAACCTACAGAATTTTAGGTTGTTAAGTGTATTGTCTGGTGATGACATGGTCACCATGGGCATCACAATGCTAATGAGGTGGCCAAATATTGTGTTCTTGAAACTGCATCAATTAAATCCAAAGAGGAGGGACAGCAAGAACGAGAACAATGTAAATGTGACATTTAAACTGATGAAAATTTCAATATAACTGTTTTTGTTGAATTCAGTACAAGCAACACTGAGTGAGCTCACATAGCTTTAAGAGGAAGTATCAGAGGATGAAAAGAAAAGGTGGGAGAGAGCTGGCTGAAAGAAAGACTAGAATGATGTGTGGGTAACTCAAGAATAACAATATGTACTTCCTGATTCAATGATGCCAACTATGGCCAGGTTGATCCATGGCCAGACATGTGTAGGGAGAGAAGCCACTGAGCTTTAAAAAAGTATTGGTGTAATACACATGTTATTGCTGTTGCAGAAGATCTATGTTAAAGATGTATTTCTCATCAGAGGATCAATTGTGGAAAGTGAACATTGGTGACCATAGGTTACAGCAGAAAGTCTGAGTGACCATTCACTAGGATACAGGCAGATTATGTTGAGATGCATGTTTACAATGGTATTCGGTACATCTTAGAAATTGTTTGTTTATTTCCTAAATGTGTTGATTAAATATACTCAACAAGGAGATGTGATAGCATGACCCGGGCCAAACTACAATTTAATGTCTATTTCTATTTAGACAGACACAGAGACGCAGTTTAAGCAGAATATCCTAAAATTAGTATGCACAGATTTACAAATTGAGCAAATGTTCCAGTGCAGTTACAAACCAGAAGCATTGGGTGTGGTTGAAAAAAATGAATGGAACTGTAAAGGCGAGCTGGCTAAGGTCTGTGCCTCAATGTAGGAAAGTGCCTGTTTTGACATGGTTAGCCCCCACCAAACATCTCGTCTTAATAAATCCTCACTGATGCCAGTGTTGGATTTATTAATAAATGCACACAGAGGAACCTTTAGAGGGTCCCCTGAAAACCTACCAAGCACTGGTGTGGTCTCTGACTAGTCTTAGCCAGCCTGCACCACCAGACATGTTTCTGACCACATGGGTTGATGGGTTGAGAGCCTGCTGTCTCAGAGGCCAGGAACAAAGCCTGCTCTGGGCGGAGGTGTTTCACACCTCCTCAAGGCAGGACAGACATTCCAAGACAGGAAGCTTCAAAGGTGGTGCCACCTTTGAAGTGCAAGCCAGGCATCTCCAGATGGTGGAGGATGCCAACCCCACTCTCCTGCTCTACATTTGGAGGGCAGACAGGCAAGAAAATGTGTTAGGTTAGGAGGTGTGCCCACATTCAGTCAGCAGCACCCCTAAGATGGGACAGGTGATGTGGACACTACTTTTGCAATTCCTCCATCTTGGGATGGCTGGAATTAACCTATCAGGGCTAGGGTAGTGCCCCTTCCCACAGAAAATGGTCACTAGAGGGTGTAGACAACCTAAAGGAAGGTAACCCAATGCTACCACCTGTCTCCCCCTTTAATGCCCCTAAATTTAGTTTAGGTGGCATCCCTGGACCTTGAAAACTCTGCTGACTGCCTCTAGGACTCACAAATCGTTGTGTTCTGTCTTGTCCTGAAACTATGAGGCCTCCAAGAACCCTGGAGCACCTTCAACCTTCAACAAATTGCTGAGAACCTCCCTTGGAGTAGAGGAGCTACTCCCCTCCAGGCACTGAATTGCAAACACTAATTTACCGATCTGCTGCTCCCCGGCGACTCCGACACAGCACCCAAGCAAGAAGAGGTACATCTGCTCAGAAGGCGCAAATCCGTCCCCCCTCCAAGTGAGAGGACACCAGGACCTACCAGAGCTGTGCCGTACCAATACTCAGGGTACCGGACCACCTGCACCAAAATCTGAGGAGAAAGAGTCCAATCCAGACTCCAACAACACAGGACACAGTCACTCATTGAAGGACTTCAAGACCCCTGAGACTTGCACCATGAGTGGCCCAGCTGTCCCTGAATCGCCTCTGCAACCTGCCTCCCCCTGACCATGAGGACTATCTCGACGCACAACGCTTGGCTGCCCTATTTGCTCTGCACCCAGCCCGCCCGCCTGGGTAATGACAAACCAGCTGTGCTCCCATAGACCTGAGGCCCTTGCGACCTGCTAGAACAAAGCTCTTGGTCTAACAAATTATATAAAAATCAATGTAATTTTTACAAATTGGTCTCAGATTTTTTCTTGAGTGTGTGTCTCAATAATTGCCTCTATGAGTACAACAAATGCTTAGCAGTACCCTCTGATAAGCCTAACTGCTCACCCACACTACCACAAATAGAACATTAGTATTATCTACTTTTACCTCTGTATACCAATAAGGGATCCACTGGACTCTCTGCACAGTGTACTTCATTTTAGAACACTATATAGAGAGCCAGCTTCCTACACTCAACAACTTTGAAATAGACTGATGCACCTCCACTTATACTTATGAGCAATAGAGAAACTCCAATAGTAAGACTGGTCTCTTTCCGAATGGGGAGAGCTATAAAATCATATGAATCCTTTCAGCAGCACTTGTATCTATACATGATGACATTGTGTTGGATTAGTGAAATGTTCTGACTGATGTAGTGAAAACTGTCTCTCATCAGGTGAATTCGGCAACACCATCAAGAAAAGAAGTTCTATGTCATGCACTGCAACATGGTGTTTGGATGCTGATGAAGAAGCACATTCACAAAAAGTGTTTCGAGCCATGGCTGAAAAGCCTCATCAGGTAATCCTTGCATCTAACACTGTTGCAAAGTATGCTGATATCCCACAGTGGGTCAGCGAAGCCCAAACAAAAAGAGTGAAGATTGCATATAAAGAAGTGGTGACAACAACCACTGGTTCACAGTCTCAAGTTCGGGTTGGCTGTGTGGATCCAGAGGGGGAAGAAAAGGAAGCTGATTTTCCTGAGGGAGCTGAAGAAAACAAAAGCAAAAAGCAAAATCAAGTGGAAGAAACATTGCAATATCATGAACAAGAACAAGAGTCTAAAGCTCCAGTTCGTTAGAAAGTAAAGCTGACATTTTGAGTTTCTAGAGTCCCCAAAGGAAAGCGGTTCACCATCAGCCAAGTTGCTGATGCAGATGAAACTACAAATTCAGTTGCAAGGGAAGGTGATTCAGCAGTAGTCACAAGAGAATCTGAAGAACAGAATGTCCATCAAGGAGGCAATTGGCCTGAATTTGTGAGAAGAAGCAAAAGATTGCACTGAAAAGCTCATAGGCCAGATTCAATCAGAGAAGAGACAGTTGAAGTAGATTCTGAAAACAGTGTAAGTGAGTCACCAGTAGCCAAAAGACCGACATGCGAGTAAGTGCCAAACAGAAAGTATGGATCTCCTGAATAGGGTTAACTAGTTTCAGTCTCTACAAATGAAGGATCAGATGTAGAAGTTTAAGCTTTGATAAATGGCTGCCAATTCATTCTTGAGGAAGGATCAGAACAACTGCCCATTCATTCTTGAGGAAGGATCAGAACAACTGCCCTGAACTCAGTAAATAAAAAAAACATTTCTGTCAATTTTTTGAGTTAAATCTTTTCGACACACAAGAAGACCTCAATAAATATTTTGTACCTTAGATATCCAAATAGTAGGATTTGAGAATGAAATGAACTGAATATTGAAGTACTTGAAGCCTAATTCCTGATTTTGAACATTTTGAAGCTGAGTTTTGTTTTATTTTTTATTTTTGCATATTTGATATTCTGCCAAATTTTCGGTATGTTTTAATTGATAATTATATTAGTAATTTTAATTGACCTGTTGTTGTGCTTGCTTTCTCCAATTGAATATGTTTTATCACCACGAGTTGAATTAATCACAATGCACAATGATGTAATAGACATGAAGTTAACACAAAGGGATAGATCTGTACGTAACTATAGGGAGCAATTATATTCAAATTTATAAATGGAGTACACTAGTATAATGAATATGAAAGTTTGTTTTGTTTGTGCATATCTATCTTCTTTAGTGGCAAAGGGTGCAACCTACTTCAATGTTTTTTAGTATTTTTCATAGTAGAGAGTTTCTGTCTCTGTATCTTTTGTGCTTTAATGCTTCTCTGGTTTAGCTTCCGGAAACTGAAGATTCTGAGAATTGTGGATTATTTTCTAAATATCTAAAGCAAATTGCACCACTTAACTTGAATATTAACAAAACTAAAAATGAGGTTGTGTGCTGTACAAGTGAAGAAGTGTGTGTGTTTAATAAGGAGCATAATAAAAAAAGGGTGAACATTTTCAGAAATTAGAAGGATGAGAGTGAGGTTAGGATGCAAATTGAAGCTGAAGAGAAATTTAGGAATTTGAATTTGCATTCACGATTAAGGATGGAGCATTTGAGAAGAGGAGTATTGTATATTGTGCAACAGAAGTATAACAGTATTAGAGGAATAGAATTTGTGGGAGAGAGCAAGTGTGAAAGGAGTTATGTCATAGACGATGAGTGTTTGATTGGTGAACAGCCATTATTTGTAAGAAATTATTATGTTTGTGGTAAGACTTCCTAGTTTAATTCGCCACATAATTGGGTAGGAAGCTGTTATCTTTCTTTGTAGTCCCTCGAGTTTGCTATGTGAATGAAATGAGTGGTGCTGATGGTTTGAAAAAAGGGAAGCTTGGATATGGACAAATTATATTAGATTTGTTTGGTTCTATGATTTCGTATATTGGTATGGTTTTGAATGATGTGAAAATTAGGAGAGTGTCAATGCTTGAAGATTGTCTTGCATCTAAAACTCCTGGAACATTAACTAAAATCAACGAGGAACTGATGGCTATGCGTGCTACGATTATGCAAAACTGACTTTCTCTACATATCCTTCTAGTGAGGAAGGGTGCAGTCTGCCATTTGCTAAAGGTACAATGTGCTGTACCATTATACCTGAGAACAGTAAGCTTATTAATACTTATAAAACAAATGTGACAAATATTTCTTGTGAAGTGAAATTTTTGAGGAGTATAGTTTGTGAGAATGAAATGGATCCTGATTTGGTGGCATTAGAAAGGGATGTAGAAGGTTTGTTGACATAGGAGGGAGTGTATTCTATTCTAACGGTATTCATTATGGTGTTAAAATGTGCAATTAGTTTCATTCTTTTGCTTAAAATGTTGGAAGCAATTTTTCATAAAATGGAACTAGATTGTGGGTGTAAAAAGAAAGTGTCAGCAGCATCAATGAATAAGAAGTAGCGAGGTCTTAATTAAATGGAAGAGATCAAAGCAGGAGCCTATGATGACATTAGGTGTTGGCAGAATTGAAACCCAAAAGACGTATACTGTATTATGAATGAATGAATGAATGAATGGATGGATTTTTATATAGCGCATGGCTACCCGGAGGCATCCCAGCGCTGTAGCAGGACTGAGGAGGAAGGGGAAGGACTCTATGGGAAAAGCCAGGTCTTCAGTTGTTTCCGGAAGGCCAGGTGGTTGGGTTCCTTACGAATGGAGAGAGGTAGGGAATTCCAAAGCTTGGATGAGTTATATGAAAAGAGGCGACCGCCTGATCTGGACCTCATAATTCTTGGAACCTCAGCCAGATGGAGCTCGTTGGAACGGAGACTTCTGGGGGCCTTATAAGGTCTGACTAGGGCCTTCGTGAGGGGTGGGCCATTCCCCTTCAGAGATTTATGAGTGATACATAGGGCCTTGAAGTGGATTCTCTCCTGAACCGGGAGCCAGTGGAGGGAGCGAAGGGCGGGTTTGGCTGAGGAGCGGTTGCTGGTTCCTGTGAGCAGCCTGGCTGCCGAATTCTGAACAACCTGCAACTTGGTGGTTACTGACTTCGGGGCACCCAGATAGAGAGAGTTGCCAAGATCTAATCTGGACAGGATCAAGGCCTGGATCAGGAGCTTTCTAGATTGACCGGGGAGCAAGGGAAGAACTTGTGAATTATGAATGTAATACTGGGATATTGGTGATAATTGTAATCTTTAGAGGGGAACTAGATGAAGCTAGTTTCTGATTTAATTCATTTTTGCATATTAACATGAGTCCATTGCAATTGAAACAATAATGCTGTGATGTTCAGAACAATGTTTTTCTGACCTATGTTAAACATGGCTGTAGCTAGGCCTCAACCCCATTTTGTTTTCGTATGGCTGCTGATTCACAATATTTGTTTGATGATATTTCTCATTGACACTCCTTACAGCGAAATGTGCTCTGTTTTGTAATAATGCTTTTTCTCAAAGAACTCCGTAGGAAGCCTTTAGATACTTTTCAAGGCTCTTCCTGCTCGCTCACTGTATTCCACTCATCTGTAACTCTTTCCATTGTTTATTGAACCAGATTTGTTCTGACACCTCCGATGACATATGGTCTGAAGGGGTTCTGAGTTATTCTTTTAAGGGGATAGGCTGCAATGGGGTACTATATTGAGTGTTATAATGCTGTGTTATGTTTCATGTCAAACATGCAGATTATATAAGAGATAGCACCCACATCTCCAATTAGGTGACTTACAAACATCCTGAACCCTCTGGTTGAAAATCTGCTATATTGAGATTTGCCATATAAGGCAGAAGAGGTTTTGTCACTATATTGGCTTGGCAATATCAGCCTTTGGAGGAGTACCTATAGTGGAAAAATAATTTTGCAAACAATTGCACCAATGCCCAGCAATGCTAGTGAACATGTCACCTGCAAATGAGAAGGCCTTCCAAAGAGGGGAAACTTATCAGTGCCACTTAGTGATCCTCCTAAAAGAAGAAAGTGGACACACAACGAATAGGCTTAGAGCACTGATTAGGTTTTGAGAATTAAAGGATATAGTGATGTGAAGGTAGGAGTGAGTACAGGATGGAACCGTTTTCACAGAAATGAGCAGATGATTGCAGGAGTAGAGCATTTGGGTATCAAAAAAAGAGAGAGGGGTCCTACTCACAAAAGGGACAGGACACCAAATGACAGTCAGAAACAGATTCCCTTTGAGATTTCTCAATAGCATACCATACTGCTCACTGCCACACTCAAACTATCAAATGTTCACCAGAGAGAATAGTTATAGCCAAAAGATTACCCATAAATTGTACCCAAAAAATTACTAATATGGGAAATTTTTTGGCTATAACTATTCTCTCTGGTGAACATTTGTTAGTTTGAGTGTGGCAGTGAGCAGTATGGTATGCTATTGAGAAATCCCAAAGGGAATCTGTTTCTGACTAAGTAGAGCATTTGGGTGCCAGGATTAGGCAGGAGGGAAGGAATGAGCATATTGGAATGGAGAAAATATTGAGAGCAGCATTCTGGAGTGAGCTGAAGATTGAATGAAAGAATGCAAGTGTCTTGAGTAAGTTTGAAAGAGATTGAAGAAGCGGAGGGTGGGGAGAATTTGGCTATTGAAAGTGTGCCCTTAATAATAATTATTGACTGCATTGTGAGCAATCTGAAGGCCTGATTGTATATACACTCAGGGTGAGAAGTGCAGAGCCTCTCGGTCCATTTAACCTGTTTGCATTGAGTTGTCATCCCATCACTCTGCTCCTTTCTATACATAGCATTTGCAACCTGGTTTAGGCGTTTTGATAAACAGAATTTGCTCTGGCACCACATCCACCTTGGTTGTATCAAAAATATTATTATAGATGTTAATTAGTAGCATTTGGGTTGTTAGGCACTGCAGCAGAATTACCTGTTAGTAAGCAGAGCCACAACTTGTCTATGTGACCTGGGCAGGGAATGTAAGAGAGATAAAGATGATGAGGCCTCCCTTAGCCCTGCCCATAGTGCCTGGGATAGCTGGCGTGAAATAGGTGGCATACCCATCCATAAATACAAAGCCAGTGAGCCATGTTTCTTGTAAACAGATAACAGCATAGCGTTTGACAATGTTATGGGCTGCCCCACTTGCTTGCCAAGCCACCCACATTCCATGAAGCTATGAGGATTGCTGGGTATTGCTACTTCCAGAGTCCGATCTGGGGGTAGGACTGTCACTGGCAGCTGAGAAGTGTGTAAAACCTGTGCCTGACCTTGATGACCCGCTCCCGTCCTGTGAGCTGCATGGGTTAGAAGAGGTGATTATGACAGAGAATCAGACCATTTGATCCAGCTGCGAAATGTGCATAAACCTGATATAGGTGAGGACGGGGTACCCTGCCCACAATGGAACAGTTAGACTGGCCTGAGGCTTATAAAAATGACCAGTGCAGTGCCTCAATAGCTGATGCAGATGGCCCAGCAAAACTTAGTTTGTTTAAAGTATCCTTAGCCGCCTTTCTGTCTTTGAAGTTTATGACAATACAGTTGGCAGCTGGGGTCAAGATTGGAACAAGGGGCTGGGCTGAGTGGAGCTTCTGAGGGGCCAGGGCATTGTCACTCTGTCCCCCTTTCCATTCTCTTCCTCGTCTCCCTAGGCTTTTTATCTTCCCTGTATTGACTAGGCTAATTGGGGGTCAAATCCTCTCAAGATGATCGACAGGCTCAGTAGTCACAATGACAACTGGGTTGTTTGCACTGATAGGGGCATCCTAGAAATCAGTGCTCACAATTTGCTGAGGTGAGTTCATGTTGGGGCAGGAGTATTGGGCTGAAGGGGGACTTGTGATAGCTCGGGATCCAGTACAGGCGAGTATGACAGGGACCGACGCCGTTCAGCAAGTTCAATTTCCCTGTTGATAACTCCCACAGCGTGTAAGAAGCCGTCCAAGGTGGTCTCACGTGTAGGCTTTAAAAGGATGACCCTGCATTTCCCCATGGTGAACAGACAAAAATAGACCAAGGAATGAAAGTTCAGCAGAACTATGGTCATAGTAGGAGGCAAACATAAGAAATAATGTGCTCAGTAGATTTTGTAGCAAATGGAAAAGGACTGGCCTAGTTCAGCCTCCTTCGGTCAATGATGAGCGAAGAAGGGCCCGGTCTTGGCCCACATACCACGGTGAATGAGCAGCGCTTTTGAAGCGTGATGCATCAGCCCCCTCCTCCTGGACAACAGGTGGTGTGGCAAAGCCTGCTGGCGGACGTAGTTCCACCCCAGCATGTCAAGCAAGGCAAAGTGTCAGGTAGCGTGTAAGGATTGGAGTCAAAATGTGGAGTGTATTAAGCTTCCTCCATCGCTTACATTTGTAAACATCTATATGAAGTCTTTCCAAAAACATTTGAGTTCATAGTGGGGAAGGGTTACAAACTGATGCTATGAGTTCAGATTTTAAGGCAGAATCCAGTGTTCTTTCTAGACTCCTGGAAGTAATCCAGAAATGGGTGCAAGAAAACTGAACAGTACTCAATGCTAATAAAACTGAACTGAGGTTGGTGGGCTCCAAGGCAATAATTGGAAAGCTGATTGGTTTTAACACTGAGGTTTTCACACCACATTAATTATCTGACCAAGAATTGTAGAGGCCAAATTCAACAGCTTTCCATGTTTCCTTCTGGAAATAAAGAGTGCCATATTAGTCAGTCTATAGTCAGCTCCAGACTGCATTACAGTGACACCTCATTTTAGGTGCCATAAAAACATTCCATGGGCTACAAACAATTTAAAACTGCTACATGGTCTGGGACTGGCCTAAATTAGAGAGAGATGATCAGTGCTCCTATCTGTGAGCCAAATGGCTCCTATGTGCAAAGTGAGTTAAATTCTGGAACCTTGCCATCATTTTTAAGTTAGGCCACCATGATTGTATGACACACTGGAAACCTTAATTCAAAGACAGAAATACTGCAACCTTTTTAGTACCGTGGCTAAAGATCACTTCAATTAAAGGAAGTATCATTGGAGGCAATTGTTGCAAGTTGAAGGGTGTCCCCTGGTGGAATAATTTCCCTATCCCTATCGCAAACTCTGCCAGTTTTGTTCAGTATGTGAAGTTGTGGAAGATCTTCCTCATCTAAAGTTGATTTCTTTGGTGCTTTGGTTTTGCTGATACCCTACACTTCTAGCTTTTGGTATCTTGTAACATTTTCATTTTCTTTTTGGCTTGCTGAGTTTGCAGTTCATCCACTAGGTAAATGTGTTCCCATCAGGAGAGTAGAAGGCCCTGGATATAGAGAGATGCTCAAAATAACTTAGCCTTTGGCGTCACTTAGGCCTTAATGTAGAAAGGTTTAGCTTTCATCTTTGAGAAAGGAGAAACATATTTGTGGAAATTATTAAAATTTCAAACAAGCTCAATATCTCTGGTGATTATCCGCACACCCGTAGCCAGAACACCATGAGAATATAGACTAAGGGGCCGATTCCGATTCGGGCCGGAAAACGTACCGACCGACTCGGAGCCGGAATTCATTCCGACCGACACGTACCGGTGCAGCCCGACCCGCAAAGTACGATGAGAAGCGTGCAAAATCCGACCGACTCGTACGGAACACAAGCCGAACGACCGAACCGCGCGGAAAACAGCTATCCGGCCGGAAAACCACGCGAATCGAACCGACCGACACGCACCAGGAAGAATCCCGAACGAAACGAACCCGCGAACTCCGACCCGCCAAGTACGATGCAACGCGTGGAAAACACGACCGAGTCGCACGGAGCCCAAGCCGTACGACCGACACGCATACAAAACTGCGAGCCGAAGCAACCCAATACACCGCGACCGACGCGTACGCAGCACAGAAAACAGCACAAACACAGCGTGAACGAATCTGAGAAGCTCGCACGAGACAACTGCAGGGTCCGACTCGGTCAGAAGAACGTCTCCTACATGCACAAAAAGTACTAAGGAAAAAACACACAAAAAAAGGCCAAACAAGCAATTACAAAGCCAATAAATACTGGGTGGGGAAACAGGGAACAAAGACACACCCACAACTCCACCCATATAAAGGACACAAATCCCTACCATGATCCTTTGCAAATTCAAATTACCTGCCAGCACTCAACACCAACAGACAGCAACCACACACACACTCACAGCTCATCCATCACACAAGCCACACACCAGCAGCACCTCAACAAATAGCACCCTCACATACACCCAGCAAAACACACACTCACATACCCTCACTTGCACACCAACACACACATCACTCACCATCACCACCCATCACCATGCCCCCAAAGAAGAATCAAAAGCTAGATAGTGAATTGGAAGTCCTGGTAGATGAGATCCTCAGGGTAGAGCCACAGCTGTTTGGTACACTGGTCCAACAGACACCCATGTCGCAGAAAACCAAGATGTGGGAGAGGATTGTCGACAGGGTGAATGCACAATCACCATGTTTGCGCACAAAGGGAGACATCCAGAACAGGTGGTATGACGTGCGCAGGAGGGTCAGGGAGCTGTTGAAGAAGGACTACCTCTTGAGCCAACACACCGGCAGTGGCCCTCCTGCCAAACCAGTATACCTCAGGCCCTGGGAGGAGAAGGTGCGGGCCATCCTACCACCAGTGAGCGTATATGGACTAGAAAACATCCCAGAGCCTGGTGAGTACACAACAAATGTACACAATATTGTGCGACAATACACACACATCACTGTCAAGGGGAGAGTCAAACCATGCACCCTTAGCAAATCCACAGCAACCAAAACAGAATCATCCCAAAATGTGTATGTCAGTCAGATAAACACAACACATGCCATCTCATAGTGATATGTAACTGTGTCATCACATGTACAAACACAACTACAACTACAGCTAGGCAGTGGCACAAATATAACTAACAAACACATCCAGACATGTAGCCACCACTACAACACCACCTCACAGTGAAGCCCACTGAAAGGAAGGAATCCTGTGTATGCTGGGCAAGTCAGTGTAGCCAATAGCATCATGGGAGTCGCAGTCACAGATATTGCCCACCCTCACAATGCGCACATCAACACCACCATGAACCATGCTCACATCACAGGGAGTGGAAAACAACTGACAAGATGGCTGACACTGGGTACTGCTGTGGGGAGCACAAGGTCCTGCTGGCAACTGTGCACCAACCAACAGCAGGACACCACTGACTGACATCCTGAAAGACAACTTGCACTCCCTGCAACGGAAGCACGTTCCATGGTGGAAAATCTGGCTGGGCGGGAAGGAGGACTGACAGCACTGACCATAGTTACCAGCAGCTCCACTCACACACACCCCTAACACAAACTCCACACAACTCACCTGGGAGAATGCATTGCCTCACACTCTAATCAAATATCCCACAAAGAACCACAACCCTGGGTCATGCTGTGTGAAGCACAGGGACACACATGGGACTTGTAGCAAAACTAACCCCAGGATAACACTGTCAGCCATCTTGTCAGCACAGGCACACAACCCCACAGGGAAGCAGAGTCAAAAGGAAGGAAGTATGGGCATGCTGGGAAGGGCGGTGGAGGCAATAGCATGATGGGAGTGGTAGTCACAGCTCAACATCCCCCACCCGCATGGCCCAGCAAGCTCACACTAAAGCATGCACACCTACCAGGTAGTGAAAAGCCACATCAAAGATGTCTGACACTGGTGCTATGTTGTGGGGAGCACAAGGCCCTGCTGGGAACTGGGCACCAACCAACAGCAGGACACCACTGTCAGCCATCTTGCCATTGCTGTCACACTCACACACAGTGAAGTACACTCAAAATGAAGGAAGTATGGGCATGCTGGGAAGGGCGGTGGAGGCAATAGCATGATGGGAGTGGTAGTCACAGATATTGTTCACCCTCACAACTGTCCCATCAACACCACCCTGAACCATGCGCACATCACAGGGAGTGGCAAAGAACTGACAAGATGGCTGACACTGGGTACTGCTGGGGGAGCACAAGGCCCTGCTGGGAACTGTGCACCAACCAACAGCAGGACACCACTGACTGACATCCTGAAAGACAACTTGCACTCCCTGCAATGGAAGCACGTTCCATGGTGGGATATCTGGCTGGGTGGGAAGGAGGACTGACAGCACTGACCATAGTTACCAGCAGCTCCACTCACACACACCCCTAACACAAACTCCACACAACTCACCTGGGAGAATGCATTGCCTCACACTCTAATCAAATATCCCACAAAGAACCACAACCCTGGGTCATGCTGTGTGAAGCACAGGGACACACATGGGACTTGTAGCAAAACTAACCCCAGGATAACACTGTCAGCCATCTTGTCAGCACAGGCACACAACCCCACAGGGAAGCAGAGTCAAAAGGAAGGAAGCATGGGCATGCTGTGAAGGGGGGTGGAGGCAATAGCATGATGGGAGTGGCAGATATTGGTCACCCCCACAACTGTCCCATCAACACCACCCTGAACCATGCGCACATCACAGGGAGTGGAAAAGAACTGACAAGATGGCTGACACTGGGTACTGCTGTGGGGAGCACAAGGCCCTGCTGGGAACTGGGCACCACCAACAGCAGGACACCACTCACTGACATCCTGAGAGTCAACCTGAACCCACTGCAAGGGTGGCATGCTTCATGGTGGGATAACTGGGCTGGGGGTAGAAGGAGGGCCGGATGTCAACCAAATACAACCAATGCAGACCATGTACACACCCCAACATTCAAATTGAAATGCTCAAAGTATGCAGGACAATGTGCTACACCAATATCAACCTCTGACTGTGACAACTTAGGACAATGTAATGTACAGGCCCTCATCCAGAGGTACAGTCACAACTGTCAGGTGTGTCAACCATTGATGCCTGCAGAAACATAACATACATTGTGTGTGTCTCCCAAAAACAGGTGATGATGGGGACACAGCAGCAGACGCTGAGGAGTCCCTGTCCCAGGATCCAGGGGAAACGGAGCTCACTGGTGTGGAACAGCCACTGCCCTCCTCGGATGACGAAGACCTACCTGGCACCTCCGGAGCGAGTCATCATGCAGCACCAGCAGGACCACCAGCTGCACCCTCTGCACCCACCCCTCCAACGACTGACAACACACAAACCACCCCTGCCGACACGGACAGACCAAGGACCACCACCACCACCAGCACACGGACCCTTGCCCAACGTGGGGCTATGGACACCAACACCACCAACAACCCCCAAGGGGGCCCAGGGTCACCTGTGCGTGCCACCTCAGGTACTGCACGTGTCGCCAGGGGTGGTGGGAGGGGTGGTAGACATAGGTCGCTGCTCGCAGAGGGGTCTGGACTGCATGATGACCCACAACTGGTACGCATAGCCGATGCGTACCAGACCAGCACCGGAGAGCTCAGCCAGGTAGTGGGGATCCTCAGGGACATACGACAGCAGCAGGCTGCCCATCATGCACGCTTGGACTTACACATGTCCCGCATGGAGTCCAAGTGGGACACACTGCAAGAGATGACGGCGGTGCATAGGGACATATTACAATGCCTCCGCCAGATGAGCAGCAACATGTCAACACCTCCCTGTGTGCCCACAACATCTGGTGCTGAAACAACTGCAACTGCCACAGGGAGGGAGGATGACTCTGGCGGAGAGTCCCCTGCATCGCAGCAGCCTGCACTTGAGGGTCCCCCCAAAGAAGAGGGGTCGTTCGAGGAAGGGCAACTGAGAGGCCGATGGCCATGCGCAACCCCCAGGAAGCCAAAACCTGTTCTGGATAATCACCTTTGTGCGCAAATTGTTCACCCTGTTGAATGCAACACAACTCCCCCACATGACATGGGGAGTACAAGTTGGACCAATGTATCAGATGACTGTGGACTTTACTCAGGACATTTCTGCTACCAGGACTTCCAAATCATCTAGGAACTTTGGATTACAATCACAATGTACAGCACCCACCATCCTGTGCACTATACTCACACATGTATGACAATAAACACACTAATACACCATACCTGCCTCTGTTGTGATTCCAACGTGGTTTCTGTCAGGGAGATGATGACCTGTGAAATTACACTGTGCATGCTAACTGCTACAGCAAGTACAACACAGGCATGTGAGTCATGGCAATGTGACACATATGAGGGAGACACACCACCAGGGCTACACAACATATAAACACCAAGGCCACCTGACTCATCGCCTACACTGATGTTGCCAGGAAATACGGTGCAATGCACAGACACAACACCTATTCACAGTCTTTGTCAACTAGCCCACTGGTGCAGTAAGCAAATGTCAGTCAGATGTGTGACCACAGACAACGCACATCACAAAGTGAAGCACAGGTTTATTACACATTTGCAACATGTTGTAACCACTACAGATGCAAGGTAATCCCACCTGGCAGTGGGCACACAGTCAACAAGTGTAGAAGGAAGGAAGTCCATGGGTGTGGCGCACATCACCTGTAGGGACACGACAGCTACCACCCTGGAAGGTTAATCACGGTGTTGGGGGATCACAGTTGACCAAACAACTCTGAAAGTACCCTGTGAAGGACAGAAATGACACACAATCAAAAGCACTGAAGAACAGGACAGAACTGCAATACTCATGCCCAATACATGTCACAAGATACCCACCCAGAACCAAGTTAGCATGTCAACACTGTTGGGGAGTACAGACTACCTGTAAGGACACATCGCTACACGCATACAGTCATGTAGCACATGGCCACACTCAAACAGCACCAGAGCACCACCAACACATATCATGCATACTCACATCATTGACATGACATCTCCGGATACTCACATTCAGCTGAAGAAGTTGGTGATGACGCTGTGTGCGGACATCACCATCATCATCATCATCATCACTGGCATCGTGGTCCAGGCCAGGATCCTCCACAGGTGGCGGATGTTGATCATCGTCATCCAGGATGAGAGGCAACTCCTTCCGCACAGCCAGGTTGTGTAGCATGCAGCAGACGATGACAATCTTGCACACCTTTGCTGGGGCATATGGGAGGGCCCCTCCTGTCTTGTCCAGGCAGCGGAAGCGGCTCTTCAGGAGACCAAATGTCCGCTCAATCACTCTCCTGGTCCGACCATGTGCCTCATTGTAGCGCATATGGGCTGGTGTCACAGGGTTCCTGAGGGGCGTCAGCAACCACAGCATGTTGGGGTATCCGGAGTCACCTACATATGGACAATTGCACATTAGCTGATTTGGAAAAGAGGGTGGAATACTAAATGGCAGCACACACACAATGGTACAAAGTCAGTACACACCGATAAGCCAGGCACGCTGGTTCCGCATCTGTGACATCATCCTCGGGATGCGACTACTCCTCATCACGTAGGCATCGTGTGCAGAACCGGGGAAACGGGCACACAAGTGTGAGATGCTCATATCAGCAAGACATACCACCAGTGCATTGACCGAATGGTAATGTTTGCGGTTCCTGTATGCCTGCTCATGTGCCTGTGGTGGTATCAAAGCCACATGTGTCCCATCAATGGAGCCAATGACATGCGGCATCCTCCCCAGGGCATAGAAGTCACTCTTCACGTCAGTGAGTTGTTGAGGTCTAGGGAAATAGATGTACTGGTTCAGGTATCTCAACATAGCCTCCAAAACATCGCGGAGCACACGGCTGAACATGGTCTGTGACATCCCACCAGCAGACGCCACAGTGTGTTGAAAGGTACCGGTGGCAAAGAAGTGTAGGGCTGCCATCACCTTCACCTTGGGGGTCAGCGCTGTGGGGTATGTCCGGCCAGGTTGCAAATGTGGGGCCAAGCGCACCGTCAATTCCTCAATCAGCGGCCTGGTGAAGCGGTACCGTCGGATGCAGTCCCGTTCCACCATGGATGCAAGGTCAGGGAATGGTCTATGGACAGCTGGTGCCCTGCAGTGCATAGGTGAAGAAAGAAAGAATGTCAGTCACCCCACATATGTGGCATTGACCATACACAATATCACATGATACATCATTATGAGACACAAGTACATGATGTGTGCAGTTCCGTAAGGACATGTATGGCACCTACATGGCCAACATCTAACATCACAGTTCAACAAGTGGCATCAACAAGTCCCATGTTGTGCCATGGGATAACATGAGACCGTGTCACAGTTCCCATCTACTGCTGCCACGTTCCAAACACACCCCACAGTGACATGTGTGGACAGATGTGCCCCAGGCATCACAGCTCATCGACAGGTAGATTCCCAGGGACCCTGTATTGCCACATGGACACTGGCATGACATGGTGCATCATGAATACACCACAGCAAAACAACCATGACCCCCACAGGTAGTGGTCCCTGTTGCCTCGTCAGGACAGACATGGACGTCTGTGACACACACACGCACAACATCAAAGTTCATGCACAAACAACGTGGATGTGGAGACTGTCTCCCATTGTGCACATGGAATCAGAGACATTGTAAACACAACATGCACACAGACTGTGGAGGACCATCACTATTGTGCCAATGGGTCACCCTGGGACGTACATACCGTCCCACATGGGACTCAGGGGGTATGTGACATGACATACACATACACCACCGTGAAATGTGACCATGCCACATGCTCAGGAATGAACAGTTGCACAGCACAGTGGTCATGTGCACGACACACCAAGGATCCTGTCCCCATGAACACGTGCACAGCCTGGGAGTGGCTGCCCCGAAGTGACACCCACAGAACAACATGTTCACCCCATACACGGAATAGGTAATGCAGTCTTACATGCCTTAGGATACAGTGTGGACAGGCTGTGGTGTTGTAGGTGTGCCCCTCACTCCCTGGGAAGTGTATGTGGCTGGCATATGTTCACCTGTAACAGGCATGGTGACATATGCCAGTGACTTGTCCAGGGACGCGTTGAACAGCAATGGACCGATCGGTGCGCACACATTGGCCATTGCATACAATGTGAGCGGGTACGCGTTGTATTCGCAATACGCATTGAACAGCAATGAACCGATCGGTGCGCACACATTGGCCATTGCATACAATGTGAGCGGGTACGCGTTGTATTCGCAATACGCGTTGTACAGCAATGGACCGATCGGTGCGCACACATTGGCCATTGCATACAATGTGAGCAGGTACGCGTTGTACAGCAATGGACCGATCGGTGTGCCCGGACGGCCCATTGCATCGTATGTGAGCGGGTACGCATTGTATGCCTGGTACGCGTTGCACAGCAATGGACCGATCAGTGTGCCCGGCCGGCCCATTGCATTGTATGTGAGCGGGTACGCGTTGTATGCCTGGTACGCGTTGCACAGCAATGGACCGATCGGTGTGCCCGGCCGGCCCAATGCATCGTATGTTAGCGGGTACGCGTTGTATGCCTGGTACGCGTTGTACAGCAATGGACCGATCGGTGTGCCCGGCCGGCCCATTGCATTGTATGTGAGCGGAGTACGCGTTGTACAGCAATGGACCGATCGGTGTGCCCGGCCGGCACATTGCATTGTATGTGAGCGGTACGCGTTAGTACAGCAATGGACCGATCGGTGTGCCCGGCCGGCCCATTGCATTGTATGTGAGCGGGTACGCGTTGTACAGCAATGGACCGATCGGTGTGCCCGGCCGGCCCATTGCATCGTATGTGAGCGGGTACGTGTTGTATGCCTGGTACGCGTTGTACAGCAATGGACTGATCGGTGTGCCCGGCCGGCCCATTGCATCGTATGTGAGCGGGTACGCGTTGTATGCCTGGTACGCGTTGCACAGCAATGGACCGATCGGTGTGCCCGGCCAGCCCATTGCATCATATGTGAGCGGGTACGCGTTGTATGCCTGGTACGCGTTGCACAGCAATGGACTGATCGGTGTGCCCGGCCGGCCCATTGCATCGTATGTGAGCGAGTACGCGTTGTATGCCTGGTACGCGTTGCACAGCAATGGACCGATCGGTGTGCCCGGCCGGCCCATTGCATCATATGTGAGCGGGTACGCGTTGTATGCCTGGTACGCGTTGTACAGCAATGGACCGATCGGTGTGCCCGGCCGGCCCATTGCATTGTATGTGAGCGGGTACACGTTGTACAGCAATGGACCGATCGGTGTGCCCGGCCGGCCCATTGCATTGTATGTGAGCGGGTACGCGTTGTACAGCAATGGACCGATCGGTGTGCCCGGCCGGCCCATTGCAATGTATGTGAGCAGGTACGCGTTGTACAGCAATGGACCGATCGGTGTGCCCGGCCGGCCCATTGCATCGTATGTGAGCGGGTACGCGTTGTATGCCTGGTACACGTTGTACAGCAATGGACCGATCGGTGTGCCCGGCCGGCCCATTGCATCGTATGTGAGCGGGTACGCGTTGTATGCCTGGTACGCGTTGCACAGCAATGGACCGATCGGTGTGCCCGGCCGGCCCATTGCATCGTATGTGAGCGGGTGCGCGTTGTATGCCTGGTACGCGTTGTACAGCAATGGACCGATCAGTGTGCCGGCCGGCCCATTGCATCGGATGTGAGCGGGTACGCGTTGTATGCCTGGTACGCGTTGCACAGCAAGGGACCGATCAGTGTGCCCGGCCGGCCCATTGCATCGTATGTGAGCGGGTACGCGTTGTATGCCTGGTACGCGTTGTACATCAATGGACCGATCGGTGTGCCCGGCCGGCCCATTGCATTGTATGTGAGCGGGTACGCGTTGTATCGCGGGTACGCGGTTGTACAGCAATGGACCGATCGGTGCGCACACATTGGCTGGGGCCTGGCATGGCAACGGACGCGTTTCGAAGCTCCAACGAGTCTGATGCAGTGAATTCAGTTGGCCAGCCACAACAATGTTGCAAAATCATGGGTGTCATGAAGTTGAAGATTTGAAGGATGCTGTGGGCGTGTATTAGTGCTGCTATACCATGGA
The DNA here is from genome assembly GCA_963921515.1 of Calotriton arnoldi. NCBI lineage: Eukaryota > Metazoa > Chordata > Amphibia > Caudata > Salamandridae > Calotriton > Calotriton arnoldi. The sequence goes on from CAWUFW010006155.1 coordinate 1,058,860, forward strand.
TTGGTCAGATTTAGAAGATGCAAACGACTTGGACCTATCACTTTGGACACAAGGGACAGTATCTGCCTCTGCAGCACACATATAATGCTGGCTGTTCCCCTGAGAGCTCACTTGCCTGCACTACATGCTCCAGGACGACATCTGCCACCAACACTGCTGCTGTTTATGCATCCTCTGGCTCCTGCAATGGCACGTACTGTGGAGAGAGCCCCAGCCTTCAGCCTTGAGGAGAACCAGGCCCTGCTGGACAGCCTCCTTCCACAGTACAGCAAGCTGTATGGGAAACCAGGGGAGCAGGTGAGTGTGCTGTCCACTGCATCACTGATTGTGCATGTTGTCTGACTAGCAGGACTTTCACTGTGCACACCACTGGCTAGCATGCCCACTGAGTAGTTGTCACACCCCAAAGTGTGTAGTTACATGCACTGAACTGGTACAGTGCAGTAACAGTGCATTCCAACTAGGTTTACTTCCCATGCAATGATACCATGTAGTGACTGCTGGCAAACTGTTCATAGCCATTGTTGCACTGCCTGTGTACATCATATGCCCCTGTAATTGAGACATGTATATCCAACTGTGTGATGCACGGATATGTTGCATGTGTAGTAATGGCCTTTTCACTTTGTCATCCTCACAGGTTGATGCCCACCAGAAGCAGGAAATCTGGCTGACCATCGCCCGGAAAGTAAGATCCATGGGGGTCTACAGGCGCAGGATCCGCAACTGCCAAAAGAGGTGGCAGGACCTTCGTGGCTGGACCCGGACGATCGCAAGGGTCCAGCTGAAGCTGTCGCCTCCTCGCAGGAGGGGCGGACACCGGACCCTGACCCCCACATGCTCCGGATCCTGGCGGTGGTCTTCCCTGACCTGGATGGGCAGGTGAGGGACAGACAGCAGCAAGGAGGGGGTGAGTCCATGACTGCACTGTGCACTTTGTCTGACATGCTATGTGCCCTCCTCTTGCCTGGTTAAACTTCCACAGTACATCAGTCATGTGGTCCAGGACCCATGTCCCTCATTTGTTACATGCCCACTTCTCCTCTGATACGCATATGTGTGGCCCTTATAGTCAGGAAACTGTGTCATTTGGGGACTGTGTCATTGCATTTTGCTTTGCTCAAGGTGGGGGACAGCATTTGTTCCCGTGACTATGTTGTGCGATTCATGGGTGGGTCAATTGCCTACACAGTGCCTAAGTTCTGACTTGTGATCTGCGTGTAACTTTGATATGTGGTCCGCTTGCTGCTCTGACTCACCACATGTCCCTGGGGAATGTGGCACACACCCATGCTGCTGGTGGGAACAATATTTGGGCCTCAGGAGTATGTGTATCCAGTGTGTCACACATGCTTAGCCACCTGCCTACTGTCCAGGACTCATCCCTCTTACAGGTGGAGCTGGACATTCATGCCTACTCCAGTGCATACAATACACTCTGTACTCCCACTCCCGTGTATCATTTGGCATGTTGTGATCAGTGAAATGTACCCTCAGGTGTCTGCCTCTGTCTCATTGTGCTGTGTCTTCATTGTCAGGACTACAGGTATGTTCATCGTTTGGGGCTCAGCATGCCATCTGAGATGTGACCATGATAGACGATACTTCTGTGACTTATAGGTGTCTGATCACTTGACTGTGCACACAGGTGTTTGCGACTGTGACTTTCAGGAAGCTGTATTTTCATTCACAGCACACTGTGAGGTGCTCATGTTCAGGGAGTTGTGTTTCATGTCCCCCATATGTCCAGTTGGTATGACGTGGTCAAATAGTAGTACAGATGATGTGGTTTCTGGGGGATGGACATGTGCACTTGTCAGTCACATAACTTGCATTCCCCATGCCCTCGGATTGTGACACAGTGCAGACTGTTGTTGTCTGGCTGCCATGGCCATGTGACTTGAGACAGTAATGTATGACTTTGCACGAATTCCTGTGTCATGGCATTCAACTTCCTGGGACTGATCCTACAGGGGAGGTACATGTGCAACATGCACCCCATTGTGGCATTGACTATCCGGACATGGGTGCATCATGGTGTCTGGTGCTGGTATGCATCACATGCATTTCTAATTAGAATCTGGCCATCCCTTTATCAGGACACCTGCACTGACTCAGTGGCAAGAGATGTGATGTGTGCATGTTCACATGCTTCACCGTGTTCCCTGCAATGTCCAACAACTGTGTAGGTGGTGCATGTGTCCACACTGGGGTCTTACCATCAGACAGGCACCAGACAGTTGGGTGCAAGGGCAGGAGGGGTGTGAGTCCCATGGTTGACCATCAGACTGACAATTGGCTTCCCCGAATCTGTGCGAGGACTTTAGGCAATGTTCAACTAAGGATGCCAGGGCTTGCTCTGTAATGTGCTGTACTTACTGTGGTGTGTGCGGTCAGTGCAGGTGACTGATGTTTGTCTGTTTCCCTAATTGTTTGCAGATACATCCACGGCCACAGGAGGGGACAGATCCACGGACCAGGAGGAGCAGCGGAGCCAGACTGGGTCAGCATCGGACGAGTGGTCAGAGGGACCCAGTGGCACGGAGGGCGAGGGGAGCCACACCGAGGAGTCCTCAGCACCATCCACCTCAGCTGGGGACCACAGCAGCTCGGAGGATGACTCCCTTGTGGAGGCGGGTCTCGGCAGCCACCAAAGGCCAGCTAGTCTGTCTGGCCCCGCCACCACCACCACCACCACCACCGCCCTCCCATCGGCTCCCATTCCTGAGGTCCGTGGAGGCTCCCGTGCTCAGGAGCGTGTCTCCTTCGTGCCAGGCACCGCAGCCCCTGCCCCTGTGTCCCATGCTGCCCTGAGTGAGGAGTCTGTGTACCTCCTTCGGCAGCTCCATGTAGGGCAGACAGCAATTCTGAGTGTCCTCCATGCACACACCACTCTGTTGACACAGCTGGTGTCGTTCATGGAGGGCATCTCGATGGGTATGTCTGCCCTACAGAGGAGCAATAGGTCCATGGACTCCTCCCTGACGGCAGCAGTGTCCCTCCTCCAACAGTCCCTCACCCCTCCCACCTCTGCCCCATCACACACTTCCTGCCCCCTACCTGTCCAAAGCACATGCACACCAGCACAGTCATCCATACACACAGACACAAGCAGCACAGACACACCCAAGAGTAAGGCAAGACGTGCACACAAGCATCCTCAGGGGACTGATACCACAGACACAGGTGATGGGGAACACACACACACACAGGCATCCACATTCACTCCGCAGTCCTCCAAATCCTCTCCCTCCAAGACCCCTTCCCTTGCCTCGCCTGCTACCACACCTACACAGCAGGTCTTCCTGTGTGACCTCGGCCTCTTCCCCACCATTCCTGCTGATCCAGCATACCAGGGGAAGAGGAAGTCCACCCACACAGAGAGGAGTGCCCCTCGCCCCCGGACACCCTCCCCCAGGCGCAGGCAGACACAGGAGCCCATTCGGAAGTCCCCCGGAGCAGGAAGAGCAAGACCCCACCACCACCACCACGCAGCTCCAGCGCCCAGTCTCTCTCCTCCATCCCCCAGGCCACCACTGCACAGGTTCCCCCACCACACCCTGCCCCAGGTTCCCCCACACACCGATACCACATCCCCAGACTGCTTAGGCCCTCCCCCTGCCACTTGCTCTTCCACTCCCAACCCAGACGCTCTGCCTGTTAGTGGCACTGTTGTTGTGACCGGGTCCCCCCTCTGTCCTGCCCACCTCATCTGCCCACCCTTCCACTTCCTTGGAGTCATGCACTGCAGTGGAGTCCACAACCACCACGTCTGACTCGGGCACTGCAGTGGGTACCCAGTCCACTACATCAGTCAAGCCCACTGCAGTGGTTGCGGCACCCACACCAACTGACTTGTGTACCACGGTGGTGCCGGCCCCCTGAGTCAGACACCTCCACTGCAGTTGCCGGTGACACTCCTGCACCCACCACCCCTTCACTGCCTCACTCTGCCATCCCCTGATCCTGTCCCTGCGGTGCCTGGCCTGCCCCTTGTATGCCCCTCCAAGGGGATGTCCCCCAACCGTACCAGTGCAGGCAAGCAATGTGTGACCAGTTGTCACTTCTCACCCCGTTGGTACTGTTATTTTGGACTGGCCATTGGCCTTAGTTTCTTTTGGACTTCCGTTTTTACCCTGACATTTGCTGAATAAAGCCTCTTTTTGTTTACTTTTGGGTTTTCTTTTGATGTACATGATGTGGATGAGTAGCATCCTGCATTTGCAGTTGTAATAGTGTTCACATCAGGACGATGAAGTGTTGCAGTGATGGACTCCATGTGGTCCATGGAACATGTGTCCTGTTGTATTCTGGATCTATGGCATCCTTTGCTACAGTCTGAGGGTGTAATGTTCAGCATTTGACACAGGGATGTCCTTTTTGCATTTGTAAATGAACATCTTTGTCTTACACTGATGCACATCTGGTGGGCTTAGCACTGTTCAATGTTCCTATTTCCCTGACTGTGTGCCCAGCTCCACTGGACATGCAGTTTTGCACATCAATGTCGAAGGACTCATCTGTGCATACAGTGCAACTTGCTTGACACGTGTTTGGTGTGTGTGCAGATGACTGACGTGGCACCCCCGTACCCAGGCTGATGTGAGCAGAGCCTTCTGTGTGTTGTGGTTGTTGACTCACTGACGGAGTGTTCTGCTGACATGTTTGGGTCGTGCACAGACAAGGTTTGGCACAGAGGACCTTCCACAGGAGTGTTGAGCCCTCATGGCAGTGTGTAATCTGGTGACATTGCATGGGCCTGTGTTGTGTAAGCATGTCTGTGCGTGTTCCCTTCCCTTTTCCTACACAGGCTGTGTCCCTAGGGATGTTCCTGTTTGTGATGCTTGCTGAGTTGTTCTGTGTTCATCCAGCATCGTGGACCTGGTTTCTCTGTGATGTGGGTGCATGGGAAACTAATGTTCATGAGGTTGTCATCCCAGGTTGTCTTTGTTGTCAGTGCTGGGGATGTGGGCAAACGCAGATGGGACACATTCAGGATTCCCCTTGGCACTTGTTGTTTACACGAGCAATGTGATTTACAGTTTGTGTTAGCTTACAGTGATTGTGACACGTTGTGTGTGTGACTGCTGCCACTCCTCAGGGTCAGAGCTGCAATGTTGGTAGTTGTGTACGTGTGTTCTTCGTGTGTCACCTTGGCTTCTTCATTGGTGTGTGACTATGGCCAGGATCCCATTGATTGTGGTGGATTTCACATCATGCCCATGTACAGCATACTGTGCTGTGTGTCAGACATTGACAAGTCTTGTTGACTGGCCATGTGTGATGGGTTTCTGCACCTTGGTTCCCACCACCACCCCTGGTATTGTCATGGGTGCATGTGCAATGTCACCAGTCCATGTGAGCTTCACTGCTGCACATTGGTGGAGATCAGGGTGTGTGGTGTTGAGTGTGTGCAAAAGTGAGTTGTTGCACGGCAAGACCCCTACCTCCATATTGGCCTTGGCTGGCAGGCCGTGCTGATTGGTTGGAGCTGTGTAGGTGTGATGGTAGTTAGTTGCTCAGAACACATGGCTGGGTTTCACAGTGTGAACGACATCTGACATTGTCATCACAGTGGGATTATCATGCAGGCTAGTGTCAGCACACTATGGGGTCCCTGGGGGTAGTGCTGTGGTGGGTCTGTCTCTTGCTGTGTTAGTTGCAGTTCCTACATGCTTGTGTGACATGTGTAATTTGTGCTCCCTCTCATCTAAAAATGCCTGATTGCCCACATAGGGGATTTGGATCCATGAGTTACTTTTGTGTGGTACTGTATGTGCATCTGTGTAATTGGTATTCAGGCCTCATCATGTGTTGTTTGGTTGCCTGGGGACACTGGCACCCCCCCCCCCTCACCTGTTGTGTTTGTTGTGCAGTGTGGGTCTGCCTATTTGTGCCTCTGCACCACTGCATTGGCATATCTTTAGTGTGCTATTGGCTGTATGTTGTTTGGTGGGTTTGACCTGCTGTCCCTGGGACTCCTAGGTCATCAGTCAGCACAATGATCATTGTTTGTGTGTCCCATTGCTGCCATGGTATGTTATTTGTTCACCTCACATCTACAGTCTCCACAGGGTATCTACATTTGTGTGCCCATTGGTGCGAATATGTGGGTCTGCATTATGATGGTCACTTCTGTCATTGTGTCATTGATGGATGTTGACAGTGTCAGCCCCCATGGGGGATGTTTGTCTGCACATGGCCAAAGGTATGTCTTCTTTGCACTGCACTGTTTGCCTCACCCAATCTATGTTGCTGTGGGACACAGGCACTACTTTGCCACTGATGTGTTTGTTGTTCTGTGACCAGGAATCATCCATGCAGTTTGGCAGTTGCAGCTTTTTCTATGTCAACACTTACCTTTTGGTCACTGTGATGATGGGGGCTTAGACCCCATTGCCGCAATGTTCAAAAGGTGCTTCAGCTATGGACCCCACACTTCCCTTTTGGTCACTGTGATGATGGGGGCTTAGACCCCATTGCCACAATGTGCAAAATGTGCTTCAGCTATGGACCCCACACTTACCTTTTGGTCACTGTGATGATGGGGGCTTAGACCCCATTGCCACAATGTGCAAAATGTGCTTCAGCTATGGACCCCACACTTACCTATTGGTCACTGTGATGATGGGGGCTTAGACCCCATTGCCACAATGTGCAAAATGTGCTTCAGTTATGGACCCCACACTTACCTTTTGGTCACTGTGATGATGGGGGCTTAGACCCCATTGCCACAGTGGTCATGGTCTGCTTGCATTGTGGGGGCCACACACATTTATGTGTGACACATGTGATAGGGGGTCACATTGTATGTTCAAAGTCATGTTCAGTGTTGTAGGCATTTGACACAGTCTACACACGCTTGTCATGGTGTTGGGGGATGTCTTTTTGTTGCATTCCTTATGTTGGTGTGTGCTTGTTGTGTCATGCATTAGCCATCCTGTGAGTGGGGGTGTTGTTGTTGGTAGGCATCCTGCCCCCATGGGTAGAGGTGGTAGTAGTGGTAGGCATCTGGCACCTCCTGAGTAGGGGTGGTAGTGGTGGTGGGCATCCAGCCCCCAGGGGTAGAGGTGGTAGTAGTGACAGGCATCTGGCACCCCTGAGTAGGGGTGGTAGTGGTGGTGGGCATCCAGCCCCCAGGGGTAGAGGTGGTAGTAGTGACAGGCATCTGGCACCCCTGAGTAGGGGTGGTAGTGGTGGTGGGCATCCAGCCCCCATGGGTAGAGGTGGTAGTAGTGGTAGGCATCTGGCACCCCTGAGTGGGGGTGGTAGTGGTGGTGGGCATCCAGCCCCCCATGGGTAGAGGTGGTAGTAGTGACAGGCATCTGGCACCCCTGAGTAGGGGTGGTAGTGGTGGTGGGCATCCAGCCCCCATGGGTAGAGGTGGTAGTAGTGGTAGGCATCTGGCACCCCTGAGTAGGGGTGGTAGTGGTGGTGGGCATCCAGCCCACCATGGGTAGAGGTGGTAGTAGTGACAGGCATCTGGCACCCCTGAGTAGGGGTGGTAGTGGTGGTGGGCATCCAGCCCCCAGGGGTAGAGGTGGTAGTAGTGACAGGCATCTGGCACCCCTGAGTAGGGGTGGTAGTGGTGGTGGGCATCCAGCCCCCATGGGTAGAGGTGGTAGTAGTGGTAGGCATCTGGCACCCCTGAGTGGGGGTGGTAGTGGTGGTGGGCATCCAGCCCCCATGGGTAGAGGTGGTAGTAGTGACAGGCATCCAGCCCCCCATGGGTAGAGGTGGTAGTAGTGGTAGGCATCTGGCACCCCTGAGTAGGGGTGGTAGTGGTGGTGGGCATCCAGCCCCCATGGGTAGAGGTGGTAGTAGTGGTAGGCATCTGGCACCCCTGAGTAGGGGTGGTAGTGGTGGTGGGCATCCAGCCCCCCATGGGTAGAGGTGGTAGTAGTGGTAGGCATCTGGCACCCCTGAGTAGGGGTGGTAGTGGTGGTGGGCATCCAGCCCCCATGGGTAGAGGTGGTAGTAGTGACAGGCATCCAGCCCCCATGGGTAGAGGTGGTAGTAGTGGTAGGCATCTGGCATCCCCTGAGTAGGGGTGGTAGTGGTGGTGGGCATCCAGCCCCCCATGGGTAGAGGTGGTAGCAGTGACAGGCATCCAGCCCCCATGGGTAGAGGTGGTAGTAGTGGTAGGCATCTGGCACCCCTGAGTAGGGGTGGTAGTGGTGGTGGGCATCCAGCCCCCATGGGTAGAGGTGGTAGTAGTGGTAGGCATCTGGCACCCCCTGAGTAGGGGTGGTAGTGGTGGTGGGCATCCAGCCCCCATGGGTAGAGGTGGTAGTAGTGGTAGGCATCTGGCACCCCTGAGTAGGGGTGGTAGTGGTGGTGGGCATCCAGCCCCCATGGGTAGAGGTGGTAGTAGTGACAGGCATCCAGCCCCCATGGGTAGAGGTGGTAGTAGTGGTAGGCATCTGGCACCCCTGAGTAGGGGTGGTAGTGGTGGTGGGCATCCAGCCCCCATGGGTAGAGGTGGTAGTAGTGACAGGCATCCAGCCCCCATGTGTAGAGGTGGTAGTAGTGGTAGGCATCTGGCACCCCTGAGTAGGGGTGGTAGTGGTGGTGGGCATCCAGCCCCCATGGGTAGAGGTGGTAGTAGTGACAGGCATCTGGCACCCCTGAGTAGGGGTGGTAGTGGTGGTGGGCATCCAGCCCCCAGGGGTAGAGGTGGTAGTAGTGACAGGCATCTGGCACCCCCTGAGTAGGGGTGGTAGTGGTGGTGGGCATCCAGCCCCCATGGGTTGAGGTGGTAGTAGTGGTAGGCATCTGGCACCCCTGAGTGGGGGTGGTAGTGGTGGTGGGCATCCAGCCCCCAGGGGTAGAGGTGGTGGTAGTGACAGGCATCTGGCACCCCTGAGTAGGGGTGGTAGTGGTGGTGGGCATCCAGCCCACCATGGGTAGAGGTGGTAGTAGTGGTAGGCATCTGGCACCCCTGAGTAGGGGTGGTAGTGGTGGTGGGCATCCAGCCCCCAGGGGTAGAGGTGGTAGTAGTGACAGGCATCTGGCACCCCCTGAGTAGGGGTGGTAGTGGTGGTGGGCATCCAGCCCCCATGGGTAGAGGTGGTAGTAGTGGTAGGCATCTGGCACCCCCTGAGTGGGGGTGGTAGTGGTGGTGGGCATCCAGCCGCCCATGGGTAGAGGTGGTAGTAGTGACAGGCATCTGGCACCCACTGAATAGGGGTGGTAGTGGTGGTGGGCATCCAGCCCCCCATGGGTAGAGGTGGTAGTAGTGGTAGGCATCTGGCACCCCCTGAGTAGGGGTGGTAGTGGTGGTGGGCATCCAGCCCCCAGGGGTAGAGGTGGTGGTAGTGACAGGCATCTGGCACCCCCTGAGTAGGGGTGGTAGTGGTGGTGGGCATCCAGCCCCCATGGGTAGAGGTGGTAGTAGTGGTAGGCATCTGGCACCCCCTGAGTGGGGGTGGTAGTGGTGGTGGGCATCCAGCCCCCATGGGTAGAGGTGGTAGTAGTGACAGGCATCCAGCCCCCATGGGTAGAGGTGGTAGTAGTGGTAGGCATCTGGCACCCCTGAGTAGGGGTGGTAGTGGTGGTGGGCATCCAGCCCCCAAGGGTAGAGGTGGTAGTGGTGACAGGCATCTGGCACCCCCTGAGTAGGGGTGGTAGTGGTGGTGGGCATCCAGCCCCCATGGGTAGAGGTGGTAGTAGTGGTAGGCATCTGGCACCCCTGAGTAGGGGTGGTAGTGGTGGTGGGCATCCAGCCCCCATGGGTAGAGGTGGTAGTAGTGACAGGCATCCAGCCCCCATGGGTAGAGGTGGTAGTAGTGGTAGGCATCTGGCACCCCTGAGTAGGGGTGGTAGTGGTGGTGGGCATCCAGCCCCCATGGGTAGAGGTGGTAGTAGTGACAGGCATCCAGCCCCCATGTGTAGAGGTGGTAGTAGTGGTCGGCATCTGGCACCCCTGAGTAGGGGTGGTAGTGGTGGTGAGCATCCAGCCCCCATGGGTAGAGGTGGTAGTAGTGACAGGCATCTGGCACCCCTGAGTAGGGGTGGTAGTGGTGTTGGGCATCCAGCCCCCAGGGGTAGAGGTGGTAGTAGTGACAGGCATCTGGCACCCCTGAGTAGGGGTGGTAGTGGTGGTGGGCATCCAGCCCCCATGGGTAGAGGTGGTAGTAGTGGTAGGCATCTGGCACCCCTGAGTGGGGGTGGTAGTGGTGGTGGGCATCCAGCCCCCAGGGGTAGAGGTGGTAGTAGTGACAGGCATCTGGCACCCCTGAGTAGGGGTGGTAGTGGTGGTGGGCATCCAGCCCCCATGGGTAGAGGTGGTAGTAGTGGTAGGCATCTGGCACCCCTGAGTAGGGGTGGTAGTGGTGGTGAGCATCCAGCCCCCATGGGTAGAGGTGGTAGTAGTGACAGGCATCTAGCACCCCTGAGTAGGGATGTAGTGGTGGTGGGCATCCAGCCCCCAGGGGTAGAGGTGGTAGTAGTGACAGGCATCTGGCACCCCCTGAGTAGGGGTGGTAGTGGTGGTGGGCATCCAGCCCCCATGGGTAGAGGTGGTAGTAATGGTAGGCATCTGGCACCCCTGAGTGGGGGTGGTAGTGGTGGTGGGCATCCAGCCCCCATGGGTAGAGGTGGTAGTAGTGACAGGCATCCAGCCCCCATTGGTAGAGGTGGCAGTAGTGGTAGGCATCTGGCACCCCTGAGTAGGGGTGGTGGGCATCCAGCCCCCATGGGTAGAGGTGGTAGTAGTGGTAGGCATCTGGCACCCCTGAGTGGGGGTGGTAGTGGTGGTGGGCATCCAGCCCCCAGGGGTAGAGGTGGTAGTAGTGACAGGCATCTGGCACCCCTGAGTAGGGGTGGTAGTGGTGGTGGGCATCCAGCCCCCATGGGTAGAGGTGGTAGTAGTGGTAGGCATCTGGCACCCCCTGAGTAGGGGTGGTAGTGGTGGTGGGCATCCAGCCCCCATGGGTAGAGGTGGTAGTAGTGACAGGCATCTAGCACCCCCTGAGTAGGGTGGTAGTGGTGGTGGGCATCCAGCCCCCCAGGGGTAGAGGTGGTAGTAGTGACAGGCATCGGGCACCCCCTGAGTAGGGGTGGTAGTGGTGGTGGGCATCCAGCCCCCATGGGTAGAGGTGGTAGTAATGGTAGGCATCTGGCACCCCTGAGTGGGGGTGGTAGTGGTGGTGGGCATCCAGCCCCCCATGGGTAGAGGTGGTAGTAGTGACAGGCATCCAGCCCCCCATTGGTAGAGGTGGCAGTAGTGGTAGGCATCTGGCACCCCCTGAGTAGGGGTGGTGGGCATCCAGCCCCCAGGGGAAAAGGTGGTAGTGGTGACAGGCATCTGGCACCCCTGAGTAGGGGTGGTAGTGGTGGTGGGCATCCAGCCCCCATGGGTAGAGGTGGTAGTGGTGACAGGCATCTGGCACCCCTGAGTAGGGGTGGTAGTGGTGGTGGGCATCCAGCCCCCATGGGTAGAGGTGGTAGTAGTGGTAGGCATCTGGCACCCCTGAGTAGGGGTGGTAGAGGTGGTGGGCATCCAGCCCCCATGGGTAGAGGTGGTAGTAGTGGTAGGCATCTGGCACCCCCTGAGTAGGGGTGGTAGTGGTGGTGGGCATCCAGCCCCCATGGGTAGAGGTGGTAGTGGTGACAGGCATCTGGCACCCCCTGAGTAGGGGTGGTAGTGGTGGTGGGCATCCAGCCCCCATGGGTAGAGGTGGTAGTAGTGGTAGGCATCTGGCACCCCCTGAGTAGGGGTGGTAGTGGTGGTGGGCATCCAGCCCCCCATGGGTAGAGGTGGTAGTGGTGACAGGCATCTGGCACCCCTGAGTAGGGGTGGTAGTGGTGGTGGGCATCCAGCCCCCAGGGGTAGAGGTGGTAGTAGTGGTAGGCATCTGGCACCCCTGAGTAGGGGTGGTAGTGGTGGTGGGCATCCAGCCCCCCATGGGTAGAGGTGGTAGTAGTGACAGGCATCTAGCACCCCTGAGTAGGGTGGTATTGGTGGTGGGCATCCAGCCCCCAGGGGTAGAGGTGGTAGTAGTGACAGGCATCTGGCACCCCTGAGTAGGGGTGGTAGTGGTGGTGGGCATCCAGCCCCCATGGGTAGAGGTGGTAGTAGTGGTAGGCATCTGGCACCCCTGAGTGGGGGTGGTAGTGGTGGTGGGCATCCAGCCCCCATGGGTAGAGGTGGTAGTAGTGACAGGCATCCAGCCCCCATTGGTAGAGGTGGCAGTAGTGGTAGGCATCTGGCACCCCTGAGTAGCGGTGGTAGTGGTGGTGGGCATCCAGCCCCCCAGGGGTGGAGGTGGTAGTGGTGACAGGCATCTGGCTCCCCTGAGTAGGGGTGGTAGTGGTGGTGGGCATCCAGCCCCCATGGGTAGAGGTGGTAGTGGAGACAGGCATCTGGCACCCCCTGAGTAGGGGTGGTAGTGGTGGTGGGCATCCAGCCCCCATGGGTAGAGGTGGTAGTAGTGGTAGGCATCTGGCACCCCTGAGTAGGGGTGGTAGTGGTGGTGGGCATCCAGCCCCCATGGGTAGAGGTGGTAGTAGTGACAGGCATCTGGCACCCCTGAGTAGGGGTGGTAGTGGTGGTGGGCATCCAGCCCCCCATGGGTAGAGGTGGTAGTAGTGACAGGCATCCTGCCCCCATGGGTAGAGGTGGTAGTAGTGGTAGGCATCTGGCACCCCTGAGTAGGGGTGGTAGTGGTGGTGGGCATCCAGCCCCCCATGGGTAGAGGTGGTAGTAGTGGTAGGCATCTGGCACCCCTGAGTAGGGGTGGTAGTGGTGGTGGGCATCCAGCCCCCATGGGGTAGAGGTGGTAGTAGTGACAGGCATCTGGCACCCCTGAGTAGGGGTGGTAGTGGTGGTGGGCATCCAGCCCCCCATGGGTAGAGGTGGTAGTAGTGGTAGGCATCTGGCACCCCTGAGTAGGGGTGGTAGTGGTGGTGGGCATCCAGCCCCCATGGGTAGAGGTGGTAGTGGTGACAGGCATCTGGCACCCCCTGAGTAGGGGTGGTAGTGGTGGTGAGCATCCAGCCCCCATGGGTAGAGGTGGTAGTAGTGGTAGGCATCTGGCACCCCTGAGTAGGGGTGGTAGTGGTGGTGGTCATCCAGCCCCCATGGGTAGAGGTGGTAGTAGTGACAGGCATCCAGCCCCCATGGGTAGAGGTGGTAGTAGTGGAACGCATCTGGCACCCCTGAGTAGGGGTGGTAGTGGTGGTGGGCATCCAGGCCCCTATGTGTATATGTGGCATTGGTGATGGCCATCCCGCCCCTATGGTGCTGCTGTTGCTGGTGTAAGTAATTTCTGCATCCCTCTGTGTGTGTGTGATATGTCGGGTACGTGTAGTTTGTTTTTGTGGTTGGTGTCTGACTTACCTTCTGCGCCGTACGCGTCCGTGCCTGTTCCGGTAATAGATGTAGAATATTGGTAGGATCGGCACGATGGGATTCATGGTTGGTTCGTCTCGTTCGTCTTTCTCTTTGCTTCGCCTCGTCCTCGTCGCTGGCGTGTTCGTCTCGTAGCTGTGGATCGTCTTGTGGCGCGAATCGGAGCTTATGTGCACCTCTCCCGGATGCTTTGACGTGCCGTGCGTAGCGACGGGTTCGGCGCGTATGGAAAGCGCATCGTACTTGTCCGGCCGGACGGGGCTGCATTTTGGCTTCCGTGCGACTCAATTCTGCGTTTCCGGATCCGCCTCGGTCGGAGAACAGGACCTGTATTGGGTGAGTACGACTGGGTCGGGATTTGGGCAGTTGTGCGCATCGTACTTGCTCGTTCGGACGTATGTGCGAATCGGTCGGGAAACAGGCATTCGCCTGGCTTTTTCCCGGCCGAATGGTATTAGGTGCGCATCCGACCGGGATCGGAATCGACCCCTAAGTGTTAACATGATAAATAAATTAGACGGCAGGTATAAGAAATAGGGTTGCTGGTTGAGGGGTGTAAACCCTTACTTAAGCAGAAACCACAATCCTTGTCAGGGTGAAGTCACATGCAAGCACTAAATTAAGCTTTGCTCAGTCACTGGTAGTTTGTCACAGAGCAGTCAGGCTTAACTTAGAGGCAATGTGCAAAGTATTCGTGCAACACTTCAAAAAGTAACACAGTGAAAACGCACCACAAATAGGTCCCACACCAGTTTACAAATAGAGAATTTTTTAATAAATAAAGCAAAACCAAAACAACAAAAGTCCAATCATTAAACCCAGAGACATGTAGGTTTGAATATTTCAGTAAAAATAGCACCAAAAAGCACAAAGCACCAACTGTGGATATCTGGTTGCACCAGACTGGGCCAAAGTCGTAAGATCAGGCCAAATGCGATCGAGCACCGGCTGACTGCAGAGACCCTGTTAGGCCAACTAAACATAGTACCTTCAATCCAGGTTTATGGAGCGTCACTAGGATTTGCGCCAAAGATGCGTCATGCAGCTGAAGCGATGCATCAGTTCTGAGATGCAGCGAGGCTGCGATGCAAGGTCCTGTGTGGTAGTCAAGGATCCCATTGACAAGGGCTTGTGATGTGACGTCCGGTGTTTAGGATGTATCACACAGTTGAGGGAATGCATTGGTTCCGGAGAGCTGCAAGGCTGCGATGCGGAGTCCATTGTCATTGTCAAGGCTGCCGTCGATGAGGGATGCAAGGGCCTGGCTGAGGATGCATCACGCAGTGGCAGTTGCGAAGAGGCTTGCAATGCAATGCAGGTCTTTGCGATGGAGAAGGCTCATGCAGCAGCTGCAATACGTTGGTTCTGCTTGGGGTTGCACTGCACAGCAGAAGAGATGCATCAGTTCCACTGAGTCCAGAGAGGCTGGCATAGCGCCTTAGGCCCACTTCCAAGGATCAAGGACTGGGGAGGTGCCACTTGGCACGGTAGACTCACAGATGGCAGAGTGTAGGTGCTGGGGTCAAGGTTGTTGGAGCCTTCTGTCCCTAAGACTCAAGTCAGGGGGCCAGAAATCTGGTCCTTGGAGTCACTCTTTGGTCCTGGGTTCAAACAGATGCAGGTTCAGTCCATCTCACCCCGGTAAGAGGGCAGCAGGTAGCAGGGCAGCAGTCCTTCAGAGCAGCAGTCCAGCAGAGCAGCAGTCCTTTCAGCAGCACAGCAGACCTTCTTCCTGGCAAAGTACACAGGTCCAGAGTGTGCTGAAGAGGTGGTGTCTGAGGTCCAATATTTTTACTTGGTGCCCTTCATCTGGAAGGTAGAAGCTTCTAGAAATTTCCTTTAAATTTCCCAGGCATCCTGCCTTCCATACCCTGGCTCCAGACTAACTACTGGGGGTATGCAGGCCTTTGTGTGGATGCAGGACATACCCTATTTAAGTGTAAGTGGGGCTGTGCCTAGCTTGTCCCTCCCATCTTGCCAGTAATGGCCTATCCAGGCACACCTAAACTCTTTATTCTGTGTGGATGCCTAAGAGGAATACACAAAGCCCAACTTTCAACTATACACAGTCATGTGACCCAGGACAGGCTGCAGGCACGAAATGGCTAAGGCAGGAAAATGCTAACCTTCTAAAAGTGACATTTTCAAAACTGGAATTTAAAATCCGACTTCACCATAAGTTAGGATTTTTATTTACAATTTCAAAGACTCCAAACTTGAACTGGTGGCCTGCTCCTATTTGGAAATTACAGCTTATTAAATGTAATAAGGTTACTCCAATGTCAGACTCTGGTAGTGGTAGGTCTCACAGTAGTGAAAATCAAACATAAGAGTTTTTTCACTATCAGGACATGTACAACTTAAAAGTACATGCACTGTTTTTTAAATACACTACACCCTGCCCTCTGGGCTGGTCAGGGCATACCTTAGGCGTGACATATGTATTAAGAAGGAGGGTTTGGGCCTGCCAAAGGTTTATTTGGACAGGTCAAATGGCAGTTTAAAACTGCACTCACAGGCTGAAGTGGCATGCCTGAGACATATTTAAAGTGGGCGGCACAGTCAGAACTACACGCCCACTGGTAGCATTAATTGGGGGCCCTCCCAGGTCATGGTGGTTTGTTTCTTGGCCTGGAGGGGCTGTACCTTACCCCTGCCCACCAGGTGTCCCAGGTACACCGAAGACCCCTACCTTATCTGGCACTTCACTGGCCTTGAAAGTAAGCCTGCCTATTGTAGAGTTTAAAGCACTTCTTGGAGGTGAAACAGGTGATCCTTTCAGCTGCTACTGAAGACAGTCATATCGTCCAAGTAAGCAGGGCTGATGGCCTCCATGCCAGCAAAGACCTGGCTCCCCAGCCTCTTGAATGTGGCAGGGGCATTTTCAGGCCCAACAGCATTATCATGAATTGGAAGTGGCCCTCTGATTGTAAAATGCTGAACTCTCTTTAGCCCCCTCAGTCAGGGCAATGTGCCAGTACCCTGAAGTCAAGTCAAAAGTGCTCAGGAACTTGGTAGCCTCCAACCAATCAAAGAGCTCTTCAGCTCAGGGGATGGGGTGAGCATCAGTCTTTGTGACTGAGTTGAGTTCCTCATAGTCCACACAGAACTGAAGTTCTTAGGTGGTGCCCGGTGGGGCAGCCTTTGGAACTAGTACCACTGGGCTGGACCAGGGACTACTGGAGTGCTCAATCATTCTCAGCTCCAGCATCTTGGAAACCTCTGCCTTGATGCTGGCCCTCGCATGAACTGACAGTCTGTAGATTTTGTCCTTGACAGGGAGACTGTCACCAGTGTCAATATAGTGGGTACACACATGTGTAAGCCCAGGGGTGAGGATGAACAGAGATATGAAGTGTTAGACCTGTCAGCCCTAGGGTGGTCTTGCCCTGTTTTTTCCCTTTTGCGCCTCATTTTTGCCACCATATTTTTACTGGACCTAGGTCTCCGGGCGCCTTGCCACTGCTGGTCAGTGCTGAGGTGCAGGTGCTCTCTCACTAAAGATGGCTGCCACAGGCCCCTGCTACTGCAGAGGGCCTTCCACACATACACGCTAGTCGCCAGAGTCAGGCTGGGACATAGGGATACAGTATCCATCCCGTCCTGGCCTCTGGGCCCCATAGCTAGGTAGGTGGAAGGTTCCAGAACCTTCCGGGCTGTGGGAGGAGTTACGTTTTGCCGCCTTTAGAAGGGTCACCTGACCTAGGGGTATAAGAGGCTTGGAGGGAAAACCTTTTAGTCAGTTAGGTTGAGGCACCGCTGAACCTGGGAGAACCTGCGCCGGAGTATAGACTTTAGGGCCTAGGGGGGAGACCTACACTACTGCTGCTGACAGGGTCCAGGCCCTGCTGCCGTAAGATAGCTGAGGAACGCCCACCACCCACTGAACTTGCCCAGTGTGAGGGGACCCAGGGAACCATCTCCAGCGTGCGGGGAGGAACATCAAGCACTCCCAGAATCACCAACTCACAACCCCCCCCCGTTCATAAGAAGAAGAACTTTTAAGCCAAGAGTAACAGGAACTTAAGTTATACCGTCTCATGGGGATCACGAGGCGAAGCGCTAAGTCCTAAGCGCTAGACCTTCACCCCCTATCTATCCACACCGACAGCTGGACTGTCCCCCAAGAACCCTTCCCACACAGCCTGGTGACTAAGGCTGTCAGCGCGCCCGCGCTGCAACTCCACGTGGGAGAACTTGACCCCCCCAGTCACTGACCTTGTGACCGGATCGCCGCCGCGGCCGTCGCCGCGTGAAAAGGGGTGCTGAGGTGAGGAAGACCTCTCCCCGTGCATGAGTGTGGTGAGGTGCGCCGTCCGCGCCCTCACCGAAGCCCACAGAAGTCACCGCCGGGCCCGAGACCCCTGCCGCTGCAAGCGCGGCCAAGAAGAACACCGCCGCAGCCCAGGAGGGTAGCGTGAACAGAGCTGAGGCCTACTGCGGCCTCCAGGCCCGTGGACGCCGTTGCCGTGGGGCCGGGGACGCCGACCGCGTCACAGGTCGCGCCCCCGAAAAGGCCGCGGCGGGATTGGTCCCGCCGGAGCCAGCAGCCGAGGAGAAGGAGGCGGGAGGCGTCGCCCAGCAACAGGAGAAGGCCGCGACGTGATTGGCCCAGCCGGAGCCAATCAGGAAGACGTCAGAGGGGCTCCACTGCCAACGGGAGCCCCGGAAGAATCGCCGCTGCGCTGGGATTGGGCGCCGTCGAGAGGCCGCCCCCCCCAGCACGTACGGAGGAGGAAGAACTCCGTGTGCACACGCGGGAAGCCGGAGCCGTCTGGAAGGACTGCCGGCTCCCGCTCCTTGTCCCCCACTGAACGCTGACTCCACGGGGGCCGGAGGAGTGTGATACCGGCCCCCCAACGACCAGAGAAGGCAGCGGTGGGCTCCCTAGCCTCGCGAAAGTTTGACAGCGCCGGCCGGAGGGCCGTGAGACTCGCTCCGGGCCCCGCCCAGTCCAACCGAGGGCTGGCCCGAGAGAGAGTCCGCCGAGAGGCACCACGACAGTTACAGCACCGCAGGTGAGCCCAGGAGGCCCCTAGTGCTCTAGGTTAAGCCCCTGGGGGCCGGGGGCCACGATTAGCAGGGGATTAAGGAGGGAGGAGCCTCCCATGACGTTTTGTACCAGGCGAGGCACCTGGTGAGAAGGGGGCCAAGCTTAAGTTAACCCTCACCTCCCCTGGGAGGTATAGGAGTCCCCCCTCATAGGGAAGCCCCAGCTGCTGGACATGTTGAGGGGTTCCCTTTAGGATTCCCTCCTGCCTATTGTACCCCATGCTGTACTGAGTACCTAGGCCTGATGTATGTGCCCAGGGGCCAGAGATTGTCATATGCCTAAAAAGTGTTGTGCATGTTCTAGGCCCTAATTTGTTAGTGCACCCGAATCATTATTGGTGCTGTATTTTTAGGAACTGATTTCTGCGGCCTTTTAGTGGCCAGAACTGTTGAGGGTCTTTTTAACAGAATGCGCACCAGTTAAAGAAATGTATTGTATCATCTGCATAATCTAACGCAATCTTGATTGATATAAAGGAACTTGATTTTTACTTACGTAAACCTGGTGTGGTGTCCGGTTATTGCTCCGCATATCTGAGTTGAAGTAAGAGTGTGCTGCACAACTGCCTTACACATTGCCTTCGCGTGCCTTCCCCGCTTTGCGCCATGCTACCGTAACGGATTCGGTAACTCCGGTTCCAACATTGGTGTTCAGCGGTGGGATAAGGACTGGTATTTGTGCAGCACCCTACAGTGACTCAGAGTGCGCCGCAATTAGACACCTAGTGAAATGTAAGAAGGAACTCTTTTGTGATTGCCGATTGTGTTAGTCCTGCGTAAAACCTGCTACCTACCATTTAGAACCCCTTCCTTAAATTGTCTGGGACCCCACCTAGGAGGATGGAGTTTGAGTTAGCCGACCTAGAGAGGTACACGGTGGCACAGCTCAAGGAGTTCTGCCTAGAGAGGGGGGTGGCCGTCAAGCGAGGTGCCAGGAAGGAGGTGCTTCAGAAAGCTTTGAGGGCATGGGTAATGGCCCACCCGGAGGGAAGAGGGGATGAGGAGCAGGGGGAGGCAGACGACCCAGGAGAACTGAGCCTACTGAACATTGACGTCAGCGAGAATGTGTTGCCAGGAAGACGTTCCAGGGCAGGCAGTAGTGCGTCAGGGGGGAGTGTGTCAGCAGAGGAATTCGAGGACAGGAGGCAGCAGAGGCAATTGACATTAGAGTTGGCTAGGATGGAAAGGGAAGGAGAGCAGGCAAGGCTAGCCATGGAGGAAAGAAGGCTTGTACATGAGCTTAGCCTGAAAGAACTGGAGCTCCGAGCCTTGCAAATGGAAATGGAAGGCAAAGGAAATGGTGGCAGCGTACCTGCTGGGGTTCCACAGGAGCCCAAATTCTATCTACCCAGGGAAGTGATGGCCAACTTTAGTGTGGGTGATGACATCGACAAGTGGTTGACGGCGTACGAGGTAGCTTTGGTGGCCCATAGAGTTCCTGAGAGCTACTGGGGAGGAGGACTTTATAGGTACATACCTCCACTAGTAAGGGACACACTTTTAACTTTAGAAAAGGGGGATCGGACCAACTACCCTATCATGAGGGAGGCCCTGCTCAGGAAGTTTGGCCTCACCCCAGAGAAGTACCGCCAAAAGTTCCGCAACAGCCACAAGCTCACCACACAAAACTGGGTAGATTTTTATGATTATGCCCGGAAGGCATTGGAGGGTTGGGTGCGTGGCAGCGAGGTTGATGATTACAAAGGGCTGTACGACCTGTTTTTGAGAGAGCACCTCCTCAAGAAATGTTTTCCGGAGCTGCGCCAGTACTTGGTGGACCGGAAGCTGACCAACCCAAGGGAGCTTGCAGAGGAGGCAGACACGTGGGTCAGCACTCGGGTGTCCCACAAGGGAGCCGGGGCGGATCCCCCGAAAGGTGGACAGGGGTTCCCCCAGAAGAAAGAGGGGGAGATAAAAAGAGGGAGTTCTTTAAAGGTCCCCAAAATAGACCGCCTGGGAGAGGGGTAGGTTCCCCATCCCAATCTGGATACCAGAGACCCACTTACCCTGACAGGAGTCAGCAGCCCAGAACTGTCCGGTGCTACGAGTGCGGGGAGGTTGGACACTACAAGGGGGATCCCCAGTGTCGCAAGAGAACCCCAGCCCCCACAGGAGGTAAGACCCCCGGGGTGGCCAGTGTAGCGCTTGGGGAGGAGTTGTCCCTAGGTAGGGGAGGTGAGTGGACAGGCTTGACCTTAGTTTCCCTGGGGGATAGAGAGATCATCCCAAGGGTTCAGGTACCCGAGAACACTGCCAAGTATCGGCAGAGGGTCCTGGTGAACGGGGAGGAGGTGGAGGCTCTGAGGGACACAGGTGCCAGCATGACGATGGTGAGACGTCAGTTGGTGTCCCCAGAGCAGGTGATTCCTGAGGAGTTCCACCCGGTTGTGATGGCTGATAATAGCCTGGGTCATTACCCCGTGGCCCAAGTTCCCTTTGAGTGGGGAGGAGTGTCAGGTCTGATGAAGGTTGCGGTGAGCCCTGCCATGCCAGTTGACTGTCTGCTGGGCAACGACTTAGAACATACTGCCTGGAGAGAGGTAGAGTTCAATGCCCATGCTGAGATGTTGGGGTTACCAGGATGGACTTGCGTTATCACGCGGTCCATGGCTGCCCGACAAGGAACTCAGCCCGGGTTGGAGCCTGAAAGAATGGCCCAGCCCACTGCTGGACGAGGAGATGTCCGGGAGGAGACACCCGGTGAGATGGATGGGGAGCCCGCGGAGGTGACCCCGGAGTCCGCTGAGGTAGTTGGTTTTCCCGTGGGGGACCTGCCGACCCCTGCAGAGTGGCAGGTGGAAGGAGGGCCTACCCGGGAAGAATTTTGCCGGGCACAGAGGGAGTGCCCTACGCTTGATGGCATACGGCAACAGGCCGAAGCCCAAGCAACTGGAACAGAGACTGGTAATTACCATGTCTACTGGGAGGATGGTCTCCTCTACAGTGAGCCTAAGGCTCCGGTGCATGGGTCCTCGAGGGCCGTGGTGGTCCCCCAATGCTACCGAGCCTTTCTGCTAGAGTTGGCGCATGAGATACCACTAGCAGGACACCTGGGCCAGGACAAGACGTTTGCACGCTTGGTCCCACATTTTTACTGGCCCAGGATGCGCGTCACTTCTGACACGTTTTGCAAGACCTGCACCACTTGCCAAGCGAGCGGCAAGACAGGGACTAAGGTGAAGGTCCCTCTAGAACCTCTCCCAGTGGTCAATACCCCTTTTGAGCGAGTAGGGATTGACATTGTCGGGCCGTTGGATCCGCCGACATCTGCTGGGCATAGGTTCATTTTGGTGCTAGTAGACCACGCCACCCGGTACCCAGAGGCAATCCCTCTGAGGACCATCACAGCACCGGTGGTGGCGCGGGCCCTCATGGGGATTTTTACCCGAGTGGGATTCCCCAAGGTCGTGGTGTCAGATAGGGGCACGAATTTCATGTCGGCCTACATGCAGGCCATGTGGAAGGAGTGTGGAGTGACCTACCGGTTCTCCACTCCTTACCACCCCCAGACGAACGGGCTCGTGGAGCGTTTCAACAAAACCTTGAAGGGGATGATCAGGAGCCTACCCGAGGACTTGAGAAGAAAGTGGGACGTCCTCTTACCCTGTCTGCTCTTCTCCTACCGAGAGGTGCCGCAGAAGGGGGTCGGTTTCAGCCCCTTTGAGCTGCTCTATGGCCACCCCGTTCGGGGGCCCCTCAGTCTTGTCAAAGAGGGGTGGGAGAAGTCTTCCTCGAAGCTTCCCCGTGATGTGGTCAGCTATATGCTGGCGTTCCGCAGCCAAGTGGCCAAGCTGTGGAAGGAGGCCTCGGACAACTTAGAGGCAAGTCAGGCCGTCATGAAGCAATGGTATGACCGGAACGCGCGGACGGTAGAGTTAGACGCTGGACAGAAGGTGTGGGTCATGGAGCCAGGAGAGCTTAGCGCCCTCCAGGACCGGTGGACTGGGCCGTTTGAGATCTTAGAAAGGAAAGGCCAGACCACGTATGTCGTCGACATGAAGACCCCCCGTCAACCCCACAGGGTGCTCCACGTCAACCGCCTGAAGCCACACCAGGAGCGTTCCGAGCTCACTCTCTTGATGATAACGGATGGAAGTGAGGAGGAGGAGAGTGAGCCTCTGCCAGACCTTCTGGCGGTCCACGAGAAGGATGGTTCGGTAGAGGGAGTAGTCCTCGCCCCATCCTTGACCCCAGAGCAACAGAGGGACTGCCGCCAGGTCTTGGGGCAGTACGCCTCGTTGTTTTCCCTCACGCCTGGAATCACGCACCTGTGTACCCATGATGTGGACACAGGGGACAGTCCGCCAGTGAAGAACAAGTCTTACCGGCTGTCCGATAAGGTCAAGGCTAGTATCCAGGGTGAGGTTGTCAAGATGCTAGAACTGGGGGTGATTGAGCCTTCCAGTAGCCCTTGGGCTAGTCCGGTAGTGTTGGTGCCGAAAGCGGCCGCCCGGGCACCACACCAGAACTTCGGTTCTGTGTGGATTATCGTGGACTCAACTCGGTCACCAAGACCGACGCTCACCCGATCCCTCGGGCGGATGAGCTCATTGACCGGCTGGGAGCAGCCCGGTATCTGAGTACCATTGATTTAACATCAGGCTATTGGCAGATCACCATGGCGGAAGGAGCAAAGGAGAAGACTGCGTTCTCCACCCCCGAGGGCCACTTTCAATTCCAGGTGATGCCCTTCGGGTTGAAAAATGCTCCAGCCACTTTCCAGCGGTTGGTGAACCAGGTGCTGTCTGGCCTGGAGGCCTTCTCTGCTGCCTACCTGGATGACATAGCTGTCTTCAGTAGCAGCTGGGAGGACCATCTGCAGCATCTCCAGGAGGTGCTACAGGCTTTGCAACGGGCTGGTCTAACCATCAAGGCCAGCAAGTGCCAGATTGGACAGGGATCTGTCGTGTACCTGGGACACCTGGTGGGCGGAGGTAAGGTGCAACCCCTCCAAGCCAAGATTGAGACCATCATGGCCTGGGAGCCCCCAAGACCCAAACAGAGGTCCGAGCTTTTCTCGGCCTCACGGGATACTACCGCCGGTTCGTCAAGGGATATGGAACCATCGTGGGCCCATTGACGGAATTGACTTCCAAGAAGCAGCCACGCAGAGTAATCTGGACGGCTGCCTGCCAGGATGCCTTTGAGACTCTTAAACGTGCCATGTGCACCGCACCGGTGCTCAGGACTCCAGATTTTGGAAGGGAGTTTATCGTGCAGACAGACGCTTCTGAGCATGGCATAGGAGCTGTGCTCTCGCAGCTGAATGACGATGGCCAAGACCAGCCAGTGGCCTTTATCTCCCGAAGACTACTCCCCGGGAACAGCGGTGGAGTACCATCGAGCGGGAAGCCTTTGCTGTGGTTTGGGCTGTGAAGAAGTTGAGGCCATACCTTTTTGGTTGTCACTTCTTGATCCAGACCGACCACAGACCCCTTCGCTGGCTCATGCAGATGAGAGGCGAAAACCCCAAATTGTTGAGGTGGTCCATTTCCCTCCAGGGGATGGACTTTCGGGTGGAACATCGACCCGGTGTAGACCACGCCAACGCTGACGGTCTCTCCCGGTTTTTCCGCCTTAGTGAAGAGAACTCCCTAGAGGTTGGGAAGCTCTCCCCTCTTTCGGCTGGGGGGACGCGTGTTAGACCTGTCAGCCCTAGGGTGGTCTTGCCCTGTTTTTTCCCTATTGCGCCTCATTTTTGCCACCATATTTTTACTGGACCTAGGTCTCCGGGCGCCTTGCCACTGCTGGTCAGTGCTGAGGTGCAGGTGCTCTCTCACTAAAGATGGCTGCCACAGGCCCCTGCTACTGCAGAGGGCCTTCCACACATACACGCTAGTCGCCAGAGTCAGGCTGGGACATAGGGATACAGTATCCATCCCGTCCCCGCCTCTGGGCCCCATAGCTAGGTAGGTGGAAGGTTCCAGAACCTTCCGGGCTGTGGGAGGAGTTACGTTTTGCCGCCTTTAGGAGGGTCACCTGACCTAGGGGTATAAGAGGCTTGGAGGGAAAACCTTTTAGTCAGTTAGGTTGAGGCACCGCTGAACCTGGGAGAACCTGCGCCGGAGTATAGACTTTAGGGCCTAGGGGGGAGACCTACACTACTGCTGCTGACAGGGTCCAGGCCCTGCTGCCGTAAGATAGCTGAGGAACGCCCACCACCCACTGATCTTGCCCAGTGTGAGGGGACCCAGGGAACCATCTCCAGCGTGCGGGGAGGAACATCAAGCACTCCCAGAATCACCAACTCACAACCCCCCTGTTCATAAGAAGAAGAACTTTTAAGCCAAGAGTAACAGGAACTTAAGTTATACCGTCTCATGGGGATCACGAGGCGAAGCGCTGTGTCCTAAGCGCTAGACCTTCACCCCCCTATCTATCCACACCGACAGCTGGACTGTCCCCCAAGAACCCTTCCCACACAGCCTGGTGACTAAGGCTGTCAGCGTGCCCCGCGCTGCAACTCCACGTGGGAGAACTTGACCCCCCCCCAGTCACTGACCTTGTGACCGGATCGCCGCCGCGGCCGTCGCCGCGTGAAAAGGGGTGCTGAGGTGAGGAAGACCTCTCCCCCGTGCATGAGTGTGGTGAGGTGCGCCGTCCGCGCCCTCACCGAAGCCCACAGAAGTCACCGCCGGGCCCGAGACCCCTGCCGCTGCAAGCGCGGCCAAGAAGAACACCGCCGCAGCCCAGGAGGGTAGCGTGAACAGAGCTGAGGCCTACTGCGGCCTCCAGGCCCGTGGACGCCGTTGCCGTGGGGCCGGGGACGCCGACCGCGTCACAGGTCGCGCCCCCGAAAAGGCCGCGACGGGATTGGTCCCGCCGGAGCCAGCAGCCGAGGAGAAGGAGGCGGGAGGCGTCGCCCAGCAACAGGAGAAGGCCGCGACGTGATTGGCCCAGCCGGAGCCAATCAGGAAGACGTCAGAGGGGCTCCACTGCCAATGGGAGCCCCGGAAGAATCGCCGCTGCGCTGGGATTGGGCGCCGTCGAGAGGCCGCCCCCCCAGCACGTACGGAGGAGGAAGAACTCCGTGTGCACACGCGGGAAGCCGGAGCCGTCTGGAAGGACTGCCGGCTCCCGCTCCTTGTCCCCCACTGAACGCTGACTCCACGGGGGCCGGAGGAGTGTGATACCGGCCCCCCAACGACCAGAGAAGGCAGCGGCGGGCTCCCTAGCCTCGCGAAAGTTTGACAGCGCTGGCCGGAGGGCCGTGAGACTCGCTCCGGGCCCCGCCCAGTCCAACCGAGGGCTGGCCCGAGAGAGAGTCCGCCGAGAGGCACCACGACAGTTACAGCACCGCAGGCGAGCCCAGGAGGCCCCTAGGGCTCTAGGTTAAGCCCCTGGGGGCCGGGGGCCACGATTAGCAGGGGATTAAGGAGGGAGGAGCCTCCCATGACGTTTTGTACCAGGCGAGGCACCTGGTGAGAAGGGGGCCAAGCTTAAGTTAACCCTCACCTCCCCTGGGAGGTATAGGAGTCCCCCTCATAGGGAAGCCCCAGCTGCTGGACATGTTGAGGGGTTCCCTTTAGGATTCCCTCCTGCCTATTGTACCCCATGCTGTACTGAGTACCTAGGCCTGATGTATGTGCCCAGGGGCCAGAGATTGTCATATGCCTAAAAAGTGTTGTGCATGTTCTAGGCCCTAATTTGTTAGTGCACCCGAATCATTATTGGTGCTGTATTTTTAGGAACTGATTTCTGCGGCCTTTTAGTGGCCAGAACTGTTGAGGGTCTTTTTAACAGAATGCGCACCAGTTAAAGAAATGTATTGTATCATCTGCATAATCTAACGCAATCTTGATTGATATAAAGGAACTTGATTTTTACTTACGTAAACCTGGTGTGGTGTCCGGTTATTGCTCCGCATATCTGAGTTGAAGTAAGAGTGTGCTGCACAACTGCCTTACACATTGCCTTCGCGTGCCTTCCCCGCTTTGCGCCATGCTACCGTAACGGATTTGGTAACTCCGGTTCCAACATGAAGTGTCCCAATAGCCAGTGATATTCCCTCTGCTGCTAGAAAGTCAGAATAGGGCCGAGATTGGCAGCTTCCATTGACCCATCTTTCTTCTTAGATGACAGACCAGGAAGAGTTTCATTCTCCTCTTCTGCTCTATCATCCATCACCAATAACTTTGTGATCTTAGACCTCTTGCAGCGGGACTTCAGTCGATTGAGCTGGAGGACCCATAAGGGATTTCTGGGGGTCTTGAGGTACACCATATAGGTGGCCTCCCCCTTCCTCTAAAGCGTCTCATAGGGCCTTGTCTTGAAGACCCTGGACTCAACTGGCTCCATTACCCACATCTTCCGGCTAGGCTGAAACTCACCCAGAGTGGCCTTCTGGTCATGTCATTGTTTCATCACTTCATGGCTAGTTTCTAAGTTCTTGGAAACCTTCTTCCAAAACCTTTGTATTTGGGGTCGTATGTAGCTAACCACATCCTAAGGGGATTTCTGGGGAGCTTGCTCCCACCCCTCCTTTACCAAACTGAGAGGTCCCCTGACAGGATGACCATAGGGGAGTTCAAAAAGGCTAAACCCTACTGCTTTCTATGGTAACTCCCTGTAGGCAAAGAGTAGACAGGGCAAAAGGACGTCCCACTTCTGCCTCTTAGGCTCTGGTAGGCCCATTATCATGCTCTAGAGAGTTTCAACAATCCCATTTGTCTGGGGTGGGAAGGTGTGGGGAACTTGTAGATTGCCCCATATTCCTTCCACATTACCTTCATGTACAACGACATTAAGTTGGTGCCTTTGTCTGACACCACTTCCTTGGAGAAACCCACTTGGGTAAAAATACTCATCAAGGCCCTAGTCCCAGCAGGTGCAGTTATGGTCCTCAGAGGGATGGCCTCTGAGTACAATGTGGCATGGTCCACTAGAACCTAGATAAACCTGTTACCCAAGGGAGTTTTGGGGTACAAGGGCCCAACAATATTGATGCCTACCCTCTTAAAGGGGATGACAATGACCGGCATGGGAGTCAGTGGAGCCTTTAGCTTATTCCCTGTGTTCCCACTTGCTAGGCAGGTGAGGCAAGTCCTAATGAAAGCATCTGAGGCTCTCCTCATCTGGGACTAATAAAAGTGGGTGACAAGCCTGTCAAAGGTCTTGTCCTGCCCCAGATGTCCTACCAAAGGAATATCATGCGCCAGACCAAATAGGAAGGCCCTGTAACATTAGGGGACACCAGCACATGTGCTGCCCCATGCACAGGTGCCTTAGGCTCACTGTAACAGAGGTTGTTCTACCAGTAGATCAGGTGATTTCCAGAGGTGTCAACAACTGCCTTTACTTTGGTCTGCCACCTCAGCCCCTATAGGGTTGGGCACTCTGTTGACACTCCACAGAACTCCTCTGTGGAGGGACCACCCTTGGCTTGCCATCCAGCAAGCTCATTTAGGTCACCTAGGGAAGCAAGGCCATCCCTGGTGGGCTCCAGGGGCACCTTCTCTGGTGCCCCATCCACTGGTACTACAGCAACTTCAGAGGTGGGCTTCCCCTGCCTCCTGCCCTTCCCTTTCTTTGCCATTTTTCCAGGCTCTCTTGACTATACTCCCAGGCAGCCATTGGCCAAGTGTTCTTGCAGACCCACTCAGGCAACCCCCAACATTTCCAGGTGAGACTTGAGATCCACTTCCTTCCAGATAGTGTGCTTCAAGTAATTTCCTAGCAAACAATCCATAGGCATGGCCGGGCTCACAGCTACTTTAAAAGAATCTGAGACCCCCCTACCACTTGAATAGAACCAGAATGACATGGTAGTAGCTCTCACTGTTGTTTGCTACAACAATCTGGTGAATTATATTGGATATCAATTGCTCTGAGGACACCAGATGATACTTGACAGTAGTCATACTGGCTCCTGTATTTCTCGGACCCTCCACCCTCTGCACATTGATGGTGACCCACTGCCTATACTTGAAGTATTGGCAGGCATGTGGGCTTAGGGAACCATATGTTCATCACCCAGGGGCACTAAGGTTACCTCAGCTGCACCCCTTCACTGACTGGGACCATCTCCTTCCCAATCTCTACACTGGCCAACTCCTGGGACTGCCCATCACTGGGGGGCTGTGGCCTCTTGGAGCACTTAGCATCTCCCTTGATATGCCCACACTAGTAACACTCGTAGCACTCAGGGACAAACATACCAGTATTTTTGTCCACAAAACCTTTCTTAGTGGTCAGATAAGGATTATGACTCCTTCAACTGTGAAATCTTTTGGGAGCCTTGTGAGAACTCCTTTGTGTTTTTATCTCCCCCTCATTCTTCTGGTGGGAACCCTGACCACCCTTTTGGGAGTCCCCCCAGATTCCTTCTTACATACCCAGGCTCAGATCCAGATGTCTGCCTCCTCAGCAAGCTTCCAGATATCAGTCAGCTTGCTATCATCCAGGTGTTAGCACAGTTCTGTAAAAGATATTGAGCATGTGCTCCCTCAGAATTAGGTTGTACAGCCCATCATAATCATGAACTTTTCTGACCCTCACCCAGCCATCCAGTGCCCTACTAGAGTAATCTAAGAAGTCTACCCAAGACTGGTTAAGAAATATGAGGCTGTCTCTGAACCACTGGCAGTATTTCTTGGGGGTCAGCCCAAACTTAGCGACAAGGATGGCCTTCATGGGGGTGTAGTTGGTCTGGTCATCTACTGCTAGTAATGCATCCCTCCCCACTGCAGGCATATACTTACACAAGCCACTCCCCAGTGCACCTCTGGGATATTGTGTTACCCTCAGGGCTACCTCATATGCAGCAAGCCACTTGTCGATATCATCCCCTACCATCTAGTTGGGCACCAGGTCTTTGGGTATGCGTACCTTCTTGTCACATTCAGACACTACATGTAAGGTGACACTATTGCTGGATTCTGAGGCTTGTCTCACTTTGATCTCTAGTTTTTTTCTTTTTTTGTGGAGTTTTATATAGCGCGAACTAGACCCGGAGGTATTAGAGTGCTTTACATGAGCACCAGTTACATTACAGACGGACACATTCATTTTTGTTAGGCACGGGTAGATTAAGTGATTTGCCCAGGATTACAGAATGACAGAATGTTGAGAGTCCCTCCCGAGACTCGAAGCCGGTTCCCCAGCTCTGAGGTCGACCGCCCTAACCATTAGGCTACATTCTCCCCATTCCATAGTTCTTTCATGCTCCTCCTATGCTCCAGCAGCATTCTCTTTTCTGCCAAGGCTCTCTCAGCCTTCTTATCCGCTGTTTTCAGTTTGGCCGATTTGGAGCCTGAACTCCCTTTCTGCTTTCCTGTCCACCAGCTGGGGAAAAGTTCCTAGAAGACACACTGCTGTCTGCCCTCAACTGGGTTCTCTCTCTTAGTGGGTAAAGGGACTCCCTGTCTGGGAACTCTTGCTCAGAGCACACAGCCATGTCATCCTCCATTCACAAATGAAGTTCCCCTTCATCCAGATCCTCCACATTAGGATGTTCATCCTCAGAGTCCTCAGGCTGGGATTGCAGCCAAAGTGACCTCCTCATAGGCCCACAGAGCTATCAGAAGATCCAACTTTGTGGCCTTCTTTTCTGCATGTAGCTCTCTTTCTTTACAGTTTCTACAGCTCAACCCTGCTGAGGTTATCCACATTGAGCCTCTCCACTTCCGTGATATAAGACAAAGAGGCAGGGAACTTAAATTTAGACAAAAGGAGAAACAGCCTATCAGAAAACTAGGGAGAATTTTAAAAAGCTTGAATTGATCTTGAATTATTTATGTGGTGGTAGTGTAACTTAAAATTACTGTATGTCACTGCACAAACACAAGTCAAAATCCTCACCGCTAATCACAGTGGAAGAAATGGGGTTGCTGGTTGAGGGGGTAAAACCCTACTTAGGCAGAAACCACAATCCTTGTCAGGGTGAAGTCACAATCAAACCCTATGTTAACCTGTGCTCAACTCCCTGGTAGCTTGGCACAGAGCAGTCAGGATTAACTTAGAGGCAATGTATAAAGTATTTGTGTAACACTTCAGACAGTAACAAAGTGTAAACACACCACAAAAGCATCCCATACAAGTTTAGATTAATAGAGTCATTTTTGATAGATAAATAAATAAAGACCACAAATGACAAAAATCCATTCAGTAGAACCAGAGTTA
This sequence comes from Calotriton arnoldi, assembly GCA_963921515.1. NCBI lineage: Eukaryota > Metazoa > Chordata > Amphibia > Caudata > Salamandridae > Calotriton > Calotriton arnoldi. The sequence goes on from CAWUFW010006155.1 coordinate 1,089,386, forward strand.
ACTTAAAGATTCCAGTAAAAATAGCTCCAAGAAGCATAAAGCACCAACTGTGGATATGTGGTCATGCCGGACCAGGACAAAGTCACAAATTCAGGCTGACCACGATGGAGTGTGGGTGGGCTATAGGGACCCAATTAGACCCGCTAAAGAATATACTTTAAATCCTGGTTTGCGGAGCAATGTGAAATTCAGTGGATGCATTGTGCAGTCGGAGCTGCTAGGCTGAGATGCAGAGTCCGGCGTCATTGTAGAGGCTGCCGTCAATAATGGATGCGAGGGCCTGTGCAGAGGATGTGTCTCACTGCTGTGGTTCCAAAGCGACTTCAGGCTGCAAAGGTGTTGCTGTTCTTTGCAACGGGTCTGATCCACATGGCAGCAGTGATGCGTTAGTTCTGCTCAGGGTTGAGCCATGCAGCAGAGAAGATGTGCCAGTTCTGCTGGGTCAACAGAGGATGGCAGAGCACCCTAGGCCCACTTCAGGGTCCAGGACTGGGGAGGCGCCACTTGGCAGGGTAGTCTCACAGATGGCAGAGTCTAGGTGCTGGGGTCAAGGTTGTTGGATCATTCTAACCCTGAGGCTTAAGTCAGGAGGACAGCCAACTGGCCCTTGGAGTCACTCTGTGGTCCTGGGTTCAAGTAGATGCAGGTCCAGTCCTTCTCACCCAGGCAAGAGGACAGCCGGTCAGCACAGCAGGGCAGTCATTCAGAGCAGCAGTCCAGCACAGTGGCAGTCCTTTCAGCAGCACAGCATGTTTTCATGGCAGAGTATACACAGGTTCAGAAGTGTACTGTAGAGGTGGTGTCTGAGGTCAAATATTTATACAGGGTGCCCTTCCTCTAGAAGGTGGGAGAAACGTCTAGAAATTCACTCTGAAGTCCTCAATCATCCTTCCTTCCCTGCTCTGGCTCCAGACTAACTACAGGGGGTATGCAGCCCTTTGTGTGGAAGCAGGGCACAGCCTTTTCAAGTGTATGTGGAGCTGTACCAAGCTCTTCCCTCCCATCCTGCCAGTAATCTCCCATCAAGGCACACCTAAGCTCTCTATTGTGTATGGCTGTCTAGGAGGAATACACAATGCCCAACTGTCAACTACACCCAGTCATGTGACCGATGGTCAGGCTGCAAGCACTAAATGGCTAAGGCATGAAAATGTTAACTTTCTAAATGTTCAAAACCAAAATGGAGAGCTAGGACACTAGGACGGCCGTCCTTGTCCCTGTGATTTATAATATAACCAGAGAAGACGGCCAAGAAAATTGACTGTCTGACATTAGGATGTCTGGCACCTCAAAGGTTTGTTAAGAAAACCCTCACACACCAACCTGGTTGGTGTCATGCTTCATCATCGGGTCCCAGCCGGGTAGCCGAATGCTACCCAGCTGTGCTACGACACCTGTTTACAGTGGAGCAGGTTTGAAGTGTAAGTGAGTGTGATGAAGTGAGTGAAATATGTAAAAATACCTCCAGATTTCTACCCGCTACTTTATTCGTGGTGATCTGGGGTATGGTTAAAAAGACAAGAGAGTGGATAAAAAGGCTACAAGTACTATGTGTAGCTGTTTATTATCCTCCGGTCGACATGTTTCAGCCCTTAGCAAAAATTATTCGGGCTTTCTTCAGGACCTCTCTAAATAAAGTGAGTGATGTGAGAAAATGTGAGTGGTAAAAAATTACCACGTGAACAGCATTTTTAACACTCACGCTAAGGAGTGCTATTTATGCGACGAGGATGGACGATGTGTAGGTCCTCTTAAAATGTAGAATACATTGATTCTGAAGTAGGCGTTCGTATCTGGTCCCGGGGGGGAAGCAACACCTCTCTTAAGTCACATATTGTTGTGGTGGTGTCTTCCGCGGAAAACCTAGTGCGGGGCCCCTGGGTCATTGATGGTGACCCACTGCCTATACTTGAAGTATTGGCAGGCATGTGGGCTTTGGGAACCATATGTTCATCACCCAGGGGCACTAAGGTTACCTCAGCTGCCCCCCTTTACTGACTGGGACCATCTCCTTCCCAATCTCTACACTGGCCAACTCCTGGGACTGCCCATCACTGGGGGGCTGTGGCCTCTTGGAGCACTTAGCATCTCCCTTGATATGCCCACACTAGTAACACTCGTAGCACTCAGGGACAAACATACCAGTATTTTTGTCCACAAAACCTTTCTTAGTGGTCAGATTGGGATTATGACTCCTTCAACTGTGAAATCTTTTGGGAGCCTTGTGAGAACTCGTTCGTGTTTTTATCTCCCCCTCATTCTTCTGGTGGGAACCCTGACCACCCTTTTGGGAGTCCCCCCAGATTCATTCTTACATACCCAGGCTCAGATCCAGATGTCTGCCTCCTCAGCAAGCTTCCTGATATTAGTCAGCTTGCTATCATCCAGGTGTTAGCACAGTTTTGTAAAAGATATTGAGCATGTGCTCCCTCAGAATTAGGTTGTACAGCCCATCATAATCATGAACTTTTCTGACCCTCACCCAGCCATCCAGTGCCCTACTAGAGTAATCTAAGAAGTCTACCCAAGACTGGTTAAGAAATATGAGGCTGTCTCTGAACCACTGGCAGTATTTCTTGGGGGTCAGCCCAAACTTAGCGACAAGGATGGCCTTCATGGGGGTGTAGTTGGTCTGGTCATCTACTGCTAGTAATGCATCCCTCCCCACTGCAGGCATATACTTACACAAGCCACTCCCCAGTGCACCTCTGGGATATTGTGTTACCCTCAGGGCTACCTCATATGCAGCAAGCCACTTGTCGATATCATCCCCTACCATCTAGTTGGGCACCAGGTCTTTGGGTATGCGTACCTTCTTGTCACATTCAGACACTACATGTAAGGTGACACTATTGCTGGATTCTGAGGCTTGTCTCACTTTGATCTCTAGTTTTTTTCTTTTTTTGTGGAGTTTTATATAGCGCGAACTAGACCCGGAGGTATTAGAGTGCTTTACATGAGCACCAGTTACGTTACAGACGGACACATTCATTTTTGTTAGGCACGGGTAGATTAAGTGATTTGCCCAGGATTACAGAATGACAGAATGTTGAGAGTCCCTCCCGAGACTCGAACCCGGTTCCCCAGCTCTGAGGTCGACCGCCCTAACCATTAGGCTACATTCTCCCCATTCCATAGTTCTTTCATGCTCCTCCTATGCTCCAGCAGCATTCTCTTTTCTGCCAAGGCTCTCTCAGCCTTCTTATCCGCTGTTTTCAGTTTGGCCGATTTGGAGCCTGAACTCCCTTTCTGCTTTCCTGTCCACCAGCTGGGGAAAAGTTCCTAGAAGACACACTGCTGTCTGCCCTCAACTGGGTTCTCTCTCTTAGTGGGTAAAGGGACTCCCTGTCTGGGAACTCTTGCTCAGAGCACACAGCCATGTCATCCTCCATTCACAAATGAAGTTCCCCTTCATCCAGATCCTCCACATTAGGATGTTCATCCTCAGAGTCCTCAGGCTGGGATTGCAGCCAAAGTGACCTCCTCATAGGCCCACAGAGCTATCAGAAGATCCAACTTTGTGGCCTTCTTTTCTGCATGTAGCTCTCTTTCTTTACAGTTTCTACAGCTCAACCCTGCTGAGGTTATCCACATTGAGCCTCTCCACTTCCGTGATATAAGACAAAGAGGCAGGGAACTTAAATTTAGACAAAAGGAGAAACCGCCTATCAGAAAACTAGGGAGAATTTTAAAAAGCTTGAATTGATCTTGAATTATTTATGTGGTGGTAGTGTAACTTAAAATTACTGTATGTCACTGCACAAACACAAGTCAAAATCCTCACCGCTAATCACAGTGGAAGAAATGGGGTTGCTGGTTGAGGGGGTAAAACCCTACTTAGGCAGAAACCACAATCCTTGTCAGGGTGAAGTCACAATCAAACCCTATGTTAACCTGTGCTCAACTCCCTGGTAGCTTGGCACAGAGCAGTCAGGATTAACTTAGAGGCAATGTATAAAGTATTTGTGTAACACTTCAGACAGTAACAAAGTGTAAACACACCACAAAAGCATCCCATACAAGTTTAGATTAATAGAGTCATTTTTGATAGATAAATAAATAAAGACCACAAATAACAAAAATCCATTCAGTAGAACCAGAGTTAACTTAAAGATTCCAGTAAAAATAGCTCCAAGAAGCATAAAGCACCAACTGTGGATATGTGGTCATGCCGGACCAGGACAAAGTCACAAATTCAGGCTGACCACGATGGAGTGTGGGTGGGCTATAGGGACCCAATTAGACCCGCTAAAGAATATACTTTAAATCCTGGTTTGCGGAGCAATGTGAAATTCAGTGGATGCATTGTGCAGTCGGAGCTGCTAGGCTGAGATGCAGAGTCCGGCGTCATTGTAGAGGCTGCCGTCAATAATGGATGCGAGGGCCTGTGCAGAGGATGTGTCTCACTGCTGTGGTTCCAAAGCGACTTCAGGCTGCAAAGGTGTTGCTGTTCTTTGCAACGGGTCTGATCCACATGGCAGCAGTGATGCGTTGGTTCTGCTCAGGGTTGAGCCATGCAGCAGAGAAGATGTGCCAGTTCTGCTGGGTCAACAGAGGATGGCAGAGCACCCTAGGCCCACTTCAGGGTCCAGGATTGGGGAGGCCCCACTTGGCAGGGTAGTCTCACAGATGGCAGAGTCTAGGTGCTGGGGTCAAGGTTGTTGGATCATTCTAACCCTGAGGCTTAAGTCAGGAGGACAGCCAACTGGCCCTTGGAGTCACTCTGTGGTCCTGGGTTCAAGTAGATGCAGGTCCAGTCCTTCTCACCCAGGCAAGAGGACAGCCGGTCAGCACAGCAGGGCAGTCATTCAGAGCAGCAGTCCAGCACAGTGGCAGTCCTTTCAGCAGCACAGCATGTTTTCATTGCAGAGTATACACAGGTTCAGAAGTGTCCTGTAGAGGTGGTGTCTGAGGTCAAATATTTATACTGGGTGCCCTTCCTCTAGAAGGTGGAAGAAACTTCTAGAAATTCACTCTGAAGTCCTCAATCATCCTTCCTTCCCTGCTCTGGCTCCAGACTAACTACAGGGGGTATGCAGCCCTTTGTGTGGAAGCAGGGCACAGCCTTTTCAAGTGTATGTGGAGCTGTACCAAGCTCTTCCCTCCCATCCTGTCAGTAATCACCCATCAAGGCACACCTAAGCTCTCTATTGTGTATGGCTGTCTAGGAGGAATACACAATGCCCAACTGTCAACTACACCCAGTCATGTGACCGATGGTCAGGCTGCAAGCACTAATGGCTAAGGCATGAAAATGTTAACTTTCTAAATGTTCAAAACCAAAATGGAGAGCTAGGACAATAGGACGGCCGTCCTTGTCCCTGTGATTTATAATATAACCAAAGAAGACGGCCAAGAAAAATGACTGTCTGACATTAGGATATCTGGCACCTCAAAGGTTTGTTAAGAAAACCCTCACACGCCAACCTGGTTGGTGTCATGCTTCATCATCGGGTCCCAGCCGGGTGGCCGAATGCTACCCAGCTGTGCTACGACACCTGTTTACAGTGGAGCAGGTTTGAAGTGTAAGTGAGTGTGATGAAGTGAGTGAAATATGTAAAAATACCTCCAGATTTCTACCCGTTACTTTATTCGTGGTGATCTGGGGTATGGTTAAAAAGACAAGAGAGTGGATAAAAAGGCTACAAGTACTATGTAGCTGTTTATTATCCTCCGGTCGACATGTTTCAGCCCTTAGCAAAAATTATTCAGGCTTTCTTCATGACCTCTCTAAATAAAGTGAGTGATGTGAGAAAATGTGAGTGGTAAAAAATTACCACGTGAACAGCATTTTTAACACTCACGCTAAGGAGTGCTATTTATGCGACGAGGACGGACGATGTGTAGGTCCTCTTAAAATGTAGAATACATTGATTCTGAAGTAGGCGTTCGTATCTGGTCCCGGGGGGAAGCAACACCTCTCTTAAGTCACATATTGTTGTGGTGGTGTCTTCCGCGGAAAACCTAGTGCGGGGCCCCAGGGGTCAGGCGGGGCCCGTGGGTCAGGCTGACCCAGGGGACCCGCACTAGGTTTTCCGCGGAAGACACCACCACAACAATATGTGGTGGTGGTGTCCGAACACCCCCTATGCCCAGAAAATTATCTCCAAAACCGGAGTGCGCATGCTCAGGGGGCCCGTTTTCCCGAGAGGGTACTTCCCCCCCCCGAATACCCCCTACACCCAGAAAATTATCTCCATAACCGGAGTGCGCATGCGCAGGGGGCCCGGTTCACCGGGAGGGTACTTCCCCCCCGAACACCCCCTACGCCCAGAGAATTATCTCCATAAGGGGCCCATGCAGTCATGCGCAGCTTACTTGTGCCCTTGTGCGCGTGCGGGGTGGCCAACCAGCCTACCGGAAAGCGTAACTCCCCTGCCCCCGCACCCTTCCAGCCAACTGGCTGTAACTGCCCCTGGAGTTTTATGAGAGACCACTTGTCCCTCCCCCCCGGGCGTCCCCATTAAAAAATGGCGGCGCCCCCAAAGACCTTAAATTTAAGCTCACCAATCATGACCTTACCGCCACAGGCCAGTATAGTTGACCGACTATCTGGCCTCCCCCGACTCCAAGAAAGGTCAGGCTATGTCCAGTGCCTAATTTTTGCATGCCAGTAGGCCTTCCACAAAACACCCATTGGCCCGTCTAGGGTGGTGTACAAGGCGTTTCTAGGCGTACACCATAGCACAATAGATCATATTATCGCCAGGATGCCCGGCCCACTGAGACTAACCATGCCCTGTCGGTTCCAACTTACTTGATGCATAAATAGGCATTCTGATCCATGACAGGAAAGTTTGCCCGAGACTTATATGAAGGGTGCCTCTATCGAATACTATGGACAGCATATTGCCTGGTTCTTGATTGCGCAGGCTACCGTAAGGGACTTCAGTACCCGCTGCGCACCCGTCCCTTTAAACTTGGGGTGAACTAAGAGGAGATTAACCTACCATCTGGGAGCCAATAAATGGCCTCAAATTGATAGAAGCACGATGCGCCCTACAGACATGTTGCATTTTTAGAATGTCGAGCGACGCCGGGATTCACACCCGGCTCCGCAGTTCTACAGTCGGTGGCATTGACCATTAGGCCACAACCTCACTTCCAGACATGGGACTCATTGCTAATGTAACTGCACCCATCCCAACAGGGTTGGTGCCATATCGGGATAATCGGCTGATCCATGAAATCGAACAAATCTTTGGAGGACCACACAGGGAGTGCCCCTCAGCCCCAATATCTCCCATAAGCATAGCAAACACACACGCCTGGCCCGTAGGTTCTGGGATAGGCTCTGAATGAAACCTCCCCCTTACTAACTATTTGCTTGCTTCCTTGACCATTACTACGGAGCATCTCAATGCCGCGCAGTACCCACTAAGATGGCACCTGCGTGTACAAGCGCAGTAAGATGCTGCTTATTAGCCGAATGCTATTACAAAACAACGGGTGTTTGAGGTGTTGCATCTGTTCCTTACCCCTGTTGTTGCTCAAGCTGGCAAGACATATGCGCTTGTCACGCAGCGGACTGCTACATTCCCCTGCTAGCGGCAAATTCTGGTTGTCTATAACTATACGAACACAAGACAGTGCATGGGCCGCAGCATCTCACCCATGAATGCTGGCACCTCCGAGCCCTTCTCTTGATCGCTCATCACACGTGATGCTTCTGCTTGCCACACCCGTTCCGGATCTTCCGGTCCCACTTCCTGTCAACATCTTGCTGACATTGCAGTATGGATCACCTCCCAGGCATCTTGCCGTCATTGTGGTGTGGATCACCTCCCAGGTACCAGAGTCAGGGGTCCAACCATACATAAAGGAACACAAAACACAGATGATTAATGCTCTTAGCCTTCGGATAAGAGATACAGTTTATACGCCAGCCCCTTCGACAACGTCATGAGACTGTACCCCCCTTACGATCCCACCCACAGGAATTCAAGTGGTATTCTCATAAAGAAGGCTAATAACAGTGAAAACAGGTTGTACTCGTATCCGGTGATGCAACCCCAAGAGCTAGTTATAGTATGAGAAGCCGGTGTGCAGTGACAACAAAGGTAACTGGAGGCTGTGACGTTACCCTGTAGTTCATGTGCCATGTTGCGTTCATTACCTAGAGGTGAAGGGAAGTGCGAGGACACACTGAGAGTGGTGGCTAGTACTGCCACTGAAGGTTGTTCCGCAGGTCTCATGTTAAATTGTGGTTTCACCATACTTGCCTCCAAATCATGCTAGTTACAGCAGTAGGCCCATAAACATATTCTCAGCCTTTTGAGAGCCCATAAAAAGGACAGGTGCTAGACCCAGCTTAACTTCTGACCCTACCCCCGCTAGATGTTGACTTGAACTCAAACGGCCCGTGGCCACTCACCTGCCCACGTGTCTTCGTGTAACCAATGCCTGCCATTTTTGGGAATTAGTCGTAAACCGTTTAAGAGTGTACCGTGACACGAGCAGCGCTCTGCACTGAGCGCCCATAAAAGAGTGCAACACTATCAAATAGAGCTGCAAAAAGGAAGATTTGTGGCTGGCACACTTAAGCTGTGAACGCTAAAAAACCACCAGGGCAGCGTAACATTGAGTTTTGTGTACTCTGGTTCACCAGACACACTTTCCCGTTAATCGTAACTCCACGAGCAAATAAGTGTTCAAAACAAAATTCAGGCGAGCTAGCCAGGTCGTTGTCAGTCTGTAGCTGGCAAGGGTATGTTCGCTTTTAGCAAGGATATGTTCGTGCAACAACCATAAGAGCAACAGGTAACCTACCGAATATATACCATGCGTTTCTTTTGAACCGGTCCACGCTTACCTGAAGCATGAATGTACTTCAGCCTGCGATGGCTGGCTGACCCGAAGCTGGGTTGTTTAAAACTTACATCGAAATCAGACTTTCAATTGCAAGTGCCTAGCATAGCACCAGTTGCATTACATGAGGGAGATTGAAATGAGACTTTCAATTGAGAGCGCCTAGGATAGCACTGGTTGCATTACATGAGGAACATTGAAATCAGACTTTCAATTGAGAGCGCTTAGCATAGCCCCAGATGCATTACATCAGGAACATTGGAATCCGTCTTTCAATTGAGAGCGCTTAGCATAGCACCAGTTGCATTACATGAGGAACATTGGAATCCCTTTCAATTGAGAGCGCCTAGCATAGCACCGGTTGCATTATAAGAGGAACATTGGAATCACTCTCAATTGAGAGCGCCTAGCATAGCACCAGTTGCATTACATGAGGAACATTGGAATCCCTTTCAATTGAGAGTGCCTAGCATAGCACCGGTTGCATTACATGAGGAACATTGGAATCACTCTCAATTGAGAGCGCCTAGCATAGCACCAGTTGCATTACATGAGGAACATTGGAATCACTTTCAATTGAGAGCACCTAGCATAGCACTAGTTGCATTACATGGCACACGTTGCCTTACATGAGGAACATTGAAAACGGACTTTCAATTTAGAGCGCTTATCATAGCACCATTTGCATTACACGAGGAACATTGAAATCAGATTTATAAATGGGAGCGCTTAGCACAGAGCCAGTTGCAATACATGAGGAACATTGAAATCAGACTTACAAATTTAGAGCGCTTACCCAAGCACCAATTGTATTACATGAGGAACATTTTGAGAATTAGACTTACAAATGTGAGCGCATAGCGCCAGTTGCATTACCTGAGAATTGACGAAACGAGTTACCCTGGACACAGTTGCTGAGCTCGGGATGCTGAATTTGAAAATAAATACTGTAGATATGGCACACGTGATGCTGTACCGTGACTACTGGCTGCCGACTTTTTTTTTTTGCGCAATGGCTTGGCATCGCACTCCTCTTGCACTCCGCCCACGTTAATGGGGGTGATATTGAGGCGTATTCAGGACAGTCCTGCATGAAGGAACGCTGACTCCCCCGGTGCTGGATTGTTTGAGTCTTTTATGTACTAGTTACAAGTAGTCACAGTCCCCTGCACCTTTATCATTACGGTGCCGTAAAAATCACCACAGTAACCTGCAATTATGTAATCAAATTCCCCTTGAATGGCAGCCTCTCCCTTAAAGTCGGAGAGCTTATGCATATGCCGGTGAGCCGGTGCCCCAATCCTGATTCGAGGTGCGAGCAGCATCAACCTCTTGGCTTTGGAAAGTTCCTCGCCTACGCTGTCCCGCGCCTGCACCGCTGCTGATAGCAGGGCACGATCGCACAGGAAAAAAACCCTGCATGCGCTATTAACCCTCCCAACAAACCACTTGGCACGGGCGTGACGAGTCGATCTGCATGATTTATATGAGTTGCGCGAGGTGCGGAGATGTATCCGATGAGAGGCCAGCCACAACTCTGCTGTAAACCATATCTATTTCTGCTCCTGGCGCTACCCCACCTAGTCTCAATGTTGTGGGTTGCACCCAGCGTGTTTTATTTCAATTGGGATAGCATAGGGGCAGGCCCTCCGATGCAGCATAGCGTTAAGGGACACACATGGCCTTCAAGTATCTGCACGCAAGGAGAATTTACCTAGCAGACTAACGTGTGCACGCATGTGGCATCCTTGCCGACCCCCCGGGAATTCTAGTAAACGGGTGACGCACCAAGACCACCGGCAGCACAAACACATCAATAATATACAAAAATGCCGAATTTACAGACTGGGTGTCTGACCTATGCGAGCGCGAGTAGTGCTGTCTACAGTCCAGCGTGCACCCGGCCTGAAGCATGCAATAAAAATAGTGTGGTGTTTCTAGTCTGCCTAGGCCCGGTGGCACGCACATCAGACATCCTTACTAAATGTGAATAAACATGCTTGCCCTACCACCATCGGTTGCACGTCTCACCACGGCTGACTTATCAGCCACATAGACAGCCAGCTGTTCTGCCCTTTCTCTCACTCATTGCGGCCGCTCAAGCCCTCTGAATCACCCAGTTCCCATTAGCGGAAACGTCCTTAGGCCCGGCTACTACATAAATGATATACTTCCCTTCCATATACAAAGGCCCAAATACGTCTACCCAAAAACCTTCCTCACCGTAGCACAACAATCCGATCTTCCCAGCCGCTTTCCCCGGTCAAAAACAGACGCTGTTCCGGAGTAGAGCGTACTCGAAAACTGTTGGTCCGGGCAATGTCACGGGCGGCGCCCCCTCGCAATAATGGCACACCAGCGGAGCTGCTTCGTTGTAACCCACGTTTACGGCCCCCTCTCGGGCCCCGCCTCGAAGACAGCATAATTCCTCCGGCTGCCGACTCTCATGTTGCCTCTCGCCGCTCTTTCCCAACGAATCCCTGTAAAACAAAAGAGAAAAGAAATTGACTAGGACCTCCTAGCGAGGTCCGAGATCCAATCAGTTGAGGGAGCCGCGAGCAAAGAGGATGCTCTCGCCGCTCCCCGAGCCTTTAAGGCCAATTTCCGCCGGGGGCCAGTTTAAACCGGCCCCCGGCATCTGAAAACAGCCAATTAAGGAAAGGGAGGCGGGGGCGTGCTCTGCACCCAACCGCCTCCTTGGTTGTTGGCGGGGGACCGGCATGACCGCCATAATTTCGGCATGGCCGATGCCGTCCCCTGCCTCTCATGGATCTCATGCTCCTACTGGCCAAACGATGCATTACAATGAGGTGGAAATCCTCACATCCACCGTCCAGTGTGACTTGGCATATGGACACCTTATTCTTGCCGGAAGTGGAAGAGAGAGCACTATGCAGGGAAGAGGACATAGGTTTGTGATGACGTCCTGTTGCAGCTCAGTGGGATGCCATAGTGCAGGACTTAAAACATTAGAGAGAATGATGATAGACTCCCCGGACTGAAATAATGTAGAGCCAGGTAACTCAGCCGGATGAGCGACTGACTACCCCAGTCAGGCATCTCACTCACCTCGGTGGGGGCTAACACCACTCTTAGAGACCTCCAATCCACCCCTGCTAGACCCTGTGCCCCAGACTCATTGGATCTTAAATCCCAGTAGCCCAAAAGAGAACAACGCCCAAATAGGCTTTGGTCCCATATCCCGCATTAGTAAGCAGAAGCAATCCATACTAATAAAAGGGACCATTTCAAGCTCTTATACATGCTCTGACAACGCTGCTAAGAGTGAATCAAGAGATGCAGGTTTGTCATGTGCCAATGATAGGCGCTCACTATTGTTTTTTTAAGTTTAGTATTTTTATTGATTAAAAAGAAATTAAAAATGTGTTCAGACATTTTAATACATAGAAAGAACCTTGAAATAACATTGCAAAAATGGAAAACCAGAGATGAAAGTCAAACCATCATCAGAAAAACAAATAACTACATTATATTGGTGACCGGATTAAATATAGATTTATAAAGGAAAGTGGGAAAAAAAATAAAAAAAATAGAGAAAGGTGGAAAAAAGGAAAAAGAAAAGAGAATAATGAAGTATGGATAATACAATTGTAGAAATAGTACCATAAAATCATGTAAGTAATATATTATGTACTAAGCAAGAGCAATGTTAGTTATAAAAAGATAAATCATCAACAACTGACAATCCAAAATCTGTAAAGAAGAGCAATATGTAATTAAATTGGAGTACAAGCATGCATCGACAAGCATCTGGTCAAAGGTTGCCAAATTTCATCACGTTTTGCCAACAAAGATGAGGAGTGTAAATTATAGCAATTTAAACAGTGATTATGACAAACTAAATTCCACCACTGTTGTAATGTGATAATATCTACAGATTTCCAATTAGTAGTTATTACCTGTAATTTGATAGCAATAAGTACATCAATGAGTTTGCGGATTGATTTATTCTAAGGCCATATACTACTTAAGCCACCTAAAAATCAAAGATTGATAGAGAATTGAGAGTGAACGTCGGTAGTATGTCCTATCCTTGTCCTCAACTGCTCCCAAAATAATGACAATTTAGGACATGGGAAGAACATATGGAGGTAAGTACCTGGATTAGAGTTGCTCCGCTAGCAAGCGACACCTTGCAGTAATTTACACTTGAACAAAAATTCAGGTGTACAGTATAACCAATTATAAAAATAATAAAGCATTTGAGTAAGGTTGGCAGGGCGAGCTGTAGAGTGAAGTTTCTCCCATATCTTATGCAAGAGTGTGGTAGGCCAACTAGAGTGTAAGTCAGATTCCCATAAAAGTTCTCATTTCGATTTTGGCCTTTCTAAAGAAGAGGATAGCAGAGTTCTGTATATTATTGAGGCCTGGGAGAATTGAAGTATTCGACTAAGATGGGATAGAGGGGAAGAACCTCGAGTGGAAGGGGTAAGGAGTGACTGCAATATGGGGGCCAAAGAGGCACTAGGATTTGATAGTGTTGGAAAGGCTTCAGAGGGAGTATAAAGTAAGAGGAAAGAGTTGAAAAAAGAATAATGGAAATTTTATGTTGGACCAATTCAGAAACAGTAAATATACCTTTGTTTAAACAAGTCTGCCAAAATAGTGGTTTACCACTAACAAGCAGACTTTTATTATACCAAAAAGGACTGTGGAGAAACTTGTCAGATAAAGAAAGAGGCGCAACCAAGTAAGGTTTGAAGAGAACACATGAATGAGATATTACTGTGGATACCGAGTATTTAGGTAGATGTGACATGTGAATAATGTGGGTATGAGATATGGGGAAAATGAGGGCTAACCATAGTTTGGGTGGGCAGTCTGGAAGACCGAGAAAACTATTTTGACATTGTTTGATACCGAAAGCTTTATGATAACAAGAAAAATCAGGAACGTTATCTACACCAACTGATTTTGGTGATGTGAGACGATGTAAAGAAATACGACGAGATTTACGGTTCCATAAAAAGTTACATAGCAGTCTATCAATAGCCGTAAAGTACTTTACTGGAATTTTGATAGGTAGCATCAATAGATAAAAATTGAGGATTGGAAGTAACATCATTTTAATAGTGTCCAAGCAGCCCCACCAAGACAGAAATAGAGGGGCCAACCCTGGGTCAGGTTAGAAATTCTTGCCAGAAGAGCATCCATATTAAAGTGCAGGGTATCTCTAAGGGTTTTGCAGTAAAATATACCCTGGCACTTGATTTTATTGGGGTTTAAAGTCAGACCCACAAAAGGCGTTTTGAGACAGAACTTATTCAAAGGCATCACTTCCAATTTTTCAATGTTAAGTTTATAGCCTGAGACTTCCAAGTATTCATTAAAAACTTTAAAAAATGTAGGAAGTAATATTTTGGTATTAGAGATATAAAGAAAAATATCATCTGCATATGCCGGAAATTTAACTTGTACCTTATTCAGCTGAAAGCCAGAGATGGCATCCGAGTGTTTCAACTTATAAAGAAAAGGCTCGAGTGCAAGTATGTTCCCCTTCATAGGGGCTGCTGGCCCCTATGAAGGGGAAGGTAGGAAGACTGGATACCATTGACCAAAACAGAAGAGCATTGGGTGGAATACAGTAAGGAGATTAATTGCAGAAATTAAGGGCAAAGTCCATGCCAACGGAGAGGGTACATTAAATAATTCCAAACTTCTAGATCAAATGCTTGTTCGGCATCTAAGGCTACTGCTGCCAGGGAGTGGTTAGTTTTAGCTGCTTTACTAAAGATGTTTAAAAAGACTTATGAATTTACTTTAATGTTCCTGTTTTGAACAAAACCAGATTGCTCCATATCAATTAGATCTGGCATAAAATCATTAAGGTGTAAGGCCAGTGCGAAAATTTGACAATCAGTATTAATAAGTGATATGTGATGACAGTTCTTGCATAAAAGAGGGTCTCTGTCTTTTTTGTGAATAAGACAAATCATACCTCCATGAATGAACTTGATGCTTTGTTCAATGAGAGGTAATGAGAAATTAACTTAAATAATTTGGGGAAACATATTTTTGGAAATTGGAGGAAAATTCTGACTGTGAACCCATCTGGTCCCTGCACTCTACAGGGTGGAAGGTGTTCAATAGCAGAAAACAATTTATCCTCTTATTGTGGAGCCTCAAGAGGGGACAACTCAACTGATGAGGGTTTGCACATGGAAGAGTGAGAAAAGAATGAGGAGAGGGAATCCTCAGATGGCGTGGCTTCAGGCTAAGAGTGCTTGATAATAATCAACGAAACAACTAGCAATATCTGAGTCAGGAAAGAATTTGGGCATAGCTGGCATTGCGGAACTATGCGGAGGTCCACGGAGTTGTGAACAAACTCTGAGGGACTCCGCTCTGCTTCGCCACCCGCCTCCACCCTCCCTATCAACAATTAACTAGACATTAATGAAAACTAACGCAAAAACACTTACCTGTACTGCGGCGTCCCCGGGCTGCCCTCCTCCTCTCCCTCGCCGTCTCTGGGTGATCCTTGCGAAAACTGTGCATGCGCGCATGCCCGCGCATGGGCAGTTCTCCCCGAGATGTGCCCATTGACCCGAAGAGGGGCATCTGGTTTGGTATACATTAGCTTAATCCAGTTTGTGGTGGCACCCCCATACGATGCAGAACTGCAAACATATACTTCCATTGAATTGAATCAAAAGCCTTGGCAGCGTCCAATAACACTGCCACCACAGGCAATGTGGGCTCCAAACTATGCAACACCGCAAACAGTGTGTGCAAATTGTGCGAGGTGGACCATGCTGGCATAAATCCCGATTGGTCCGGTAGTACCATTGTGGGTAATAGCAAACGGAGTCATGTAGCTATGGCCTTTGCCAATATCTTTGCTTCAGTGTTAAGAAGCGATAGCGGTCTGTACAAATCACAACTATGTAATGGTTTGCTAGGTTTCAACAATGTAATAATGAGGGCCACGCGAAGAGTATCAGGTAGACAGCGACGCTGATATGACTCCAAATACATAGTGTGCAAGTGTGGGGCTAATAGGTCAACATATTCTTTATAGAATACACGAGGGAGTCCATCACTCCCAGTAGCCTTCCCATTTGGTAGGGTGGCAATGGCCTCCCTGATCTCCTTCACCATTATTGGCTGTGCCAGAAATTCCCGCTGCCCTTGTGTGAGCCATACTAGCGCTATATCCTCAAAATAAGTTGCAATTTCTGGCTCCGCTGCCGATTCTCGCGCAGCATACATACGTTTGTAGTATTGTACAAATGTGTTGAGAATACCCGGCGTGTCATAACTTACACCGCTTCCTTCAGAAATTGCTTCCACTATCTGCGCTCTTGCCCAGGGCTCTGTGATTCTATTGGCTAATGCTTTCCCAGGTCTGCCCCCTTCCCCGTAAGTTCTGGCCTGCCATCGTCGTGACATGTGGTGCACCTCTTGTTCTGCTGTCTCATTATATTCTGGGATTTTCTCCCTAATCTCTGCCAACGTGGCCTCCCCGTGTGTATCTTCATATGCTCTCTCCAAGCACTCCAAATCCGATTCAATCTGTTGAAGTCGTCCTCATATAGACCAGAGGACACCAGCCTGGAGACTTATACATGTCCCACGCAGTGCCACCTTCAGTGCCTCCCATATCATCTCCATACTCTGTACTGAACCTATATTGTAATCAAAGAATTCTTTGATTGCCAATCGTACCCCTTCCCAGAAAACCTGATATAGCAGTGAGGTCGGTTGAAAGCGCCACTGGAATTGCGGGGAGTTGTGTGTGGGAATTGTCATGGTCATCAGGTCAGGAGCATGGTCTGACAGTGTCTTTGGCAAATGTTTAACTGTATTTATCCATGTAGTTACATCTTTTGTGATTAACCAATAGTCCAGCCGTGACCATAATTTGTGTACATAGGAGTGGTATGTGCCCTCCTTGACTGCAGGGTGCCTCAGCCTCCAGACATCAATGAGGCCCATGTCCCGAATTCCTCCCACAATGACCTTCGCCGCTTTTTTAGGTGGTCCCTCCGATGTGGATAGCCGGTCTTCAGATTGTACCAGCGGGGTCTTGAAGTCACCACCCCATACAATTGCAGAGGGTGGTAAACGGTGTAGCTTGGACTATAGCATTACGAAGAACTCAGGGTCATCAATATTAGGCCCATAGACCTTGACAATGGTGATCAGTGTACCACAGAGCTTTCCCTGCGCTATGATATACTGGCCCTGCCCATCTATTTCAGAGTGTGTGAGCGCCAAGGGTGCATTCTTTTTTATGAGAATCATCACCCCTCTCGAATATAAGGAGTAGGAGGATGCCAACCTCACCCCAGCCCATCTTTCAGCCACTTTTTTCTCTGAGTGTTTAGTAAGGTGCGTTTCCTGTATGAGTGCCACCTGTATCCTTTGCCGGTCCAAGTGGGCCAGCACCTGATGTTTTTTTGGGGGGTTATTAAGGCCCACTCCAAACAATATAATTGCACTCTACGCAACACAATTCAACTCCAGATCATTCCATTACACATAATTACACTCCAATCTACATTTCATGACACTTATTTACACTCCATATATCTCTGCTAAATTACAAAACACATAATTCCACTCCACAAAATAAATTCCACTTCACAACATACCACATATTTCCACACCTTATAATGCTACTCCACACCATGCCACATAATACCACTCCAAGCGATCCCACATAATTCCACCAACAGCACACAATTCAATGCCACACAATTCTGCACCACACAACATAATTACACTCCACATAATACCACTCAGCGCCACATATTTACACTCCACATATTTACACTCTACTCAATACAACATAAATGCACTCTATGTCACATACAAGCAAACCACATAAATGCCCTGCACACCATGACACATAATCCAATAAGCATAATTTCACTCAATGCCACACAATTCCATTCCACACAATTTAACTCCACGCATTTCCAAAACACACTACATAATTTCACACCAAACTACATATTTCAACTACACAACTCAATTCCACAACCCACCACATACCTCCAATACACATCACAGATTTCAACATCATGCCACAAAATTTAACAGCCCACCATATAATTCAACTCCACAACACACAATACAACTCCACTTAATTAACTTCATAACACACAATCTCACTGTACAGAATTCCACTACAGTTAATACCATTTAATGGCTATCCACAGATTTCCACAGCACACCATCCACATATTTCTACTACATAACTTCACACCACACCACACAATCCCAGACCTCACAATTTCAATGCAACTCATCTCTACATTACACTTCCACCAACCCCATTATCTCTCCCCCACACAAAAACTGCCCCTCTCTGCTCTCCCTCCCACTCCCAGTACCCCCTCTCACCTGGCAATTCCACTACCCCCTCTCATCCCTCCCTCCCTCACTCTCCTTGTCTCCTCTCTATACTGCCTGCTCACACATGCTACCTTCCTGTACCTCCTTGTGCTGTGCACTGGTTCACCTCTCACCTCCTCCCCCGCTGGGTGGCTCTCCCACTTGTCTCCCTCTCTTTCTCTCTCTCTCTCGTATCCTCTCTCTATGTCTCTCATACACTCTTCCTGTCTCTCTCATATTGGTTCACCTCAGGACTTCGAGCACAGTTTCTTTCCTATGCCTTTTAAAAATGTCCATTCCTCAAACACACACTCTCCTCCTCTTCTTCGCGTGTCTTCTGCGTACCCAGGCGCACCCTCCTAATGACTCTGTGGCCTGCTCCCCCTTCTTTCTCTCTTTATTACACACTCTTTCTGCTCCTCTGTCTGGAGTTCCTTCAACACTTTGTGCACAAACTACCTATCCCTCTCTAGCTTCCTTTCAATGTATTCTGTGCAGCATGCCACAGAATTCCACTAAACAAATACACTACACACCACACAATTCCACCTCACACAATTCCACAACTCACAATTCCAATTCAACCCACATAATTCCATTCTAAACCACATGCATCCACTCCACTCCAAACCAAAACATATGGGTAAAAGACATTGTCATTTACAACGCCAATAGCTCTAACTCTTCCAAATGCCAGACTGATTGTATTTCACATGCTTGTTTAACTCACCAGGCCCAATGGGACTATGGCTGAGCCGCAGTAATAAATTCAGCCCACGGCAGGTACAAGTATTTCTTGGCTTGGCAGAGCTACCATTCGGAGTCAACGCAAAGTCACTCTGAGGCATAAAAAAGGCATTTCCAGAAAGGCAGGAGGTCTGATGATTCCCATCTGGTGACATATTAACTGAAGCACACCCAAGATGCAGTTTCTGAAACTGATAAAAATAAGTGATGACTGCTCTAATTGCATATTGAGAGACAGCCTTACACCCAAGGTCACCAAAAGTTGCAAGACCATTATGATTCGTAGTAACCCTTTGCATTTCATAGGTGCCAGCATGTTAACTATCAGGTACAAAGGATGCAATTTTCTAGGTTTGAGCTTTTCTGAGTCCCAAAGGGGCACATTATCACATAAATGCCACTCCCCTTGACATCTCCTTCAAATTTAAAAAGTACCAGAAGAGTTTTTTGTGGTAACTCCCGATTAGGCCTGGGCATAAAACTCTGCTCCGCTCGCTCCGTTTGAGGATTTCGGGCACTCAGCACTCCTGAATTCCATCTTTCGGAAGATGTTTTTTCTGTTCGCACCCTTGAGTTTTGTTTTGGCACTCACTCGCGAGTGCCAAGATACTCTCCAGCCACTTGCGAGCAAGCGCAATACTTCTGGCACTGTTAATGAGCTACCGCAAGACTTTGCACTCACTCGCACAGCTTCCAGTCGCAACGGCACCGATCAAGTACCGATGGTGATCGCAAACGGAGCACTCGAGCAGCTTTTGTGCTCAAAATGCACCTGAGAGGTTTTCTCCAAATGGCCGTTGGAGTTGTTTTTTTTTTCAAACAGGAAGGAAGTGCCCCAGAGACTCCAGCTTCCTGTTCCTGTCCAGCAGGCTCCTCCCAGTGCTTTGTCCCACTCCTCGTCACTTTTTATTGGGATTTGGAGCTGGAAGGATCACTCTCCTTGTCAGCTGTATTTAAACCATTGGGTTTAAGGACTTTGTATTTGAGATTTCACAAGTAAGTTGAAAGACTGGAGTAGAAGGGTGTTTTATTTAATTTGGGGCATGCACCTGGATTTATTGGTACTTTTATTCAATTTTTAAAATGTATTGTGGTGTGTGGCTGGCAGTTTTAGTAGGGGCCTATTTTTTTTTTTTCATGTAATTTTTTTTCTTTTGTAAAGGAAAAATGTTGCACAGTTCAGTACATTTTGTTCATGTTTTTAATATGTTTGCAATTTAATTTAATTCACTATGTGGCCTAGTCTGCCAATTGACCTTCCAGCCAATAGGCCCAGTACTAGTCATGGGTGCATGAAAGAACTGTTTCTGTGATGTCTGTTGAGTTAAAACATCACTTAGGCCATGGATGGCATTGGATTAAATTGCGAAATGTGTTTTTTTGGGGTGTTTCACGTTTTTTTCTGCCAATAGTGTATAGGTGGGGTAATTATATTTGATGCCTTTGGAGGATGTGTGATGTAAACATTCTTATCCCAGTTAATTTTCTTTTTTGGCATTGCTGAATTAATGCTCTTTTTTCTGTGTTACAAATCCATGCCTCCTTTGCCAGGCCAGTGTGTGAGTGTGTTTGCCATAGGGCACTATTTGTCATTTTTCTCCATGCCATGTGGCCAAGGGCCATTTTGTATAGTCAGAGCCCATAGGCCTGCATGTGTTCTTTGTGCCCATGCTTCCTTGATTGCTGTTTGACCATGTAGTCAGTGGCCATTTTGTGTAGTCAGCCAGTGTGCTTTTGCCATGGGCCTGCATGCCTTCTTTGTTCCCCAGGCCTTCTTCCTAGATGTTGTTGGGACCATGCGGCTGGCGGCCATTTTGTGCAGGCAGCCAGTGTGCTTTTGCCATATGCCTGCATGTCTTCTTTGTTGTGCCCATGCCTCCATAGCTGCTGTTTCACCATGTGGTCGGTGGCCATTTTGTGTAGGCAGCCAGTGTGCTTGCATGGATAACTGAGGTAGCAGTTAATTAATTATATGCTTCAGGATAATACTTATACATTTTTTTATTTTATTTTTAAAATTTTAGTATCTTTAATTTAAATTCTTTATTTATAAAAAAGTACTTTTTTATTTTTTAATTGTATTTTTTTATTTTAATATTTTTAAATATTTTTCTATTTTAATTTTTTTCCCCCATTTTCCCAGCATCCTGCATCAACCCTATGTCTGTATAGGTGCACAACAGCAGTCATTGTCTAAGGATTATTCCATTGTCACCTGCACCTCCCTGCATGCCACATCCCAACTTGATGCACATAAAGCAAACAGTTACACTGCATGTTGCTGCTCTTTTTATCCTTCCTGAGTGTACACCATGAAAGTTTATGCTGGTGTGCTTTTACGAATGGATACACTGTATTGTTAATTATTTATAATAACTTAAGTAGCCACACTAAATGATATTGTTTGTTTGTACTATTAATTGAACTGCAACAATGCCACATTTCACTGATGTGCTTCTTGCTTGTTTGTTTTTAGGTGCACAAGAGAAGAGACATCACCCATAATACTGCCAGACAGAAGGCCTGTGCACAATGTGACACGTAACCTACTACGCAACACTGATGTCTCTTCAGCTTGTGCAGCTAAGTACCACTGCCAACTGACATCATCAAGATGGTCCAAAGAAAGGTGCTGCCAAGAAAGTGGCCACTAAGGAGGAGAAGAAGCAGATTTCCACCACTGGTGTGCCGACCAGAACCTTTTTTGGCAAACTTGTGCCTCCCGCACTGGCGTCTGGTGAGCAAGCTGAGAGCAGCACTCCTGCATCAACAGCACCACCCCCTTAACCTAAGCCCAGGACCATGTCTGTCAGTGAGGTAACCACTGCTATCATGTCGACGCCTACGAGTAGTGACGTTGAAGTGGATTTGTCCCTTTTGCAAAGTAGCACAAATTGTTTCCGGAAACATAGCAAAGTAGACAGCAGCTGTAGCCACAGCCGTAGCCAGCAATAGTACATTTGCCTGATGTTGGAGCAGAACAGAAGGTTGAGCTTCCTTCCGAGCAAGAACCTCCTCTTTTAGAATCATTGTCTTCCAGATCTTCAGCAAGGAAAAGGAAGGGTACTACTCCACCGCTTTTTCCAAGCACCACTTCTGATGATGCTGATAGGGACATGGAGTGGACCATGGCAGAGTCCAGGAGACAACAGGAGGGAAAAGAAAAGTTCTTGAAAGACTTAGACTTATGGAAGGGGATGATGACAACGAGGCAGTCATGGTGGAAGGTTACACAGAGGAGTCTGACATTGCTACTCATCCTGCTCTGACGGATGTGGCACAGATAGCACCACCACCAGCTCCCATATTTGCAAAGTTCAAGCTGAGACCTGCACCAACCCCTACCTCAGGAGAAGCAGAGAGGCAATCAACTACACACCCACCTACCCCCAGTTCGTTTTCAGGCATTGGCACAGTAAAAATGTCCTCCCCTCCAGTTTGGGACTTTTTTACGGTTAGCGAAGAGGGGGAGCACATTGAAGTATGCACCATTTGTCACACAAATGTTCTCAGCGGAAAGCATGGTACACATTATGGTACTGGAGGCTAAACGACCCAAATGAAAAAATACCACACAATCAAGTGGGAGGAGCACCTTAAAAAATTGCTGAATGTGGTTGTGATGGTGAGGAGAGCTAAGGAACATCAGCTACAAGTTCAATCACGGTGCAAGGTGATGATGAGGAAAAAGAGGGTGACATATTCCCCATAAGCAGCCTGTCCCCAGCAGTGGGCCAGCAGATTCACCCACCTCTGCGACTTCATAATGGCACAAGATTCGGAGTGAGATAGAGACACCACGGCATACAGTGACTGCCCCACCATGACAAACATTGAGTCTACCACCACCATCTACTTCTCGAAAGGCACCTGTGTCAGTGGCCCCAGAAAAGAAGAAAATCCAGGCAACTATTATGAGCATGTTTAGGCAGGAGAGGCTCTATGAGCAGAGTCACCCAACCACAAGTTTGTACAATAGGAACCTGGCAAAAATGTTAGTGCTGGACCGCTTCCCTTTTTCTTTTGTGGGAGGAGTGTGATTCTTAGAATTTGTGGCAGCCATCTGCCCGAAATGGAAGGTACCAAGTCAGACCTATTTTGTTAGAGTTGCTGCTCCACCACTGCATCACGATGTGCTGCAGTTGGTTGAACAAGCTTTGCATCAAAGTGTTGTTCACACCATCTCCTTCTCCCTAAAACACAAAGAATAGAATTGTAGTTTCTTGACTACTATGGGTCTCCCCTAACCCTCTTCCCATGTGTACCCTACTGCCTCTGAGTTCCAGATGTCTTGGCATTGGTTCAGTAGGGTGCATTCAACCCGCCCCCAGGGAACCCATTGTTAATTCTGTTCCTCAAATTGATGGCCCTGCAGGTGAACTGAACTTTGGGGTTCCACTTGCTGTTCATAAACACGTCTCCAGTTACACTAAGGGCTAGCCCTGGTCCACAGTTTGGCACTCGTGTTGACACATTATTGCAGAGGGCTGAGGGCTCGGTGACCTCAAAAGAACCCTTGTGGGGGCTAGTTTTAGGCCCTGTGTTCCAATACCATGGCTGGCCCTTTTTCTTGAGGTTGTCTAGCTCAAACTAGATCTCATTCTGCTCTGTCAGGATGTAAAGGACTTCGGATATGATGTCATACTTGGTTAGGTTCACTGTGTTAGGCTGGAGTTTGGCTTTTATTAAGCATAGGTACAAGTGTATGAGGGACAGGTTTTTGCTGGGTGGTACCTCCTATTACAGGTATTGTCTATCTGTGACTACTGCATGGGGTATCAATGAGCAAACATAGCAGGAGTTTGTAGATATTTGGCTCCCCATTGAGGTCATGTGCTGATACCAGGTGTTGTGTAGTAGTGTGCTCTGTAATGCATGCAGGACGCTGTTGTTGTGTGCGGTGAAGTTGTATGTTAAATGTGCTAGATCCTGGGACTCATGCTGGACCAATTTACCTGATGACTTTGGCTGAAACTTGGCTTGTTACTGTTCGTGATACAGAGCTGAAAAAACATCAAACCACATAGGGCAAAAGACAATACATAGATGTATGTTTTCAGTCGGGGTATGAAAGAATCGACATGGGGGCACCCTATGGGCACTCCTAGCCACAAAGTGTTTGCAGCATCCAGGGGAAGCCCTACGGGTGCTTCTGTCCCCAAAGTGTTGATAGTTAATGTTGGAAAAGTCTGTGATGGTGACTCCTTTGGTGGTGGTGGTAGTAGTGATGGGTCCAAGCAAATGCCTGAGAGGTGTAACCATGACCCTTTCCCTTCGACCTTGACAGCTGTAGGAGTTGAAAAGATTACTTTGATGGGCTCTTCAAACTTGCTGTCTCCCCACATGCGATGGCAGTTGAAGATAGGACTCGGTCGCCAGGCTGAAGGATGATGTAGGTTAAGTCAACGGAGGTGCGTACTACCTTCCTTTGGGTAACCTGTTTAGAGAGGAATTTGCAAGCTTTGGTCAATTCAGAGAGATATATCTACATTTCATTACTTAGGGCCTCTGAGCTGGTTAGTTTGGTTCTACTCTGAGGTATTGGTGTCCGAATTGACCTACCAGTGACTAGCTGATAAGGGGTCAAGTGGTGGTCTCTGCTTGGGGTGTTCCTTAGAGCAAACAGGGATAAGGGCAAGCAATGCAGCCATTTCTTACCCATGGTGGTGCACAGTTTGCTGAGTTTGTTTTTTAGCAGTCCATTGAGGCTTTTCACTATGCCATTGCTTTGGGAGTGGTATTTTGAGACCACCTTATGGGTTAGGCCCCTCAGGGTACAGATGTTTTTGAACATTTTGGCACAAACTGTTGTCCGTTGTCTGATCGAGGAACAACTGTTACCCCCATCTGGGTATGACTTCTCAAACAAGAAAGGTCGCTGGGGATTTAGCGTCACAGTGTGTGCAGGGGCCTGCTTCTATCCACTTAGAGAAGGGGCAGACCACCACGATTAGATATCAGCAAATGACACATCTGTCAATCATGTCGATGAAATCTATGTGTAGTGTCTGGAATGGCCCAGAAGGTCTCGAGATAGATGAGGTTAAGACCTTCAGTGTGGGTTTAGGTGAGTGTAGCTGACATAATGTGCTTCCTTCGTCACCCGAGCTTGTGGGATTGCTACCAAGGACAGCTAAGAATCAACCAGATAGCTACCCTGCCTCATCTAACCCTGGAGGGGCTGAGGTCTGGCTCTGCTGTGGTGCTCTGCAAGTTTGATTTCTATGTGGGGTGGCTTGGAATGGGGCAGGCTTAGGCTATGTGGAGCAGTTAGGGGTGAGGGTGATTTGGATACCCTTTTAGTGGGTGGTTCCTCTGTTTCCACTATGGGAGGATTGCAGCAACCCAAGGCTGGTGTTGCAGGTGTGACCACACACAGGCCGGTATAAGGAGGGGGAGGTGCTGAAGCCTCAACAGTGGGCTCATCTATGGGGTTCCTTTAGAGTCCAGATGGGGTCTGAATAGGCAGGACTTGGAGTGGACTGGCCCGTGGGGTCGTGTTTTGGCAGGAGCTAGCGGCCAAATTCTTATGTGGAAAAAAGCAGTTCACTTTCCATTCTGAGTCAATACAATGGAAATCAAGAGCTCTTTTTACATGCATAAAATCATAAACATCTCAGAGACAATAAAACCTCTTTTTGCTTTACATTAGTAATATCAGTGGGCAGAGGCTGATTACAGAACAGAAAGGTGAGGGGTATGAGAGAGAGAGATAATGGAATTGGTAGAGTTCAGAGGAGCAGGATTCAGTAACACAGATATAACGTAAGTCACAAAGAGAAAACAAAACAGTTGCACGTGCACAAGGGAGAGAGCGTATGTGCAATGCGGAAGTCAATTTTTTAAAAGGGTAAGGTGCACACAAGAGAAGGTGCGCACAATGACAGAGAGTGTGCGTATTAGCCCCTGCTCTATCGAATTCACGGAACTACTAGCAGGCATGAATTGCCTCCAGCATATAAAAGTAGCTACCCATACCAAAGGGCATACCTTAGACCAGGTTTGGACTGCCAACTTAGAAATCTTCCATCTACAGGTTCTTCCCTGCCCATGGTCAGATCATTACCTCATTTCCTTCTTTATCCCCAATGCCCTGCCATATCATGCTCCTCAAACTGGCAACTTTATGGCCAGAAATTGGCGGCGGGTGGATACCAATGAATTCTGCTCCTTGTTAGCAGTCTCATCCCCTCTGGTTTCGGAGGAGTCTCTCCATGTGCAAGCCGAAAATATTAACACCTGGCTGGACTCGGCTAGAGATCAGATAGCACCATTAAGGAAAGTTAAAAGAAAGAGGCCCCATGACGCCCAACGCTGGTTTTCAGCAGATTTGAAAATAAAGAAAACAGCCCTGAGGAAAGCTGAACGTAAATGGCGATGCGATTATAGCCCTAATCAAAAGGCCAATTTTTTGTCCCTCTCTAGAGACTATAAAACCGCTATCCTTCAAGCTAAGACAGAATATTTCTCTGCTAAGGTACTACACTCCACAAATAAAGCGAAGGATATTTTCTCAATTGTGGATGAACTCTCTAAACTAGACCGAGTCACTGTTAAACCCGCTCCTTCGCAATCTTTGTGCGACTCGATCAATACTTTCTTTATTGAGAAAATTGTCTCCATTAAAGCTAGCATTCCTAAATCCTCTACTCCTCTGACTCCCCATCATCCACGTAAGAACCTGGTGTATCTAGATGGTATTCCACCTATTACCAGAGAGGCCTTCTTCGCCCTACTTGCAAAAGTGGGTTCTGGTTCCCCCATGGACAGCTGTCCTTCCTATATTCTTCGGGATATTTTTCTGCGCTATCCTAACCCCCCCTTACAGCTTCTCAATAACTCATTGGCCCAAGGGACCGTCCCTAATCTTTTTAAAATGGCGGAAGTTGTCCCCATTATCAAGAAACCTAGTTTAGACCCCTCAACTCCGGCCAACTATCGCCCTATTTCTCTGCTACCCTATCTGAGTAAGATCCTTGAAGCCCATGTTGCCACCTGCTTCAGCTCCTTTATAGAACAGACCCATTACCTGGACCCCCATCAGGCAGGCTTCAGACCTGAACATTCCACTGAATCTGTCATTCTGGCGGTCATGGACGAACTGAGAAGGGGGCTGATCAGGACAAAACTCTGGCCCTGGTCCTCCTCGATTTGTCAGCTGCTTTCGACACGGTCGATCACCAACTGCTGATCGACCGTGTCGGCTGTGCTGGGATCCAGGGCCTGTCCCTGAAATGGACTACCTCCTTTCTCAGTAACCGTTCCCAATCGGTTCGTCTGGCCAACTTTAGAGCAGAGGAAAAGAAATTAACCTGTGGGGTCCCGCAGGGTCTCCTCTCTCTCACCCCTACTTTTCAATCTGTACATCTCTCCTTTGGTTTTGGCCCTGCGTAATAGAGAGGTCGTAGTCTTTAACTACGCTGACGACCTTCAGTTGATATTCAACATCGACACCTCCGTATCATCTGCGTCTAACTTCAAATCCACTATGAATTTCATTAGCGACTGGATGAACATCAATCAACTCAAATTAAACCCAGATAAAACAGAGTTGATTCTCACAGGCGGTTTGGCCAATCCCTGGGATTCCAACTTTTGGCCTCCGCTGTTAGGGAGCCCCCTCTCCCTGCTAACTCGGTAAAAAGCTTAGGAATTACCATCAGTAACGATCTTACCATGAAGGCCCAGATTAGCTCAGTGGTCTCTGCATGTTTTTTCAACTCCGAAGAATTCGGAAAATCAGCAGATTTCTCTCCACTGCAGCTCTGACCCAAGTGGTACTTGCCCTGGTCATCTCGCGGATCGATTACGCAAACTCCCTTTATACTGGTATACCAGCCTACCAGTTACATCGGCTGCAACTCGTCCAGAACCAGGCAGCCAGGCTCATCTTTGGTCAGCCCAAACATCAACGAGTGAGTCCAATGCTGAAAAGTCTCCACTGGCTCCCTCTACTCCAACGCTGCCTATTTAAGTTGGGCTGCATCATCTATAAAGCCCTTTCAGGCCATGGACCCGTTTTCATTGCTTCTAACATACAACGGTACATCCCTTCCCGCGATCTACGTTCCTCTAACAAAAATTTGTTGATCCCCCACACTTTCAAACGGAAAAAACATGGTGGATTGAGATATACGATTCTGGCCCCCCAGCTTTGGAACACCTTGCCCCCCCATTTGCGTACTGCTGACTCTTACACCAAGTTTAGGAAATTATTTAAGACCTGGCTCTTTACTCAAGCTTACAACTAAACTATCATCTGCAACCACGGACGCCCTCCCTCAGCGCCAAGAAACCGCCTGGTGAACGAGCGCTCTACAAATCACCTTTAACATAACATTAGCAGGACGCATGAAGCAACCCTCAAGGAATGATGTGCACACAAGAGAGGGCGCATCTTGGTAAACCTGGGGTGGGCAAGTGTGATGAAAATTAAATTAGGAACATGAAGTCAATACGCACACCAGAGCAGAGGACCTGAATTCACATATGGAGCAACCCAGAGTGAATAGCGTGCACACATGAAAATGCAAGTTTTGAGATTGTCGCGAACAGTGTAACAACAATCAAATTATGAGCATGCAGTCAATATGCACAAGAAAGCAGAAAGTGTGTGTATGGACCAAGATTCACATATGAAGCAACCCACAGAGAATAGCGTGCACATAAGAAATGTGCATTTTGAGAGCAGCACAAAGAGTGTAACAATCAAATTATGAGCATGTAGTCAATACGCACAAGAGAACAGAGTGTGCATGCTGACCAGAATT
Organism: Calotriton arnoldi; assembly: GCA_963921515.1. Classification (NCBI taxonomy): domain Eukaryota; kingdom Metazoa; phylum Chordata; class Amphibia; order Caudata; family Salamandridae; genus Calotriton; species Calotriton arnoldi. The sequence goes on from CAWUFW010006155.1 coordinate 1,118,074, forward strand.
CACATATGAAGCACTGATAAAGAATAACATGTACACAAGAGGACACACTTTTTGAGAGCGGGATGAACAGTGTAACACCAATCAAATTATGAACATGTAGTCAATACGCATAAGAGAGCAGAGAGTGAGTGTATTGACCAGAATTTGAATATAAAGCACCCCTAAAGAACAACAGACACACAAGAGACCGCTCTTTTTGAGGGTGGAGTGAACAGTGAGACAACAATCAAATTATGAGCAAGTAGTCAATATGCACAAGAGAGCAGAAAGTGTGCGTATTGAGTAGAATTCGCATGTGGAGCACTGCCAAAGAATAACAAGCGCACAAGAAACTGTGCGTTTTGATAACGGGGTGAACAGTGTAAACATTTGTAGAGTGTGTGTTATGTCAGCTGGGGCACGCCCTTTAAGAGTGTATGCGTGGGCTTGTTGAGCAGCTGGCACATAAGAAAAGAGGTTTACAAAGGGAGGGGTGTGCTAGATAGGCGCTCACATGGCAATGTAAACAGCTGATTAAAATAACACTTAAAAGTGAGCCACAACAGCAATGCTATCCTGATAAGCAGGCTCCTCTTGACCACAGACAATGATAATGCAAACAATCAGAATGTGCTTCGGCAGCATGGGCTTCTGTCCTTCAGACAACAATGATGCGGACAATAGCAATGCGTTCCGGCAGTTCAGGCTTCTCTCATTCAGACAACACTCATACCTCATTTATACAACATATATGTACATACTTACCTTAACTCAAGGGCACAATTGTCGTACAGCTCCTCCTGGGCTCTTGTGGAGTTAGGTCTAGTCCCCTAGGTACACTGTCCCTTGTCTGAATTGTAAATGGTTTACACTGTTTTTCTTTTTCTCCTCTCAACAGTCCTTTCAGATACAGGGAGTGTTAAGAAACCCTCCTGCACTAAGCTTGCGGTTAACTAAAAAATATGAGGATGAAGCACACGTACCTCCAGGCCACTGCAACTATTTTTATGCTTAATAGTATCTTCAGGCCACTCTGTTCAGGAGTGCTGGGTGAATCTATGTTTACGCTTAAAGTGCCTTTAGGCCACTCTGATCAGGAGTGCTGGCTAAATCTATTTTTACTCTTAAAGTGTACGTCCAGGCCACTGTGATCTGGAGTGCTGGGTGGCTAGTCCACAATAAATAATATTACAAAAACTTACCTTCAGGCCACTCGTATCTATGAGTGCTAGGTGAATCTATTTTTATGATTACTGCTTCTTTTTGCCACGCTATGCTGTTTGTCTTACTTAGGGGCGTCTTACCCTTTCTGACGTCCGCCAGTGGCGGATCCAGCCCGCCATGGGCCAGCAGGTTTGCAGTAAAGATAGGTGCCTGCCGCACCTTTTTCTTCAGTAATGCACGCAGAATTGGTTCAGGTGGCTGGATCCTCCTGTCCTCAGGATGCGGTCTGGGAATCCACCATGATTAGCTCCTATCTGACTCGCCAAATGATGTCAGCAGGTTTTGACTATCAAAAAGGAGAACATCGAGGCTTGGCAATCAGGAACAGTTTAATTAGTTTAATTGAACAACAACAGACGGGAATAGCAGCCACATCTCTTACAGTTGCATGCTGAAATTCAACTGTACAGCGGGTGCAATAAAGAAAAGCTCATCCCCCTTTGGGCAGGAAATACTGGTACAGTGAGCCATAAATGACATGTTAGATGCTTGATCCAAACCTGTTAGAAGGGGCCATAAAAACCAACTGGAGTTCATATTCTGAGGTGGTCCAGGTGGCCGCGTTTGTGTAACCTATGGTGACGCTTACTACAAGGCATTGTTTGAGTTTTATCTGATGAATGCAACTGGCCGGTTGCTCTGGTATTGTGCCCTTGGGCGGAATGCAGGCCCTCTGCCGAGCTTTTGTTTGTTTTTATGAGTGTGTGCATCTGACTCATTTCTTAGGCATTACATCCTTGGGCCATATGTGATTTACTGCTGCAATCTTCCAGGTGTGTTTGAGGTTGTTCCATATCTGTTGTTAACATTACAGGAAGCACTAGGGGTGGACAGAGGGCTGCTGTGCTATGTTGATCTGACAAAGGGTGGCTCTGAAACTGTAACAAGTGTTTTATTGTGAATTTGTGTAACACAGGCAACAGTTGCTCTACAGTGTGCTGGATAAATCAATCCAATGCCAACAAACCCATGCATGCTTTTAGGTTGTGGATCAATGCTGGATTATCAATGGATTTCAAAAGCTATGGATGTATGAAGCAGGGCCAGGAGGCAAGGGTAGTTTCTTTGACTACTTGGAGCGTTGCTGTTTCAATACTGTAGCATGTTCTGATCCCCAATTGAAAGACCTGCACAAAGATATTCTTGCTGATGTGCTCCTGTAGCTGGGTGGTGACTGCCTTCTTGATTTTTCCCAGAAAAGGGAAGTGGGTTATGGGACATGTAGCGTTTTCCCAGCATGGGAACCCACCAATAACCATACCATGCATACAGTTTTAACTGTGAACCCAACATTCTAAAACAAGGTTTCATGGCATTGCACTCTGACACTTACGTTACAGCTCTATGGAGTCCGTTAGGAGCCAAAAGGGTTCCATTCTAAAATATTGAAAGATACTACATCTCTCCCCCTCTGTTAAATAAAAAATGTATGTTTTTTTACAAATCACCAAAAATATGACTATATATATATATATATATATATATATATATATATATATATATATATTCAATACAAAGAGCACTCGAGAGTGCTCGGTTTCGAAGAGGAACACTGCTCGGGATTCGTAAAGGCAACAGGATTCGCTTTCCTTTGGAAAAATTAAAAGCCTTACGCGTTTCGGAGCTCTCGGCTCCTTGTTCACAGGCATCAATGTCAGTGCGCAGAAACAGAAGATGCACTTCAAACAGCATGTCTTTATTTCATATTTTAGTAATCACAGGTGAGTAACACTGGTGTTGCATGCTGGGACAAGTAGTTCCCTTGTTGCCTTAGTAGGCTTTGCTGTGCCTCTTCATTGTTACCCTCAGTGGGTTCTGCGCTTCAACATTATTTTCCTTAATTGATTTCGCCCTCCAGTGGGCCTCCGAAGTTCCAGGTCCTCCTTATTACTGCCATCCTTCGCACCTCAGGAGACTTCAACTCCGTTCTATGTCTCCATGGCCCCTCAATTAAGGACGGTTCTCTCTTCACGGTGGCCTGCACTCTCGAGTGCTCTTTGTATTGAAAATATATATATATATATATATATATATATATATATATATATACATATATATATATATATAAAATCACATTTCTTCAATCAATCTTCTTAGCGCTTTAATTACTCAGCCTGATCTGGTTACTGGGAGCTGTCATCTTCAATGTCAGAGATCTTTGAAGACGGTGAAGAAGTAACAACAGTTGCTGGGTTCTCAAGTTCAGTCTTTTTTTCACCATCTGGATCACAAGACGGTGAATCAAATGCTGAAAGTGAGATGAGTCTCTGGTAACAGACTTCCCAGGATGCTTGGCAGTCACCATATGTCCCTTGGTGGACACAATGTGGAAAGGTGCAGCATCATATGGAGCATCAGATTTTCTCCAATGCAGTTGGTGGACGATCACTAGATCTCCAGACTTAAATTCAATGTCTTTGCATGTCACCTCTTGTGAGCATAGGCTTTTAGCTTTCCCTTATTGACCAAGACCTTCATTCGAGCTGTAATATCACCTCCTTCTCTTTTATTGGTCCATCTATGATAACTTGGTTGTCATTGTTCTCCCAAACATCAAAGTCTCAGGACTTTCAACTGTGGTAGAGGGAGGGGCTGAATGATAGGCTCGTAGGGTAGAATTCAACACAGTTTGCAAATTGAACCTCTCAAGAGTTGCATGCTGTGCTGTTTTCTTTAGTGTATTCATAAAATGCTCAACAAGACTACTGGCCTGCGGCCACAAAGGTGTACTCTTGCTTGACCACTTGCCTGACCCAGTTTTTTCTAATCTTCCTGCCCTCACAGTTAATACTCCCATCCCAATGAGCTGGTCCGATCACTATCTAGTACCCATGATACTCTCGGGGCTGGAGCCCTTTCAGAGGGTGGTCCAGAAGTCAATCCTTAAACGTCCCTGGCACAAACTGGACATCAATCAATTTCATGCCCTCCTCTCTACGCACTCCCTCAGCTTGCCGGGTGACCCTGATGCAGCCGATAAAGCTCTATCTGACTGGATTTGGCGGCCTCTTGATACACTCATCCCTGTTAAGTGGTCTAAGGGGCGCAATAGTAAATCCAGCCCATGGTATACCAGTAAGCTTGCCACTTCGGGAAGCATGCAAAAGGTTGGAACGGGCATGGAGACAGGATTATGACCCGGTCCTGAAGGGGCATTATCAGGCAGCCATTAAGAACTATCACAGGGCCATCCAGAAGGAAAGGGTGGCCTACTTCCCTGACGAAATCAGAAGTAGCAGCAATCCCGCTAAAAGTATTTTCTCAATACTTACAGATCTTAAAGCTGCAGGGTCATCTACAGCGCCTCTGATTTCGTCTGTCCAGTATTGTGAGGATCTTGCCACCTTCTTCATTAAGAAGGTGGAGAACATCTACAGGACCTTCCCCCTTACCTCTATCAGATCAAGTCGTGTTTGCAGACCCCTCTCCACCCCCACACTCGCGGTCTTCCCTTCGATCTCCCAAGATGAGATGCGTATGTTATGTAGTAGGGTCAAATCAGGTTCTCCTGCAGATCCTCTTAAGCGTGAGCAATTTCTTAAATCTCTGCCTTTGCCCCTTTCATCTCTGTGTCAGCTGATCAACCTGTCCATGGCGGCTGTCGCCAGGGCTTGGAAATGAGCCACGGTCTGTTAAAGAAACCTACATTGGACGCCACCAAACCGGAGAACTTTCGCCCCATCTCTCTCCTGCCGTGGGTGTCCAAGATCGCCGAGGCTTACATTAACTCCATTCTGACAGGGCACCTGGAAAACAACAGCATGCTTGACTCCTCTCAGAATGGTTTCCGCCCGGGTCACAGCACGGAGACTGCTCTCCTAGCTGTGACCGAACACCTGAGGGAGGCTTTAGATGACGGATGTACCTCGGCGCTGATACTATTAGATCTCAGCGCCGCGTTCGACATGGTATCCCATCATATCTTGTTGCAATGGTTGGAGGAGGCTGGCATCAAGGGCCTGGCCCTGGGATGGTTCGCCTCTTTTCTATCTGAGAGAACCTTCCAGGTGGCAGCCCTCCCTTTTGCCTCCCTGATACACACTATCAAACAAGGGGTTCCATAAGGCTCAGCGTTGAGCCCTACGCTTTTCAGCCTGTATGTCCAACCTCTAGCAGCAGTGGCCAGGAGTAGAGGACTAACGGTGGTATCATATGCTGACGATACTCAGTTGGTAGTAGCACTCTCTGACGACTCCACGCAGGATGCCCTTAAGTTCAGGAGTGATCTTGCTGCCGTCGCAGAGTGGATGACTGCCAACTGCCTCCAGCTTAACGCTAGCAAATCTGAGATCCTGCTAGTAGGGATAGATACTGAGCTGTGGAGTGAGAGCTGGTGGCCTGCGACCTTGGGTTGCGCACCTGCTCCCAAACAGGTGGTAAAAAACCTGGGTGTATGGGCTGACTCGGCCCTCAGCTTCCAGGTCCAAACCAAAAAAGTTGCTGGGACCTGTTTTGGACTCCTGCGTGGGCTCAAAACGCTGCTGGGTTTTTTTGATCCCACAGTCCGTCAAGTCATCATCCAGGCCTCCATTATGTCTAGGCTGGATTATGCCAGTTTACTCTGCCTGGGGGTTAACAAGGCTGACATCCTACGTCTGCAGAGGGTTCAAAATGCGGCTGCATGAATTCTTCTCGGCCTCCCTAGAACTTGCCCTATGACCAACGCCATCCGCCGACTACATTGGCTGCCAGTGATGAGGCGCATCGAGTTCAAGTCCCTCTGCATTGCCTATAAAATCATGAATTTCTCCTCCCCAAACATCCTGGCGAACCTGCTTTCACCCTATACACCTACTCGTCAACTACGATCTATGGGCCAGCATTTGGCAGCTGTTCCTCGGGTGAGGAAAGTGCGTGCAGGAGGACGCTCCTTCCGCACCCTGGCTGCAAATCTTTGGAACTCTCTTCCTGCTCACATCTGTAGCATTGACAACTACCTGGCATTCCGCAAGGTCATTAAAACACACCTTTTCCCTTTGTTATAGGCCCTGCCTTCTGTTAGTAGCCTCCCTACTTCTGCCTCCCAGCGCTGGGACGCCCCTTTGCTGGGGCAGCTGTGCGCTATGCAAAACTTGTAACATAACTCTTCTGATACTTTACGTTCAGATGCTCCAGAAAATCCTTGAATTCTCTACTGTTGAACGGTGGGCCATTGTAAGACTTCAAATTGGCCAGAACGCCCCATGTTTCAAAAATGGCATCAAGTCTCTCAATGACTCACTCCTGAGTTGTGGATGAGAGATTCTTTATTTACAGAAATCAAGAGTACTCATCCACAATGGGTAAGTAGACATAATATCGAGTTTTTTATATCGACATGCATTAAGATCGAGTTTAGAATATTGAAAGTAATAAATATCGATGTTAAGTATATCGATGTAAAAAATATCGATTTAGTGTGTTGTAAAAAATATCGTTGTGTTAAATGTCGATTGTTAAAATATCGTTATGTCAAAATATCATTTTATTATTTTTATTTATTGTTATATGTTTGTTAAGGGTATAATAATAGTTAATTAATGTTATAACATTTTTAAATTCTAATATAATTTTTAGGAGCTGGTAGTTGGGTTTATAGGAGAGTTTTAAAAAATGTGTTTAAAAATATAAAAATAATTACAAATTTGTAAAAAAAAATTAAAAATGTTTTTTAGGAGCGGGATGTTGGGTTTATAGGGGATAAGGGTGGGGAGTGTTTTAAAAAATTTGTTTAAAAATATTAAAAATATAAATAAAATTGTAAAATTAATTTAAAAATATTTTTTAGGAGCGGGAATAAGGGTGGGGAGTTTTTAAAAATATTTTCCAAAAATTAAAATAAAATTGAAATTTATTAAAAATAAATAAAATGTGTTTTTTAGGAGTATGATGTGTTTATAGTGAATAAAGGTGTGAAATTTTGTAAATGGAAATAATTTTTTTGAAACTAAATACTTTAAAAATAAATTATAAAAATATAACATTTTTATTTTATAAGATTTTAATGTGTTGATAGGGGAGAAAATTGATTAATTTAAAAAAAAATATATATATATTTAAATTTAAAAAAATTTTTTTTTTAAATAATAAGAGATATTCTTTGTTTTTTAATTAATTATATACGTGAAATTGCCAAAATATGTAACACATTTTAAATTTTTTAATTTACTAAGACAACATTCATAATTATGATAATAATATATTAATAAAAATATGTTTTATGCTTTATAATTATTAACAATTATTTATTCTATGGAAAAATATTTAAAATATTATTTTTCAATTATAATTTTTACATTTTTTAATTTTTTAATTTATGAATCTGATTTTTAAAAATGATACTGAATAACAAATTTAAATAACTTTAGATTTTGAAATTGTGAATATAAAAATATATATGTTTAGTGTCCAGCACCTTTCTAGAGTTAGTATAGTTTGGTATGGGAAGAGTAAGTTATATATGTTTAGTATCCAGCACCTTCCCTGATTTTATATTAATTGGAGTGGGAATAGTAAATTATATATGTTTACTGTCCAGCACCTTCCCTGATTTAATATTAATTGGAGTAGGAATAATAAATTACAGTGGCGGCTCGCCGAGGGAGTGGTGCGGGGCGGTGGGGCAGGGGAGGGGCAGGGTGGGGGGGTAGTGAACTTGGACATACTACGGACAGAACTCAGAGGGAGTTCTGTCCATCATAAGTCTGAGTCCACTACCCCCCACCCTACCCCTCCCCCGCCCCGCCCCACCGCACCTCACCACTCGCTCAGCGAGATGCCACTGGTAAATTTTATATGTTTAGTGTCCAGCAGCTTCCCTGATTTAATATTAATTGGAGTGGGAATAGTAAATTATATATGTTTAGTGTCCAGCACCTTTCCTGATTTAATATTTATTGGAGTGGGAATAGTAAATTATATATGTTTAGTGTCCAGCACCTTCCATGATTTAATAGTAATTGGAATTGGAATAGTAAATTATATATGTTTAGTGTCCAGCACCTTCCCTGATTTAATATTAATTGGAGTGGGAATACTAAATTATATATGTTTAGTGTCCAGCACCTTTCTAGAGTTAGTATAGTTTGGTATGGGAATAGTAAATTATATATGTTTAGTATCCAGCACCTTTCCTGATTATGGGGCCGATTCCGATCTGGGTCGGAAAGCTCTCCAACCGATCCGGATCCGGATTGTTTTCCGACCGAGCCGGACCCCTGCAGTCCGACCGAGCGAGTACGATGCAGCTGTATGCTGCCGGACTCGGTTCGGTCGGACTCCCATTGAAGTCAATGGGAGCCGGTCGTACGACGTGTACATGGGCTCCCATTGACTCAATGGGTACGTTGCGCACAAGGGGGCCTCCTGTAGTGGGTACGCGTTGGTGTCATCCGCACCGTACACGCATGTATAGGGGGGACCCATGGGTCCCCCTGTGTCCGACTCGTACGGCTACAGGTGAAGGGGGTCCGGCACGGACTCCCGAAGTCCGCTTCCGAGAGCTTTTTTGTGTCAGAGGCTCCGACTCAATCCGGCTGTCCGGATCGTGCATCGTACTGGCTCGGTCGTAAAACGTCTCCATTGCGCGGTACGAATCGAGTGCGAATGAGTCGGACGGAGCAGTTCGGACCCAGAAACGAGTCGGTCGGCGATTTCGCGTTCAATCGCATCGTACTTGCTCGCTCGGACGACTGTATGAATCGGTCGGGTAAACCGCGTTCGGCTCGTATTTTTTCCGGACGAATCGTATTCGGTGCTCTTCCGGCCGAGATCGGAATCGGCCCCTATATATTAATTGGAGTGGGAATAGTAAATTATATGTGTTTACTGTCCAGCACCTTTCCTGATTTAATACTAATTGGTGTGGGAATAGTAAATTATATATGTTTAGGGGCCGAATCCGATTCGGGCCGGAAATAATACAGACCAACTCGGTACAGGAATATAGTCCGACCGACACATACCGGCGTTGCCCGACCTGGGAAGTACGATGAAATGCATGTGAATCACGACCGACTCGTACGGAACTCAAGCCGAACGACCGACCCGGACGGAAACAAGCTATCCGGCCGGGAAACCACACGAATCAAACCGACCGACACGCACCAGGAATCAACCCGAACAAAACGTACCCGCGAACTCCGACCCGCACAGTACGATGCAATGGGTGCAAAATCAGACCGATTCGCACGGAGCCCAAGCCGTACGACCGACACGCATACAAAACCCAGCCGAACAAACACAATACTCCGCGACCGACGCGTACGCCGCATATGAAACTGAGCTGAAACACAGCGGGAACGACTCGGAGAGGCGCGCACGAGACAACTGCAACGTCCTACTCGGTCAGAAGAACGACTCCTACATGCACAATAATCACAAATGAAAAAATACAAAAAAAGAGGGCCAAACAAGCAATGACAAAGCCAATAAATACAGGGGGTGAAAAAAATGGAACAAGGACACGCCCCCAACTCCACCTACATAAAGGCCACAAATCCCTACCATGATCCTTTGCAAATTCCACTGACCTGCCAGCACAGAACACCATCAGACAGCAGACACCACACACACAGCTCATCCAACACAAAAGCCACACACCATTAGCACCTCAACAAATAGCACCCTCACACACCCACAGCAAAACCTACACTCACACACCCTCACTTGCACACACACACACATCAATCACCACCACCACCCATCACCATGCCCCTAAAGAAGAATCCAAAGTTCCTAGATAGTGAATTGGAAGTCATGGTAGACGAGATCCTGAGGGTAGAGCCACAGTTGTTTGGCACATTGGTCCAACAGACCCCCATGCCACAGAAAACCAAGATGTGGGCGAGGATCGTCGACAGGGTGAACGCACAATCACCATGTTTGCGCACAAAGGAAGACATCCAGAACAGGTGGTATGATGTGCGCAGGAGGGTCAGGGACCTACTGAAGAAGGATTACCTCCTGAGCCAGCACACCGGCAGTGGCCCTCCTGCCAAACCAGTATACCTCAGGCCCTGGGAGGAGAAGGTGCGGGCCATCCTACCACCAGTGAGCGTATATGGACTAACAAACATCCCAGAGCCTGGTGAGTACACAACTAATATACACAATATTGTGTGCCAATACACACACATCACTGTCAAGGGGATAGTCAAACCATGCACCCCTAGCAAATCAACAGCAACCAAAAGATAATCATCCCAAGAAGTGTATGTTAGTCAGATAAACACAATACATGCCATGTCAAAGTGATATGTAACTGTGTCATGACATGTACAAACCCAATACCAAATAGAGCTAGGCAGTGGCACAAATCTAACCAACAAACACTGTCAGATATTTAGCCACCACTAGAACACCACCTCACAGGGAAGCTCACAGAAAGGAAGGAATCCTGTGTATGCTGGTGAAGTCAGTGTAGCCAAGAGCATGATGGGACTCGTAGTAACAGATAATGGGCAGCCTCACAATTGGCCCATCAGCACCACTCTGAACCATGCTCACATCACAGGGAGTGGAAAAGGACTGACAAGATGGCTGACACTGGGTACTGCTGTGGGGAGCACAAGGCCCAGCTGGGAACTGGGCACCAACAAACAACAGGACCACACTGCCTGACATCCTGAAAGCCAACTTGCACTCCCTGCAATGCAAGCACGTTGCATGGTGGGATATCTGGCTGGGTGGGAAGGAGGACTGACAGCACTGACCATAGTTACAAGCAGCTCTCCTCACACACCCCCTCAATACAAACTCCACATAACCCACCTGGGAGAATGCAATGCCTCACACACCAAATGAAGATCCCACAAAGAACCACCACCCTGGGTAATGCTGTGTGAAGCACAGGGACACTCTTGGGACTTGTAGCCAAACAAACACAAGGACAACACTGTCAGCCTTCCTGTCAGCACAGGCACACTACCCCACAGGGAAGCAGAGTCAAAAGGAAGGAAGTACGGGCATGCTGGGAAGGGGGTGTAGGCAATAGCATGATGGGAGTTGTAGTCACAGATATTGCTCACCCTTACAATTGGCCCATCAACACCACTCTGAACCATGCTCACATCACAGGGAGTGGATAAGGACTGACAAGATGGCTGACACTGGGTACTGCTGTGGGGAGCACAAGGCCCTGCTGGGAACTGTGCACCAACAAACAGCAGAACACCACTGCCTGACATCCTGAAAGCCAACTTGCACTCCCTGCAATGCAAGCACGTTGCATGGTGGGATATCTGGCTGGGTGGGAAGGAGGACTGAAGCACTGACCATAGTTACAAGCAGCTCTCCTCACACACCCCTCAACACAAACTCCACATAACCCACCTGGGAGAATGCAATGCCTCACACACCAAATGAAGATCCCACAAAGAACCACCACCCTGGGTAATGCTGTGTGAAGCACAGGGACACTCTTGGGACTTGTAGCCAAACAAACGCAAGGACAACACTGTCAGCCTTCCTGTCAGCACAGGCACACTACCCCACAGGGAAGCAGAGTCAAAAGGAAGGAAGTACGGGCATGCTGGGAAGGGGGTGTAGGCAATAGCATGATGGGAGTTGTAGTAACAGATATTGCTCACCCTCACAATTGGCCCATCAACACCACTCTGAACCATGCTCACATCACAGGGAGTGGATAAGGACTGACAAGATGGCTGACACTGGGTACTGCTGTGGGGAGCACAAGGCCCTGCTGGGAACTGTGCACCAACAAACAGCAGAACACCACTGCCTGACATCCTGAAAGCCAACTTGCACTCCCTGCAATGCAAGCACGTTGCATGGTGGGATATCTGGCTGGGTGGGAAGGAGGACTGACAGCACTGACCATAGTTACAAGCAGCTCTCCTCACACACCCCCTCAACACAAACTCTACATAACCCACCTGGGAGAATGCAATGCCTCACACACCAAATGAAGATCCCACAAAGAACCACCACCCTGGGTAATGCTGTGTGAAGCACAGGGACACTCTTGGGACTTGTAGCCAAACAAACGCAAGGACAACACTGTCAGCCTTCCTGTCAGCACAGGCACACTACCCCACAGGGTAGCAGAGTCAAAAGGAAGGAAGTACGGGCATGCTGGGAAGGGTGTAGGCAATAGCATGATGGGAGTTGTAGTCACAGATATTGCTCACCCTCACAATTGGCCCATCAACACCACTCTGAACCATGCTCACATCACAGGGAGTGGATAAGGACTGACAAGATGGCTGACACTGGGTACTGCTGTGGGGAGCACAAGGCCCTGCTGGGAACTGTGCACCAACAAACAGCAGAACACCACTGAATGACATCCTGAGAGTCAACCTGAACCCACTGCAAGGGTGGCATGCTTCATGGTGGGATAACTGGGCTAGGTGGAGAAGGATGGCTGGATGTCCACCAAATACAACCAATGCTGGCCTTGCACACACCTCAACATTCACATTGAAATGCCCCAGGTATGCAGGACAATGTGCTAGACCAATATCAACCTCTTACTGTGACAACTTAGGACAATGCAATATACATGCCCGCATCCAGAGGTACAGTCACAACTGTCAGGTGTGTGAACCATTGATGCCTGTAGAAACATAACATACAATGTGTGTCTCTTCCAAATACAGGTGATGATGATGGGGACACAGCAGCAGGCAAGGAGGAGTCCCTGTCCCAGGCTCCGGGGCACACTGAGCTCACTGGTGTGGAACAGCCTCTGCCCTCCTCGGATGGTGAAGACCTACCTGGCACCTCCGGTGTGAGTCATCATGCAGCACCAGCAGGACCAACATCTGCACCCCCTGCACCCACCCCTCCAACAACTGCCAACACACAGACCACCCCCGCCAACACGGACAGACCAAGGACCACCGATGATAACAGCACAGGGCCCCAGGCCCACCGTGGAGCAACGGACAACAACACCACTAACAACCCTCAAGGGGGCCTTGGGTCACCTGTGCGTGCCACCGCAGGTCCTGCATGTGTCGCCAGGGGTGGTAGACATAGGTCGCTGCTTGCAGAGGGTCTGGACTGCATGATGACCCACAACTGGCACGCATCGCTGATGCGTACCAGGATAGCACCGGAGAGGTCAGACAGGTAGTGGGGATCCTCAAAGACATACAACAGCAGCAGGCTGCCCATCATGCCCGCTTGGACTCCCACATGTCCCGTGTGGAGACACACATGTCTCGCATGGAGTCCAAGTGGGACACATTGCAAGAACTCACAGTGGTGCATAGGGACATATTGACATGCCTCCGCCAGGTTAGCACCAACATGGCCACACCTCCCTGTGTGCCCACAACATCTGGTGCTGCAACAACTGACACCGCCACAGGGAGGGAGGAGGACTCTTGCGGAGACTCCCCTGCACCGCAGCAGCCTGCACGTGAGGGTCCCCCCCAAAGAAGAGGGGTCGTCCGAGGAAGGAAAACTGAGAGGTTGATGGCCACGTACATCCCCCAGGAAGCCAACACCTGTTCCGGAAATTCTCCTTTGTGTGCAAACTTTTCACCCTGTTGAATGCAGCACAACTCTCCCACATGACATGGGGAGTTCAAGTTGGACTAATGTATCATATGACTGTGGACTTCACTCAGGACATTTCTGCTACCAAGACTTCCAACTCATCTGGGAACTTTGGATCACAATCCCAATGTACAGCACCCACCATCCTGTGCACTATACACACACATATTTCTGTAAATAAAATCACTAGTACACCATACTTGCCTCTGTTGTTATTCAAATGTGGATACTGTTATGGTGATGATGATCTGCTAAATTACACTGTGTATGCTAACTGCTACAGCAAGTACAACACCGTCATGTGAGTCATGGTGACGTGACACATATGAGGGAGACACACCACTAGGGCTACAAAACACAGAGACACCAGGGCCATCGGACTCATCGCCTACAGTGATGTTGCCAGGAAATACTGTGGAATGCACAGACACCACACCTATTCAGAGTCTGTGTCAACTAGCCCACAGGTGCAGTAAGCAAATGTCAGTCAGATGTGTGACCACAGACAACGCACATCCCAAAGTGAAGCACAGGTTTATTACACATTTGCAACATGTTGTTTCCACTACAAATGGAAGGTAATCCCACGTGGCAGTGGCCACACAGTCAACAAGTGCAGAAGATATGAAGTCCAGGGGTGTGTGGCACATCACCTGTAGGGAAACTACTGCTGCCACCCTGAAAGCTGAATCATGGTGTCGGGGGATCCAAGTTGACCAAAGTACTCAGTAAGCACCCTGTGAAGGACAGACATGACACACAGTTAAAACCACTGAAGAACAGGACAGAACTGCACTACTCATGCCCAATACATGTCACAAGACAACTACACAAAACCAAGTTAGCATGTCAAAACTGTTGGGGAGTACAGACTACCTGTAAGGACACATTGCTGCACGCATCCAGTCAAGTAGCACATGGCCACACTCAAACAGCACCAGAGCACCACCCACACATATCATGCAAACTCACATCATTCACATTACATCTCCCTGGATACTCACATTCAGCTGAAGAAGTTGGTGATGAGCTGTGTGCGGACATCACAATCATCATCATCATCATCACTGGCATCGTGGTCCAGGCCAGGATCCTCCACAGGTGGCGGACTTTGGTCATCGTCATCCAGGATGAGAGGCAACTCCTTCCGCACTGCCAGGTTGTGTAGCATGCAGCAGACAATGACAATCTTGCACACCTTTGCTGGGGCATATGGGAGTGCCCCTCCTGTCTTGTCCAGGCAGCGGAAGCGGCTCTTCAGGAGACCAAAGGTCCGTTCAATCACTCTCCTGGTCCGACCATGTGCCTCATTGTAGTGCATCTGGGCTGGTGTCACAGGGTTCCTGAGGGGTGTCAGCAACCACAGCATGTTGGGGTGTCCGGAGTCACCTACGGACAGACAAGTGCACATTAGCTGATTTGGAAAAGTGGGCGGTATACTACAGAGCAGAACACACACAATGGTGCAAAGTCAGTACACACCGACAAGCCAGGCACGTTGGTTCTGCATCTGTGCCATCATCCTCGGGATGCGACTACTCCTCATCATGTAGGCATCATGTGCTGAACCAGGGAAACGGGCACACACATGTGTGATGCTCATATCTGCAAGACAAACCACCAGAGCATTGATCGAATGGTAATGTTTCCGGTTCCGGTATGCCTGCTCATGTGCCTGTGGTGGTACCAAAGCCACGTGTCCCATCAATGGAGCCAATGACATGTGGCATCCTCCCCAGGGCATAGAAGTCACTCTTGACGTCAGTGAGTTGTTGACGTGTAGGGAAATGGATGTACTGGTTCAGGTATCTCAACATTGCCTCCAAAACATCGTGTAGCACACGGCTGAACATCCCACCGGCAGTTGCCACAGTGTGTTGAAAGGTACCGGTGGCAAAGAAGTGTAGGGCTGCCATTACCTTCACTTTGGGGGTCAGCGCCGTAGGGTACGGCCGGCCAGGTTGCAAATGTGGTGCCAAGCGCACTGCCAAATCCTCAATCAGCTGCCTGGTGAAGCGGTACCGTCGGATGCTGTCACGTTCCACCATCGTTGCCAGGTCAGAGAATGGTCTATGGACAGCTGGAGCCCTGCAGTGCATAGGTTGAAGAAAGAAAGATTGTCAGTCACCCCACATATGTGCCATTCACCATACTCAATTTCACATGATACATCATTACGAGACACAAGTACTTGATGTGTGTGCCGTTCTGTTCGGACATAACTCGCACCTACATGGCCATCATCTAACTTCTCAGTACAACATGTGTGGAAACAGGTTCCAGGTTGTGCTATGGGAAACCATTAGGCTGTGTCACAGTACCCATTTACTGCTGTCACGTTCCACACACACACCACAGTGACATGTCTGGACAGATGCGCCACAGGCATCACAGCTCATTGACAGGTAGATTCCCAGTGACCCTGTCTTGCCACATGGACACTGGCATGACATGGCGTATCATGTACACGTCAGAAAAACAAACATGACTCCCACAGGTAGTGGCCCCTGTCGCCTCAGCAGGACAGACATGGACGCCAGTGACGCACAACATCAAAGTCCATGCACAAACAACGTTGATGTGGAGACTGTCTCCCATCGTGCACATGGAATCAGAGACATCGGAAACACAACATGCACACAGACTGTGGAGGGACATCACTATTGTGGCAATGGGTCACCCTGTGACGTACATGCCTTCCCCCATGGGACCCTAGGGGTATGTGACATGTCACACACATACACAACCTGGAAATGTGACCATGCCACATGCTCCAAAATGAACTGTTGCACATCACAGTGGTCATGTGCACAACACACAAAGGACCCTGTCCCCCTGAACACATGCACAGCCTGGGTGTGGCTGCCCACAAGTGCCACCACAGAAACCACATGTTAACCCCCATACACAGAAAAGGTAATGCAGCCTTACATGCCTTAGGAAACAGTGTGGACTGGGTGTGGTGTTGTAGGTGTGCCCCTCGGTCTCTGACAGGTATATGTGGCTGGCATACGTTCACCAGTGACAAGCATGGTGACATATGCAACTGACCTGTACAGGTACGCGTTGTACAGCAATGGACCGATCGGTGTGCCCGGCCGGACCATTGCATCCGTTGTGAGCGGGTACGCGTTGTACAGCAATGGACCGATCGGTGTGCCCGCACGGCCCATTGCATCTGTTGTGAGCGGGTACGCGTTGTACAGCAATGGACAGATCGGTGTGCCCGGCCGGACCATTGCATCTGTTGTGAGCGGGTACACGTTGTACAGCATTGTACCGATCGCTGTGCCCACACGGCCCATTGCATCTGTTGTGAGCGGGTACGCGTTGTACAGCAATGGACCGATCGGTGTGCCCGGCCGGACCATTGCATCTGTTGTGAGCGGGTACGCGTTGTACAGCAATGGACCGATCGGTGTGCCCGACCGGACCATTGCATCTGTTGTGAGTGGGTACGCGTTGTACAGCAATGGACCGATCGGTGTGCCCGCACGGCCCATTGCATCTGTTGTGAGCGGGTACGCGTTGTACAGCAATGGACCGATCGGTGTGCCTGGCCGGACCATTGCATCGGTTGTGAGCGGGTACGCGTTGTACAGCAATGGACCGATCGGTGTGCCCGCACGGCCCATTGCATCTGTTGGGAGCGGGTACGCGTTGTACAGCAATGGACCGATCGGTGTGCCCGCACGGCCCATTGCATCTGTTGGGAGCGGGTACGCGTTGTACAGCAATGGACCGATCGGTGTGCCCGGCTGGACCATTGCATCTGTTGTGAGCGGGTCCGCGTTGTACAGCAATGGACCGATCGGTGTGCCCGCACGGCCCATTGCATCTGTTGTGAGCGGGTACGCGTTGTACAGCAATGGACCGATCGGTGTGCCCGGCCGGACCATTGCATCTGTTGTGAGCGGGTACGCGTTGTACAGCAATGGACCGATCGGTGTGCCCGGCCGGACCATTGCATCTGTTGTGAGCGGGTACAGCGTTGTACAGCAATGGACCGATCGGTGTGCCCGCACGGCCCATTGCATCTGTTGTGAGCGGGTGCAGCGTTGTACAGCAATGGACCGATCGGTGTGCCCGGCCGGACCATTGCATCGGTTGTGAGCGGGTACGCGTTGTACAGCAATGGACCGATCGGTGTGCCCGCACGGCCCATTGCATCTGTTGTGAGCGGGTACGCGTTGTACAGCAATGGACCGATCGGTGTGCCCGCACGGCCCATTGCATCTGTTGTGAGCGGGTACGCGTTGTACAGCAATGGACCGATCGGTGTGCCCGGCCGGACCATTGCATCTGTTGTGAGCGGGTACGCGTTGTACAGCAATGGACCGATCGGTGTGCCCGGCCGGACCATTGCATCTGTTGTGAGCGGGTACAGCAGTTGTACAGCAATGGACCGATCGGTGTGCCCGGCCGGACCATTGCATCTGTTGTGAGCGGGTACGCGTTGTACAGCAATGGACCGATCGGTGTGCCCGCACGGCCCATTGCATCTGTTGTGAGCGGGTACGCGTTGTACAGCAATGGACCGATCGGTGTGCCCGGCCGGACCATTGCATCGGTTGTGAGCGGGTACGCGTTGTACAGCAATGGACCGATCGGTGTGCCCGCACGGCCCATTGCATCTGTTGGGAGCGGGTACGCGTTGTACAGCAATGGACCAATCGGTGTGCCCGCACGGCCCATTGCATCTGTTGGGAGTGGGTACGCGTTGTACAGCAATGGACCGATCGGTGTGCCCGGCCGGACCATTGCATCTGTTGTGAGCGGGTACGCGTTGTACAGCAATGGACCGATCGGTGTGCCTGCACGGCCCATTGCATCTGTTGGGAGCGGGTACGTGTTGTACAGCAATGGACCGATCGGTGTGCCCGGCCGGCCCATTGCATCTGTTGTGAGCGGGTACGCGTTGTACAGCAATGGACCGATCGGTGTGCCCGCACGGCCCATTGCATCGGTTGGGAGCGGGTACGCGTTGTACAGCAATGGACCGATCGGTGTGACCGGCCGGACCATTGCATCTGTTGTGAGCGGGTACGCGTTGCATCCTGAAATACGCATTGTACAGCAATGGATCGAACGGTGCGCGCGCGTTGGCTGGGGCCTGGCATGGCAACGGATGCGTATTCGAAGCTTCAATGAGTCTGATGCAGTGAATACAGTTGGCCAGCCACAACAATGTTGCAAAATCATGGGTGTCATGAACTTGGATTTTTGAAGGATGCTGTGGGCGTGTATTAGTGCTGCTATTCCATGGATTGGTCAGATTCAGAAGATGCAGACGACTTGGACCTATCACTTTGGACACATGGGACAGTATCTGCCTCTGCAGCACACATATAATGCTGGCTGTTCCCCTGAGAGCTCACTTGCCTGCACTACATGCTCCAGGATGACATCTGCCACCAACACTGCTGCTGTCTCTGCATCCTCTGGCTACTGCAATGGCACGTACTGTGGAGAGAGCCCCAGCCTTCAGCCTTGAGGAGTACCAGGCCCTGCTGGAGAGCCTCCTTCCACAGTACAGCAAGCTGTATGGGACACCAGGGGAGCAGGTGAGTGTGCTGTCCACTGCCTTACTAATTTTGCATGTTGTCTGACTAGCAGGACTTACAGTGTGCACACCACTGGCTAGCATGCTCACTGAGTAGTTCTGACCCCCCAAAGTGTGTAGTTACATGCACTGAACAGGTACAGTGCAGTAACAGTGCATTCCAACAAGGTTTACTTCCCATGCAATGATACCATGTAGTAACTGCTGGCAAACTGTTCATAGCCATCGTTGCACTGCCTGTGTACATCATGTGCCCCAGTGATTGAGACATGTATATCCAACTGTGTGATGCACGGATATGTTGCATGTGTAGTAATGGCCTTTTCACTTTGTCATCCCCACAGGTTGATGCCCACCAGAAGCAGGAAATCTGGCTGACCATCGCCCGGGCAGTAAGATCCGTGGGGGACTACAAGCGCCGGATCCGCAACTGCCAGAAGAGGTGGCAGGACCTTCGAGGCTGGACCCGGAGGATCGCAAGGGTCCAGCTGAAGCTGTCACCTCCTCGCAGGAGGGGCGGACACCGGACCCTGACCCCCCACATGCTCAGGATCCTGGCGGTGGTCTTCCCTGACCTGGATGGGCAGCTGAAGGCCAGACAGCAGCAAGGAGGGGGTGAGTCCATGACAGCACTGTGCACTTTGTCTGACATGCTATGTGCCCTCCTCTGGCCTGGTTAAACTTCCACAGTACATCAGTCTTGTGGTCCAGGACCCATGTCCCTCTATTGTGACATGCCCACTCCTCATCTGATACGCATATGTGTGGCCCTTATAGTCAGGAAATTGTGTTACTTGGGGACTGTGTCTTTGCATTTTGCTTTGCTCAAGGTGGGGGACAGCATTTGTTCCAGTGACTATGTTGTGGGATTCATGGGTGGGTCAATTGCTCACACAATGCCCAAGTCTTGACATGTAATCTGGGTGTAACTTTGATATGTGGTCCACTTGCTGATCTGATTCACCACATGTCCCTGGGGTATTTGGCACCCCCCCATGCTGCGGGTGGGAACAATGTTTGGGCCTCAGGAGTATGTATATCAAGTGTGTCACACATGCTTAGACACCTGCCTACTGTCCAGGACTCATCCCTCTTACAGGTGGAGCTGGACAGTCATGCCTACACCAGGGCATACAATAGACTGTTGTGATCAGTGACATGTTCCCTCAGGTGTCTGCCTCTGTGTCATTGTGCTGTGGCTTCGTTGTCAGGACTACTGGGATGTTTGTCGGTTAGGGTTCAGCATGCCATCTGAGATGTGACCATGAGAGACGATACTTCTGTGACTTATAGATGTTTGATCACTTGACTGTGCACACAGGTGTATGCGACTGTGACTTTCAGGCAGCTGTTATTCATTCACAGCACACTGTGAGGTGCTCAGGTTCTGGGAGTTGTGTTTCATGTCCCCCATATGTCCAATTGGCATGACGTGGACAAATACTAGTTCAGATGATGTGGTGTGTGGGGGATGGACATGTGCACTTGTCAGTTACATAACTTGCATTCCCCATGTCCTAGGATTGTGACACAGTGCAGACTGTTGTTGGCAGTCTACCATGGCCATGTGACTGGAGACAGTGATGTATGACTTTGCACGCATGCCTGTGTCATGGCATTAAACTTCCTAAGAGTGATCCTGCAGGGGAGTGACATGTGCAACATGCACCCCACTGTGGCATGGACTATCCGGACATGGGTGCATCATGGTGTCTGGTGCTGGTATGCATCACATGCATTTCTATTTAGACTCTGGCCATCCCTTTCTCTGGACACCTGCACTGACTCAGTGGCAAGAGATGTGATGTGTGCATGTTCACATACTTCACCATGTTCCCTGCAATGTCCAACAACTGTGTAGGTGGTGCATGTGTCCACACTGGGGTCTTACCATCAGACAGGCACCAGACAGATGGGTGCAAGGGCAGGAGGGGTGTGAGTCCCATGGTTGACCATCACACTGACAATTGGCTTCTCCAAATATGTGTGAGGAGTTTTGGCAATGTTCAACTAAGGATGCCAGGGCTGGCTCTGTAAGTGCTGTACTTACTGTGGTGTGTGCGGTCAGTGCAGGTGACTGATGTTTGTCTGTTTCCCTAATTGTTTGCAGATACATCCACGGCCACAGGAGGGGACAGCTCCATGGACCAGGAGGAGCAGTGGAGCCAGACTGGGTCAGCATCTGACGAGTGGTCAGAGGGACCCAGTGGCACGGAGGGCGAGGGGAGCCACACCGAGGAGTCCTCAGCACCATCCACCTCAGCTGAGGACCACAGCAGCTTGGAGGATGACTCTCTTGTGGATGCGGGTGTCAGCAGCCACCACACCCCGCTAGTCTGTCTGGCCCGCCACCACCACCACCAGCACCGCCCTCCCATTGGCTCCAATTCCAGAGGTCCGTGGAGGCTCCCGTGTTCGGGAGCGTGTCTCCTTCATGCCAGGCACCGCACCCCCTGCCCCTGTGTCCCCTGCTGCCCTGAGTGAGGAGTCTGTGTACCTACTTCGGCAGCTCCATGTAGGGCAGACAGCAATGCTGAGTGTCCTCCATGCACACACCACTCTGTTGACACAGCTGGTGTCGTTCATGGAGGGCATCTCGATGGATATGTCTGCCCTACAGAGGAGCAATAAGTCCATGGACTCCTCCCTGACGGCAGCAGTGTCCCTCCTCCAACAGTCCCTCCCACCTCCTACCTCTACCCCATCCACACTTCCTGGCACCCTACCTGTCCAAAGCACATGCACACCTGCACAATCACCCAAGCACACAGACACGAGCAGCACAGACACACCCAAAAGAAAGGCAAGACGTGCACACAAGCATCCTCAGGGGACAGATACCACACACAGCGGATGTGGAACAGACACACACACAGGCATCCACAGTCACTCCGCAGTCCTCCAAATCCTCTCCCTCCAAGACCCCTTCCCTTGCCTCACCTGCAACCCCACCTACACAGCAGGTCTTCCTGTGTGACCTCGGCCTCTTCCCCTCCGATCCTGCAGATCCGGCATACCGGGGGAAGAGGAAGTCCACCCACACAGAGGGGGAGTGCCCCTCGCCCCCGGACACCCTACCCCAGGCGCAGGCAGACTGAGGACCCCATTCGGAAGTCCCCCCGGACCAGGAAGGGCAAGACCCCACCACCACCAACCCGCAGCTCCACCACCCAGTCTCTCTCCTCCATCCCCCAGGCCACCACTCCACAGGTTCCACCGCCACACCCTGCCCCAGGTTCCCCCACACACCGATACTGCATCCCCAAACTGCTTAGGCCCTCCCCCCCTGCCACTTGCTCTTCCACCCCCAACCCAGACGCTCAGCCTGTTTGTGCCACTGGTGTGGAGACCGGGTCACCCCCCTCTGTCCTGCCTACCTCATCTGCCCCCCCTTCCACTCCCTTGGAGGCATGCACTGCAGTGGAGTCCACAACCACCCCGTCTGACTCGGGCACTGCAGTGGGGACCCAGTCCACTCCATCAGACCAGCCCACTGCAGTGGTTGCAGCACCAACACCATCTGACTTGTGCCCTATAGTGGTGCCGGCCCCCCCTGAGTCAGACACCTCCACTGCAGTTGCTGGTGACACTCCTGCAGCCACCACCCCTTCACTGCCTCACTCTGGCATCCCCTGATCCTGTCCCTGCGGTGCCTGGCCTGCCCCTTGTATGCCCCTCCAAGGGGGATGTCCCCTGTCCCTACCAGTGCAGGCAAGCAATGGGTGACAAGTTGTCACATATCACCCTGTTGGGACTGTGTATTTGGACTGGCCATTGGCCTTACTTTAATTTGGACTTCTGATTTTTTATTGACATTTGCTGAATAAAGCCTATTTTTGTTTACTTGTGGTTTTTCTTTTGATGTACATGATGTAGATGAGTATCATCATGCATTTGCAGTTGTAATAGTGTTCAGATCAGGGAAATGAAGTGTTGCAGTGATGGACTCCATGTGGTCCATGGGATATGTGTCCTGTTGTAGTCTGGATCTATGGCATCCTCTGCTGCAGTCTGAGGGTGTGATGTTCAGCATATGACACAGGGATGTACGTTTTTCATTTGTAAATTAACATCTTTGTCTTACAGTGATGCACATCTGGTGGGCTTACCACTGTTCAATGTTTCTATTCCCCTGACTGTGTGCCCATCTCCACTGGACATGCAGTTTAGCACACCAATGTTGAAGGACTCATCAGTGTATACAGTGCACCTTGCTTGACACGTGTTTTGGGTGTATGCAGATGACTGACGTGACACTCCCGTACCCAGGCTGATGTGAGCAGAGCCTTCAGTGTGTTGTAGTTGTTGACTCACTGACCGAGTGTTCTACCGACATGTTTGAGTCGTGCACAGACAAGGTTTGGCACAGCGGAGCCTTCCACAACAGTGGAGTGCCCTCATGGCAGTGTGTAATCCCGTGACATTGCCTGGGCCCGTGTTTTGTGTTGTCTAAGCAGGTCTGTGCGTGTACCCTTCCCTTTTCCTACACAGGCTGTGTCCCTACGGATGTTCCTGTTTCTGATGCTTGCTGAGTTGTTCTGTGTTCATCCAGCATCTTGGACCTGGTTACTCCGGGATGTGGGTGCATGGCAAACTAAGGTTCATCAGGTTGTCATCCCAGGTTGTCTTTGTTGTCAGGGCTGGGGATGTGGGCAAACGCAGATGGGACACATTCAGGATTCCCTTGGCACTTGTTGGTTACACATGTCATGTTATTTACAGTCTGTGGTAGCTTTCAGTGATTGTGACACGTTGTGTGTGTGACTGCTGCCACTCCTCAGGGTCAGAGCTGCAATGTTGGAAGTTGTGTACGTGTGTTCTTTGTGTGTCACCTTGTCTTCTTCATTGGTGTGTGACTATGGCCAGGATCCCATTGATTGTGGTGGATTTCACGTCATGCCCATGTACCGCGTAGTGTGCAGTGTGTCAGACATTCACGAGTCTTGTTGACTGGCCATGTGTGATGGGTTTCTGCACCTTAGTTCCCAACACCACCCCTGGGATTGTCATGGGTGCATGTGCAATGTCACCAGTCCATGTGAGCTTCACTGCTGCACATTGGTGGAGATCAAGGTGTGTGGTGTTGAGTGTGTGCAAATGTGAGTTGTTGCACGGCTAGACCCCTACCTCCATATAGGCCATGGCTGGCAGGCCGTGCTGTTTGATTTGTGCTTGTGTAGGTGTGATGGTAGTTTGTTGCTCAGGACACATGGCTGTGGTTCACAGTGTGAATGACATCTACCTTTGTCATCACAGTGGGATTATCATGCAGGCTAGTGTCACCACAATGTGGGGTCCCTGGGGGTAGTGCTGTGGTGGGTCTGTCTCATGCTGTGTTAGTTGCTGTTCCTACTAGCTTGTGTGACATGTGTAATTTGGGCTCCCTCTCATCTAACAATGCCTCTTTGCCCACATAGGGGAATCCGATCCATGAGTTACTTTTGTATGGCACTGTATACACATTTGTGTACTTGGAATTCAGGCCTCCTCATGTGTTGTGTGTTTGCCTGGGGACACTGGCACACACCCCCATCACCTGTTGTGTTTGATATGCAGTGTGAGTCTGCCTGTTTGTGTTTGTGCATTTGCACCACTGCATTGGCATTTCCTGAGTGTGCCACTGGCTGTATGTTGTTTGGTGGCTTTCCCCTGCTGTCCCTGGGACTCCTAGGTCATCAGTCAGCACAATAATCATGGTTTGTATGTCCCATTGCTGCCATGGTATGGTATTTGTTCACCTGACATCTACAGTCTCCACAGGATATCTACATTTGTGTGTCCATTGGTGCCGATATGTGGGTCAGCATTATGATGGTCACTTCTGTCATTGTGTTATTTGTGAATGTTGACAATGTGGGCCCCCATGGGTGATGTTTGTATGCACATGGCCAAAACGATGTTTCAGTGACACTGCACTGTTTCCCTCGACCAATCTATGTTGCTATGGGACACACACACTACTATGCCACTGATGTGTTTGTTGTTGTGTGACTAGGATTCATCTATGCAGTTTGGCTTTGGCAGCTTTTACCATGACTACACTTCCCTTTTGGTCACTGTGGTGATGGGGCTTTAGGCCCCATTGCCACACTGTTCAAAATGTGCATCAGCTATGGATTCCACACTTCCCTTTTGGTCACTGTGGTGATGGGGCTTTAGGCCCCTTTGCCACACTGTTCAAAATGTGCATCAGCTATGGACACCACACTTCCCTTTTGGTCACTGTGGTGATGGGGCTTTAGGCCCCATTGCCACACTGTTCAAAATGTGCATCAGCTATGGACACCACACTTCCCTTTTGGTCACTGTGGTGATGGGGTGTTCGAGCCCATTGCCACAGTGGCCATGGTTGGCTTGCATTGTGGAGGCCACACACATTTCTGTGTGACACATGTGCTAGGGGGTCACATTGTATGTTCAATGTCATGTTCAGTGTTGTAGGCATTTGTCACAGACTACACACTCTTGTCATGGTGTTGGGGGGGGTGTAATTTTCAGACATTCCTTATGTGGGAGTATGCTGTTTGTGTCATGCATTACCCGTCCTATGAGTAGGGGTGGAGGTAGTGGCAGGCATCCAGCCCCCCCTGAGTAGGGGTGGTGGTAGTGGCAGGCATCCATCCCCTTAAGGGTGGGGATGGTAGTAGTGACAGGCATCCAGCCCCCCCTGAGTAGGTGTGGTGGTAGTGGTAGGCATCCAGCCCCCCCTGAGTAGGGGTGGTGGTAGGGTGGTGTTGGTGGTAGGCATCCATCCCCCTATGGGTGTGTATGGCATTGGTGATGGCCATCCCACCCCTATGGTTCTGATGTTGCTAGTGTACGTCATTTGTGCATTCCTATGTGTGTGTGACATATTTCGGGTACGTGTCGTTTGTTTGTATTGTTGGTGTTTGACTTACCGTCTGCGCCGTACACATCCGTGCCGGTCCTGGTAATAGATGTAGAGTATAGGTAGGACCTGCGCAATGGGATTCATGCTTGGATCGTCTCGTTCGGGTTTCTCGTGTCTTCGAGTCGTACTCGTAGCAGGCTTGTTCGTCTCGTAGCCGTGGATCGTCTTGTGGTGCGAAACGGAGCTTATGTACGGCTCGCCCGGATGCTCAAACGTCCCGGACGTAGCGACGGGTTCGGCGCGTATGGAGTGCGCATCGTACTCGTCCGGCCGGAAGGTGCTGTGTATTTGCTTCCGTACGACTCGATTCGGCGTTTACGGATCCGACTCGGGCGGGGAACAGGAGCTGGATTGGGTAAGTACGGCTCGCTCGGAAACTGGGTTGTTATACGCATCGTACTTGTTCGTCCGGACGAATGTTCGAATCGGTCGGGAAATACGCAATCGGCTGGTTTTTTTTCCGGACGAATACTGTTAGGTGCGCTTCCGGCCGAGATCGGAATCGACCCCTTAGTGTCCAGCACCTTTCTACAGTTAGTATAGTTTGGTATGGAATAGCAAATTATATATGTTTATTATCCAGCACCTTCCCTGATTTTATATTAATTGGAGTGGGAATAGTAAATTATATATGTTTACTGTCCAGCACCTTCGCTGATTTAATATTAATTGTAGTGGGAATAGTAAATTATATATGTTTAGTGTCCAGCAGTTTCGCTGATATAATATTAATTGGAGTGGGAATAGTAAATTATATATGTTTAGTGTCCAGCACCTTCCCTGATTCATAAAATAATTGGAGTGGGAATAGTAAATTACATATGTTTAGTGTCCAGCACTTTCCCTGATTTAATATTTATTGGAGTTGGAATAGTAAATTATATATGTTTAGTGTCCAGCACCTTCCCTGATTTAATATTAATTGGAGTAGGAATAGTAAATTATATATGTTTAGTGTCCAGCCCCTTCTCTGATTTAATAATAATTGGAGTGGGAATAGTAAATTATATATGTTTAGTGTCCAGCACCTTCCTAGAGTTAGTATAGTTTGGTATGGGAATAGTAAATTATATATATTTAGTATCCAGCACTTTTCCTGAATTTTATATTAATTGGAGTCGGAATCCTAAATTATATATGTTTAGTGTCCAGCTCCTTCCCTGATTTGACATTAATTGGAATGGGAATAGTAAACTATATATGTTTAGTGTCTAGCACCTTCCCTGATTTAATATTAATTGGAGTGGGAATAGTAAATGATATATGTTTAGTGTCCAGCACCTTCCTAGAGTTAGTATAGTTTGGTTTGGGAATAGTAAATTATATATGTTTAGTATTCAGCACCTTTCCTGCATTTTATATTAATTGGAGTGGGAATAGTAAATTATATATGTTTAGTGTCCAGCATCTTCCTAGAGTTAGCATAGTTTGGTATGGGAATAGTAATTTATATATGTTTAGTGTCCAGCAGTTTCCCTTAACTATTATAAAGTGGAGTATGAATAGTTAATTATATATGTTTAGTGTGTAGTGTTTAGCATAGTACCTGAATTAATAGAAATTGTAGTAGGAATAGTGAATTATATATGTTTACAGTTTTGCAAATTAAAAAAATTAATGTAGTGTACAGTGGGTATGTCTAAAAATAACATTATATTTTCACTTAATAAAAAAAATATTATTATAAATATTTACTAAAACATATTATTTTATACAGTACATTGATTTTAAATACATATTTTATTACATATACAAAGATTAAAAAAATAAATAAATCATGAAACATAATTTTTTTATTGATATGTTTCTTTATTTTCAAACATTTATTAATTACTTTTTTTTATTTTATTAAGGATATTTAACATATATTGTTAGACATCGAGAAAAAAATACAATCTTTATTTTTCAGACATTATATATTTGGTACATATGTATACTTTTATATATAATAATTTTGCAAACAAAGGGGCCTATTACGATGTCCGCCCGCCACCGTAACGGTGAATGGGACCGTCCGCCAGAGGTGCGGCGGTCCCGCTGTGGGCATTAGGAGGCCACCGCCACGGTGTCGGTGGCATCCCCATCCACAACATTGTGGCAGGCGGTGCTCACAGCACCGCCCGCCACAATGCTGTGGATGCATGTTGTGCATTGGCATGCACAAGATGACAGGCACCGTGCGGTGCCTGCCATCTTGTCCACGCCAATACCCCCCATGTGCACCCCCCACCCCCCCAACACTCCGGGGGCCCGTAACGGGCCCCCCAAAGCAGAAACCGTATGCCTTTCCATGGCGGCAACACCGCCATGGGAAGGCGAGTCACCGCCTGCATTATAATATGCAGACACCGCCACCATATTATGGCATGTTTCAGCCCGGTCGACGAGTCGACCGGAGGAAAACCGGCAGATGGTCTTGCCGTCCGCCGCAGACCCAAAGCCATACTAATATGGCGGAAGGTCAATCATGCAAGGATGGCGGGCCGATCGCCCCTGCCGGACTGGCGGTGGCTACCGCCGGGCCGGCGGGGGCGATCCGCCCACCATCCTAATGGGCCCCATAGTTTTAAACATTATTAGACTTTTTATTACAGTTATGTACATTTTTTAACATAAATTAATGTAGTTTTACATTGCTTTTTAAACATTTTTGTAAGAAAATAATTTTTAATAACATGTATACGTAATTATTTTGTATTGTAAACATTTATTACATTGTTACATATACTGTAATTTTTTATTAACATATATGTTTTAACATGTTTTTATTAAAAACTGTTTTTTAAATTCTCACATTTTTCTCACATATAATGTAACATTTTAAGTAATATTATTTATATGTGAAATATAAATACTATTAATTATTACATGGATTTGTTTAATATAAACATTTTTTATAACATTTATACATTTTTTCACATTTATTTCACATAGTACATATTTTTATTATACATTGGATATAACATGTATATTTAAAGAACTATAATATTAATTATTAAATATATATTATTATAATTTTACATTACACAAAAAATATAACATAATTTTTAATACGTAAGTAATATTGTGTAGTATTTTTAGAAAAATGTATAGTAATATATTTATGATGTTCTTTCAGTTTATTAAAGAAAGAGATAAAACTTTATTGTTTAAAGCAGCCATATTTGTTTCTAACTTGTATTTTGTAACCGCTCGAGTTTGTTTTAGCTCATTTCTGAGGGGAGAAGCTTATGGTTGGAAGCTGCGTTGCATCGGGAAGGTAAGTTTAATTTTCTTTATTTAAACTTTAGTTTTAGTTAAATTTGAAGGTAGTTAAGTCCTAGGTAGTGTGTGTAGTGTTAGGTTTTTAAAGTTTGGGTTAGTTTTATGCTTTATTTATGTGTTAGCGATATGTCGTCGGTTTGCTATTCGGTGTATGTTAGAAATGTATAGATATGTAAAAATATGTTTAAATATGGTGTTAGCAATGTATGTATTAGTATTATGTTATAGTTTATGTGTATGTTTGTGAGGGTGGGATTGTTCTTTTTCTTTACAGGTTTTGGTCGTTTGAAGTTGCGGTTGGGAGAAGATTGCGGTTTTTGGAAAACTAATAATTATTTTACACTTCCTTAATTTTTCGAGTTTTCATGGGGGGTTTCTTTTTTTAAAAACCTTTTTCGGGACTTTTATGGTTTATCGTTTGTGGAGTTACTGCCGGTGGATTCATTTTTAAACAGTTGGATTTTTCCATTTTTTGAGGGGATTTTTTTGTCCTATTGGTATTATGAGATACCTGGATTTATTTACGGCAGTTGGGATTTCGTTTCTTCAGCTACCGAAACAGTAAGTCATTTTAATCATTTATTGTGGGACGGAAATGTTTATAAAAGCAGTGTTATTGTGATTTATGTTTTAAGAAATATAATTAATATGTCCCTCATTCTCTGCTCTTGGCCCGCTTAACGGACATAGGCATTTCAGGTACAGCCTGGGGTTGGCTGAAATCCTTTCTGAAGTGTCATACGCAGCAGGTTTGGCCCCCCCCCCATTTGCATCCTCGCCTCAGCTGGTGTCCACTGGAGTGCTGCAGGGGTCTTCTTTTAGCCCCCTGCTCTTTAACATTTACGTCACTCCTCTGGTTCGGCTGGCGGAGGATCTTGGAGCCAAAATTGTGGCATATGCCGATAACACTCAGCTTTTGTTCACTTGGGGCAAATCTGAGTATTCCATTTTAGAGGCGAAAAACTGTTTAACTGCTGTCTTTCACTGGCATGCTTTGGCACAGCTTAAGTGTAATGAAGACAAATCGGAAATCCTCCTCTACGGGAATTCCCCCCACCCCCCAGTTTAGGGAAACACTGTGGCCACCCGATTATCCCCTGCCATCTTCTTCTGGTCAACCCGTTAAGAATCTGGGAGTCTGGTTTGAAGAAAACCTATCTTTTTCGACCCAGATTAAGAAGCTCACTGGGAGCTGTTTTGGGATACTTAAATCCCTTCGGAAATTTCTCCCGCTTCTTCCCAGGGCTGCTAAGGAAATGGTTACTCGGGCACTGATACTGTCGCGCATTGATTACACCAATGCTTTGTACATCGGCCTACCGGGCTACATTCTTAACAAACTGCAGGTTTCTTTTTAATATCCCAATTAGAAACAGTGTTAGACAACATTTGCGCACACTTCACTGGCTGCCTGTCGCCAAGCACGTTACGTTTAAGGCCCTGGTCTTGGCGCACCATGCCCTGTACGCTTCCGGCCCACTCTATGTTAGGAAGCGTTTTATGTTTCATACCCCAGTTAGACAACTGAGGTCAGACTCCCAGCTGCTTGCCCAGATACCTCGTGTTCGCCTCCAAAGAATGGGGGGCAGCTCTCTTGCTTTTAGGGCTGCCTCGGCCTGGAACGCTCTTCTGTATGCTCTGCGCAGCATTCATGATCATGTTCTCTTTAAAAAACAGCTCAAAACATTTCTGTTTAACTAACTAATATCACATCATTCCTTAAGGCTCGCGCCGGGACACTCCGTGGAGTATCTGTGCGTGTTATAAACTGCATTAACATAACATAACATGTCAATATATTTTTTGTATATTAATAAATGTATTTGACAAATTAATTATATTTCTGGAAATATATAAATAATATTTATTTGTTTGCTTTGATTTTGGTAATGAGTATTTGGCTATTTTGAGGATTTTTTAGTTAAAGTAGGGTTTTGGCTATTGTTTCAAGGTATTCTAGGCCTTTAGTTGTTGGATATAGTCTTTATTTATATTGTAAGTATTCAAACATTTGTCTAGTTTGTTTGGTAAGTTTTGGGCCTATTTGTATTACAGACTGCTCCATTCTAAGTTGTTGGTAGCTTTGTTCTTTTTGTATAGATAGTAATAGTTTATGTACAGTTGGTGGAGTTCTGCCTGTTGTTGCTTGGAAGGCGTTATGCCATCCTTCAACAGCATTGTTTGTTTTAGCTTCTTTATTTAGTGTACTGTGATATATATTCCACCATGGAATGTGGTATTTAGGTTGCCTTCTGTGTCCAGATCTGTGTAGCCTTCCCACCCAGGTATCCTCAAAATAGTCAAGAAGGGGACTTAGCTTTTGCTCATTTTGTTGATAGTATGCACTTTCAATTAATAAGTTGTAGTGTTCGGCTACATCAGTAACTGGGACGTAGGCCAGTGCTATAAGTTTTTTAATTTGATATGCAAAGGAGCTATTGGCTGCATATTCAACACATAGGGCCCGATTCCGATCTCGCTCGGAAAGTGCTACGACCGACTCGGATCGGGAATTTTTGCCGAGCGACTCGTCTGCACGCTCTCCAAACAGCGGAGTATGATGCAATGCGTGTTAAATACAAACGACTCGCACGGAGAACAATATTGACGACCGACTCGTACGGAAATGAATCCATGTGAGCGATTCGTCCAGAAAAAAGCCCAATGCGAACCAAGCGTACGCGAACGGTGGAACATAGCGTTGAGTCATTGGGACGGACTCGGACCACCCTGCCAATACATGAACAAGCATCCGGTGCGCTCAACGGAACAAAATACAACATAAATAGACAGAACAAGTCCAAACAAGCATTGGCAATTAAAAAAAAAAATGTTTTTAAAAAAAAAGGAGATTCAAAATAAGCCACACCCACAACTCCACCTATATAAAGGGCCAACAACTTACCCATGATCCTTTGCTACCTCAACAGAACTGCCTGCACATACCACCATTACACTGTATCACAGACACACACTCACAACTCACCCACCACACAACCTGTACACTACTAGCACCTGTTCACTACTACACTCACAAACACACACACATTAACTCATACACACTCACCCTCACCTTCACACTCCCCCAAACATACATCTTCATCACTATGCCCCCAAAGAATAATCCAAAGTTCATAGACAATGAGTTGGAAGTCATGGTAGATGAAATTCTCAGAGTTGAGCCCCAGTTATTTGGGACCTTAGTCCAACAGACCCCCCTGTCCCAGAAAACCAGGATGTGGGAGAGGATAGTCAACAAGGTGAACGCTCTAGCACCTTGCCTGCGCACAATGGAGGATATCAGGAACAGGTACTATGATGTGCGAAGGAGGGTCAAGAAGCTGATTGGCAGAGACCATGCCCTGAGCCAGCGGACCGGCGGTGTTCCTCCTGCAAAACCTGTGCACTTCACTTCCTGGGAGGAGAAGGTGCGTGCCATCTTTCCACTGGAGGGCATCCATAGATTATCAGGAGTACCAGAGCCTGGTGAGTACATAACCAACTAACCAATATTGTGAGCTACTACACACCCACAGACAGCACTGTCAAGGGGACAGTGATACCAATCACTGTCAGCAAAGCCATAAAAATAATAAGCTAATGAGCAGGTGATGTGTATGCCATTTAGACAAACAAAATACATGCAATCTCTGAGTAACATGTAACCATTTCATGACAAGTACCAACTTTGCCAAATAAAAAGCAAGGCTTGGTACTCAAAACAGCAGCCACCACTGTCAGCCATCTTGACAGCACTGTTTCACTCACTCACAGGAAACCTGAGTCACAGGAAGGGTGTCAGGGATGGCTGGGAAGGTGAGTGTGGCAAAAAGCATGATGGGAGTTAAAGTCACAGGTAACAATCCTCCACCCACATGGCCCAACAAGCATACCTTGAACCATGCTTAGCTCACAGGGAGTTGAAAAGTACTGTCAAGATGACCGACACAGGTCTCTGGTGTGGGGAGCACAAGGCCCTCATGGGAGTTGTGGTCCAACAGACACCAGGCACCACTATCAGACATCTTGAATGTCAAGTTTCTCTCACTGTCATGGAAGCATGGTTCATGGTGGTCAACCAGCTATGGCTGGGAGGAGTAGTGGTAGCCCTGACTACATCTACCACCAGGCCCTGTCCCACACACCCCTACCACCAGCACCAAACAGCACACCTGGGACCATGCTGTTACTGAGAGTGAAGACAAATGTACTGGCAAGATGGCTATCACCGTGATCTGGAGTTGGCAGCAAAAGTCCCTGATGGAAGTTGTCCTCTAAAAATCTATTAGCATTAACAACCAATCTGCAATGTCAGTTGAAATATCAGATTTCACAAAGATGTACAAACTGTTCACCAACTCACAGCAAGGCAGTGGGAACCAAACACCACTCACAGGAATCAGATATCTTGTATGCACACATTCATCAACAGGAAACCAGGGTCACAGGAAGGGTGGCAGGGATGGCTGGGAAGGTGGGTGTGGCAAAAAGCATGATGGGAGTTGAAGTCACAGGTAACAATCCTCCACCCACATGGCCCAACAAGCACACCTTGAACTATGCTTAGCTCACAGGGAGTTGAAAAGTACTGTCAAGATGGCCAACAGGTCTCTGGTGGGGGGAGCACAAGGCCCTCATGGGAGTTGTGGTCCAACAGACAACAGGCACCACTATCAGACATCTTGAATGTCAAGTTTCTCTCACTGTCATGGAAGCATGGTTCATGGTGGTCAACCAGCTATGGCTGGGAGGAGTAGTGGTAGCCCTGACTACATCTACAACCAGGCCCTGTCCCACACACCCCTAACACAAGCACCAAACAGCACACTTGGGACCATGCTGTCACTGAGAGTGAAGACAAATGTACTGGCAAGATGGCTGACTCTGGGCACTGGTGTAGGGAGCACAAGTCCCTAATGGGATATGTGATCAAAAATAGATTTTTAATAACA
Source organism: Calotriton arnoldi (assembly GCA_963921515.1). Classification (NCBI taxonomy): domain Eukaryota; kingdom Metazoa; phylum Chordata; class Amphibia; order Caudata; family Salamandridae; genus Calotriton; species Calotriton arnoldi. The sequence continues at coordinate 1,152,455 of CAWUFW010006155.1, forward strand.
ACATACCTGCAATGTAACTGGAAAGATCATCATTCACAAAAATGTACTAACTTAGCACTAACCCACAGCAAGGCAATGTGATCCAAACACCAGTCACATGCAGCAGCCAACTTGTTTGCACACATTCACTCCCAGGAAAGCAGAGTCACAGAAAAGAAAGTTGGGTTTGCTGGGAAGGTGGGTGTAGCTGAAAGCATGATGGGAGTTGTAGTCACAGCCAACAGTCCCCCTTCCACATGGCCCAACAATCCCACCTTGATCCATGCCCATCTCACAGGGAGTGGAAAAGAACTGGCAAGATGGCTGAATCTGGGCTCTGGTGTGGGGAGCACAAGGCACTGTTGGGATTTGTGCTCAAACAAACACCAGGCCCCACTGCCAGACATCTTGAATGTAAAGTTTGACTCACTGTCATGGAAGCATGGTTCATGGTGGCCTATCTGGTCTGGGGGGGAGGAGGAGTGCTAGCTCTGACTACATCTACCAGCAGGCCCTGTCACACACACACACCCCTCCCACCAACACCAAACAACACACCTGGCACTATGCTCTCCTTGAGAGTGAGTGACAATCTACTCCCAAGATGCCTGACACTGGGCTCTGGTGTGGGGAGCACAAGGCCCTGTTGTGAATTGTGCACAAACAAACACCAGGCCACCACTGTCGGCCATCTTCCCATAGCTGTTTCACTTACTCACAGGGAAGCAGAGTCAAAAGGAAGGAAGGTTGGGTTTGTTGGGAAGGTGGGTGTAGCTGAAAGCATGATGGGAGTTGTAGTCACAGCCAACAGTACCCCTCCCACATGGCCCAAAAATCCCACCTTGAACCATGCCCATCTCACAGGGAGTGGAAAAGTACCGGCAAGATGGCTGACACATGGGCCTTATGTATGAATTGGCTACAAGTCACAACTAGGCCCTGGGTCTCTCACACCAGTCCCCACTCCCAGCCATCTTCACTGTACATTTCCACTCACTGTCTGGGGATGCATTGTCCCAGGTGTGCTCCCTGGGCTGGCTGGGAAGGTGTGTGGAGTATAGGACATGGTGTGAGTTGCAGTCATAGCACTCATCACTACCCACACACAGAGCAACATGTCCATCAGTGACAAGGGATACCTGACAGTGAATGGAAGGGCCACAACAAGATGGGTAACGCTGTTGCATGGTGTCATGTACACAAAGCACTGTTGGGAGTTGCATTCAACTCCTACATCATGCAGCATTGTCTGCATCCTTGCCACTACACTCCCCTCACTGTCATTGATACTTTGTCCACGAAAAGTAAGCTGGACTGGGTGGGAGGAGGGGTACAATTTCCAGCAGCATAACACAAGCACACAAACCTCTCTACCTCACAGCTCTGAGCCTGAAAAAGCCGGAAAGCAGCCTTGGTTAACTCATCTGTCCATGGAGGACAAGGACAATATACATGATGTGATCAGGCACAAAGCTAAGCAGTCAAACCATTTGCTACTGACAGCCATTCACATGTGTGCAATGAGATAAGAACTAGGAACACATTAATCAAAATACCATAAACCAAACGCCATATACATTCCGGACTGTGATTGTGTAGGTAGCCACACCAATTTGACTGCAAACGACATGCACAAACGCCAGCACACATGCACATATCTTGAAACATATCGTAAGGGGAAGAGTACGTATATCATTTGAAAAGCACAGATGTGGGAAATACCAACACAACTGTGTCATGCACAGGGTGCCACTTGCCAGTCAAAGCCTATGTACAGTCAAATGAACAAAACATGCCCATTCATGCACAGAGCTGGACATGCTCAGCAAAACACTTCTTGTTATAATCACAATGTCTGCCGAAAACATAGGCCTGGGTCTGTGACCATACAGGACTATTTAATGTACCTACACTCTTCATAATGTACAATAGCTAATGTAATGTGTATGATACGATGAACTGTGCAAAAACTCTACAAACTTTGTGTCTCTCATCTTACCACAGGGCCTGCTGGGGACACTGCAGGAACAGAACATGAATCCCAGTCCCAGACTCTGGATGACCCTGAGCTCTCCGGTGTGGACGTCTCTCAGCCATCAACGGATGACGAGGGACTACCTGGCCCCTCCGGCGTGGGTCAGCATGCAGCACCAGCAGCTGTGCCTCCAGCACCACCTGTGACCACTCCTGCAACATCTGCCAACACCCATATGATCACTACCCACACGGACATACAAAGACAACAAGACACAGAGAGCACAGCATCACAGGGCACTCTGGAGTTGGCAGACAACAACACCAATGTCAACGATGAAGGAGTTCCAGTGTTGTCTGTGCCGGCAACATCCGGTCCTGCTCGTGTGTTTAGGGGTGGTGGAAGGGGTCATAGGGAGAGGTCACATCAGGCAGCTGATGCTGATGAACAAGCTGACCCACAGTTGGCAAGCATTCTCCATGCCTACCGAGATTGCACCGGATCCTTTGGCCAGGTAGTTGGGATCCTCAGGGACATCAAACAACAGCAGACTGCCCATCATGCCAACATGGAACAACACATGGCAAGGATGGAGGACAAAATGGACAAAATTGATGACCTGACATGCGGTGCACAGGGACATACTCATCTGTCTCCGCCAGATTGCCACCAACATGACCCCACCTCCCTGTGTGCCCAATACATCTGTTGCTTCTACATCTGCAACTGCCACAGGGAGGGATGAGGACTCTGGCGGAGAGTCCCCTGCAGCACAGCAGCCTGCACCTGAGGTGCTCCCCCAAAAAAGAGGGGTCGTCCTTCGAAGGACAAATGAGAGACAGACGGCTATGCATCCCCCCCAGGGAGCGACAACCTGCTCCTGATATCCTCCATTGTGTGCTAAGCGTTCACTCTGTTGACTGTCACAGAACTTTCCCAACTGGGATGGAGGGTCTAAGCTGGATCAATGACTCAAATGACTGTGGGCTTGGCTCTGAAAATTTCATCTACTGGCACTACCAACTCCTCTGTGAACTTTGGACTTCCAACCTTTGTACAGCACTATACCTTTTATTTTAAAATTCACACAGGCACTGTAATAAATCAATATTCACACAATACTTGCTTCTGTCGTGAATGCTAAACTGTTTTCTGATTGAAAAGATGATCCAAAAAGCTAGGAATGGAATGACAATGACATTGGCTGAAATACAAGTACATCTGTCTATCCAACTGTCTTGTGAGTAAATGTAACCTGACACATATGGGAGATACACACAATGTCATCACAACACACATAGTACATGGCATACATCCTCATTGCCTCCACTCATCTAAAATTAAAGCACCTTCATATGCACAAACAATATTCATTGTTTGATAAACTGCACATCTGGGCACATATATAGTATGTACATTATTGTTGGATGTGTGGAAACAGACAAGGCACACCTCAATGTGGAGCATAGCTTTGTTACACAGGCACAACATGTTGCCTCCACAGCAAAAGCTAACAAATCACACTGTGACAATAAGTGCAAATCATACAAGACTTTGTAATGAATTCAGAAGTGAGTGTGTGGCACAGATTCCTGATCCCAAGAAAACTTCTAGTCTGTAACTGCATTGTGTGTCTGGGAGTTCACATGTCTCCATCCAACAGCCAAAGGACTAACCCCAGGCATAGTGGGCATAGCGGGGCTACGCAGAGGGCCATGGAGTTGAGACAAACTCTGTGGAACTGCGTGGAGCTCCGCTACGCCACCCGCTACGCACATGCGCAGTCTTCCCAGAGACGGTGATGAAGAGGAGGAGGGCATCCCGGGGACGCCGCAGCCAAGGTAAGTGGTTTTACTTTACTTTAAACTCTTTTTATTTAAGTTTTAATCAATTGTTAATAGGGGGGGTGGGAGGCGGGGCTGGCCAACTCCGCTCCGCCGCGTAGTGTGCAGAGATTTGCCTACTCCATGTTCTCCGCGAGACGCGGAGTAGGCAAATCTCCGCACACTCCGCGGGCAGAGTCGAGGTCTCTGCCCGGGGTTACAAAGGACCCTGTGAAGTTGAGACATAGAACAGTATTTAAATACCAATTATTTTGCATATATCTCCAAGAGACTTTTCATACTTCAAATTGGGAACATGTGCACACTAGCTAGGAGTCATCTCACCACTGTACTGGTGACCATACTACCAAATTAGACACCAAACTACTCCAAGGATCATGTGAAGTATCATACACACACACGTATACAAATATATTGTACAACAGACACATATCATGCAAACAAATTCCTTTCTCAACTCACAATTGCATACTCACAATCATGAGAAAAAATTGTTGATTAGCCGTCTCCGAACATCCTCCTCATCACTAGCAACATGCCCCAGGCCTGGATCCTCCCCTGCTGGAGGCTGCTGGTCTCCGTCATCTTGAATGAGAGGTAGCTCATGCCTCACTGCCATGTTGTGTAGCATGCAACACACGATGATGATCTTACACACCTTCGCTGGTGCATATTGGAGGGCTCCTCCTATACGGTCCAGGCAGCAAAATCTGCTTCTCAGTAGCCCAAATGTCCGCTCAATCACTCGCCTTGTCCGCCCATGTGCCTCATTAAAACGAAACTCAGCAGGGGTGACAGGGTTACTGAGTGGGGTCAGCAACCACGGCATGTTGGAGTATCCAGAGTCTCCTAAATTAAAACAGAAAAGACTTCATGTGTCTGAAAACAGGGTACAACCTGACATACAAGCAACACACAACATAAACAGACAACATTACCCACCAACAAGCCAGGCACGCTGATTTGGCAGCTGAGACATCATCTGTGGGATCCTACTGTTCCTCATAATGCAGGCGTTGTGTGCTGATCCGGGAAAAAATGCACAGACATGTGTGATTGTCATGTCAGGCAGACATACCACCAGGGCATTTATAGAGTGGTAATGCTTACGATTCCTGTATGTTTGTTCATTGGCATGTGGTGGGACCAAAGCCAATGACATGTGGCATTCTGCCCAAAGCATAAAAGTCACTCTTGATGTTGGCAAACTGTCCTGGTGTTGGGAAATTGGTGTACGTGTTCAGGAAATGTAACATTGCTTCCAAAAAATCTCTCAGCACACGGCTAAAGATTGTCTGTGACATTCCACCAGCAGTAGCCACAGTATACTGGAAGCTTCCTGTGGCAAAGAAGTGTAGGGCTGCCATCACCTTCACCTTGGGGGTCAGCACAGTAGGATATGGGCATCCAGGCAGCAAATGTGGGGCCAACTGCTCTGCCAACTTCTCAATGAGTGGTCTGGTAAAGCGGTAACGTCTGATGCAGTCACGTTCTACCATGGTCTCCAGGTCGGGGAAGGGTCTGTGGACAGCTGGACTCCTGCAGTACATAGGTTACAAATGAAAAATTTCTCAATAAACTATCCAATGTGGTAAGTAACATGCAACATGTCATATGCTACATCAAAGCAAGACTCAATGAAGTCAGGTGTGTAATGTTGAGCATTGACACAAAGGCCAGCTATGTGACCCTCACACAACATTTCAATTCATAATGGTTTCTGCACAATTGCAAGGCTGTGCTGTGAATAATCAATTGGGTCTGTCACAGTCCATTTTATCAAACATTACACACTAAACACACACCTAACCAACTACACGTGGTGGAAAGGTACACACACAGGGATCATGTAATGCCACCTGGACACTGTCATGATGTAAGGTCTGACATACATGAACCATCACATACATAAACCCTCATGATGTGCATCACATTTTGTTAGACAAACATACAGGTATGTCTGTGACACAAAGACACAACAGCTACTCACATGCCTAATACATGTTGATGTCTCAAGTAAATATTGTCAACAACATCAACAATGGAGTGTGTGCGTTGTACAAGCCTCAGATACTGGGGATTCACTCAAAATAACTTCACATAATGCACATTCGAACACACAGTCCTTTGAAGCCATTATTATGGGTGTAGGTAACCTGTGATAACACAATGGTACCCAGGGACTGTGTCCAGGCCTAGGAGGGTGATCTGTGAAGTGATCACTTACAGTTGTGATGTTCCTCACAAACAATGTATTTGGTGCACATGAAGGTTGGCTCATCATGGGAGTGTGAGCTATGAAGTGCCCTGTCCAATATGACATGTGAATCACTGTACCCACACATGTAAAACAGCAGAACATGAGGTTTTGATATACTGTCTGACATGCTGATTGCATAGTGTAGGGCACCTGAGCCTCAAACAAAACATGTTGTTGGCATCCTTTGGCTGTTGACTGTAATGGTGACAGACGCGGGTGATTTTTCAAAAGACGCGTTGTACACATCCGAACAGAGGCGGATGCACACATTGGCTATTGGTCGTCATGGGGACAGACGCGGGTGAGTATTCAAAAGACGCGTTGTACACATCCGAACAGAGGCGGACGGACACATTAGCTATTGGTCGTCATGGGGACAGACGCGGTTTCGCTTCATGTACAAATCGTGTGCAAACCTCTTCTGTTGGTTTACAACTACAATGTATCAAATTCAATAGTATTATGATGCGGAATATTTGAACGACGAGGTAGGCATGTCAGATGCGTGCAATGTCATGGATTGGCCAAAATCGGATAATGCGAACGACTAGGACCTATCGCTTTGGATGCATGGAACAGAATCCGCCTCTGCTGCACAGATATAAGTCTGTCTGTTCCCAAGAGACTGCACTTGCCTGCACTCCATGCTACTTAACTACATTTCTGCCTACCACTGCTGCTGTCTCTGCATCCTCTGGGATCTACAATGGCACGAACTGTGGAGAGGGCACCAGCTTTCACAGAGGAGGAGAACCAGGCCCTGCTGGACAGCCTCCTTCCACAGTACAGCAAGCTGTATGGAAAACCAGGGAAGCAGGTGAGTGTTCATTTCACTGCCTTTTCAAATGAGCAATTTCCAAAACAGGCACTACTAGCATTGTGATGCACAAGGGCAAGTATGCACAAATAGTTATTGTAAGTCTTACAGTGTGTAGATTAATGTTCTGGACAGGTACAGTGATGTAAAAGTGTATTTAGTGTGATTGATTTGCATGCACTGTTCTCATGTTGTTAAGGCAGCCTTGCACACAGGACAACTGCCCCTGATGATACTTGTGCAAACTCAATACATTATCTGCCCTTCTAACCATGACCTATATGTCCAAGTGTGTGATGAATAAACATGTAGCATGTGTAGTAATGGTGTGTCACTATGTCATCCTTAAACGTCGACGCCCATCAGAAGTAGGAAATTTGGCAGACCATCGTCCGGGCTGTGAGATCTGTGGGGGTCTTCAAACGCCGCATCCGCCACTGCCAGAAGAGGTGGCAGGACCTCCGTGGCTGGACCCGGAGGATTGCAAGAGTCCAGCTGAAGCTGTCACCTCCTCGCAAAAGGGGTGGACGACGGACCCTAACCCCCCACATGCTCCGGGTACTGACGGTGGTCTTCCCTGACCTGGATGGGCAGTTGAAGGCCAGACAGCAGCAAGGAGGGGGTGAGTGTGTGCCATGTTACTGAACTATGTTTGACATGCATGTTGCACTCCCTCAGCCTGGTAACCCTCTCACAGGTCATCTGTCTGCCGAGACACCACTTATGTGGCAAAATGTAATGATGCCCCATTATCATCTGATACACAGGTGTGTCCCTTTCCGTCTGTGACATGTGTCACTTAGGCCCTGTGTATTTGCTGTAGGCCAAGGTTAATGTGATCAGCACCATATACAACATGTGCATTGAGTTGTCCATCATGAGTGATGTAATTGTCTCACATGTGTCAGCACTTTGACTGAAATGTGCCCTGTACTCTGTGTGGGACATACATATATGTTCGAAATGGTGATCTAGGTAAACACGGCTTCATGAAAAATATGCTACACACCTGTGCAGTAGGTGATACCAATGTTGATGCCTCAGACAAATGAAATGGATAAGTGTTCCAAATGTGTAGTCACCTGCATAGTGCTCTGTGTAATCACGTGTTTCACATGGACCAAGGACAGTTATGCCAAGTCAGGCCATCTGAGACACTGTCACATCAGATTTTGGTATGCCAGGCAACACTTCCACCATTGTAAATTTGATAATCTTGTGTCTGACTCTGTCAGTGTGTACAGGCATGACTTTCATGATACACAGGTAGTAAATATAGGTAATGTGCACCGACATCTAATGCCTGGAAGGTGGCTCACATACACAGGACAGAACATGTGTGTATCATCCCTTGACTCTGCATAATGGTGGCTTCAACATGTATGTGTATGCTGCATTACTTTCTTCCTGAGAGCAATTGGAAAGTTCATGTAGACGGATCTGTTAATTCATATACTCCAATGTCTAAGTAGAACAACGTGAGCTTGTCAGACCCTTCACATTGGGTTTAGCACGTAGGGGACATGTATACTTGACCACTACAGATGTTGCTTTGAAAGGGATTACATGATTGTGACACAGTGCTGACTTTCACGTTGTGATTCATTGCCCCTGTAACAATAGTCAGTACAGACTGTTTAGCCACACAGGCCAGTGGCATAGTATGCCACATGAAATTTTGTGAGGGTGCACTATTTGGACTTGTCTGTTGTCGTGCATGCAGACCATTATAGCATTGACGTTCAAGACATAAGCCCATCATGATGACTGGGGATGGCATTATGTTCAACATGTCAACTTATCTATTTGTCCATCCCATTTGCTCTGTCACTTCCAGACTCACTTGCATGAGATGAGACATGTACGTAATGACACATGACAGCATTACAGATCAGACAACAGGCAAATTAGTGCGTTGTTGGACATGTGTATAGTGGGCTTTGAAATACATCTAACTGATGGTTCCATTGCCATTATGGTTTTGGGAACCATGGTTCACTGGCAGACTGACAAGTACCATGTTCACTTATGTGCAATGTTTATAAAAAGTGACATTAACGTAATGCAAAGGCTTGCTCTGTGATGTGTTGTGCTTAAACTCATATGTCAAGTCTATGCAGATGACTGATGTGAATCTGTTTCTCATCCTTGTTCACAGCATCATCTACGGCTACTGGAGGAGACAGTTCCACGGAACAAGAGGAAGTGGCTAGCCAGACTGGGTTCACATGGGAGGAGGAGGGACCCAGTGGCACGGAGGGTGAGGGGAGCCACACTGAGGGCCGGTCTGAAACATCGTCATCTGCAGAGGACCAATCAAGCTCCAGTGATGACTCTCTTGTGGTGGTGGGTGTTACCAGAGCAGAGGCCACAACATCAGAGTCTGCCCCCGCTGCCACCACCATCTCCACCCTCACAGCTACTCCCATTCCAAGTGTCCATGGACCTTCCCGTGTTAGGGAGCATGTCTCCTTCGGGCCAGGCACCACACCCCCTGCATCTGTCACCCCTGCTGCCCTGAGTGTGGAGTCTGTGGATTTGCTCAAACAGATACATGTGGGGCAGACATCCATGCTGAGTCTCCTCCATGCACACACTAGTCTTTTGACCCAATTAGTGTCATACATGGAGGGCATGTCATCAAACATGTCTGCCCTACAGCAGACAAGTCAGTCCATGGCCTCCTCGCTGACGGCAGCAGTGTCCCTCCTACAGCAGTCCCTCACCCCTCCTACCTCTGCCCCATCCACAGTCCCCACTAACCTACCTGACCAAAGCACACTCACACTCACACAGGCACATGCACACACCCCAACAGACACAAGCAGCACACAGCCACCTAAAACAAAGTCCAAAAAAACACGCACGCACACTCAGGGGACTGACATCACACACACAGGGGATAGGGCCAAAAAACACACACACCCATCCACAACCACTACGCATTACTCAGCTACCTCTCCCTCCAAAACCCCTCCCCTTGACTCTCCTGCAACCCCCCCTTACCAGAGGGTCTTCCTCTGTGACCATGGCCTCTTCCCCAATGATACACCAGACCAGACTCGCAAGGGGAGGAGGAAATCACCCAGCAAAGAGAGGAGATCCACCCCTGCCTGCACACCCTCCCCTAAGAGTAGGAAGACTGAGGCCCCCACCCGTACATCCCCCAGAACAAAGAAATCCAAAACCCCACCACCATCCCACACTGCCACCACAAAACCAACTTCATCCCCAGCCCAGGCCACCCCTCCCAAAGTTCACACATCACAAACATCCCAGTTTCACCCACACACCATTACACCATCCCCAAGATGATAAGGCCATCCCCATTATCACAAGCACTTCCCCTCCCACAACACCACACCTTCTGTCAGTTCTGGACACTGCAGTGGAGCCCCCACCCCCTCAATCAGACCTGTCCAATGCAGTGGAGCCCACGCCCCCTCAATCAGACCTGTCCACTGCAGTAGAGCACCCGCCCCATCAATCAGACATGTCCACTGCAGAGGAACCCAAAACTCCAGTAGCCCCCATCCCTCCCATAACCCATACTGGGACACCCTAATCCTGTCCCTGCGGTGCCTGGCATGCCCCTAAAGATGCCCCTCCAAGGTGAGATGTCCTCTAGTTGTAGCAGTGCAGGCAAGCGAGGGAGTGTGAAGCATTAGGTCCCCCCCCCTAAAGGACTCAATTAAAATGGACTGGCCATATTGTTCTTCATATTCATCATAATATTTTCAAAGGCTGAATAAAGCATTACCTTTTCTTTTGTAGATTAGCATTTTGTGTATCTAATTTTGTTAATGATTCATAATGAAATTGCTGTTGACATCTTGTTTAGTGAAAATGAAGTTCTAGCGATGTGAGGGACTGCATGTGGTATATGTGTACTATTACAGTATGTATCAGAGTCATCATTGACAGCAATTGCAGGTTGTCATGATCCACAATGTTTTGGACACGGTATGTGACCTGCTTTTGACAACATCCCATCTTTGACTTACACTTTTGCACATAAGCTGTTCTGACATTTGTACACATTGTACAATTTTCCAACGGTACAAGCATCTATGATGGACATGCAGAATAGCGCATTGATGATGAACACATCATCAGTCTCATCAGTGCAACTTGTTAAACATGGAGTTTGCCTACATGTAGGTGACTTTGGGGACACACATGTACACAGACTGATGGAAACAAAGTATTCTGTGTGTTGGAATTGTTGGATCTATGTCCGAGTTTCATTGGGACATGGTAGACCCCTGCCAAGACCAAGCTTCACATAGCTGATCTTACACAGTAGTGACATCACCTCATGGCAGTGTGTAAATCTGTGACATATCCTGAGACCATGGTGTGTGTCATGTGAGCATTGATCTCTGTCTGCAAACCCCATTTCCTGCCAAGACTGTAGTCCCTGCAGATGTTCCTGTTTGTGAATCTTTCTGTGTGCTGAGTGGTCCAGTGCTTTCTCTACCTATTGTACTTTGAGTGTCCGAGATGTGGGTGCACCAGTAGAATGGAGACATGATGGTGACATCCCTGGTTGGGTGGAGACAAGGGCCTGCACTGTGGACAAACACACATGTGACACATTTTTAATTCCCCGAGGCACATTTGTGCTAGCAACTTCTGTCTTTTTTAATCATTCATCAGTTTTTGCAAGTTTGGCACTTGTATGTGTCTATGACTGCTCACACTCTGCAGTTTCTACCCTTCCCTATTGCCTGATGGCAACATGTCTTTTTTGTAGGTCTCCTTGAGTGTTTCATTATTCTGAGACAGTCTTAAAATTCCTATTGTGTCCAATACATATCACGTTATGCACATGTACTCCATCCTAAACGGATTTACGAGTTGCAACATGTGTAATGCCTAGCTATGTGTATTGTGTTTGTTCAACGCAGATCCCACCACCCCTGGGGTTGTCAACAGTGCAGGGAGATTAGCTTACACAATTACCTGTACATTGGAGACTACTGACACAGTTGTTGTGTGCCCTATCTGGTGAGACATGTATCTTCCAAGTCTTCTGCAGTAAACAGTCAGCATATTCATTTTGACAATATTGATGATCTGCACATGATGCAGATTTTATAGCTAGGTGCAGAGTTGATGTGATAGACATTCCAAAGAAGTTAACGTAGGAAATGGTGTGATCTTGAGTTGTGTGCAACGCATATAGTCAACACATGTTGACTGTCTTTTACATTGTTGTTCCATGCTTTGCTACACCTCAAGTTGGAATCTGGTCTACACATGAAGCGCTGACAGCTGTGACACAACCACCTCATGTTTGTTGCAGTGGGAGCATCATGAATGAATTTTGATTGTCTGTGGAGTTGTGTGTTGTCGTGGGCTATCTCCTGTGTGCTTCATTGTACAACAACTCATCAAAATGTCTTTCTTCTGTGAGTGTGTTTACTCCTGTTGCCCTGCAGGGTTTGAGTATGTGTTGTTGTGGACAGATGCTGTGAATTTGTGTCCCATACATATGTGTGTCTGGCACCTCTTGTTCAACAATAAACTGTGTGTGTCCTAGTATGTGGCATGCTGGGTGTACCTTTTTTTTTAAATTTTTTTTTATTATGCATTCAATTAACATTATAGAGTTCAAAATTAAAAAGAACACTGAAGTGTACATGGTTCACATCACAAGACGCTCTATCTGAGGGAGAATACAATTGTCCGTTACACCGTGTAGTCAGTAAATAACATAGGCTCGCTTCCTTTATTCACTTATATCCGACACTGACTCCGTAGGAGGTGGGGCACATATGTTCCCTCTAAAGTTGTTCCACTTTCCCCATTTTCATTTCCATTTCTTGGGGCATCCCCTGTGTACATAGACTGCCTTCTCTGCCACCATTGCCCCATCCATATCTCTACACCAGTCTCGGCACGTAGGTGTATCCTGTGCCCCCCAGTGTTTAGCAATGTTGCGTTTGGCCAGCTTCATACCTAGCGTCACCCAGTCCTGATCTGTGTGGTTAAGGTCTGTAGGTTCCCAAATGTTGAAGAGGCATCTTTTGGGTTCGGGTGCCACAGAGACTCCGCTAACCTGCGTAATTGTGTGCATGATTGATCCCCAATAAATCTCTATCTCCGGGCATTCCCACCATGTATGATAAAACGTACCAGGTGCCCCGCATCTCCTCAAGCAAAGTGGGTCTTCCGCCCTCCCCATTTTGTGCAGGGTTACCCTCGTGTAGTATATGCGATGGAGTACTTTTAGTTGTACTAGCCTCAGTTTGGAAGGTATCGCCCCCTCCCGTGGTGACGCAAGCGCCTCCTGCCAGTCTGCCTCATCTAGTTCTCCTACCTCGGCCTGCCATTTTTCTTTTAACGTGTGCATGGGGTCTGGTTGGTTGTTGATAATCTTGGGGTAAGTTAGGGAGATAGCTTTCTTGTCTAGATAGTCTGTTAAAAGCCTATCTTCCAATGGAGAGGCCTCTGGCAGCACAGTGCCCGACGGAATGACTGTGGTGAGCGCATGTTTGATCTGAGTGTAGCGGAATAATTCTGTAGGGGCCATTTCATGATTCTTCTGGAGTTGATCGAAGGTGAGGACCTCTCCCTTGCACCACAGATCTCCGACTCTCGAAACACCAATTAATTCCCATTGTTTAAAGCCTTTACTACCTCTGAGTCTACCTAGCCTCTGGGTCTCCCAGAGCAGAGTCAATTGGGTTATGATACTGTCCCATCCGAGCTTCTTAAGCGCTATATACCATATACGCACCGTATGTACAGTTGGTCCCATAAGGGTGCGCTGCCGGGATTTGTTGTAAAGCGCTCTCATGACCCCTCCCTCTCCTAAGACATGTCTGTCCATGCGAAATGTTGGGTCGTCCTGGGGGGCATGGAGCCACTTATTGAGTACAATCAGTTGTGAGGCCCAATAATATATTTGTACGTTAGGGAGGGCTATTCCCCCATCATACCACCCCCTTACTAATTTATGCATGGCTATACGGGCTGGCTTTCCCTCCCAGAGGAAGTTGCTAACCTCCGCATCAATTGCTTTGAAGTATGCAAGGGGTACTAAAAACAGGGTTTTTGTAGGGCATAAAGAAACCTAGGTAGCGCCATTATCTTGAAAAGTGCTGCTCTACCCAGCAGCGTTAATGGTAGAGATTGCCAATGTTTGGTATCACGGCGTAGCCGTTTCAGGGGTTCCAGGAGGTTTTTGTCTATGAAGTCCTGTGGTTGCGGCGTGATGTAAATTCCAAGGTACTTAAAGCCTCCCTCTACTATCCGTACTGCACATCCCGCTGGCAGTTGCGGTGGGGGACCGCTTAAAACATACAGATTAGATTTAGACCAGTTAATAGTGTATCCGGAGAACCTACCATATGACTCGCAGATATCCAAGAGTCTACTGATCGAGCGTCTAGGAGAGGCCCATATATAGCAGAACATCGTCTGCATATAGTGAAATGCGGTCTTCCTAGCCCTCCGTCCAGCGAAGCCCACGAATGACCAGGTCCCTCCTTATCCAGGCTGCCAGTGGCTCTAACACCAGGGCAAACAGGAGCGGCGACAGAGGGCAGCCCTGTCGCGTCCCGCGCCCCAAGGGGAAATCCGCAGAGATGCAGCCATTTGCTACTTCTTGGGCCAAAGGTTTTGTGTATAACAGCTGGACCCAGGTGCAGAACCGGGGACCGAACCCCAGGTGTTGTAGGACCGCAAAGAGGAAAGGCCATTCTACCATGTCAAAGGCCATACGGGCGTCTAAGGAGAGAACGACAGCGTCTTCTTGGATGGTGGGTATACGTGCCATCACACTATGTAGCCGTCTCAGGTTTAATGCCGTGTTTCTACCTGGCATAAAGCCGGATTGGTCCGGATGCACTAATTTTGTGAGATGAGGTTGCAGTCTGGTAGCCAATGTTTTGGCCAATATCTTGGCTTCTGCATTCAACAGGGAGATTGGTCGGTAGGACGTACAGTCCTGTGCCGACTTCCCGGGTTTAAGAATAGCCACTATCGTTGCCAGTCGCTGATCCCTGGGAAGTTCTCCAGTATTCATACTGGCCTCATACATTGCTAGTAGATGTGGTGTGAGCATAGTTGCCGCTCTTTTATATAATTCAATGGGTATACCGTTAGGTCCGAGAGCTTTCCCTGCCTGTATGGAACCTATGGCTGATTCCAGTTCTTCGGGTGTTAGATCTGCCTCAAGCAGCTGAACCTCTTTTGGTGCAAGCTTTGGCATACGTATGTCCTTGAGGAAGGACAGTGCTTCGTCTTGTGTGGTCATGGCTGTTGGAGTATATACTTTCTCATAGTGAAGTGCCAGTGTGTCTGCTATTCGCTACGGGTCCATTGTAGTGTCCCCATTAGCTAGCTCTAGTTGTGCCACACAGCGACTCGCCTGTTCTCGCTTATCCAACTAGGCCAACAGCTTGCCTGCCTTATCCCCGACCTCATAAATCTTATGTTGAGTTGCTGTGAGTTTGGCCTTTGCTGCTTCCCACATGTATTCTCTATACTCCTGTTTTTTCAAGGCTAGCTTGTGTGTGTTAGTATCAGTGGGATCGTGGGAATGTGTGGCTTCTGCCTTCCCTACCTCTTGCTCCAGCGTTTCTACTTGCTGCTGTCGTTCTCTCCTGTGACCCACTATAGATGATATTGCCTGTCCTCGAAACACCGTCTTGTATGCTTCCCAGAGAATTATAGGGGAGGTCACTGACTGTTCATTTTCAGTAAAGTACTGTTTTGTTGTTTTTGCAAGACCTTTCCAGATTTCAGGGTTTTTAATAAAGCCCGGATAGATTGGAAATATCCGTCGCTGACCTGGAACATGTGATGCGTATCTGGCGAGAACAGGAGAGTGATCTAGGATGCCTCTAGGTAAGTGTTTTGCTTCCTCCAGCGTCCTCAAACTATCTGCCAGCGTAAGTATGTAATCTATCCTTCATAAGCTATTATGTGCCCCGGAATGGAAGGTGTATTGTCATTCTTGTGGAAACCAGGAGCGCCAGATGTCTACGAGACCCAGCGCATCTAAAAAGTCTGCAAACCGTGAGTGTGTACCGTATTGCGTTCTGGGGGGCTGTCGGTCAAGAGCGTCATTAACAGTTGTGTTAAAGTTGCCGCCAATGAGGAGTTCCCCTTGTGGAAGTGTCAATAGGAAGGAGCTAAGAGCAGGAAGTGCCACCGAGTGCAGTGATGGCGGGATATATACAGATACTATGTTATATGGTCGCCCCTCCCATTGGCATGAGGTGGCTGCGAAGCAGCCCTGATCATCCATCTGTGTCTGATTAACTATCAACGGGAATTGTTTTCGAATGAGGATTCCCACTCCTCTCGATCCTGAGGTAAACTCAGAGTGCGCCACCATTCGGAACCCCCATCTATCGAGGGCCTTACATGCTTTTCCTACCAAATGGGACTCTTGGATCAGGGCTACTGCTGGCGCTTGCCACTTAAGGTATTGTAGAACCAGACCTCTCTTAATTTTGTCACTGAGAGCATTGACATTCAATGAGAGTATTGAAAAAAGTTGGCCGGCCGTTTTAGGGGTATTGGTGCTACAGCCCCAGCTTTAAGTGATATCCTTGCTTGTGTCATAGAGCCACTGAGTGGAAGGAAACCAACTAAAGGTATGTGATGGTGGCGTTGTGTGGAACCCTGTATCTGACATTGTGAATCGTTTGAAACATGTGAAACAAATTACATAGAAACCATATAACTTTACCCCTCTACCCGCCCCCTCCCTGCCTGATGGATTTAAAACTACCCGCCACCCAAACTGCACAGAGTGCTTGTTTCCCATACCCCGATACCTGTGTGGGGGGGAAGACAGTCCAGTGACCCCTTCAAAACATCCCATCCTGAACAACTTAATGCGCCGGAAATCGTCCAACACGATCTGTTAAGTAACTTGTGACATTAAAAGCGTAGAGTGGGGGCAAGGTCCATGACAGTTCAACACATGTGCAGGACAACCGCCGTTCTTCCATCAGATGTGGCAAGCCTCTACGTTCCGAGCCATCGCCCCAGCATGAGGGTCCAGCATGGGCGTGTCACCCAACTGTCGCTCCTCTACGTACTATGCTGTGGAGTGACTACCTTGTCTTTAGTGGTCCAGCCGCAGAGAGGGCCTGCTTACCCCTCTTCTCTCATCACCGCTGAGCCTTCCACTGCCCTTGTTTCATCCAAATCTCCTGGCACCGGTCCCTGTGAGGAACTGTTAAGTTGTCTCCCTGTTCTACCAGAGCTCACTGGGCGACGCCAGCCCTCCAGCCACTCCTGGGCCTCCGCGGGTGTCATGAAGAACCAAGTCTTCCCTTCAGCTTCCACTCTTAGTTTGGCCGGGAATAGCATGGAGTATTTAAGTTCACGGTTTCTCAGCTCTTTCTTGACTTCCAAAAAGCTTTGTCGCTGTTTTGTCATCGCTGCCGTGTAATCTGGGAAAAAAGTCACCGCACTGTGTTCGAGACGCAGTGAGGGGGCGACTCTCGCCGTCTGGAGAATCAAGTTGCGGTCGTGAAAATTAAAGATGCGGGCAAGTATGGGTCTGAAGGGGCCCCGGTCTGGGCCTACCCCCCGGAACTCGATGGGCCCTCTCCACCAAGAAGTACGCAGACAGGCCACGAGGCTGCAGCCGATTCTTGATGAGGTCTTCGACGAATAGGTCTAATGCTGGACCCCCTGTCCCCTCCGGCACTCCAATGATTCTAACATTATTGTGTCTGGAGCGGCCCTCTTAATCGTCCAGTTTTGGCGCCATAAGCTTATTAGCAGCTTCAAGTTGGTGTACTTGGCGCTGGAGTGCGGCTGTGTCCTTTGAGAGAGTCGCTGTGAGTGTTTCGACCTCTGTCACTCTCACACCCATTTTCTTGAAGTCTGCTCGTATTAACGAGAGTTCCATTGAAATCGACCCTATCCGTGAGTCCAAGGAGGTATGTACCTTATTCAGCGTACACATAATATCCTGCAGCGTGACCTCCGTTGGTTCTGGAGTTGTGGGGGATGTCGCATGGGTAAGATCGTGTTCAGACTGTTCCGGTGGGTCCTTGGCGCAGGCATACTTGTCCAGCTTAGTTTGATGCGTGCCCCGCTGGCCCCTTCCTCCCATCTTGGCAGATCCTCACCGGAGTCTCGTTGGATGGTGTGGCCAGAGGTAGTACTCACCGCTGCCTGCCTGCGTGGTTACTCCACCACTAGCGGCCTTTCGGGTTTTCTACCTCTGACCGGACGTGTTCAGTATTCGCCACCTCTATCAGGGGTGGCCCAGGAACGGTATACTGCTGTGGGTGGAAGCTTACGTGGTCGTCCGGAATGCCAGCGTGGTTCTCCCTTAAAGCGTCAATGAGGCAGCCGTTCTCCCTCTAGAACCGGGAATGCCATGTCCAGATGGCCAATGCCACCCCTCCCCCGGGGGCCGCAAAGCGTTTCGTTATTCCCCCCGTGTTCCAGTGAGGGGGGGAAACCACCTCCCAACGGTGTGTATACTCCGGTGCCTTCAGTGGCGCGAACCCTTCATTCGGTCAGCACTAGTGTTCCACCATTAAATAGTCTCCGAGTGCCTGTGTGGCCCCTGGCGCCTCGTTATGGAGCCCTATGATACTGGGTTTGCCTTCCAGGGACAAGGGTAGATGGAGCTTGCCTCTGTAGCTCTATGCCGATATTAGCAGGGATGGCCTTCGGGCCTGGGATTATGCCGGCTGGGCCGGCCTACTCACAGTGTGTGCCAGAGTCTTTAATGGCGGCTCCCGGCCCCAGGCTCCGTTCAGGCTGCGTCGCGGGCAATGGAGAAAGTCCTGGTCCCTGCAGTGCCCCGTTGATCCACCAGGACCGCCACTTGCACTCGCCGTCCTTCCGCTTCCTCCAGTCGCCACAGGCACCACTGGTCGGCGGAGTCGCGGCCGTCCCGTTTTCGGCCGCAGTCAAACTTGATGCCCCGGTGTCCATTTACGTTGCAGGCCGCGTCTCTTCTCACCGACGCAGGCCTGCCGAAATCCGTTGCTCTGGTGCCGCAGACATTTCAATCGCCACCGCTTCACTTCTGCCGCACCATCCGATACTTTCCTCAGCTCAATTCCAGCGGATTAATAAGCGGATAGATCAGGATGATTTATACAAATGATGGCAGTGGTTTAAGAGAATAGCCAGCACCTCTGTTAAGTTTGCAGGTGTAAGTTCACTTAGTCTAAGTGTGTGCTCAATGTAAACACTGTGCCACCAACAGTGTTACCCAGTAAATGAAGAAAGCTTTCTCCAAAACCTCATTTGAAAATTTAAACAACAGAGCACAGCACAACAAACAGTTCTAACTGACTATGTTGTCAGTAAAAATGTAATTTCAAAAATTGCAGTTATAGAACAAGTAGTATGACAAAGTCTATATCATAAGTGGATTAGTTCTTGATATGTTGACACGTAGATGAAGCATACATACAGCCGACACGTGTTTCGTCATAAGACGACTTTCTCAAGGCTGTTGATAAAAATATATAATGTACAGCTAAAAATTAGCACAAGAGGGGAAATAATACTTAGATCTGTCAGTGTCAACCACCCCATGCCACTCTTAGCATCTTAAGATAGTATATTGTGACCCATGTAAAGCGGATTCAAGGAAGAAACGAAATGTGCACGATAGAGACCTGGCCCCATTTAGAGCCATAAGAAACATTTCTCAAATATGTGAACACCATGATCTATATAAAAGAATAAGTGGAAATATCACAAAACCTTATAACCCGTAATTCGTGAAAAGAGGAGAAAAAGACAGTGTGACAAGAAACAATCGGCCCTTAAGGCTCCCGAATTCAGCCAAAAAAGTAGAAAAAAAAGAAGAAGAAAAGATGAAGGAGAGAGGAAGGAGAATCATGTACTTGAACAATTACCTCAGTTTTAGTACAGATAGTGTCCAAATAGGAGAACAAAATCAATTTGAACACCCTTTTCTTATAGTTCTAAGGGGTTTGGGGATGTCACTCCATTCCATAAGTATCCATGAAATGCAATTCCATACCATTTGGGGAGCTTACACGTTTAAGACGAAACTGTAGTGAGAATGAGATCTTTAAGAAGGAGATGTATGGTACCATCAGTAGGTTTAAAGCCAGAGGCTACAGTAATAAAATACTTGTCAAGGCCAAAAACAAGGCGCTTGGTCTGAATCGGAATCAATTGCTGACCTACAAACCAAAATCAAAAAAGGGTACCAAATACAAAGAGAGAGTGTCCTTGATAACTCCATACAATTCATCCAGCCATGTGCTCTATAAAATTTTAAACAAGCACTGGCATATCTGACGGGTGGATCCTGCTATCAACAGGGCTACGACTGAGAAACCAAGCATCATATTTAAACGGGGTCAGACCTTGCGGAATATTCTTAGTCCGAGTTTTTACAACCCCAAGAAACACAGATGTACTACCCAGTGGTTGGGCACGCCGCCAGTTGGATTTTACAAATGTGGCCATTGTTCCATCTGTCCCTATACATTGGATACGACCAAGAGTTTTAAATATAATACCCCATCAGAACACAAGATTAAATCCTTCATGAATTGCAACACGAAATTCATGGTATATTGTATTATTTGTGTTTGTAATAACATCTATGTGGGCAGTACAATTAGACCAGTCAAGGAGAGGATACAAGAACATATACGGGCCATCAGAAATGTGAATATCAACTATCCTCTTGCTGTACATTTTAACGCAACGCATGGTCTAGCAGAGCTCTCTCGTGTGAGATTTCATGGGCTCGATACAGTTGCAGATAATCATAGAGGTGGTGATAAGGTACACTGCTTAGACAAACTGGAGGCCTCTTGGGTTTGTAAATTGAGGACAGTTGACAATGGTCACAATATCGATAGAGAGATGTTTATATTTCTCAAGGACTGAGTTGGAACCATACATATGCATTGTGCACTACTCTCTAGTCCGCGATAGATAATATTGAGTCTGCTCGACAAACCTGTCTGTTTCCATCATATGTGTTTGGTGTATTACACTTGCTTGTTATAATCTTTTATGTACTTTGTAATATTAGATAGATTCTTGAAGACCAGCCAAGTATATTGCCTCATGTCTACTGAGATATCTCTGGATTTAGAATGCCTACCAAAATGTATGTTCTGTTTGATGTTATTATGTGTAACATGCTCTATATTAGGTTGTTGTAGGATGTTTGGTTATACACATAGCAGAGTCTTTAAACTTGTCATGTTATATATGATGATTTGGGACTAAATGTGAATTGTCTGCTAATTATCACAGCATGCCACTATACCTTTGCAAGGTCAGAAGGGCTGTTTCTTTGGCTATATTCCTTTCTACTTTTTCCTTTGTTTCTGGTACTGTCAACTCTGTAATGCCGAGGAATTTTTACCAAACTCTATATGACATATAGGTCCTGTTGGGCTCCTATATTAATTGACACAGTATTATTGTAGTTTTAATGTTTGCTTGCATATGAGGGATTTAGGTCCTTTTTTTTCTTCCTTATCATAGGATTTAGCATGGTGCATGCCATGCCGACTTGAATGTACAATACGTCCCTATGCTCAACTTACGTAAGGTTGAACTTTATAATATTGTACCCTTTGTTGTTGTAAAATTCTTTTCAAAGTAAGCCACTTTTGAAAAGATGTCCTTGTTGTGGCTCTTAATATCAGACCATTAGTGGAGAATTATTTGTGTGCCAATGGCTCTAACATTACGGTTAAATTCGCAAATTGCATGCTAGGACACTAAGGGGTCGATTCCGATTCGGGCCGGAAAAAGCACCGACCGACTCGGATCCGGAAAAAATACCGACCGACACGTACCCGTGGCGCCCGACACGCCAAGTACGATGCAAGGCGCGAAAAATCCGACCGACACGTAACGAAACCAAGTCGACCGACCGAGCCGCACGGAAAATAGCAATCCGGCCGGAAAAACACGCGAATCCAACCGACCGACACGCACCCGGAACAAATCCGACCGAAACGTACACGCCAACTCCAAACCGCAAAGTACGATGCAAGGCGCGAAACCACGACCGAGTCGGACGGAGGACAAGCCGTACGACCGACACGCATACAAAACCGAGCCGAAGCAACACAAAACACCGCGACCGACGCGTACGCAGCATAGAAAACTGCACAAACACAGCGTGAACGAAACGGAAAACACCGTACGAGACCAATGCAGGGTCCGAGTCGGTCACAAGAACGTTTCCAACATACACAAACAACACAAAGGAAAAATCACCCCAAAAAAGGCCAAACAAGCAATTACCAAGCCAATAAATACTGGGGGTGGGTGGGGACAGAGAACAAAGACACACCCACAACTCCACCTATATAAAGGACACAAATCACTACCATGAGCCTTTGCAAATGCCATTCCACTACCAGCACCCAAGAGAAAGCAACCACACACCCACAGCTCATCCCTCACACAAGCCACACACCAGCAGCACACCAACAAATACCTACCTCACATACACCCAGCAAAACACACACTCACACACCCTCACCTGCACACCAACACACACATCACTCACCATCACCATGCCCCCCAAGAAGAATCACAAGTTCCTAGATTGTGAATTGGAAGTCCTGGTAGACGAGATCCTCAGGGTAGAGCCACAGCTGTTTGGCGCACTGGTCCAACAGACCCCCATCTCCCAGAAAACCAAGATGTGGGAGAGGATCATCAACAGGGTGAACGCACAATCACCATGTCTGCGCACAAAGACCGACATCCAGAACAGGTGGTATGACGTGCGCAGGAGGGTCTGGGAGCTGCTCAAGAAAGACTACCTCATCAGCCAATACACCGGCAGTGGCCCTCCTGCCAAGCCAGTATACCTCAGGCCCTGGGAGGAGAAGGTGCGGGCCATCCTTCCGCCAGTGAGCGTATATGGACTAGAGAACATCCCAGAGCCTGGTGAGTACACAACAAATGTACACAATATACTGCCACAAAATACACACACATCACTGTCAAGGGGAGAGTCAAACCATGCACTCATAGCAATCACACAGCAACCAGAACAGAATCATCCCAAAATGTGTATGTCAGTCAGAGAAACACAACACATGCCATCAAAAAAGTCACATCCAACTGTGCCAACACATGTACAAACACAACCACAACTACAGCTAGGCAGTGGCACAAATAGAACTAACAAACACATCCACACATGTAGCCACCACAACAACACCAACACACAGTGAAGACCACTCAAAGGAAGGAATTCTGTGTATGCTGGCCAAGTCAGTGTAGCCAATAGCATCATGGGAGTCGCAGTCACACATATTGCCCGCCCCAAAACTGTCCCATCAACACCACCATGAACCATGCGCACATCACAGAGAGTGGAGAAGGACTCACAAGATGGCTGACACTGGCTACTGCTGTGGGGAGCACAAGGCCCTGCTGCCAACTGTGCACCAACAAACAGCAGGACACCACTGACTGACATCCTGAGAGACAACTTCCACTCCCTGCAATGCAAGCACGTTCCATGGTGGGATATCTGGCTGGCTGGGTGGGAAGGGGGACTTGCAGCACTGACTATAGTCACCAGCACCTCCCCTCACACCCTCCCCAACACAAACTCCACAGTACCCACCTGGTAGAATGCAATGCCCTCCATCCTAACACAAGATCCCACAAAGCACCACCACCCTGGGTTATGTTGTGTGAAGCACAGGGACACTCTTGGGACTCTTAGCCAAACAACTGCCAGGACAACACTCCCAGCCATCCTGTCAGCACAGCCAGCCCACCCCACAGGGAAGCAGAGTCAAAAGGAAGGAAGCATGGGCATGCTGGGAAGGGGGTGGAGGCAATAGCATGATGGGAGTCGTAGTCACAGACATTGCTCAGCCTCACAACTGGCCCATCAACACCACCCTGAACCATGCTCACATCACAGGGAGTGGAGAAGGACTCACAAGATGGCTGACACTGGCTACTGCTGTGGGGAGCACAAGGCCCTGCTGCCAACTGTGCACCAACAAACAGCAGGACACCACTGACTGACATCCTGAGAGACAACTTCCACTCCCTGCAATGCAAGCACGTTCCATGGTGGGATATCTGGCTGGCTGGGTGGGAAGGGGGACTTGCAGCACTGACTATAGTCACCAGCACCTCCCCTCACACCCTCCCCAACACAAACTCCACAGTACCCACCTGGTAGAATGCAATGCCCTCCATCCTAACACAAGATCCCACAAAGCACCACCACCCTGGGTTATGTTGTGTGAAGCACAGGGACACTCTTGGGACTCTTAGCCAAACAACTGCCAGGACAACACTCCCAGCCATCCTGTCAGCACAGCCAGCCCACCCCACAGGGAAGCAGAGTCAAAGGAAGGAAGCATGGGCATGCTGGGAAGGGGGTGGAGGCAATAGCATGATGGGAGTCGTAGTCACAGACATTGCTCAGCCTCACAACTGGCCCATCAACACCACCCTGAACCATGCTCACATCACAGGGAGTGGAGAAGGACTCACAAGATGGCTGACACTGGCTACTGCTGTGGGGAGCACAAGGCCCTGCTGCCAACTGTGCACCAACAAACAGCAGGACACCACTGACTGACATCCTGAGAGACAACTTCCACTCCCTGCAATGCAAGCACGTTCCATGGTGGGATATCTGGCTGGCTGGGTGGGAAGGGGGACTTGCAGCACTGACTATAGTCACCAGCACCTCCCCTCACACCCTCCCCAACACAAACTCCACAGTACCCACCTGGTAGAATGCAATGCCCTCCATCCTAACACAAGATCCCACAAAGCACCACCACCCTGGGTTATGTTGTGTGAAGCACAGGGACACTCTTGGGACTCTTAGCCAAACAACTGCCAGGACAACACTCCCAGCCATCCTGTCAGCACAGCCAGCCCACCCCACAGGGAAGCAGAGTCAAAAGGAAGGAAGCATGGGCATGCTGGGAAGGGGGTGGAGGCAATAGCATGATGGGAGTCGTAGTCACAGACATTGCTCAGCCTCACAACTGGCCCATCAACACCACCCTGAACCATGCTCACATCACAGGGAGTGGAGAAGGACTCACAAGATGGCTGACACTGACTACTGCTGTGGGGAGCACAAGGCCCTGCTGCCAACTGTGCACCAACAAACAGCAGGACACCACTGACTGACATCCTGAGAGACAACTTCCACTCCCTGCAACGCAAGCACGTTCCATGGTGGGATAACTGACTGGCTGGCTGGGTGGGAAGGAGGTCTGGCTGTCAACCAAACACAAGCAATGCAGACCATGTTCACACCCCAGAAAATACATAGAAATGCCCAAATAATGCAGGACAATGTGCCACACCAATATCAACCCCTGACTGTGACGACTTAGGACAATGCAATGTACAGGCCCGCACCCAGAGGCACAGTCACAACTGTCATGTGTGTCAACCACTGATGCCTGCAGAAACATGACATACATTGTTTGTGTCTCCCAAAAACAGGTGATGATGGGGACACAGCAGCAGACGCTGAGGAGTCCCAGTCCCAGGCTCAAGAGGATGCCGAGCTCACTGGCGTCGTACAGCCTCTGTCCTCCTCGGACGATGAACAACCTGGCACATCCGGTGCAAGTCAACATGCAGCACCAGCAGGACCACCAGCTGCAGCACCAGCAGGACCACCAGCTGCACTCCCTGCACCCACCCCTACAACGACTGTCACCACGAATACCATCCCTGCCGACATGGACAGAATAAGGAGCAACACCAGCGCAGTGACCCTGGACCAACCTGGGGCCATGGACACCACCACCACCACCAACCCCCAAGGTGGACCAGGGTTATCTGTGCGTGCAACTGCACACACTGCACATGTCAGCAGGGGTGGTGGGAGGGGTGGGAGACAGAGGTCGCTGCTTGCAGACGTTGCTGGTGTGCATGACGACCCACAACTGGTACGCATAGCTGATGCGTACCAGTCCAGCACCGGAGAGCTCAGCCAGGTAGTGGGGCTCCTCAGAGACATCAAACAGCAGCAGGCTGCCCATCATGCCCGCTTGGACTCCCACATGTCCCACGTGGAGTCACACATGTCCCGTGTGGACTCACACATGTCCCGCGTGGAGTCCAAGTGGGATGTACTGCATGAGATGACGGCGGTGCACAGGGACATTTTACAATGCCTCCACCAGATGAACAGCAACCAGTCCACACCTCCCTGTGTGCCAACAACATCTGGTGCCGAACAAACTGCAACTGCCACAGGGAGGGAGGAGGACTCTGGCGGAGAGTCCCCTGCACCGCAGCAGCCTGCACTTGAGGGCCCCCCCCAAGAAGAGGGGTCGTCCGAGGAGGGAAAGTGAGAGGCCGATGGCCAAGCGCAACTCCCAGGAATCCTGAACCTGTTCTGGATGTTCGCCTTTGTGCACAGACTGTTCACCCTGTTGACGGCAACACTACTCCCACACATTGCATGGGGAGTACAAGTTGGACCAATGTGTCAGACAACTGTGGCCCCGATACTGGGGATCCTGTCTACCCGGACTTTCAATTCACCTAGGAACTTGGGATTGCAAGATTCATGTACAGCACAACCCATCCTATGCACTATTAACACAAATGTATCACAATAAACACACTAATACACCATACTTGCCTCTGTCGTGATTCCAACATGGGTGCTGTTATGGGGATGATGAACTGCAAAATTACACTGTGTATGCGAACTGCAACAGCAAGGACAACACAGGCATGTGAGTAAAGGCAACGTGACACATATGAGGGAGACACACCACCAGGGCTACACAACACATACACACCTAGGCCATCTGACTCATTGCCTACACTGATGTTGCCAGGGAAGACGGTGCAATGCACAGACACCACACCCATTCCCAGTTGTAGTCAAGTAGCCCACAGGTGCAGTAAGCAAATGGCAGTCAAATGTGTGACCACAGACAACGCACATCACTAAGTGAAGCACAGGTTTATAACACAGTAGCAACATGCCGTAACCACTACAGATGCAAGGTAACCCCACCTGGTAGCGGGCACACAGTCAACAACTGTAGACGGAAGGAAGTCCATGGGTGTGGCGCACATCACCTGTAGGGACACAACAGCTACCAGCCTGGATGTGCAATCACGTCGTCGGTGGACACAGTTGACCAAACGAATCTGAAAGTACCCTGTGAAGGACAGAAATGACACACAGTCAAAAGCAATGCAGTACAGGACAGAACAGCAAAACTCATGCACAATACATGTTACAAGATACCCACCCAGAACCAAGTTAGCATGTCAACACTGTTGGGGAGTACAGCCCACCTGTAACCACACATCGCAACACACATCCAGTCAAGTAGCCCATGGACACACTCCAACAGCGCCAGAGCCCCACCCACACATCATGCCAACTCACATCATTCACATGACACCTCAGGATACTCACATTCAGCTAAAGAAGTTGGTGATGAGCTGTGTGCGGACATCACCATCACCATCATCATCATCATCGTCACTGGCATCGTGGTCCAGGCCAGGATCCTCCACAGGTGGCGGATGTTGGTCATCGTCATCCTGGATGAGAGGCAACTCCTTCCGCACTGCCAGGTTGTGTAGCATGCAGCAGACGATGATAATCTTGCACACTTTCGCAGGGGCATATGGGAGGGACCCTCCGGTCTTGTCCAGGCAGCGGAAGCGGCTCTTCAGGAGACCAAAGGTCCGCTCAATCACTCTCCTGGTCCGACCATGTGCCTCATTGTAGCGCATCTGGGCAGGTGTCACAGGGTTCCTGAGGGGTGTCAGCAACCACGGCATGTTGGGGTATCCCGAGTCACCCACGGACAGACAAGTGCACATCAGCTGACTTGGAAAAGTGGGCGGAATACTACAGATCAGATCACACACAATGGCACAAAGTCAGTACACACCGACAAGCCAGGCACGCTGGTTCTGCATCTGTGCCATCATCCTGGGGATGCGACTACTCCTCATCACAAAGGCATCGTGTGCTGAACCAGGGAAACGGGCACACACGTGTGTGATGGTCATGTCTGCAAGACACACCACCAGTGCATTGACCGAGTGGTAGTGCTTGCGGTTCCTGTAGGCCTGCTCCTGGGCCTGTGGTGGTACCAAAGCCACATGTGTCCCATCAATGGAGCCAATGACATGCGGCATCCTCCCCAGGGCATGAAAGTCACTCTTCACGTCAGTGAGTCGTCGCAGTCTAGGGAAATAGATGTACCGGTTCAGGAAGAGCAACATTGCCGCCAAAACATCGCGGAGCACACGGCTGAACATGGTCTGTGACATCCCACCAGCAGACGCCACAGTATGTTGGAAGGTACCGGTGGCAAAGAAGTGTAGGGCTGCCATCACCTTCACCTTGGGGGTCAGCGCTGTAGGATACGGCCGGCCAGGCTGCAAATGTGGGGACAACTGCACTGCCAAATCCTCAATCAGCTGCCTGGTGAAGCGGTACCGTCGGATGCTGTCCCGTTCCACCATCGTTGCCAGGTCTGGGAATGGCCGATGGACAGCAGGAGCCCTGCAGTGCAGAGGAGAAGTAAGCAAGATCGTCAGTCACCCCACATATGCGGCATTGAACACACTCAAGATCCCAACATACATCATCATGAGGCACAACTACATGAAGTGTGCAGTACCGGAAGGACATGTATGGTACATACATGGCCAACATCTGTCAACACGGTCCTACAGGTGGCATCAATTTGTCCCAGGTTGGCCCATTGGATATCATGATGCCGTGTCACAGTCACCCCCCACAGTGACATGTGAGGACAGATGTGCCCCAGGCACCACAGCTCAACGACAGGTACATTCCCAGGGACCCTGTAATGCCACATGGACACTGGCATCACCTGGAGTATCATGTGTACACCACAGCAAAACAAACATGACCCCCACAGGTAGTGGCCACACTTGCCATGGCAGGACAGACATGGACGTCTGTGACACACACGCACAACATCAGAGTCCATGCACACACAACGTGGATGTGGAGACTGTCTCCCATTGTGCACATGAAATCAGAGACATTGTAAACACTACATGCACAAAGACTGTGGAGGGCCATCACTATTGTGCCACTGGGACACCCTGGCTCAAACATACCGTCCCACATGGGACTCACGGGGTATGTGACATGACATACACAAACACCACTGTGAAATGTGACCATGACACATGCACAGATATGAACAGTTGCACATCACAGTGGTCACGTACACGTAACACCCAGGATCCTGTCCCCATGAACACGTGCACAGCCTGGGGTGGCTGCCCACAGGTGACACCCACAGGACAACATGTACACCAACATACACACAATAGGAAATGCAGCCTTACATGCCTTATGATAAGGTTTGGACAGGCTGTCGTGATGTAGGTGTGCCCCTCACTCCCTGGGAGCTATCTGTGGCTGGCATATGTCCATCTGAGACAGGCATGCTGACCTATGCCAGTCACATGTACAGTGATGCGTTGTACCGCAATGGACCGATCGGTGCCTCCGGCCGGCCCATTGCCTTCAATGTGTGCGGGTACGCGTTGTACCCCTGTGCGCGTTGTACCGCAATGGACCGATCGGTGCCTCCGGCCGGCCCATTGCCTTCAATGTGCGGGTACGCGTTGTACCCCTGTGCGCGTTGTACCGCAATGGACCGATCGGTGCCTCCGGCCGGCCCATTGCCTTCAATGTGTGCGGGTACGCGTTGTACCCCTGTGCGCGTTGTACCGCAATGGACCGATCGGTGCCTCCGGCCGGCCCATTGCCTTCAATGTGTGCGGGTACGCGTTGTACCCCTGTGCGCGTTGTACCGCAATGGACCGATCGGTGCCTCCGGCCGGCCCATTGCCTTCAATGTGTGCGGGTACGCGTTGTACCCCTGTGCGCGTTGTACCGCAATGGACCGATCGGTGCCTCCGGCCGGCCCATTGCCTTCAATGTGTGCGGGTACGCGTTGTACCCCTGTGCGCGTTGTACCGCAATGGACCGATCGGTGCCTCCGGCCGGCCCATTGCCTTCAATGTGTGCGGGTACGCGTTGTACCCCTGTGCGCGTTGTACCGCAATGGACCGATCGGTGCCTCCGGCCGGCCCATTGCCTTCAATGTGTGCGGGTACGCGTTGTACCCCTGTACGCGTTGTACCGCAATGGACCGATCGGTGCGCACCCATTGACAATGGGCTTGCCTGGCAACGGACGCGTTTTCGAATTTCGAACGAGTCGGTTGCTGGGAATTCAGTTGGTCACCCACAACAATGTTGCAAAATCATGTATGTCATGAAGTTGAAGATTTGAAGGATGCTGTGGGCGTGTTTTGGTGCTGCTATTCCATGGATTGGCCAGATTCAGAAGATGCAAACGACTTGGACCTATCACTTTGGACACAAGGGACAGGATCTGCCTCTCCAGCACATATATATTGCTGGCTGTTCCCCTGAGAGCCCACTTGCCTGCACTACATGCTCCAGGACGACATCTGCCACTGCACTGCTGCTGTCTCTGCCCCTCTGGACCCTGCAATGGCACGTACTGTGGAGAGAGCCCCAGCCTTCAGCCTTGAGGAGAACCAGGCCCTGCTGGACAGCCTACTTCCACAGTACAGCAAGCTGTATGGGACACCAGGGGAGCAGGTGAGTGTCCTGTGCACTGCCTTTCTGAATGTGCATTTTGTCTGACTAGCAAGGCTGAGAGTCTGCACGCCACTGGCTAGCAGGCTCACTGAGTAGTTGTCACCCCCCATAGTGTGTAGTGACTTGCACTGGACAGGTATGGTGCAGTGACAGTGCTTCTGAACAGGGTTTTACTCCCCATGCAATGATACCATGTAGTGACTTCTGGAAAACTGTCCATGGGCAGCCGTGCACTGCCTGTGTACACCATGTGCCCCTGTGATTGCGACATGTATATGCAACTGTGTCATGCACGGATATGTTGCATGTGTAGTAATGGCCTTATCACTTTGTCATCCTGACAGGCTTCTGCCCATCGGAAGCAGGAGATATGGAAGGACATCGTCCGGGCTGTCTGGTCCGTGGGGGTCTACAAGCGCCGGATCCGCAACTGCCAAAAGAGGTGGCAGGACCTTCGGGGCTGGACCCGGAGGATTGCACGGGTCCAGCTGAAGCTGTCGCCTCCTCGCAGGAGGGGCGGAACATGGACCCTGACCCCCCACATGCTCAGGATCCTGGCGGTGGTCTTTCCAGACCTGGATGGGCAGCTGAAGGCCAGAGAGCAGCAAGGAGGGGGTGAGTCAAAGACTGCACTGTGTACTCTGTCTAACATGCTATGTGCCCTCCTCAGGCCTGGTTAAACTGCCACAGTACAGCAGTCATGTTGTCCAGGAGCCATGTCCCTCTATTGTGCACTGCTCACTCCTCATCTGATACCCAGGTGTGGCCCTTACATGCAGGGAATTCTGTCACTTAGGACTGTGTCCTTGCAGTTTGCTTGACTCAAGGTGGGGGACAGCATCTGTTTCCCTGACTCTGTGGTGGGCATCATGGGTGGGTCCATTGCTTACACAATGCCTGTATTCTGACATGTATTCAGCGTGTTACTTTGATCTGTGGTCCAATTGCTGAGCTGATCCACCACATGTGGCTGGGGTATCTGGCACACACCCATGCTGCGGGTGGGAACAATGTTTGGGCCCCAGGAGTATGTATATGACGTGTGTCACACATACTTAGCCAGCTGCCTACAGTCCAGGGCTCATCCCTCATTCATGTGGGGCTGGACAGTCATGCCTACTCCAGGCCATACAATACACTCTGTACTCCCACTCCCGTGTATCAGCTGACACATTGTGCGCAGTGATTTGACCCCTCAGGTGTCTGCCTCTGTGTCAGTGTGCTGTGGATTAGTCGCCAGGACTGCTGTGGAGTTTCTTGGTAGGGGCTCAGCATGCCACTGGAGATGTGACCATAGGAGACGATACTTGTGTGACACATAGGTGTCTGATCAGCTGCCCATGCAGACTGGGGCATGTGAATGTGAAGTTCAGGCAGCTGTTCCCCATGCACAGCAGAGTGTGAGGGGCTCAGGTTCAGAGGGTAGTGTCACAGGTCTACCATATGTCCAATAGGTATGACCTGGACAGATGAGGGTTAAGAGGATGTGTTGTGGGGGATGTACATGTGCACTTGTGCAGCTCCAGGACTTGCATTCCCCATGACCTACTATTGTGACACAGTGCAGAGTGTTGTTGTCTGGCTGCAAAGTCATACATCACTGAGACAGTGATGTATGACTTTGCAGTCATGCCTCCGCCATGGCATGTGTCTACTGATTGGTGAGCCTGCAGGGGAGTGACATGTGCTACATGCACACCATAGTGGCGCTGGCTATCAGGACATGGGTGCATCATGGTGTCTGTCGCTGGTATGCATCACATGCATTTCCTATTTGACTCTGGGCATCCCTTTCATCCGGAAACCTGTACTGACTCAGTGGCAAGAGCTGTGATGTGTGCATGTCCACATGCCACACCGTGTCCTCTGCACTGTCCAACTACTGTGTACTTGGTGCATGTGTCAACACTGGGGTGTTGCAATCCAACAGACACCAGACAGATGGGTGCAAGGCCATGTGGGATGTGAGTGCCATGCTTGGCATCAGACTGACAATTGACTTCTCCTGTTCAATTAGGGCACTTTTAGCAATGTACAACTAATGATGCCAGGGCTTGCTCTGTGATGTGCTGTGCTCACAGTGGTGTGTGCATTATGTGCAGGTGACTGATGTCTGTCTGTATCCCCATTGTTTGCAGATACATCCACGGCCACGGAAGGGGACAGCTCCACGGACCAGGAGGAGCCAGAGAGCCAGACTGGGTCAGCAGCCGAGGAGTGGTCGGAGGGACCCAGTGGCATGGAGGGCGAGGGGAGCCACACCGAGGAGTCCTCAGCAGCATCCACCTCAGCTGAGGACCAGAGCAACTCGGAGGATGACTCCCTTGTGGAGGCGGGTGTCAGCAGCCACCACACCCCAGCTAGTGTTGCTGTCCCCGCCACCACCAGCACCACCACCGCCCTCCCATCGGCTCCCATTCCCCAGGTCCGTGGAGGCTCCCATGTCCGGGAGCGTGTTTCCTTTGGGCCAGGCACCGCACCCCTGCCCCTGTGTCCCCTGCTGCCCTGAGTGAGGAGTCTGTGTACCTCCTTCGCCAGCTCCATGTAGGGCAGACAGCCATGCTGAGTGTCCTCCATGCGCACACCGCGCTGTTGACTCAGCTGGTGTCGTTCATGGAGGGCATCTCATCGGGCATGTCTGACCTACAGAGGGGCAATAGGTCCATGGACTCCTCCCTGACGGCAGCAGTGTCCCTCCTCAAACGGTCCCTCACCCCTCCTGCCTCTGCTCCATCCACACTCCCCAGCACCTTACCCGTCCCAAGCACACACACACCGGCACAGGCACACACCAGCACACACACATCCAGCACACTGACACACACGCCAATGACAAAACGCACACGCACGCACATTCAGGGGACTGAAGCCAGACTCACAGGGGATGGGGCCCTGGAACACACACACGCATCCACATGCACTGCGCAGTCCTCAGTTCCCTCTCCCTCCAAAGCACCCTCCCTTGCCTCACCTGCAACCCCAAAGTCACAGCAGCTCTTCCTCTGTGACCTCGGCCTCTTCCCCACCGATGAAGCTGCTCCAGCATCCCGGGGGAAGAGGAAGCCCACCCACACGGAGCAGAGTGCCCCTCGCACCCGGACACCCTCCCCCAGGCGCAGACGGACTGAGGCCCCCACCCGCAAGTCCCCCCGGAGTCCTAAGAGCAAGACCCCGCCACCGCCCTGCAGCTCAGGCACAAGGTCTCCGTCCTCCATCCCTCAGGCCCCCACTGCACAGGTGCCCCCACCACACCCTGCCCCAGGTTCCCCCACCCACAGATATACCATCCCCAAGAGGATCAGGCCTTCTCCCCCTGCCACTTGCTCTCCCAGCACCACACCCCCCGCTGCGCTTGTCTGTGCCACTGATGTGGTGAGGGTGTCCTCCCCTCTGTCCAACCCACCTTGCCTGTTCCCCATTCTCCTCCCCTGGAGGTAGGCACTGCAGTGGAGTCCACTACCGCCCTGTCTGACTTGGGCACTGCAGTGGCGGACCTGTCCACTCCATCTGCAGGGTCCACTGCAGTTGTGCCGGCACCCACGACATCTGAGTCATGCCCCCCAGTTGTGCCGGCACACACCATGTCAGACACCTCCACTGCAGTTGTCAGTGGCTCTCCAGCACCCACCACCCCTTCCCTGACTCCCCTGGTGAGCCCTGATCCTGTCCCTGCGGTGCCTGGCCTGCCCCCCGGTTGCCCCTCCTAGTGGATTGTCCCTGGTTTTGTGCAGGCATGCGTAGGGTGACATCTGCCAGTGTCACCCTGTTTGAACTTTGACAATGGACTGGCCATTGGCCTTTGCTCTATTTTTTCTGGACGTCGTTTTCAATCAACACATATGCTGAATAAAGCAACTTTCTTTTCTCTAGTGCTCATGCTTCAGATGTACATGTTGTTGGTGCTGCTAACCATGCCCTTGCTGCAGTGATGGTGATATCTGGTCTCATGATTATGAAGTGTTACTGTGCAGGAACCCATGTGGTCCAGGGGGAATGTGTCCTATCATGTGGTGTATCCATGTCATCAATAGCAGCATCTGAGGGTGTCATGTGTTCAGTATTTGGCAATGGGTTTCCTACTTACATTAGCAATTTCATATCTGTGGCTTCCACTCCTGCACATCTGTTGTGCCTGCCATCGTTGCATTTGTCTACTTCCCTGACCGTGTTGCCATCTCCACTGGACATGCAGGTTTGGGCAACAATGGGGAAGGACTCATCCGTGTAGTCAGTGCAACATTGCTATACAAGTGTGTTGGATCTGTGCTGATGATTCCGTTGGCACATCCATGTCCAGGCTGATGTGATGGGAGCCCTCATTTGGTGCTAATTGTTGATTGTGTGACCAAGTGCTCAGCTGACATGATGGGGCCCTACTGAGGCAACATATGGCACAGCTTTCCTCACACAG
This sequence comes from Calotriton arnoldi, assembly GCA_963921515.1. NCBI lineage: Eukaryota > Metazoa > Chordata > Amphibia > Caudata > Salamandridae > Calotriton > Calotriton arnoldi. Next base: position 1,187,369 of record CAWUFW010006155.1, read on the forward strand.
GAGTGGAGTCCCCTCATGGCAGTGTGTACACGTGTGACATTGCCTGCGCCCAAGGTGTGTGTTGTATGTGCATGTCTGTGTGTTCACTTCCATTTATCTGCGCATGCTGTGATCCCTAGTGTTGTACCTGTTTGTGATGCTTGCTGACTTGAGCTATGTTCCCCCAAAGTCTTCTCCCTGTGTTCTCTGTGATGTGGGTGCATGGCACATTACTGGTCATCAGGGTGTCACCCATAGGTGTGTTTGCTGTCAGGGCTGAGTTTGTGTGCAGACGCAGATGGGTCACAGTCAGGTTTCCCCTTGGCACTTGTTGTTTGCCCCTGTCATGTGATTTTCAGTTCGTGTTATCTTTCAGTGATTGTGACACGTTGTGTGTGTGACTGCTGGCACTCCTCAGGGTCCGGGCTGCAATGTTGGTTGTTGTCTATGTGTGTTCTTTGTGGGTGACCTTGGCTTCTTCATTGGTGTGTGACTGTGGCTGGGATCCCATTGGTTGGTGTGGTATCGCCGTCATGTCCATGTACAGCGTAGTGTGCAGTGTGTCAGACATTCAGGAGTCTTGTTGAGTGGCCATGTGTGATGTGTTTCTGCACCTTGGTTCCCACCCACCACCCTGGAATAGTCATGGGTGCATGTGCAATGTCACCAGTGCATGTGTACTTCACTGCTGCACATTGTTAGAGGTCGAGGGGTGTGGTCTTGAGTGTGTGCAGATGGGAGTTGTTGCCCAGCTAGTCCCCTGCCTCCATGTTGGCCTTGGCTTACTGGCCATGCTGATTGATTTGTGCTTGTGTAGGTGTGATGGTAGTTTGTTGCTCAGGACACCTGACTGTGGTTCACAGTGTGAACGACATTTAGCTTTGTCATCACAGTGGGATTTTTATTCAGCCCAGGGTCACCACATTGTGGGGGCCCTGGGGGTGGTGCTGTGGTGTGTCTGTGTCTTGCTGTGTCAGTTGTTGTTCCTACGTGCCTGTGTGACATGTGTGTTTTGTGCTCCCTCTCATCTGACAATGCCTGCTTGCCCACATAGGGGATTTGGATCCATGAGTTACCTTAGTGTGGCAGTGTATGCACATCTGTATGATTGGTATTCAGCTCTCCTCATGTGTTGTGTGGTTGCCTGGGGACACTGGCACCCCCACCCCTCACCTGCTGTGTATGATGACAGTGTTGGTCTGCCTGTTTGTGTTTGTGCATCTGCACCACTGCATTGGCATATCTTGGGTGTGCCATTGGCTGTATGTTGTTTGGTGTGTTTCCCCTGCTGTCCCTGGGACTCCTAGGTCATCGGTCAGCACAGTGATTATGGTTTGTGTGTCCCATTGCTGCCATGGTATGGTATCTGTTCACCTCACATCTGCTGTCTCCACAGGATATCTGCATTTGTGTGCCCATTGGTGCAAATATGTGGTTCTGCATTCTGATGGTCACTTCTGTCATTGTGTCATTGATGACTGTTGACGGTCTCAGCCCCCATGGGTGTTGTTTGTCTGCACATGGCCAAAGGAATGTCTCATTTGCACTGCAGTATTTGGCTCCCCCAATTTATGTTGCAATGGGACACATACACTACTTTGCCACAGATGAGTTTTTGGTTCTGTGACCAGGAATGATCCATGCAGTTTGGCAGTTGCAGCTCTTTCTTTGTCAACAATTACCTTTTGGTCACTGTGATGATGGGGGTGTAGACCCCATTGCCACAATGGTCAAAATGTGCTTCAGCTATGGACCCCACACTTGCCTTTTGGTCACTGTGATGATGGGGGTTTAGACCCCATTGCCACAATGGTCAAAATGTGCTTCAGCTATGGACCCCACACTTGCCTTTTGGTCACTGTGATGATGGGGGTTTAGACCCCATTGCCACAATGGTCAAAATGTGCTTCAGCTATGGACCCCACACTTGCCTTTTGGTCACTGTGATGATGGGGGTTTAGACCCCATTGCCACAATGGTCAAAATGTGCTTCAGCTATGGACCCCACACTTACCTTTTGGTCACTGTGATGATGGGGGTTTAGGCCCCATTGCCACAATGGTCAAGGGCTGCTTGCATTGTGGGTGCCACACACATATATGTGTGGCACATGTGCTAGGGGGTCACATTGTATGTTCAAAGTCATGTTCGGTGTTGTAGGCATTTGACACAGCCTACACACGCTTGTCATGGTGGTGGGGGGATGTCTTTATCTTGCATTCCCTAGGTTGTGGTGTGCTTGTTGTGTCATGCATTGTCCATCCTATGAGTGGGGGTGGTAGTAGTGGTAGGCATCCAGCCCCCTGGCTAAGGGTGGTAGTAATGGTAGGCATCCAGCCCCCTGGGTGTGGGTGGTAGTAGTGGTAGGCATCCAGCCCCCCTGGGTGTGGGTGGTAGTAGTGGTAGGCATCCAGCCCCCTGGCTAAGGGTGGTAGTAGTGGTAGGCATCCAGCCCCCCTGGCTAAGGGTGGTAGAAGTGGTAGGCATCCAGCCCCCCCTGGGTGAGGGTGGTAGTAGTGGTAGGCATCCAGCCCCCCCTGGGTGTGGGTGGTAGTAGTGGTAGGCATCCTGCCCCCCCCTGGCTAAGGGTGGTAGTAGTGGTAGGCATCCAGCCCCATCTGGCTAAGGGTGGTAATAGTGGTAGGCATCCAGCCCCCCCTGGCTAAGGGTGGTAGTAGTGGTAGGCATCCAGCCCCCCCTGGCTAAGGGTGGTAGTAGTGGTAGGCATCCAGCCCCCCCCTGGCTAAGGGTGGTAGTAGTGGTAGGTATCCAGCCCCCCCTGGCTAAGGGTGGTAGTAGTGGTAGGCATCCAGCCCCCCCTGGGTGTGGGTGGTAGTAGTGGTAGGCATCCAGCCCCCCCTGGATGTGGGTGGTAGTAGTGGTAGGCATCCAGCCCCCCTGGCTAAGGGTGGTAGTAGTGGTAGGCATCCAGCCCCCTGGCTAAGGGTGGTAGTAGTGGTAGGCATCCAGCCCCCCTGGGTGAGGGTGGTAGTAGTGGTAGGCATCCAGCCCCCCTGGGTGTGGGTGGTAGTAGTGGTAGGCATCCAGCCCCCTGGCTAAGGGTGGTAGTAGTGGTAGGCATCCAGCCCCCCTGGCTAAGGGTGGTAGTAGTGGTAGGCATCCAGCCCCCTGGGTGAGGGTGGCATTAGTGGTAGGCATCCAGCCCCCCCTGGGTGTGGGTGGTAGTAGTGGTAGGCATCCTGCCCCCCCTGGCTAAGGGTGGTAGTAGTGGTAGGCATCCAGCCCCCCTGGCTAAGGGTGGTAGTAGTGGTAGGCATCCAGCCCCCCTGTCTAAGGGTGGTAGTAGTGGTAGGCATCCAGCCCCCCTGGCTAAGGGTGGTAGTAGTGGTAGGCATCCAGCCCCCCTGGGTGAGGGTGGTAGTAGTGGTAGGCATCCAGCCCCCCTGGCTAAGGGTGGTAGTAGTGGTAGGCATCCAGCCCCCCTGGCTAAGGGTGGTAGTAGTGGTAGGCATCCAGCCCCCTGGCTAAGGGTGGTAGTAGTGGTAGGCATCCAGCCCCCTGGGTAGGGGGTGGTGGTGCGCATTCAGGCCCCTGTGTGCATATGTGGCATTGGTGATGGGCATCCCGCCCCTATGGTGCTGCTGTTGCTGGTGTAAGTATATTCAGCATCCCCTTGTATGTGTGTGATGTGTCGTGTACGTGTTGTATGTGTTTTGTGGTTGGTGTCTGGCTTACCTTCTGCGCCGTACGCGTCCGTGCCTGTTCCGGTAGTAGATGTAGAATATTGGTATGATCGGGACGAAGGGATTCATGGTTGGTTTGTGTCGTTCGTCCTTCTCGTTGCTTCGCGTCGCCCTCGCCGCTTCGCCTCGTCCTCGCCGCTTTGCGCCGTCCTCGCCGGTGCCGTGTTCGCCTCGTAGCCGTGGATCGTGTTGTGGCGCGAATCGGAGCTTATGTGCGCCTCTCCCGGATGCTTTAACGTGCCGTGCGTAGCGACGGGTTCGGCGCATACGGGAAGCGCATCGTACTTGTCCGGCCGGACGGGGCTGCATTTTTCCTTCCGTGCGACTCGATTCGGCGTTTCCGGATTCGCCTCGGTCGGAGAACAGGACCTGGTTTGGGTGAGTACGGCTCGGCCGGATTTTTGCTGTTGTGCGCATCGTACTTGCTCGTTCGGTGTGCTGTACGGATCGGTCGGGAAACAGGCTTTCGCATGGCTTTTTTCCCGACCGAATGGTATTGGGTGCGCCTCCGACCGAGATCGGAATCGGCCCCTTAATCTCTTGACAAATGGTTTCACTATGATCATGCCTTTCTGACGATAGACGGCAGTAGGATATAGTGTTTTAGAACTACTATAATGGCGACGGTTTTACGTATATCATTAACAAGCACGTCCTCTTTTCACATTTTGGACGCTTTGGGCGCGCGCACAGATTACTTAAATTCAAACGTGCAATGGCAGTTCAAGACCTTTATCAAATGAGAGCAGGGAGTAACGCGCACATGGGTGAGTTTCGTTTTACTTTTGTATGTTGCGATTGGTTATACGATAAGATTTAGACCTTTAGTCTTGCATGTCAACAGTCGTACTTTCATTGTCTTTTTCTATTTTATTACTAGACTGTTACGGGAGACGTTTGTCTTCTTAGAGGCCCGATATCTTGCCTCTTCTCATCTACTATAACGAGTTTTGTAGCTCTCCTGCTGGTAGGATGTAAGACTGGGTAGAAAATATGCGCGCTTATCCACTTAGTTGGGATTTCCACTCGAGTGAACTAGCATTCTCCTTACTATAATTGCCATTTGGGGTTGTGCTAGCTGCAATTCTCTCCCCCCTTTTTTTCTTGACCAATTTCTACTCAGTCTTGATAATGTGGGTGATAAGTCTAGCTTTTGGCATACTTTTTGGTAACTCTACACGCTTGCCAAGCCACTATTTCTACTGGTTTACTTTACAACAACGTGACACTCTGTATGGAGGATATGTAGGCAAGCTCCATGTTGTGAATTTTATATTTAGGGTTATACTTATTCCCATTTGAGAACCCAATTGGGTTTCCTTACAAAATATTTAATTTTTAGAACCAAACAGGGGGGCCTATTACGATCGCGGTCGAATGTCGACCGCCCGGCCGGTGGCGGTGCCCGCCGGACCGGCAGTGGAGATCCGCCCGCACCGCAAGCCAGAAACCGCCGGTCCGATTAGGATGGCGGTGGAGACCGCAGCGGTGGGAAATTCCGACCGCCGCTCGCCATCCGCACTCCTGCCTGGCGGGCGGAAAAGGACCGGGATAATGGTGGCGGTGCAGAGCAGGCTCCGCCGGCACGATTATGATGCCGGCGGTAGCCAGCCTTTCCGCAGCGGTCAGACCGCCATGGAAAGGCATGCAGAGATTGTCTTCCGGGGGCCCTTTGCGGGCCCCCGATGTTTGGGGGGATGAGGGTGCACTGGGGGGTACCCATGGCCCCCCCCGAAATTCCCCTGTACCAGGTGGCAGGCACTGTGCAGTGACTGCCACGTAGTGCAGGAAAATGCTGGACATGCCCATTTGGACATCGCGGCGGTGCTGCGGGTAGCAACAACCGCCGCAATGTTAAGGCCCGCGATCCGACCGCCGCGGTCGGATTTCGAGCACAGGTCATCGTAATTCGACCGGCGGTGATGCCGCGGACCATGCTGGCGGTCTTTTCCCACTACCATGGCGGTCGGGGAGGTTTTCCGACCGCCATCGTAATGACCCCCAGGGTTTTTACCGTCCAATGTCTATATTTACGTTTTTCCACAGTGACTATCTTTATACCATGGCGATAAACATTGCATTTCATGGATACTTATGGAATGGAGTGACATCCCCAAACCCCTTAGAACTATAAGAAAAGGGTGTTCAAATTGATTTTGTTCTCGTATTTGGACACTATCTGTACTAAAACTGAGGTAATTGTTCAAGTACATGATTCTCCTTCCTCTCTCCTTCATCTTTTCTTCTTCTTTTTTGTCTACTTTTTTGGCTGAATTCAAGAGCCTTACGGGCCGATTGTTTCTTTTCACACTGTCTTTTTCTCCTCTTTTCACAAATTATGGGTTATAAGGTTTTGTGATATTTCAACTTATTCTTTTATACAGATCATGGTGTTCATATATTTGAGTAATGTTTCTTATGGTTCTAAATGGGGCCAGGTCTCTATCGTGCACATTTCGTTTCTTCCTTGAATCCGCTTTACATGGGTCACAATATACTCTCTTAAGATGCTAAGAGTGGCATGGAGTGGTTGACACTGAGAGATCTAAGTATTATTTCCTATTGTGCTAATTTTTAGCTGTACATTATATATTTTTATCAACAGCCTTGAGAAAGTTGTCTTACGACGAAACACGTGTCGGCTGTATGTACGCTTCATCTACGTGTCATCATATCAAGAACTGATCCACTTATGATATAGACTTTGTCATACTGTTTATTCTATATCTGCAATTTTTGAAACTACATTTTTTACTGACAACATATTCAGTTAGAACTGTTTGTTGTGCTGTGCTCTGTTGTTTAAATTTTCAGATCGGGTTGATTGTGAGAGCACGGAGCTCCTCTAGGCAGCGGCCATGTTCTTCGGCAGCTAGCAACGCCCCCCCATGCTGGGTGTACCTTGCTGATACAGTGATTGACACATTGGTAATACACAACAGTACATGGCCCCATGTTTGTATTTTGATCACAATGATGTGTGGTCAATAATGTGTTCCTCATCATGCAGCCAGCGGCACACACTGTCATGGGTGCCTGTGCAATGTCACCAGTCAATTTAGGCTTAGATGACGCACATTGATGCTGATCAAGGTGTGTGGTGTTTGGACTGGCCAAATGTCTGTTGTCTCTTGGCAAGGCCCCTACCTATTATGTGGCCTTACATTACGGGCCATGCCGTGGGAGTAATGTTTGGGTATGTGAGATGACAGTGGTTCTTGCAAGGAACGGGACACAGTGCGCATAAGTGATTGGGCTCTAAAGTATGTCACACATCCTAATTTAAAAGAAACACAGAGAGAGAAAGGGATTTATAGTGGAGCCACTCTTGGTCCCCTTGTAATCAATAAATAAACAAAAGAAGATTGATTCCAAATGATAAACATTGTATGAGGAGTCACACAAGAGTTTGAAGAAGAACCCACACTCACCAACCTAGTTGGTGACATGCTTCATCATAGGGTTCCCATCCAAGAGGCCGAGTGCCTCTCGGGTGTGCTTCAACGCCTGTTTACAGCAGAGCAGGTTTATTTTGAAGTGTGCAATATGTGAATAAGTGACACCGTGATGGATAAAATTATCTTTACTTATCCTAAATATATTTAATAGTGGAGAAGTAAGGCAAGATTAAAAGGAAGGTTATAATGGATGTTTTAGCTGGTTAGATTGGCCAGTATCATCCTTATAAAGTGATGCTCGGTCTACATGTTTCAGCCTCCTATCGCAATTTGCGAGGCTTTCGTCAGGACCAAATCTGTCTCGGGGGTATGCACACGCTAAGGTGCGCCCTCACCAGTGGCAGTAGTGACCGTAAACTTACGGTTTCAAACCATTCAGGGTCGTCTGAAAGGAAATAAAACTCTGGAAGCCCTTGGATGAAAACTTTCTTTGGAAGGAAGGAAATGGTTTTCTTGGATGTCACCATCACCAAAGAAAGTTTTCATCCAAGGGCTTTAAGAGAAAACTTGCCCTACGGACAATATCTCCGTTTATGAAGAAACTGCAGCAAACTAGAGGACTATCGCACACAAGCTACTGATCTCACTAAGAAATTGAGAAATCGAGGATACCCAGATAAAATCCTGAACAGAAGCCAGAAACGCGCCAGAAATCAACCCTGTGATGTTTTGTTAGAGGATAATCCCAGAAACACTAAGGAAATCCCCTTGACCTGTGTGATGACGTACAGCATCAAACGCAGTGACTAAGTCAATCAATAAGCACTGGCGGATTTTAGAGACCAACAATAGGAAGTGGGAGAAACCCCTCTTCTCTTTTAAAAGAGCCCGAAGTCTGAAGGACTCCCTGGTGTCTACTCGCCCCAGAAAAACTGATTGTGACCCTAACCCCTCAGTCCTCAATGCCTGGGGACTGCCCAGTGTGACAGGGCACTTCCCCTGCGGCAGTTGCAGTGTGTGTCATTTAACATCCCCTACCAAACACTTAGACCTTGAGCCCAACAATATATGGACACAGAGAGCACACACTAATTGTAATTCCACAAACGTGGTTTATCTGATCACATGCCCATGTGGCCTCAGATATCTGGGCATGACTAGTAGGAAAGTCCTAATTTAGCATGACAGAGGGTCAGCAGACATGATACTGTCACCACAGTGATGTGGCCTTGAGGGTACTGCGGAAGAGAGTCAGTCTCTTGATGTTTTGTTTGGTGTTCCACCAGGCTTGTTCCACATGTGACTCTTGTGCACCCGCTCATCAAACAATGCCTGATTGGCCACATTCACTATCCCAAATTATGGAATCCTTCCAGATTGTACTCCGCACGCATATGTCTCAGTGGAGTTCTGACCCACATCGTGTGTACTGTGCCAGTCAAGAAACACTTCAACACTCACACAGATGTTGTGTTTGCTCTACAGTGTGTGGCTGGTTGGTTGTCTTTGTGCATCTTCACCCATGTATTTCAACAGTGTTTCAATGGCATTGAGTGGATGTTTAGTTTGGTTTTTTGCTCTACTGGCCCTGGGACTCCTTCATCTTCACTCTGCACATCCCTTATGCTTTGCATTTGACCTTGCTGCCAGTGTGGTACTGGTTCTCATCAAAAATGTTGTTTCAGATTGAATCCTTTGTAATTGTGTCTGCTTGTGACAAGAATGTGTGTTTATGCATTTTGGATGGTCACATGTTACATTGTCCATTTGAACATTGCTGGCAGTGTTAGCCCCCAAGAGCACTGATTGGCTGTACATGGCTGAGGGTATCTGACACACACAACAATGTTGGCCTCAGCAGTTATGTTGTTGTTTGGCACACAACCACTGCTTTATCATTACATTGCTTGTGTTTTTAGTCCCAAAGATAACATGATTGGTCGGACATGCTGGCTGTGTGAAACATACATTCACCTTTTTGTCACTACAGTGAGGGAGGGGGGTTATCCCCCATTACCCCTATGTGCATGAAAATGCTGGGGGATTGAACCACACACTCACTTTCTTGTCACTACAGTGATGGGGGGGTTATCCCCCATTACCCCTATGTGCTTGAAATGATGGGGGATTGAACCCCACACTCATCTCTTTGTCACTACAGTGATGGGGGGTATTCCCCATTACCCCTATGTGCTTGAAAATGATGGGGGATTGAACCCCACACTCACCTTTTTGTCACTACAGTGAGGGGGGTATCCCCCATTACTCCTATGTGCTTGAAAATGATGAGGGATTGAACCCAAGACTCACTTTTTTGTCACTACAGATATGTGTTGTTTGTCCAATGTATCTCTTAATGTGTCAAGTTTGCAAGCACTGTACACACTAAACACAATTTAGGCATGACCGCACTGGGGCAGTGTTCTGCATCCACCCCCTATAGGGTGGGCAGGGCGGCTTGTTTTCTGCATCCACCCCCTATGGGGTGGGCAATGCTGGTAGTGATGGGCATCCACCCCCTATGGGGTGGGCAATGCTGGTAGTGTTAGGCATTGCTGGTAGTTATGGGCATCCACCCCCTATGGGGTGGGCAATGCTGGTAGTGTTAGGCATCCACCCCCTTTGGGGTGGGCAATGCTGGTAGTGATGGGCATCCCCCCATGGGGTGGGAAATGCTGGTAGTGTTAGGCATCCACCCCCTATGGGGTGGGCAATGCTGGTAGTGTTAGGCATTTACCCTCTATGGGGTGGGCAATGCTGGTAGTGTTAGGCATCCACCCCCTATGGGATGGGCAATGCTGGTAGTGATGGGCATCCACCCCCTATGGGGTGGGCAATGCTGGTAGTGTTAGGCATCCACCCCCTATGGGTGTGTTGCCTTTCTCTGGATCATGTCGTTTTTGTGTGTGGTTGGTGTCTGACTTACCGTCTGTGACGGACGCGTCGGTTCCGGTTGTTGATTCGACCGTAAGCGTAGAGTATTGGGATGACATGCGCGATAGGATACATAGCTGCTTCGTCTCATAAGCAGTGATCGTGTTGTGGCACGAATCGGAGCTGAAATACGGCTCTTCCGGATGCTGTGATGTGCTGGAGGTGGCGAGCTGTTCAGCGCGTAGGAAGTACGCATCGTACTTGACCGGCCGGAAAGTGCTTTGGAAATGGCTCCGGGTGACTCCATTCAGCATTTAAGGAGCCGGGTCATACGGATAACGGAGCTGGAATCGGAGCGTACGTGTCGCTCGGAAATAGGAGACTTTTGCGCATCGTACTTTGTCGTTTGGATGGATCGGCTCCCGGAACGAGTCGGTCAGAAGGTAACGCTACGGACGGCTCTCAGAAGGCCTTCCGAGCGAGATCGGAATCAACCCCTTAGTGTGGATTTTTGGAGGCGTCACCAAATACATTGATTAAAATGATAATAGCAACCCTGAATTGCTGTGTGAGGGTAGGTTTTTAGAATTGCATTTATCATTGCCTGCTCAAAATCAATGATTATTTTTTGGGGTAAGTAATTATTGGTTTCCTGTTTCATTTTTGATAATAGTTCAATATAGGTGGAGTTTTGCTTATTTGGTAATAAAGCGTATAGAAAAGGGATGTTTGTATTTTGGTATAGTGCATGGACAGTATATAACTGATAAAATGGTTTGGGACATATTTTAAAAGTCCCGTCCATCATCCAAGTTTCACACTGTTGGAGTTTTAGTAAATTATTAGCAGTTGCAAAAATAATTATTCTTTTATCCTTTGATTTGTTATCATAAAGAAGAAATTGTTCTTCATTATGTGTAATTGAGAGTTCTGGGGGAATTTCCACTTCTTCAAAAGTTTTGGGGACAGATGTGGTGGTGGTAGTAGCTTTTTTAGTTCTAGCTATTGTTCTTTTTAGGGACATTATTGAGGGCATTTGGCCAGTTGCATGTTGGGGGATTTTGGGGAGCATTTCTTTAAGTATTTCTGTAGTACACTTTTCTGATCCTGTGCTAGCTTCTTTCATATCGTCTAAAGCATTTCTAACCTCAATTTTAGTAACGTTAGCGGGGTGGTTATGCTCCTAACATACAGTACAGTTGTTTCCTTAGTTGTAGCCCTCCCGTAACATTTGTTAGAATAGTATATACTACATTTCCAGTTCACTTTCAGTCCAGTTTGCTTTTCTTGGGTATACACATACCCCATTGGGCGCCTTCATTGTGATGTTTCAAATGCTAAGAAAAATGTATATAAAAATTACTAAAAATAATACTGTACTGTTTTATTTCCTCAAATATATACATTGTCATTTATATACTTACAACGTTGAATTTGAAGTCGTTTTCAATGCTGATAAGTTTTCTTTGCTGTTTGATTTCAGTTTTGTTGCTGAGATTTCTGTTAGTACAAAAAAAGTAATTTTAATAATTTTGTTTAACTGTGTAGGAAGTGGGGGGGAGTTGGGAGAAAGTTGGACTTTGGTTGGGTATATTAGGTAAATGGTTTAGTTGAATTTAGTTTGATACTTACTTTATTTCCGAGTCGATTTTTCACAGTGTTTTGTAGGTGTTTGAATGTCTTCAGAATTATCTGTAGAGGAGAGATAAATTTAAAAAAAATATATTCATTATTTTGTCCCTATAATGAGTGGTTTTAGAAGATTAGCAGTAGCATCAGATTTTAAATGTTATTTTACTTACTTTCTGGAGTAGGAAATAGAGTTTTCTTTAATGTAGTCCTGGGTTCTGGCAGCAATACGGCATAGTTTCGCCGCCTTCTTTCTTTTTGGATTGAAGTGTAAAATAATGATTAATTTTCGTGTGTTTATATAGTGTTTAATTAATAGTTTGTTTAATTTCATTGGTTTATTTTAATAGTGAGTGTATTTCATTGGTTGTTATTTATTGTTTTAATTGTTTTGGTGGTTGCTTTCCATATATGGAAAATGCTAATTAAGATTCAGTTATTGCATTTTTTTAAAGTGGTTTAGTATATTAAATGTGAATTATATTGTTTTAGATGTTAAATAATATGTGCATTTTATTTAGGTATAATATTTATTTAGTGATTAATAGTGTGGTTTTAATATATTTTATGATAATATATTTAAATGTTTTTTAAACTTGTATTTTATTTATTTTGTCTGTTGTTTGTGTTTATTGATAAATATATATTATTTGGGTTAAGTTTTGTATGCTTAGAAATGTTTATAACAAGTCGATATATTTTTTTAAAAGATATTATTGGTGTCTATATTGTTGTTAATATTATTGACATCTTGTATCTTTTTAAAACATGTTCGATATTTTTATGACTATATTTTTGTGTTCAATAATACTGATATCGATGTAAGTGTATGACGATATTTTAGTGTCAATATTAGTGTATTTTTTTAAATAAGTATAGGCTGTCAATATTAGTGTAATCGATATTTTTGTCTCGATAATATGGTAGGTCGATATTGTGTCTTTCGATATTATGTCAGTGATTCAGTCAAATGATGTCCATTGTTGAGTGGACCAAAGAAATCAATGGCTATTCTCTCCCATGCATGCTTTGGGAATTCTGACATGGTACGTGTAGGTTGTGTAAGGTTCATAAAGAGGCAGTTACATAGATGAAAGGCCTCGAGTTCCTTTTCAACCCTTTCATCTTAACATGGAAACCAGACTCGATCTCAGAGAGTTCTCTTAGTGGCAACAATACCACGATGTCCTTTGTGAGGAACTTCAATTATTTTCTGTCTCTCCAGAACTAGTATTCTTGACCCTCACAGAATCACTCCTTCCTGAGTTATAGAGTTCATTTTGAATGTTTTTGTACTGTTGTTATTCACCATCACTGGTGAGAGGTC